>CAXKWD010000001.1:6364247-7564247 GCA_964059195.1 Ectobius pallidus
GAAACTGTTTTTTATATTCCAGAAAAAGTTACTACGATTAACACATTTGAAAGAATGAATGTCGAGTATTCTCAATTGAGCTATTGGCATCGTAACAATGCCGGATACTAGTCTGGAGCTAGTCAGGAGAGTGCAACATGGTCCACATTTAAAATTATTCATTTCCTGTACTCGACATTCACTCTTTCAAATGTGTTAATCGTAGTAACTTTTTCTGGAATATAAAAAACAGTTTCACCTGTGTTAATTTTTACAAAAACACATCCAGATAGTGCCCTTAGGTATCAATTTGTTGTGTAACTATACATGTATCATCATACAAAAAAGTAACCCGTTGTTTGTACTATTATAAAATTCCCATACCCTGAAAAGTTATAAAATGTAGTAATTTTAAATTATCGATATATTTTTTAAAAAATCGTAAAAGTGAAGAAAATAGCAGTAATTCCATTTTATTTTCATTTCCAAGCATCTCATAACAATCACAATAAACAAACAAAAAATCAGTTAATACAGCCCAAAAGTATAAAGCCAATACGCATTTCTTTCAAATATGCTGGTGGCCTTAAACTTTTGGTACCACCTGTATTATGTATTGAATCCTTTGTAGCACATTAAAATTTATTAAACCAATTACTCTACCCGAAAATTATGTTTTGGACAAAAAACCTAAAAAAAAAACTATTTCACCTAATGGAAAACCTAAAACGGTGTTTTTTAAAAACCTAAAAATCCGGTCCCTAGTTATGAGGGATGAAATGAGTTTGGGTACAGCGCGAAATAAAAGCAAAATTTCCTTCACTTTGGAAAAGGCGTTCTGTACTCATGCCTCTGATTTCTTATTTGTTAGGGTCTGGACATGCGCAATATGGCTAGATTATCACTTTCTTTCCTATTGTTTCAACTTCGTATTCCTTCTGGATGGAAACCCAATCACGTCCACAACTTTGCGAGTGGATGAAACCGGCTTTCTTTTTCATTTTATATCAACAGCGTTCTTATTCTGGCAGACGTGTGGGATGTTCGTAAACATTTTTATTTGAAGTCATTTAATTTTTTATGTTATTTTGAATGGTGAACATTGTTAAACAGAACTATGTGAAGTTCCAATTTATGGGCTGGGCTGTAAAAGAAAGGGTGCAAGCCTGTTAAGTGTGAAGAAAAGTTGCTAGCATGTTATAGTGATTATAGAGGGAATCACCAGATGTCACATACACATAATTATCAATTTCGTTCATTTTAACCAACCATATCGCACTTTGTTGTTAAGTGCCAGAATGGTACTTTATGAGATTGTGTGGGGGACGGGAAAATGTCTGTCTGTCTGTCCGTCCGTCCCTCTGTCCATGTGTCTGTACGCGCGGTAACTCAAATATGCTTTATCGGATTTTAATGAAACTTGGTAGGCTATACAGGTTTATAATATCCATGGGAAGAACCCTATTGATATTGGACCAAATCGGTTGACCGGTACCGGAGTAATGCCCAATTTAGTGCCTATTTTATGGTAATATATTAAGGAAGAATTTAACAAATTCAAATATATTGTTTTACAGTGTTCATATACGGCTTTGGAATTTGCAATACAGTTAGCCATGACATATTCCTTTGCATTTTAGATGTTTATTTCGTTGATCAAGTTGAATACTGTTTATATACAGAAGGTATATTACTGTGAAATAATTAGACCTACGTACATTAAGTGGAGTTGTTCGCCAGTGTATTTTGTGAAATGCTGGCATATTTTAAGAATTTCTTATATCAGTGTATACGAGTTTGAATCTGGATCTTAACTCGGAGATAGATTACAAAAATAATTTATTTTGTTCATATCTTAATTGCAATTAACTTATCTGTATCTGTATCTGTATCTGGTACCCTATGATCCCCAGGTGGGGCGAAGGGGCCTCCTATGGAGGTTTCATTACCTATTTTAATTTTTATATGCTTATTTTCCGAGAGAGGGTAGAGGGACAGGTGGTAAGCCCATCGCCTCGCAACCCCCCTCTGGAAACTAAGTATTTCTTGGACGTGAACATAGGCGTAACCAGGCCGACCATATGGGGGGGGGTTATAACATCCAGTGGGAGGGGGGGTCCGGGGGTCCTCCCCCGGAAAATTTTAAAAATTACGATGCAAAATAACGAGTTTTAAGCTTCCGGAGGTCCCCCCCGGAATATTTTAAAAATTAAGACGCAAAATAACGAGTTTTAAGCTTCCCACGCTTTATACTTGTATTAAGTAATTTATGGACAGACTTAACAAAATTATATAATTTTCCTTTTTTTAATCAATGGGGGGGATCAAACCCCCAAAACCCCCCCCCCTCGGTACGCCTTTGGACGTGAAAGGGCAGAGAAATTTTGTCCAGAGGCTCTAATTTAGGCTTGGAGTTCTTTTACGTGCCGTAAATCTACGACACGGGACCCCCAGCTTAAAGTCCCTCCCGGAGGACTCCGTGCCCAGGATTTTAACGTCCTGAAAAATCCATCGACCGCGGCCGGGTTTGATCCCGCGCCTTGCGGATCTAGAGGCGGGCACGCTACCTCTAGACCACCGCGGCCGACAATTAACTTATCACTGATTAAATAAAAGCATTCTGGCACTTTGTTGTATCAGTTGACTTGATTTTATTATTGACTGCGAATTGCAAAGAAATGAGAGATGTGAAATGTTCTTTTGTTGTTCATGCATGGGAAGAACATTTCAATTTTAATTGTATCGTTATATAGCTATTTACTGCACCCGTAAAGTTTAAGCTCTCGAATCGCATTGTAAAGTCGATACATCGAACATAAAGGCAAGAAGAACAGGTGTGACTCCGATCACGAAAGCAATAAAGTGTTTGTGCAATATCAATAAAAAAAAAAAGTGAAGAACGGAAAATAGGATTAACAAATCTACCGTAAGCATTGGCAACAGATTTTTCTCACTACGCATTAAATACTGCACGCATTCCGGGAATGTCCATTCACTTATCTTACCACCAAGCAAAGCGAGGAAACATTTGCAGGCTGAATTTATGGAACAGCTGGTTTTTACTTTCTCGCATATACGTAGTATACAGTAGAGAAAGTATTATGATCGTGACAAAAAATCGAAATCGAGATAACACCGGGAAAGCATGTTTCAAGATGCCTAGAAACCGAAAAAGTGTTTTTCGAATGACGTCTGTCCGTCTGTCGTTATGTCTGTCTGTCTGTCTGTGGACAAGCACAGCGGTAAACGGTTCATTGTATTTACTTCATTTTTGGAATTAAGGCCTTTTTTGGAATTTTATAGAACCGCCCAGAATTTGAGTTTTATAACTGAAATATTAAGGGGACTTGTCATGAATTGTTTTAAAGCTTGATTTTTAAAAATTGGCTCTAACGATTTTAGTAAAAATTTTAAAATTCGTAACTCTTATCTGTGACTAACACAATGGCTATATCCGTATTTCTGCAAATATGACTTAAGGGGTACTTCACTCGCATCCATTTTCAATTTTTCTAGATTATATCCATTACAGTAGGCGATACATGAAAACCTACCACAGTAAAGTTGTAGAGAAAATTAAAATGAGCATTTTTTTATTTAACACATTTCTTTATACATTTAATAGATATCAAGATAAAAACGAAATAAGTACGGTTTAAACGCGAATTTCAGTACATTTTAATTAAAATAGGCCTATGAGTGATTTTGGTTCATAATGTCCATTGACATAGCGGCGATGAGTTATGGAACATAAGTCTTACAATTCCGGCGTTTTTCTCTGCGAATATGGAAACCATGAAAAACCGAAGTCAATTTTGGCGGCGGCACGAGGTTGGGTTTGAACCTAGGACCTCAGATATTACACTAAACTTAAAGCAACAACCTGGAAGCTGGCCAACATTTAAACATTGTGACGTAGCAGGAGATATAACATTATGTTTATAGACCTACTGAATGTGGCTTATATTTAAGTTAAAATTTAAATTAAGTTTATATAATTTTTACTTCCTCTATCGGCAGAGCTAGTAGGCCTATTGTGTTCGACTCCGAAATTGAAAGTTGAGTTTTTAACATAATCATCCGTTTTCAGGTCCTTCTAGTTAGAAGAACTAGAAGACTGGAAAGAAGAATAGAAGACGTAATAGGAGAAGACCAATTTGGTTTCCGGAAAGGAAAAAGAACTAGAGATGCAATTGGAATGCTAAGGATTTTATCAGAGAGAGTTTTAGCGGTCAACGAAGAAGTGTGTGTCTGCTTTATTGATTGGCAAAAAGCTTTTGACCGAGTGAACTGGGAAAAGTTAATGGACATACTCAAAAAAATAGGCATTGACTGGAAGGACAGGAGACTAATCCGCAATTTGTACCTGGGACAAAAAGTGAAAGTGCGTCTAGAACATGGAGTGACCAACAGTGTAGAAATAGGAAGAGGTGTGCGTCAAGGATGTTGTATGTCACCCATCTTGTTCAACCTTTATGGAGACTGGCTAGGAAAAGAAGCCTTAGAAGGAGTTAGGGATTTTGTGATAGGAGGATACGCTATTAACACCATCAAATATGCGGACGGACCTGGTGATTCTGGCAAAGAAACAAGAAATATTGCAAGGAATTATTGGCAGGCTGGTGGAAACAGGAAGAAAGTATGGAATGGAAATCAGCATAGGTAAATCGAAGGTGATGAGGATATCGAAGAGAGAAGAGCCGCTTCAAATTATCATGGGAAATCAAGAATTAGAGAACGTGAACCAGTTCAAATACTTAGGAAGTGTACTGACGAAAGATGCCTATTGCACCAAGGAGATAAGATCAAGAATTGCCATGGCTAAGAAAGCATTTATGAAGAAGAGAACTCTGCTAACTAGTAGTCTGAACCTAGAGCTACGTAAAAACCTGGTGAAGTGTTATATTTGGAGTATTGCTTTGTATGGATCAGAGACATGGACTTTGAGGAAATTAGAGAATAAGTATTTAGAAAGTTTTGAAATGTGGTGCTGGAGACAGATAGAAAATATAAAGTGGATGGACATGGTGACAAACGAAGAGGTTCTGAGTAGAGTGGGTGAGAAGAAGTCAATCATACACACAATTCGTCAGAGGAAAGCAAACTGGGTTGGGAACATTCTCAGAAGGAACTGCTTATTACATGATGTCGTAGAAGGAAGATTGGAGGGTACAACTAGACTTGGAAGAAGAAGAATTCAGCTGTTGGACGATTTAAGGGAAAAGCGGAAATATTGGATGCTGAAGGAGGAAGCAGAGGATAGACAGTTTTGGAAAACAAAATTCGCGTACCAAGTTTGAAAACCTGCCGGAAGGCAGAATACTTACTACTACTATTTTCAGGTCCCCTGAATCCAATAACACTAATTTCAGAAACATGTCCATATGTGTATCTGTGTGTCTATGAACACTCTATCTCCAAAACGGAAAACCTTCTGAAAACAACATTTTATATTTGAGTTAGGTACCTTCTGAGGATGTGACACGAAGATTGACGACGACTTAACGTTATTTTTAAGGAGACTTCACATGAAAAAAATTTAGCTTTCAAAATTTACTCGAAAACGGCACTATCGAGTTTGTTAAATTTTGTACATGGAGTGCTTATACTAAGAGCCAAAACTTTTATTTGAAACATTTTTTCGAAAAAATTCTGTGAAGGGTCGTTATAAGCCACCCACTGCTTGTAGATACTTGGTTTTACTTGGTGAAGAAATAGATGCATTGCATCAGGTTGAAACAACTGAATACGCGCTCTTTGCAGTATGACCTCTTATTCTCTACTAGCTTAAAAGACCCGGCGTCGCCCGGGTTTTGTATTTTGTAATTGGAAATTAGCTTATGAAGGATTTTCAATTTTAAATTCTAGGTCCTTATATAGGCATTTATAATTTGAAATAGGAAGAACGACTTATTACACTCAAACTATTCCCTCAGAAAACGCTTGATATAGTTTTTTATGGCTCATAGAGGATCTAAAATTTTGCATCCCATCGCTTGTACAGTGCACAGCAAGCCTGGTAGAGGTTTAAATAAGAAGAAACAGAAATTCCTGTAACATAAAATTGTAATATCGAGGCGGGAAATTTCCCACTCTTATGTTACCATAAAGCATTATCACTTTCATACTTTTCTCTCCAAAAACCTGCGATATAATATAATAATATACACATTACCATACCTCGTTTTGTTTTCTCTATGTCCAGGGTAGAGAAAGTTATGTGATTCCATTATTTTAGTGGATTTCATTCTGTAATATTTATTTATAACATTAATTATTTTGATAACTTCTCTTATTTGTCAAAAGTGCATTTCAATTGTTTTTTCCAAGCCCACCTGATACCATTTGGCAACAATATATTCTGTGATTTGGATTGATAATTCGATGTAAAAAGGGATTAAGTATTTTCAAAAACATTTAATTTTTGGCATTTAGAATCAGAATTTTTCAAAATCCTTTCTTAGTGAGCACCTACATTATGAAACGAAGGTACTGTCAAAATTCCAAGTCTCTACCTGTTATAGTTTAGGCTGTACGTTGATTCCTGTCATTCAGTCAGTCAGTCAGTCATTCATTCAGTCAGTCAGGACAAAGCCTTTTATATATATAGAGATATCAAGTGAGGAAGGTGTATTGGCCATGCTAAAAGTAACGGAAGTTACGAGAGTGCATTAATCAGATTTTATTTGGGTTGTGTATCGTTCAGGGATGCGATGTGATATGGTAACGACATTCTCTTCATTTTTACAACCAATTTACATAATGATGAAAATGTCATACTCATTATATTATACTAAGAGGCAACTTTTATTTGGGCAGAGGAAGTTGTGTGTTTCACATAAGATTTTTTTTTTAGTTTTGATTAATGTTACTTGTGTAATGCTCTTTATTTTTAGATTCCACATTAAGAATACTCTAAGTGCATACCATGACTTAGCTTGAGATAAGAAAGTTTTAGCATCACGTTTCAGTGTATCGAAGTTATCATCGCTATTAACCAAAGTAAGTATCGAGATTGTAGTCGATCATTCATAGCAACAATAAAATGTAATGGGCCTAATGCTGAACCTTGAGGGACTCCAGAATGTATTTGTACAATTTCAGGTCTATTATCACAAAGTTGAACATACTGTTTAGTATTTGAAAAGGATGTTATTCCTTTTATATCATATACAGTAGTTATATAGTCGGATTCATAGCTACTGTGAAAATGTAAAATTTCTGGGTTCATGGTCGAAACCTCGTGCACGGCTACATTTAAACTTTAAAGCGAGTTTTTTCACTTTAAATTTACCTTATTTATGTATTTTGCCGACATATTGAGTTTGAAAGCGATTTCCATGTACGTCATTCCTAATATTTAGGGTTAATATAAACCTGTTACGGCATACACAAACCAGTAATTTGCCAGTGTATTCATTATTTGATTATATGTCCACAAACTAATGTGGTCATCATTAACATTTAAAATTGCTTTTAAATCATTTTTGGTACAACTTGTCAAGAAGGTATAACTGATAAGATAAGCCACTCCACAACCTCATATTGTTACCGCGCTAAACCCATGCTTTGAATAGAGGAAATGATGTGAGCGTTTCACATCAGGAAATACTAGCTTGCTACCCGCACTGTGGCATTACTGGACATGTTATGTGTATCAGTTATGAATGGAAAGCTAATGAGGTTAAAAATGGCCCCTGACATGTGGGGTTGTAATTGCGTTTCCTAGGGAAGAGAACAAGTGAAAAACAATGTCGTGTTAACAAGATAATTGCTGTTTGGTCAGATCATGAACACTGTGATATAGACCAATCATGTTGTAGTTCTGGAGTTGTCAGCATCTAATGTGCCCAAGGTTGCAGGTTCGATTTCTGCTCAGGTCAGTGGCATTTATGTATGCAGAAATGTTAGTAGATTTACAGGCATATGTAAGAACTCCTGTGGGACAAAATTCCATGAAACCAACCAACCTTGCTTATCTAACTTTTAGGTAGATTTCGAAGAAAAATCTACCTATTGCGATCGATACCATGTCATGATTTTCGAAAAATTCTTTCATATCTTTACGTTTCATGCTTCCCTAAGTACGAAACCACCGCCCGTTCAAAAAAAAATTGTGATATATATCTTTACACGATAGCGGCCGTAATTTTGAAGATATTTGAACCAAATTTTATTATGTTACTTCTAGGCCCAGTAGTTCGGACAAGCTCGTTAATGAGCAAAATTGGCCCAAGGGGGTGGTCGGGGGAGGGGGTTGAAATTTTAAAACATTTATATCTCGGCCCCTATGAAGTATAGAGGGAAACTTTGTTTGAATAAATTAGAGTACTCCCTATGGAGTTCACAGTGACACCAACAACTCGGGGGTTTTGGGCGGTGGGGGTGAGGGGATGGAAATTCGAAATTTTTGAAACTACGTCTTGTGGGGTATCGTTGAAAAGCTCTTGATGAATACTCTACAAATCAGTAACTAGTTTCTTGATAGCTCTAATAAAGGCGAGATTTGAATGTTTTAAAAAGTGATCTTTCCTTTTTTTTGCTGTTATTATTGCGGGTTTGTCATGCCAAGGCTAAAGAAGAAGAGTGCTACGCAGCGACAATAAATTAAACCAAAAGCACTTAGAAATCTACCTCAGCCTGTAGGCTTGCCTAAAGGAATTTTTTTAACTAATAAACGTTTTCTAGTTTAAAAATCAGGTAAACTGATGTAACTTATGTGTATTTGTATTTATTTACCACAAACGGAAAATGAAATAAATCAATATTAATGTAACTTAGTTGCAATCTTGATTAATTAGTGATAAGTTTCCCCTTCTCCTTGATGCACTGTTTTCTTGATAATTAGTTGCTGAATAAAATAGTTGACAAAGCTGGTTGGAATGAAGGTGTATATCTATATTATGTGATGTCTCAGACGTGAGAATCGATATTATTCATTGTTGAGAATCTCGACGTGCGCTTGTTATGCGCTTCGCAATTGTTACTCTTATCAATGCCACATATGAATGTTATCGTAACTCATGACAAAGAATTTAGTCTTCTTTGCATTCCTCATTGTTCTGCTACATTATTGTCTCCTCTCGCAGATTTTCTGTATTTCCTTCTCTCTTTCCTTATTCCATGCTTTATACCCAGCCTTGATTTTAATTTTCTTCACAGTCCTCATTCTCATCGCGAGATATAGGCTACGCTTTATCGGATTTTAATACGCATTTATACCGTCCATTGGAAGAAGCCTATTGATATTGGACCATATTGGTTGGCCGGAGTAATGCCCGATTTAATGCCTTTTTATGGTAATATATTATAAAGAATTTATCAAATGCAAATCAGTCTTCATGACAACATATTGTTTCACAGTGTTCATATACGGCTTTAGAAGTTGCAATACAGTTGACTGACTGACTTAACGGATATGTTCCTCTAATCCCTATGGTGGTTCATAGGGCCTCCTTTCCTAGAGGGGGCAGAGGGACAGGTGGTAAGCCCATCGCCTCTCAACCCCCCTCCGGAAACTAAGCTATTACTTGGACGTGAAAGGGTCGAGAAATTTTGTCCAGAGGCTCTAATTTAGGCTTGGAGTTCTTTTACGTGCCGACGCAGTACAGTTGGCTGTGACAAATAACACTACCCACATATTCCTTCAGATATGCTTATCAGACTAGACATTTGTTCTTCTGCATTTCATAATTGCAGTTATCAGTGATTAAAAAAAAACCATTCTGGCACCTTGTTATATCAGTTTACCTGATTTTATTATTATTATTGTTGTTGTTAATATTATTATTCATTTTTTTGTTTCATGCAAATGCAAAATTAGTGTTTGGCGCCTTCTTCATAATATTTATCATTACTATTCCGAAATAACTTTTTCTTTAATTTTATTAGCTAATCATTCAACTTTTTTCATGATATTGCCAAAGTGGTTATTCCTTCTGTTTTATATAAGATAAGATAAGATTCTTTATTTCCGTTTCTTTTGTATTTTCTTTTCTTTCTTTCCTCCTTCCTTTCTTCCTTTCTTTATATATTTTTTCATAGTTTTGTTTTTTATCTTTATTTATTTATTTATTTACTTGTTTATTTATTAGCATTTCCTGTTTCTTTCAAACATTTGTTCTACCCTTCTTATGTTCTTTATTTCTCTTTGAGTTTCTCTTTTCCTTTTCATTTTTTTTTTATTCCGTGCTTTCCTGTGTTTCTTTCTTCCTATACTTTTTCTTTCCCTTTATCTTCTTCATTTCTTTATTTATGTCTGTGTTTGTTTTGATCTTTAATGCATTGTTTCTTTTATTTCTTCTTTCTTTCTATATTTCCTTCCGTTTCTTCTGTGTTTTATTTCCATACTTTCTGTGAACTTTAATTTGTTTATCTTTGTGATGTTTTTGATTGATTCCCGACTCGTGAAATATCTGCATCCGGTTGCGTGAGGAACATACATCAAGATGCTCTTTGTATTAATTTCCTGAGGGGTCTAATCTGGATGCAAGTGACATCTGGTGAGGGTTTTGTAATTAACTCGGAGAGGGGGGGGATCACCTGCAACCCCGGAACATCCCTTCCGAGTGTCCGAGCCTCTTGTTGTCAGTCTCATTTCGTGAAGGGTAGTTATAAGCCACCCACTGTTTGTACATAGTTAGACTCTTGCTGAATATGCACTCCCTGCAAAATACATAAATAAGGTGCATTTAGTGTGAAAATACACGCTTTAATGGTTAAATGAAGCCGTACACGAAGTTTCGACCATGAACCCAGAAATTTTACATCTTCACAGTAGCTATGAATCCGTCTATACAACTACTGTAAATGACATAAAAGTAAAAACACATTTTTCAAATAGTAAACAGTATGTTCAGCTTTGTGATAATAGACCTGAAATTTTACAAAATATATTCCGGAGTTCCTCAAGGTTCAGTTTTAGGCCCATTACATTTTATTGTTACTACGAATGATGGACTACAATGTCAATACTTACTCTGGTTAATAGCGATAATAGAGAGTTTTTGCCATAGCGTGTTGTCGGATACGGTACACAGTAATGTCACGTGATCGAATACGGTAAATGGAATAACGTCTTGCGCTACGATGGAGTTTTTGCCAGAGTAAATTGATACGGTACGGTAAAGGTAACAGAAAATGGAGGAACTGCTTCAGATTGCTGCTCTTGGAGGTTTTAACAGAGACTTATTGCAGGATATGATACCAAATTGTTCCCTGAATATGATAGGAATATGTTTAAACTTAATTGTCCACTGTTTGTGTTATAAGCCAGCAGATAATGAATTCCATAGCACCGTGTAAAAAGGGATTAAGTATTCTAAAAGAATTATTTTTGGCATTTAAAATAAATTTTTTTCAAAATCCTTTCTTAGTGAGCACTTACATATGAAACGAAGGCACTGTCGAAATTGCAAGTCTCTACCTATTATAGTTTAGACTCTACGTTGATTTTCTGTCAGTCAGTCAGTCAGGACAAAGCCTTTTATATACAGGGTGTTAATGAATAACACCGAAATATTTTACCTGTGTATAGAGGGGACATAGACAAACAACTTTTATTAGGAGGTTTTTGCTCTATGGATTCAATTCTTCCTGTTATAACATAAAATCTCCCAAGGATGTGCACGCCACTGACTTCTAATACTTGAAATAATTGGAAACAACAGTGAATATTGTGTAGTGGTCGGGAAAATTGTAAAAAATGACGATCGATATCTTACAACTCTGAGGGAAAAAAAGACAAACGAAACATTTTTGTTAGGTCTGGAATTAGGAATAAAAACATAATGCAGTGGCGGGAAATCATGTGATTAGTCAGTAAATTTTGCAGATTGTGAAAATTCTAAATTATGATATAGCTGTTGATGAATTATTAAGAATCAGGTTTTTATCGATCACTAGGAAAGCATGAAGTCAATTTAATGAAAATTTTAACCCTATTTCGCTCAATTATTGAGTTATGAACACCAAATTTTAAAGACTTTAATGCCCTGTAGCATACACATTTTACGTCATAGAGCAAAAATGTCCTAATAAAAGTTGCTTGTCTATGTCCCCTCTATACACAGGTAAAATATTTCGGTGTTATTCATTAACACCCTGTATATAGAGATAAATGAAGTTATATTGGAAGATAATATCTCATTACGTTTACGATGAAAATTAGAATTGCAATATTTCTATACTAGTAACATTTTAAGAAGAAAGTAAGCCAATTTATAATATTTATGAAGAAACATTATTGTTATCTATTGTAATAAGAGGAAGTGTCTGTCTGTCCGTGCACGATGCCCAGCGAAATCTACTGCACCCGGAGATCGGAAATTTTAAGCATAGATGGACTGAAAGGTGGCCGAATGCACCTCGAAGTCGGATTTTTAATTTTTGCTTTCGTTCGCGAGTTATGAGTGAAAAACTGGCAGAAAACGTTATTTTTTTTAGCTATCGAATCATCAGTTCTTGTAATACGTTTCAATTGTCAGATGGCTTTGTCTTCTTTTGTCATAAGTTTGAAATAAAAGCATCGCGATATTTTCAATATATCGCATGGAATAATCGATCGCTTCGATTCGTTTGTTTAAAATGTCAAGGCACGCAGGCATATGAAATTTTCAACCTAAACGGAAGAGGAATAATGAATCTAGGCCTAAATGGGCAAGCATTCTTCGATTTGGACGGAACTCACTATGCAGAGGTTTTCTAGGCCAGGGAACTCGAACCTCAGGTCGTCTTCCCAGGCGGCGCTTTCTAATCGTGGAATGCATTCCAAACCGGATTTTTAGCTGTTTCGTTATAATTATTAATCGAATTATTAATAGTTTAGTTTATTTTCTTATTAAAGTGGAAATGACCAACGTTTACATCCACATTTCGATATAAATAAATACAAATAGGGGCAGAGACATACTTAAATTTATTAGAAATACATGAGGTAGGCGTGAAAGGGCTTAGAATTTTACTCGGGGACCTCCTTACGTCTTTGTAATGATGCGTAATTGTACGGCTGAACGCGCCAGGCAAGCAGAAGTGAGGTTATGTGCTCGCTTTGCCAAGGGATGTGCAGTCGCAGCTTCGGGTCGATACCGCAGTGGCGCTTCTGTCCCGTGACGTCATGCAGACCCACCCATGACGTCATCATGACCCCTGGGGCACGTGGCAGTTATCAGAATGTACCGGCTTCAATTCTCTCTTCCTTCATTCATAACACCATCCGATTCCTCTGTTTTACGGGTAGCATCCTTACTGCATCTTAAGACACCCGAACAGAGAGACTAGAACGCATATGCTAAGGTATCCCAAGGGTTAGATTTCATATGCAAATTAAAAAAAAAATAAAAAAATAAACTCCATGGCGCTACATTTCTGAAGGGACAAGGCCTACCACCCGACCGCTGCGTCATCTACCACAGGCAGATGGCAAGATTGGGAGGCATGTGGTCAGCATGCCATCACCCACTGCCGTTAATGGTGGTTTTCATGACCGGAGCCACTACTTCTGTATCAAGTAGCTCCTCAATTTGAATCACGAGGCTGAGTGCACCCCTACCAGACCTCCCTACCTCAGAAAAATCCGAGGAGGTACCGGGGATCGAACCCAATGGATCTGTAGTCAGCGGCGTTAATCACAAGACCACGCCGGCAGTGTTTCATATGTAAATACACATTTTATTCTACCAATTCACCATCCATAATGTTACCGGCAAGATTCATTTGAGTATTTTTATTAAGTACCAGAATGGTACTTAATGAGATTGTGTGGGGGACGGGAAAATGTCTGTTCGTCAGACCGTGTGTCTGTACGCGCGATAACTCAAATACGATTTATCGGATTTTCATTAAACTTGGTATACGCATTTATAACGTCCTTTGGACGAAGCCTATTGATTTTGGATCAAATCGGTTGATCGGTACCGGAGTAATGCCCGACTTATTGCCTATTTTATAGTAATATATTAGAAAGAATTTATCAAATGGAAATCAGTTATCATGACAACACATTGTTTTACAGTGTTCATATAGGCTACGGCTTTGGAAGTTGCAATACAGTTAGCTATGAAATATAACACTATTATTTCACATAAGCTTATCAAACGCGATTGTTAAACTGAAGGAGGTGGCCGAGATGGAAATGTCTTGGACTCGCATTCTGGAGGTCCCTGGTTCAAATTTCATAATCGGCCAATCTGATTTTCTTGTTGTTGTATTTTGATGTGAATAGCGAGTGTCAAGATATCACAAATCTGTATAGTTCTGCTGATGCTGGACGATTTTAATCTGATTTTTAAAAAATCTAGACCTTCGTTCTTCTGTAAATCCAGCTTAATTAATCAGTCTGAAGCTTAACTCGGAGATCCATTACAAAAATAACTTATTTTCTGCATATCATAATTGCAGTTTTCACTGATTAAACAAAATCATTCTGGCACTTTGTTATATCCAGTTTACCTGATTTTATTTTTTCCATAATACAGTAGAGCCTCGGTAATTCGAGCCCCGGTATTTCGAGGTTCCGTGTAATTCGAGCTGGTCTTAAGAAAATTAAAATTGTCCACAAAATTAGAGTAAAATACAGTTTTCATACGGTGTCCGCAAGTAAGTTTTACGCACTTCCGAATGTGTTACATTTTGAGCTTTCTTTCAATTTTTCCATGTACAAAAATTCAGGTAAAACTGTCCCACTTATGGTTTTTGTTCATAATACACAGAAATAACCTTGACTTAAGACTGCTAATGCATTTCTATTACAGATTGACAGAAACCGTTAGGTTCGATTTTTCTTTGTCGGGACCTCGTGTCAATCAATTGTACAGTGCATATTTCCCCATCCTTTCAGAAAAGAATACTGTATTGTTACAGTAATCCCTACAATGGCAATTAAAAGTGTTTTCCTAGTAGCATCGCTTTCCCGTTCCACTCCATTAAGGGTCAGACAATGACTTAATCCTTAAAGGATGCCGATGTAGCAAATTGAAAATGTTTCACAATATATACATACAGCGTAACACAGGTATGTAGGCCTACTATATTGTTTATTTATTTATTATTTAAACCATTATTATGCTCATTAAACACTTATTTGCGATTTACCCATTGATTTAGTGAAATTTCCGTATAATCCGAGTTTTTTGTAGTTCGAGGTAGCCTCAGCCCCAATTAGCTCGAATTACCGGGGTTCTACTGTACTTCCTCTGACCTCTACTTGTTTATCCATTTCAACCTAGTTGCTGGTTCGAACCCGGCCCAGGTCGATGCCATTTATGTGTGCATAAATGTGACAGGCCCAAGTCAGTAGATTTACTGGCATGTAAAAGAACTCCTGCGGGACAAAATTCTGGCACACCGACTTCGGTCACAGGTCTAAGTAGCAGTACATCCTCGTCGTTAAATAACCATATATCAACCAACCATTTCAACTAATCGTATAAGTTAAACCTTCCAGCATCAGTTCTGAAATTCAGGTGGCTTCAAAGCTTGCCTATCTGACAGTTGGTGGTTTATTGGCCACACCATCCTTCAGTTAATATAACTGGGAGTTTTTGTCGGGATTTCCTAATATGCAAATCTTGGGGAACTAACAGATACAGGTGGCAGTATGGCTCCTAAGTGTGTACAATACATCAGTGTTATAAGACAGGATACAGGCAGCATCTTCGCACGGGAGAATCAATTTCCAGTAAATATTTAATGGAAACCACGCCCCGCGGTTAGAAACTTCTCCTGGGAAAAAAACTTACAAAAATCCACCAATACTTGATGCGAGTGACGCGAAGACAGAATCCAGTAGCCGTGACACCAGACAGGTATTGCCTGTAGCTTACAGCAAGTTTCTAAATACACTTTTGTGCAAAATTTGATCAAAAAGTAACGCACAATATTTTTTTTGCACGTGTAACTTAGTGGTACTTACGAATATTGTTGCCGTGGATCGTAACTTGACATTCCCACACGCAATCTTGTTGCTATGAAAACAAAAGAAATCTCCGTGCGGTAAAAATTACAAAAAGCACAAGTGCCGTAAGTAAAATCATCATAATACAAGCCTTTATGGAAAACCGGAACCAAGGCCCCCCATTTTGTGGCGACTTTAACAGGACAAATATTCAGTCCCCATAACAACCAACATGTGCGAATCACTTTCTGAAATGTAACATCCATCTTCAATAGTGTAGAAACATAATATTTTCAGCTAATATCTCAATTAATATAAATAAATTGATATAAATAATCATCGTGCAAAAAATAGCATGCAATACTCGTGCTAACTAAAGGATCTCGGAAATGGAAAAAAACTCGTCGCCTCGATCCGTATGCACCGCTTACGGAACTAGTATCGCAATATACTATTTTTTTACAAAAAAGTTTCATTGGTACAATTACAAACTAATGCATACATGAAGGGACATCTGTTGTCTATTTTTCTATATAGTCGCCAAGTTTCTCAACACATTTCTCTCATCGTGATACCAATTTCAATATACACTGTTCGTAGAAGTCCGTTCGGTTGGAGTATAGCCATATGCTATTTTCACTTCTGCATCTGACGGAAAGCGTTTACCGGCTAGGAATTTACTCGTGAGACCGAACAAATGAAAGGTTATCAAGGCAATCTTCGAAGAATACATACCACCTGGAGACATTACTACGGTCCATACAGTCGTCCCCATACACGCTACGCATGTCCCTGTGAATTTCACGCGGGTTATGCCCTTTATACCATAAAAATGGCACTACACCTCGCTGCTCTTCACAAGTGGACGATAGTAACATGCACGCCATCTTTGTTGCTTAGTTCACGCTTCTCGCGCTAGAGCTACACATGAGAACAAAATAGCGTCCGTAGTAGCAATAATAATAATTTCAGTATTTTAATTATATTAACATTTTATAATAATAACAATTATTATTATCATCATCATCATTATCATCATCTGAATACAAACCTCAAAACAATGGAACTTATAAAACACCAGGAAATAATATTGTTTCTATCTTGTGGATATTTCAATTCAAATCCAGTAATTCTTTCAGGCTTATCTCGCTGAATATTTTGCGTGTGACTCGTTGAATGAATTGCTTCTCTGAAATGCTGTGGACTGCATTGTTCTCTGGTTTTACATTCCGCATCAGTTAATTTTATTAATAATTCACATTGTGGAAACCTCTGTTTTCAGATCGCTTACAGTGAAGGTGTTTTCGAAACACCGTGTGCTGCCATAGCAACGCACCGACTTTTGTCTAATTTGTAACTCTGATTGAAATTAAGCTCTCATCTGTCCAGTACCACATTCTGTCTCGTCGGTCTGCATTTGTTTAGACGTACCTGCTAAGTATTTCTACGTAATCTTGTCAAGTCCTTCTTCATCACAATGTACATCGTGGTTATCAAGATATAACAGTGGAAGGAAAAGGTTTGCTATAACCAGGGCCCGGATTCTAATGACATGTCATCTTTTTATTGATGCTGCATAGACATTGCCAACTTGTGGATAAATCCTAATCATGGCCTCTAGATTATAGAAATGCATTTTTATTAGGTAATTTTTTTTGCAATTTTATATTTTTAGGAAATTTATTTCAATTTTAGGTCATTATTTTCGTTTCATTTGCTTCCTTATTTAGTCATTTTCATATACTCGTATTTACATTGAGTGTATTCACTTTTTTTCGTCGCTAGCGGTGCTGTCTTTGAAGTGTTGTTTGTTTAATGCAAGAAGGAAAAATTCGGCGTTAAAGTGTTGACATGTCTCAGTCGGAAGTGAGAATCAAAGAAACGCTAAAATTTTGTATTATATTACTATTGTTATTAGATTTACTTGGCACCAGAGTATGCCACCTGCTTGTATTTGAGAGTGCAAACTACTGTTTACCCTCAATAAACAACAATATAATCCGGCAGACCACGAAAGGATGGGCCGAATTTTACTCACCAGTGCCTCAGTGCCAGTATAAATTTCCGTCAGAAAAGAACATTCACAACATTACAGTTATTTACAGTTTTTACAATTATGTGCAAACTAGTCTATAACATTGTGTGTACAATAATATATTTTTACTTCCTCTGCCCGTACCATAGGTACTATAGGTAGAGGAAGTATTGTTTTCGACCCTAAAATTCGAAGTTGAGTTTTTAGCATATATACACGTTTCAAGGCCCCCTGAATCCAAAAATACTATTTTTGGAAACATGTCTGTGTGTGTGTCTGTGTGTCTGTCTGTGTGGAAGTTTGTGAACAGGCTAGCTCCGAAACGGAGAATCGTATGAAAACAAAATTTCGTATTTGGGTCAGGTACCTTCTGAAGATGTGATTCGAAGATTGGCGACAAATTTCTCTTATTTTTAAGGGGACTTTACATGAAGAAATTTTCGTTTTTCGCGATTTTCTCGAAAACAGCTCTAACGATTTTCTTTAAAATTTGCACATGTGTTCCTTTTACTGAGAGCTAAAACTTTTATTTGAAACTTTTTTTCGAAAAAATTCTCTGAGGGTAGTTACAAGCCACCCACTGTTCACCCACTGCTTGTAGAAATTTTGTCTTGCGTGATGAACAACTGAATACGCGCTCTTTCACGGCCTCTTATTCTATATAAGAATGTGAAGTGAGAAAGATGTATTGTTGGCCAGGTATAGAGTAAAGAAGTATCTGAGGGAAATATTCGATAAATTTCGGAAATTATTCTTTACGGCGGAAAGTTCAATAAACGTGTGCAGTCACTTGTTCTTTTTTTTTAAGTTTGTTATATAGGCCCTAGCCTGCGCTTTTAGTCGCATCATTGAAAGAAGAGGTATTTATAGGATAATTAGCGTAAAATTGTGTCTTGCGATTCTGTAAAAGGATATGTGAATACTGCTAACTTTTATTTGGGCAGAGGAAGTTATGTGACTTTCACATCAGATTTTTTTAAAATGAAATATCACTTTTAGGTCATTTTTTATAATCATTATGTCATTCTCTTTAAAATTTAGGGTCATTTTATAGGTCACTTTTCAAACAATTTTAGGTCATCAGAATCCGAGCCCTGTCTATAAGTGTACCTGACATTGCTTCGGAAGATTTTAAAATGAACTAGACGAAATTAATAGTAAGTTTAATTTTAAATGGAAACAAATTGAACAAAATGGAGATTTTAGACCGCAGAAGGTACGAGGCGCGTCCATAAAATAAGTTTCTCTGGGGCCGTTAACAGAAACAAAACACAATTTAAAGGAAATATTTATTGCAACAGACACAACCAGTGTTCAGCTATTTTTCAACATATTCGCCATTCCGTGGAACCAACGTTTGAATATCTGTGTCGTAGAAGTGTGCCGTCTGGGATTTGAACCACCGTGTGACAACCATCTTCGCTCTTTCTGACATTCTCGTCATTTCGTGAGATGTAGGAAAAGATGGAAATTACTGGCAGCGAGATCCGGGCTGTAGGGTGGGCGTTTCAACACCTCCCAGCCGAACTTTTGCAGGAGACTTGCTAGGAGGTGTAGTTCAAATCCCGGCTACAGCATTGAATTTTTCAGTCTGACTTCACCTTTAAACCTTACTCTACACAGGGCCAGTGTAAAAGAATTATGAAAGGTAATCCCACGAGACTTTAAGAGTTTATAGATAGATTCGCAATTTCACAGCGGGAGCGACTTTATCTGATGAAACTAGTCAACTCGAGTTAAGACTATTCAATGAATAAAAATATAACGGATTATATATATATATAAGTATTTACTTTCGTGTTTTATTATAAAAAAACAAAACTAACAGCTGCGAGATCACGGCATACTGTGAATGAACCATCCATGAATCGATTCGAGTTACCATGTTATGACCAGTGCTACCAATGGTGCTTATAAGACATATTTAACTTCATTAAGGTAAGCTAACAGCAGAACAGAATAAAAGCACACGAACTGGCTTGCACCGAATCGAAATTGTGTTCTTAATCAATGTACATTTATATTATTTAAATTTCCAAAACAGTTATGTTTTATAAAATAATTTGTTTTCATGCTGCTTAATGGCAGGATGTGACGTAATAATCAGGCACACTGATGCTTTCGCGTCCAGTAACTAGCTGACCATTTTATCTGATAAAATAGTCCTCTCATATTAATAGCATGCATTTTTTTAAGATAAACGATCATGATTGGTCTACATCCGAGGAATTGCTAAACGTTATTGGTCAATATCAAACACGCGGCGTATGAGTTCAAATAAAACAACGTTTGACCATATTTAGGGCTTACAACATTCAAGCGATCGCGAAAGTTTTATTTTCAAGGTATTACAAAATCAGCCAAAGCCAACTGTAATTGATTTGACATTAAAATGTATAACTGAAAACTTATGTTTTGAAAACGCAAAAAATGCATGTTTTTTGCCCGTTTTTCACTCATAACTCACGAACGAAAACTAAAATTAAAATTCCGTCTTCGAGGTGCATTTTCCGACCCTTCAGCCCACCTATGTTTAAAATTTCAGATCTCTGCGTTCAGACATCGAGGACAATTCCTTTTATTAATATAGATAATATGAATTATAATGATACCTTCTCTAATTTGTCAAACATCCTTTTCATTTAATCCAAACGCACCTATACCATTGGCAACAATATGTTCTGTGAATTTGTTTCGATAATTCTATGTAAAAAGGGCTTAAGTATTTTAAAAAAACATTTAATTTTTGGCATTTAGAATCAGATTTTTTCAAAATCCCTTCTTAGTGAGCATCTACATTATGAAACGAAGGTACTGTCAAAATTCCAAGTCTCTACCTAAAAATAGTTACAATAACCAACTTTGTTAGATTGTAATGAAAATGTAGGCAGTGTGGATTATGTTCAAAGTGTTGTAATTTCTAATGTGCATTAAATTCATTTAGAATTGGATCTGCATGTTGAGGCAATTTAAATTCACCCTGTACGTTTTATTTTATACACTCATTAAGTTTCATTAGTTAAATTATCTTTATAGTTAATGCAAAGCCAAGTTTCTCTTTTTCGTACTGCCCTTTCATAATCTCCCTTCAGTTAAGTTAAAACCGATTCCCTTTACTGTGGTGTTTGGAACAGGGTTCGCCAACTGCCGATATAATGACGTTAGGGCATGAGTTGTGTATGCGGGCAGATTAGTTAGGGAAACTTCTTAGACAACACTATCTACAATCATTCGTTTAACATTAATAGTATATTTTTGAAGTAAAACTTCTTTTCTCGCGGTTGGGGTGAATCGGGAAAATCAGTCACAAAATCAGTCTCACTCAAAACTACGTGTATCGGAGCGGACTGCACAGAAAACAATCAACTCAATGATTAGGAGTAATCAAAGGAAATTTTTCAGACATTACTTCCTCAATGGCAATAGACAATTCCTAAGCAATCTAAAGGTATATTATCTATTTTATGGAACCCGGAGGTTGATTACCGCGCAAATCAAAAATTAAAAATCCAAAATTAAAAAATACAAATTTCCAAAACTAAAAAAAAAATTAATACATCCAAAAATTAAAACAATAAACTCAATGATTCAACTCAATGATTAAGCTTATCCAAAATTTAAATAAATGATTGGTAAAGTGTGTTAAAACCACCGCCTTCTCGAGAATTACACTGAATCTTTCTTTTCGTTTGACTGTGTACATTTTGAAAAAAGTTGAACAGCACTAGCCACCGCCTTCTCGAGAATTACACTGCATCTTTCTTTTCGTTTGACTGTGTACATTTTGAAAAAAGTTGAACAGCACTATAATCAACAAAGTCGTAGCAGAAAACGCATACGATTTTAAATGAAGTGCATGATAGAACTGATACGTGTGAACCTATATTAAAATCTATTTTGCCTTATGCAAACTATAAATCTCATAAAAAGGCACACACAGACTTTAAAAAACCGAAATCAATTGCAGAAAGAACAAGAGGATACCGTGAAAGGATGAAAGTGACAAAGAAAAGGAAAATTGAAGAAAATACGTGAAGTGTAAAGGCCAAAACTGCAGCAGAACGCAAGAGAGAAAGCCGATCACGAAGAATAGCATTAGAAAATGCTCGTGAAGCATCAGTAAGTGAAGTGCATGATAGAACTGATACGTGTGAACCTATATTAAAATCTATTTTGCCTTATACAAACTATAATTCTCATAAAAAAGCACACACAGACTTTAAAAAACCGAAATCAATTGCAGAAAGAGCAAGAGGATACCGTGAGAGGATGAAAGTGACAAAGAAAAGGAAAACTGAAGAAAATACATGAATAAATAAAGTTTTGCTTCTGTCGCGTGGCGTTCCACGCACTCTTTTTTAAATACATTAATCTCTTAATGAAAAAGAAAATTTATAAATTGATTTTTAAAAAATACTTATACTGTAGATATTTCAATGATTGTAGATGATGATGTTTAAATGATGTTTGCAGATGCAGTATAGAGAAAAAAAGAATCACTCAAAAATACTAACATTTGTGGAAGTTACCAAGGAAACGGCATTTCAGTGCACAAAACGTGGCTGCCATTTTGTAACGATAATTACCCATAATTGGAACGGTTTGATTAACTTTGAAAATAGTATGCAATTGTAGAAATCTCTATATATATATAAAAGGCTTTGTCCTGACTGACTGAATGAATGACTGACTGACTGATTGACTGACTGAATGACAGGAATCAACGTACAGCCTAAACTATAACAGGTAGAGACTTGGAATTTTGACAGTACCTTCGTCTCATAATATAGGTGCTCACTAAGAAAGGATTTTGAAAAATTCTGATTCTAAATGCCAAAAATTAAATGTTTTTGAAAATACTTAATCCCTTTTTACATAGAATTATCAATTCCAAATCACAGAATATATTGTTGCCAAATGGTATCAGGTGGGCTTGGAAAAAACAAATGAAATGCACTTTTGACAAATAAGAGAAGTTATCAAAATAATTCATGTTATAAATAAATATTACAGAATGAAATCCACTAAAATAATGGAATCACATAACTTTCTGTATCCTGGACATAGAGAAAACAAAACGAGGTATGGTAATGTGTATATTATTATATTATATCGCAGGTTTTTGGAGAGAAAAGTATGAAAGTGATAATGCTTTATGGTAACATAAGAGTGGGAAATTTCCCGCCTCGATATTACAATTTTATGTTACAGGAATTTCTGTTTCTTCTTATTTAAACCTCTACCAGGCTTGCTGTGCACTGTACAAGCGATGGGATGCAACATTCTAGATCCTCTATGAGCCATAAAAAACTATATCAAGCGTTTTCTGAGGGAATAGTTTGAGTGTAATAAGTCGTTCTTCCTATTTCAAATTATAAATACCTATATAAGGACCTAGAATTTAAAATTGAAAATCCTTCATAAGCTAATTTCCAATTACAAAATACAAAACCCGGGCGACGCCGGGTCTTTTAAGCTAGTATTCAACAAAGAGTATGTCAGATTGCGAGACTGTAGAGCAATTCAATGCTGAGGGAAAAAAAAAAATGAAATTCACCTATTTCTCACCAATGAATTTCATCGAAAGCTGTATGTCGCCCTTATTATTATTAATCCGCGTGTTTATGGTATTTAAATACATCTTGCAGCTGAAATGGTTGTCTCTGTACTCCGGCTCTTTTATAAAATGTACAACTGGGACGACATGAAACAGACCATGTTGACAAGGCGGTGACATTGTTTTTATTGCGACCGACACGATACAAACATGAGCGGATGGGCAAGTACAGTGATACCTCCTTGTAACTAAATTGTATTTGCGGATGATATTGTTATATGAAGCTAACTGTCCTGCCGTCGGGCATCTTAACAAAATTGCATGCAGAGATATCTCTGATGAAAAGGGCCTTACAGAACAGAAGAAGTGGTCTACAAGATATCAATGTACAGTACACGCCGCTTATTGTGATCACTAGGGCAAGGCATTTGATGATTTTGCATCTTTTTTATATGAAGGTTAAAAGATAGCTCCAACATATATAAATGTATATCATTAAATAATTAATGAAATCAGGGCAATTTGTTTTTGCATTATTTTGCTTTATTTTGCATATTTCGTCATTTTTCAAGAGATAGGTCATTTTTTTGGCAATTTTTAGGTCATTTTCGGCATTTTTAGGTCATTTTCAGCATTTTATGTCATTTTTGGCATTTTAGGTAATTTTCGGCATTTTAGCAATAAATATATTTTCTTTCTTTTTAAATGGTACATATTTGCTAGGGACAATTTGATTGGCATGCCAGTTCAGAAAGAATTTTTTTTCGCTAAGGGTGTCCAAGTACTGTAATATAAATTTACTGATTTCTTTAGTAACAAAATAAGTGTGTTTTAAATTGTAAATTCATATATAAAGCATCGTCATAAACTGTATTTAGCAATTCATTACTTAAGAAAAACTAATTTTAAGTAATAATGGTAAATATATAAGCATTCATGTAGCACAGATTAATGTCTCTGTTGGACACTACATGAGAATATTATAGGAGAAAAATTTCTCCGGCACTGGGACTTGAACCCAGGAGTCATAGGAGAGAGGTTCCATCTGGCGCTGTGAATTGAGCTCCGGCTTAGCTCAGTTGGTAGAGCATTGCATTGGCGCGAATAGCCAAAGGTCCTGGGTTCAAGTCCCAGTGCCGGAGGAATTTTTCTCCTATAATATTCTCAATAATAATGGTAAATTTATTGGTCATTATTTTAAGATTTCGGGTCATTTTTTCACTATTTTTAGGTCATAAATGCATTTTTTATTTTGCATTTTTTCACTATTTTATGGTCATTAAATGCCTTGCCCTAGTGATCACTAAGGGACGCAGGTAGTCTGATAATATTTACCGATCGATAACAAAATAGCCGAAGGAATAAAATGAAGGCTATTTATTCACACTACAAAGCAGAATTAAAAACATTTATTCATAAAATAATACGTAACTGCTAATCATTGAACCACTCATAGGCTAATACAGTAATAGACTGCAAGCAACTATTTTTCAACCAGTAACAAAGTCTTTAATCGTCTTTATTTTCCTTCAGGAGTCCATTAACCAATACTCCATACTCAGTTACGAGTTACGAATATATTTAGTCTATACTGATCTGTGGTGAACACCGCGTAGCAAAACATCTAACGCTTTTCTGTTCAAGTCTTTTCATTTTACACTAGCCATCACTGCATGTCAGCACTGTTATCTTCATAAATTAAAAGCTGAAGCTTAACTGAGTGGTAAAACATGTTTCATTGCTGAAAAGAGAAAGTTAGGCAATGCCACCCCCTCGAACTGGTCATCCTGTGAGCTGGGAACAGAATTGCTACCTCTAGCAAAACACGATACAGTTGAGTTAGAAACGAAACCCTTAAAAACGAAATTTTGAATAACGTACAGTACTTGGAAATAAAACCGCAAAAAAAGAAAATGTGATAACATAAACCGAATCTTTGATCACAATAAACATCATTTTTTTTTTCAATGTATGAGTATTGATCCGTACGGGACTTCATAAAAGTGATAACATTATTACAAATACAATAATCGGCGTTCAATGTACAATGTAATTTATAAAATAAACAATCTCTCTCTATGACCGCTCAGCAGTCACTTTTTCTAGTGTTTTGCAATAGATGGCAGTTGTCAAATGTATGCATGGGGCAGGGCTTTGCTTGGACATTTTAACTTCAAAGTATCGCACGTTAAAACACACGAAATTAACTCAATTTTTAGAAATATTAAAATTAACATGAACAGAATTTATTTTATTTTAAATTACACCAATGAATTATATTGATAGCTTCTCTAATTTGTCAAAGTCCCGTGTCATTTATTTCCAAAGCTATCTGTGACCACTGCCAACAATACATTGTTGTTATGACAACTGTACATGGAATGTGATTTGGATTTGATAATTGTGTGTAAAGAGGGATTAAGTATTCTAGAAAAATTGATTTTTGGCATTTAAAATCAAAATTTTGCAAAGTCCTTTCTTGGTGAGCACTTACATTATGAAACGAAGGTACTGTCAAAATTCCAAGTCTCTACCTGTTATAGTTTAGGCTGTACGTTGATTCTCTGTCAGTCATTCATTAAGTCAGTCAGTCAGGACAAAGCCTTATATATACAGAGTGTTAATGAATAGGACCGGAATATTTTACCTGTTTATAGAGGAGACATAGACAATAAACTTTTATTAGAAGTTTTTCTCTCTATGGATTAATTTTTCCTGTTACAGCATAAAATCTCCCAGGGCATGGCCGCCACTGACTTCTAACTTTTGAAAAAAAAAATCCTAACCAAAGGAACTTCGTTGTTAACACTGTAGTCAGTAGTTATGAATAAATAAAAAAAAAAGACTAATGCAATGGGGGTCAGTTATGTGAAATGTTGCAGATTATGGAAGCCCTAAGTTAAGGTTAGCTGTTGATGAATGATTAACGATCAGGTTTTTATCGATTAATAAGAAGGCATGAAGTCAATTTAATGAAAATTTTGATTCAATTTCGCTTAATTATTGACTTATGAACACCAAATTATAATGACTTTAATGCCCTGTAGCATACACATTTTACGTCGTAGAGCAAAAATCTTTTAATAAAAGTTGCTTGTCTAATGGCCGGTTTCTATAAACTCGCGAATTACCTATGGGTAAATTATCCCATGAACAGAATTTACACAAGGAAAACTCTTACGAACAGAAATAATTTAAAGATAACGATCACACACAGTTTTGGCGAGTTTCTAGATAAAAGTCCACTGGGTAAATATGAAAATGAGAGAAAAAATGTTCTATAAACTAGGGCTAGATCTTTCCAAGGGTAAATCTTTGGGTTAATTTATCCTTTCATGGATGGCTGGATAAAATTTAACCTCTCGTAGGATAAATATGGCGGACGTGCACGGATTGCAGTACCTGTAAAATACAGTTTTAGAAGTGCTGAGATGATCTGTAGTGTTGACTTTGTTTCTCCGTAATAGGATGGACTTATCAGAATTTATATACATATTTCTTATTGAAATTTTCATGTACCGTACATTGTCGCTAATGACTATTTGCCGGTATTTGGTAGCACTGAGTGTGCAAACATTGCAAACTAGAGTCGTACTTCTCATTTTTCCTTCCTCTTACGCATTAGATCTCGACAGTAGGAGTATTTATATGAAGATAATGTTCTTCCGAACTAATTAGTATGATATATACTGCAAAACCATGTCTTGACTTGCAGTAGTGGAATCATAGGCTGAAACAATTACATCTCCGTTATTCAAGATGTGTTCTCAATGTTCTCAGTGTTCACCGTAGCTCATTGTCAGCGTGCTGGATTACGGTTTAAGAGGTCCACTGTTCGATCTCCGGCATGGTAGTATATATTCTTTTTTATTTCCTCATTATACCATTAGTGCTCTGGTGGGTGATTCTGGAACTAAGTTGTCCATTGGATAATTTACCCATAGGTATTTCGCGAGTTTATAGAAACCGGGCATAAGTCTCCTCTATACGCAGGTAAAATATTTCGGTGTTATTCATGAACACCCTGTAGACCTATATAGGTGCTTTGCTGCTTTGAAGATTTTGAAGATTTTCCGCTTACGGTATTAATTGATTTCGGATAAATTCGATAGCTGTAACAAAATCTACACCAATATTGTATTGTATGTCAGGATGATACTCTTACGTCTCATGTAATATTCGTATTAAGTATTCGTGGTGTAGTGAGCATCTTCTTGAGCTCTGCCAGATTGCAGGTGACATAGAGCGTTGTTCCACTGAAGGAAAGGGGTTAGGACGTTTAATTTCCCAGGAGTGTCTCACATTGTTAAACCTTACCATCGCAAGCAGCTCTGGTGCGAACTTGATGACGAAGCATTTGACCTCTTGTGGGGCTCGAACCCCATCTCAGATAACCTCACATGATTTTCTGTACCATTCAAATTGCATTCAGTTCTGAAGTCTTATTTACAGCTATATTCTTCTAGAAGCAGGACATACAACTACAGTATTTTTCATATGGGAAGCCTTTTCCTTCACCGCCAATCACGTGCACAGGCTAAAAGGCTGCCGCTGTCAGTGAGAGTCTTCCCTCCGTCTCGCCGTCTCTGATTGGACCGCGTATATATGCAGTTGAAGGACATAGGGCTTGTCATCTGCAAAGCACTTGTAGAGAATACGTGTACCTTCCTCAGGGAATTTTTTGGAACTCAATGAGAATATTCAGAAAAATGAAATAATCTACATACGAGAGCCGTCCATAAAGTAAGCCCGTTTACAGAAACAAAACACAATTTCAAGGAAATATTTATTGCAACAGACACAACCAGTGTTCAGCTATTTTTCAATGTATTCACTACCGGAATTGCTCGGCCTTCAGCTCGCAGCCAGACAGAAATTCTAGTTTAGTGGCAGTTAGGTTATGAACAGTCATATTAATTTAGTAGGGCATTCTGAATTCTCCCGAAATTAGTAATTAGTGACAGGGTCCAGTGGCGCCAACTTTTGAAGAACATTGGGTGGGCTCAAAAACATTAACCCGGAAATTTTTAACCACTGGCCGACAAGGTGGAAGGCAACCGTGCTACCAACACCTCCCGGGTGGGACTCTAATTTAATTCTTCAAAGTTTATAATTATGGGGACCTTTGGAGGAAAGATATTAGGTAACAACTAAAATAAAATAAAATAAAATATTTTGAAATAAAGTAAAACATGCAATAACTATTGAGTAGCACTGCATGTTGTAGGCCTACATGTACAGCACTTCTCCCTATAAATTCTTCAACAAGCAAAATAGAAAACCAACTTTTCCCCGTTATCCGTATGTAGGGTTACACTTAGAACAGCAATGTGTGAAATTAACTCTTCTCTATAATATTGTCGAACGTAATAATGTCTTCAGTCTTTTCAAAGCGGAAAAAAAGTATTTCGGAAAATGCTGGGAAAAGTGGCATTAACAGAGTAGATTTGTCGTAGGCTATACATTTGAAGGATTCAGAAACAATTGCAAACGATCCCGATCGTACCGTAGGCTAAGTTAATTCAAACAAGGGAGATCATGTTACTTGTGTCAACGCTTGTATAAACCTATAGGCTAGCCTGATTTTGGTTTTGCACCGACTAAACATGATTTTGTTTAGTAATAATAGGCCTAATAATTATTATAATAAATATTTAAGATAATTCACAGCAAATTATTGGGTGGGCTTGAGCCCCACGGGCCCATATAAGTTGGCGCCACTGATAGGGTCTGTTAGGTTGGTGAACCTTTTTCCCAGAATTCTACGTGGTCTGCTGGTGAGATGTCACACCTGTAGCGTCCAGTCACGAGTTTCTTGAGACATTTTTCATACCGTGGCACCAACTTTTGAATACCGCCTGGGGTTTGAACTATTTTGTGACAACCAACTTCGCCTCTCTTCATTCTTTGTCATTTCTTGAGGTGTAGAAAAAGATTGAAATCACTGGGAGCTTGTTTAGGGCTTTAGGGTGGATGTTTAAACACCTCCTAGCAAGTCTCCTGCAGAAGTTCGGCTGGGAGGTGTTTAAGCATCCACCCTACAGCCCGGACCTCACTCCCAGTGATTTATATATTTTCCTACACCTCAACAAATCACAGGGAATGACAGAGAGGAGATGTTTTTCACACAGTGGTTCAAATCCCAGGCGGCAGACTTCTACGACACAGGTATTCAAAAGTTGGTTCTACGGGATGAGAAATGTCTGAACAGGGCCGTCGCGTGATTTTTTGGCGCCCGGGGCAAGATTTCGTCAGGCGCCCCCCCCCCAAACTCAATCCCACGTGCACCCACCCGACATTCCACCTATCTTTAAGGATTCAAACACAAACACACAGCGAGCGACGTGACGCGACACTATCAAATACATATAAACATAATGGGGTTAAACACGCATTATTATTAGGTTATTATTATTAACAGTATACAAGCAAATCCAGCTGTTCAATTTTGAGCAAATACTTATTTTGGGGTAACTTAGAAAATATAAAATTATTGGTGACAAATATTTATTTGTTCAATAAATACAAACAACGTAATATTCAAAATTCAGTTATACTTAACTTTAAAAAATACGTTATGTAGATCGCCCCGGTCGCCCTGCCCACGCGACGGCCCTGTGTCTGAATTCCGGTGGCGAATATGTTGGAAAATAGCTGAACACTTGCTGTATCTGTTGTAATAACTATTTACTTCAAATTATGTTTTCTTTGGTAAGTTGACCCAATGAAACTTGCTTTATGGACGCGCCTCGTACAAAGTCAGAGAAAATGTATATCATGCATATCACATTGCCGACAGATACATGACGCAAATCTAGCCTACAGTTTCGTTTCTGAGATACCATTTTCAGATTAAGTTATATGCTTGTGAAAACCTCAAATCGTGCGTTAAGCAGAAACACATAGTCACAAATCAAGTTCTGACACGTGCCAAGCGAACAGGTGTATGGTTATTTAGTCATAAGTGCCAGAATGGTACTTTCTGAGATTGTATGTAGGCCTACGGACGTGAAAATGTCTGTCCGTGTGTGTGTATGCGCGATAACTCAAATACCCTTTATCGGATTTTCATGAAACTTGGTATACACATTTATAACGTCCATGGAAAGCACACTATTGATTTTCGACCAAATCTCTTGACCGGTGCCGGAGTAATGCGCAATTTAGTGCCTATTTTATGGTAAAATCTGTGGCTTAGTTCCAAAAGGGCCAATGTCAATTTCTTGCAAAAATGAGATCTATGCATTATGGAACTCCGCTAGTCTTTATCTTTCGTATACTAAAAGGTCCAATTTCTGTTGCTATTAATAGAAATAATACAGAAACCTTAGAGGTCAATGTCGGAAGTTCTCACCAAAGAATGTTACTTCTACAAAGGCTTCAAAGTCAGTTATCTCAAAAGCAAGTTTTATGACATTGGCCCTTTTAGAACCAAGCCACAGAATTATATTACAAAGAATTTACCAAGTGCATATCATTTTTAATTACAACATATTGTTTTAAAGACTTCATATACGCCTTTGGAAGTTGCAATACAGTTGGCTATGACAACACTATTCCTTCACATATACTTATCAAACTTTAGACCTAATTTTTTTATCCAGACAATTACATAGAGGGCTTCCCCGGATGAGTGATCAGTTCAATGCCCGGGCCACCTCCTGGACAACACGAACAATTAAATCGCACACAATCAGTCTGATCAAGGTGTGGTAATGACTGGCAGATGACCTCCAGGGACCACAAGGGTCTAAAGTTACCCGAGAAGTGAAGAAAACACCCGGAAAAAGCCCCACCTAAGTGCCGACTAGGATTTGAACGCGGGCCCGCTGCGGGAGGAACCGTAGCATCGGTTGCAATATTATTAACGACTCGCAGGAAGCAAGAGGTGACGTGATGGATAGGCTGAGTCTACTCCAGGCCTTGACAGTGACGGATGCGGCATCAGACACGTGGCAGCCTAACCTTTGAAAGAAGGGATCAGGGCTTACAAACGCACGCAGAGCAGATAAACTCTTCAAAATACTGAGTTCAGCACAGCAATCGCAGTTTCTTTCAGTTAGAACCTTTCTTTCCAAAATGTTCGCAATCCCAAATAAATTTTTCAGGAGACACAAAATCTGTGGTGCTCATATTTGTTTGAGTGCGTACTGCTAGCTCTCTTAACTGTCTGTCAAATGTTTCTGTTTTGATGTAAAACCACGGTTTTTTTATTGGAATATAAGATTTTTTTTTTATCTGATTCACACACTGTTCTAGTCCTGAAGCTTTCTAAAATGGATAAAATGAGGTTAGCGCATGCGTGTTTTTAAGTGCCAGAATGGTACGTCTGTCCGTCTGTCTGTCTGTACATGCGATAACTCAAATGCGCTTTATCGGATTTTCATGAAACTTGGTGTACGCATTTATAACGTCCATGGGAAGAAGCCTATTGATACTGAACCAGATCGGTTCACCGGTACCGGAGTAATGCCCAATTTAGTGCATATTTTATGATAATATATTAGAAAGAATTTATCAAATCAAATCAGTTTTCATGGCAACATATTGTTTTACTGTGATCATATACGGCTTTGGAAATTGCAATAGGTTAGCTATGACAAATAACACTATTCCTTCACAAATACTTATCAAACTAGACCGTTAAACTGAGCGAGGTGGCCGAGATGGTAACGTCTTGGACTCGCATTCTGGAGGTCCTTGGTTCAAATCCTAAAGCCAACCAATTTTACTTTTTTTGTTATATTTTTTTGTGAGTATGTCAAATCTGTAGACTGTAATTCTGCTGATGTTGGACGATTTTAATCTGATTTTTTAAAACTAGACCTTTGTTCTTCCGCAAGCCCTGCTTAATTAATCTATAGCTTAACTTGGAAATCAATTTAAAAAAAATTATTTTTTGGATATCATAATTGCAATTATAACTGAGTAGCTGAAAAGGCCCGGCGTCGCCCGGGCTTTGTATTTTTTAATTTGAAATTAATTTATGGAGGACTTTCGATTTTGAAACTCTAGGTCCTTATATAATATGTATGTAGAACTTGAAATGAAGAAAAAGATTTATCACACTCAAACTATTCCATCAGAAAACGCTAGATATAGCTTTTTATGGCTCATAGAGGATGTCGAATGCTGCATTCCGTTGCTTCTACACATCATGCCTGGGTGGGGTTGAAATAAGAAGAAACATAAATTTCATAAAATTGTATTTGGCTTGACGGAAAATTTTATTTCTCATTCTCATCTTACAACCGTTTAGGGGCTGAAATAAAAGAGAAATGTAGTATCACTTTCATACTTTCCTCCCCTAAAACCCGGGTCATAATAAACTGCGAGCATAGGACTCAAAATGTTCCATCCCATGCTTAGGGCCTATGATAAATCTCAACTAATACAAAGCCTATGGATAACGTATAAGCGGAAAGGATTATTTACAGACTTCTGATATAGCATACTCACACACTTAAGTTATCCCTGCAATACGACTTCTTATTCTACATCAAAATGTGAAGTGAGAAAATATTTCTTATGTCGAGGGCAGAGAAAGTCATGTGACTACATCACACTGTGCTTTATTTTCGTGGATTTCATTTTCAGTGATTATTTTCGCCAATATATTACATCGATGGAATCATAAATCGTTCAAGTCCAGCATTAGGCTATATACCCAGTAGTTGCCAAGGCCCTATGTAATCACAGTAAACAATTCACTGTTGTCATGTGAACTGAACAGCATTTCATTGTTTTCAGTATAATATTCTCAGAAATTATATAATTTTCAAGGGAAGGACTGATTTGTTTCAATTTTAATGTTGACCGCTATACTTCCCGGGCTTAACAGGGTATGTGTGCAAAATTTCGTGCAAATTGGTGAAGAAATGTGGATTTGTATAAGGAACAAACATACATACCCACAAACACACATTCGACTTTATATATTAGATTAAACAAAAGCATTCTGGCACTTCGTTATATCAGTTTACCTGATTTTAAATTTTTTTACGATCCCCTGTAAAATTACATTTTTCGTACTTCAGGTACCATTTTCTCAAAAACTGTTCAAGCTAAAAGAAAGAAACTTTCAGGATTTCTTTTTAAATGATTGACAAATCTCTCTTAGCAAAATTAAGCAATAGTTCCTGAATATAGGCTACAGCATTTTCAATTATTTTTATAAGAAGAAATAATTGATTTTCTTTATTCTTGAACTTTTCATGCAGTTTTCGCGGTAATATCGTACAGGTAGGGGAAAAATAAGCGGACCGACTCTTGTACCTGATTTCAGAGCCTTGTGATACGTAAATAACTGTAAGAGATGTAACGGAAACGTTTGTTTTCACAAGCAATGCAAATTACGTTAAATTATTTCTCAATTCAAGCAATGTTCATTAGAATACATTCCCTGCTATCCGGTGAATGCCGCCGCTAGGCATGCGCAGTGGCTTATGTCGGCAACTTAGTCGGTCCGCTTTTTTTCTCCTACCTGTACATATTACACTGTTTGTGATAGGGTAAAAATTAGTAGTCCTACCAATTGTTAATAAGTCACGGTTCGTGAAGCTGGTGCTCTGATTGGATAATTGGATTTGGTGTGTTTTGCCATCAAACGGTTGAAGGATTCTCTATTTTTTACCGTAAAACTGAATGTTGATTCGCTTGTGGCATCCTTGGGCAGCAATTATGCCATCAATATGTGAAACTAGGCTCTATTATCTCAACTTTGATATATATATATATATATGTATATATATATATTTCTGTTTTGGTAACAAGATTCTCAAATATAATAATCAGGGCCCGGATTCTGATGACCTAAGATTGTTTGAAAAAATGACCTATAAAATGACCCTAAATTTTAAAGAAAATGAATTAATAATTATAAAAAATTACTTTAAAATATTTTACTTATAAAAAATTATTATTGTACACACAAAGTTATAGACTAATTTGTACATATTTGTAAAAACTGTAAATAACTGTAATGTTGTGAGTGTTCTTTTCTCACGGAAATTTATATTGGCACTGAGGCACTGGTGAGTCAAAATTCGGCATTTCCTTTTGTGGTCTGGCGGATTATATTGTTGTTTATTGAGGGTAAACAGTAGTTTGCACTCTGAAATCCAAGCAGGTGGCAGACTCTGGTGCCAAGTCAACCTAATAACAATAGTAATAGGCCTATAATACAAAATTTTGGCTTGTGACACATGACAATACCTTAACGCCGAATTATTCCTTCTTGCATTAAACAAACAACACTTCACTAGCGACGAAAAAAGTTATCTTTCAATGTAAATAGTAAAGGACTAAAATACTAAATAGGGAAGTAAATGACACGAAAATGACAAAATAATGACCTAAAATTGAAATAAATGCCCTAAAAATATAAAATTGCATAAAATGACAAAAATGACCTAATAAAAATGCATTCCTATAATCTAGAGACCATGATTAGGATTTATCTACAAGTTGGCAATGTCTATGCAGCATCAATAAAAAGATGACATGTCATTACAATCCGGGTCCTGATAATAATAAAAATGATTGATGTTGCTGTTAATTCACTGCGAAGCAATCATTCTGATGTATAACATGCTAATATCAATCAATGATAATAAAATCAGGTAAACTGATGTAACAAAGTGCTAGAACGCTTTTGTTTAATCAGTTATAATTGCAATTATCATATGCAAAAATTAAGTTATTTTGTAATCGATTTCCGATTTAAGCTCCAAATCGATTCATTAAGCAGGGCTAAAGTTTGATAAGCATATGTGAAGGAATATCCTATGTGGGTGGTGTTATTTGTCAAAGCTAACTGTATTGCAACTTCCAAAGCCGTATATGTACAGGTAGAGGAAAAAAAGGGGTCCGACTAAAGTATCTAAATTGCCGATATGAGCCACTGCGCATGCCTGGCGGCATTCACAGGATAGCAGGGAATGATTGAAATTTGTTCTAGTGTCGACTGTTGACTTAGCCCATTTCGAAACCTAGAATATGATTTCTAATCGTATTGTTTTATAACTGAATATATTAATGATTAATATTATTATAAAATAATAATATAAAATATATTATCTTCAGTTACAAGAGTCGGTCCGCTTTTTTTCCCCCTACCTGTACACTCAAAAACAATATGTTGTCATGAGAACTGATTTGCATTTGATAAATTCTTTCTAATATATTACCATAAAATAGGCACTAAACTGGACTTTACTCCGGTACCGGTCAACCAATTTGGTCCAATATCGATAAGCTTCTTCCCGTGGACGTTATAAATGCTTATACCAAGTTTCATGAAAATCCGGTAAAGCTTATTTGAGTTATGGCGCATCCCGTCCCCCCCACACAATCTCATAGATACCATTCTGGCTCTTAATAACTTATTGTTACTTCCAAGTGACTTAAGGGCAATAACACGCACGTGACTATTGATTTCATACTATGTTTTGATACTTGCACAGATTGAAATGAATCGTGCGGCCGAGCGCCACATTTCCAAGTTGGTGTTCATCCCGTTGTTCGGCCGGGGAACTTCAGGATTGTATTTGTTCACAAATCGACCTGGCCGAGTTTGAACCCGTGACCTTCGAAGCCAGGAGTGGGCACGCAATCTTTGCATGTTTCCGTCTAAGTAAACTTAAGAAGTCGTAGGAGCCACCAGCCATAGTTCCACCATGAACTCCACTAAATTTGGATGCTTCGTCCAGGATTTGAACCCGGGAATGTGTGAACGTTGTGCCGGGGACCTTCTCTTTTATAACCTGTTGATTTTTTAGTCACGGGAAGCGAAGCCCTAACCGTATGTATACTGATCTGTACAGGGAAATGTGTTTCTAATCGTAATTGATCCATCAGTTTACAAAAATTACAGGGTGTCCTTAAATTCCCGATGCCAATTACATTCAACCGTAACTCAAAATCAACCTGTCGAAGAGCAGTCGGATTTTTGCATGGTGGTCAACAAATCTCCGAGTTTGTTTATATTCAGTGCACTTTAGCATGTGCCCTTCTGGTTATTCCCAAACAGTCAAGACTATCTCCCATTTCCCCTCATACGTGCTATAGTGTTTTCATAACTTCAGTCGCCTTTCTGCAAGCGTAAAGTAAGATGATATTGTAATCACACTCCTTGACATACATCCAAAGAAAATTGTAGTTGTCAGACACTGTATTATTTGTACTGTTATTAGGCGCATAGTGCGGTACATTATTACTAGGCACGGTTTGAGTTGTACTATTATTAGGCACGGTTTGAATTGTACTATTACTAGGCACGGTTTGAGTTGTGCTATTATTAGACACGGTTTGAGTTGTACTATTACTAGGCACGGTTTGAGTTGTACTATTACTAGGTACGGTTTGATTTGTACTATTACTAGGCTCGGTTTGAGTTGTACTATTACTAGGCACGGCTTGAGTTGTACTTATATAGGCACGGTTTGAATTGTACTATTGCTAGGCACAGTTTGAGTTGTGCTATTATTAGGCACGGTTGAGTTGTACTATTACTAGACACGGTTTAAGTTGTACTATTATTAGGCACGGTTTGAGTTATACTATTACTAGATACGGTTTGAGTTGCACTATTACTAGGTACGGTTTGAGTTGTACTATTACTAAGCACAGTTTGAGTTGTACTATTATTAGGCACGGTTTGAGTTGTACTATTATTAGGCAGTCTGTTAGCACGTCTCCGTCGCTGCTGACTGGATCAATAGCAGGGGAGAGAATTTTCCCCGAAGCTGCAAAAGCATGTACTACGGCTCACTCTATCGGCAACCCGAGCAAACCAACAAAATCCGCCCTGGTGTAGTGTGGAGCGAGTGCGTTTCTCTCAACAATAACAATTTGCTCTCATTGTTGTGATGTGGCATCCCGGGAGACCACGCCCACCCGTCGGTTGTTGAAGTATTCAGACCTGAGGGCCTCGGCTACCTTAAGGTCAGTTGCTAATTGCCGGTCCGAGTACGGATCCTTGTGGTCTAAGGCGTGGTATCCCCAGATCTTCGCCCAGACCCATATTTTGACAGGTGCATTGTTGGCCATGACGTAGCACAAAATTACAGTTTCTGCTGTATTCACCGTATTTCATTTCTGTGTTCAGTGCGATCGTCTTTTTTATGTGTGTTTGTGCGAAGATTGTGGTGGTCTACGCGTTGTAGCAGTAGTAGGCCTATAAGTGTTTAGACATTTGTAGAGTTTCTTGTGTTTAATTATTATTTTCTGCTGGTACTTTCTGGTATTTGGTAGGTTGTTAATGAGCCAATACCTAGGTAAGGCTGTCTAGGGTGTAATTGTTTTAATTGGATGTGTTAAAGCCTAACATGTTTCTTGCATATACCTCGTTACTGCTTTCCCAATTGTAATTAATTAATTTTGGTTGGTTATGTCTTACTTCCATAGTTATTAATGAGCGAGACGGCTGAAATATCCATTTCAACAATTTTCAAGCTAATGAGTCTTATAAATTACATTGTATTTTATATACAGCCATTTGATAATTACAGGGACATTCTAGCATATTATGAAAACAATTTTTGTTTATTACATATCATCTCTATATATATAAAAGGCTTTGTCCTGACTGACTGACTGACTGACAGGAATCAACGTACAGCTAAACTATAACAGGTAGAGACTTGGAATTTTGACAGTACCTTCGTTTCATAATGTAGGTGCTCACTAAGAAAGGATTTTGAAAAATTCTAATTCTAAATGCCAAAAATTAAATGTTTTTGAAAATACTTAATCCCTTTTTACATAGAATTATCAATTCCAAATCACAGAATATATTGTTGCCAAATGGTATCAGGTGGGCTTGGAAAAAACAATTGAAATGCACTTTTGACAAATAAGAGAAGTTATAATGTGTATATTATTATATTATATCGCAGGTTTTTGGAGAGAAAAGTATGAAAGTGATAATGCTTTATGGTAACATAAGAGTGGGAAATTTCCCGCCTCGATATTACAATTTTATGTTACAGGAATTTCTGTTTCTTCTTATTTAAACCCCTACCAGGCTTGCTGTGTACAAGCGATGGGATGCAACATTCTAGATCCTCTATGAGCCATAAAAAACTATATCAAGCGTTTTCTGAGGGAATAGTTTGAGTGTAATAAGTCGTTCTTCCTATTTCAAATTATAAATGCCTATATAAGGACCTAGAATTTAAAATTGAAAATCCTTCATAAGCTAATTTCCAATTACAAAATACAAAACCCGGGCGACGCCTGGTCTTTTAAGCTAGTAAATAATAAACTAGAATTGGTTTTTCACATTCTGTAACATTTAAAATGCCTTCTCCTCCACACTATATGCAAAGCATTATTTAACATTTATTTTAAGTATTTTAAATTTGTTTTTCAAAATCTGTTACGGGAGGAACATAATTTGGACAATGATTTTAATGATACACAAAAACAGTTCATTTGCTGTTCTGCTATTATTGTTAGGGTCTTAATGTTGTTATTAATGAAGGTATGAGGGATTAAATACAAATTATAAACTGTTTCCAGGTTGTCAGAACATTTATTTAACTCATCAATAGTAATTTAATAAAACTATCAACATTACGGGTGAGGCAAAAAGTCACTGTTTGTTATTTTACATACTAATTAACCACACATACTTTTTTAAGTTTATCTTATACCAAATTGTGTCTTAAGATGTATATTTTGTCAAATCAAAATGGACATAGGCCTCGCTGATTACTCTTGACTACTTGGTATTAAAGAGTGTTAAAATCATGCTAAAAATGGCAAAAAAGTAACTCAACGCAATAAATAAGTAAATCGACAGATTTTACACATGAAATCACTTCAGATACACCTGAGTCCTTAAAATTCAGAGAATTTGAGGTTTTAAACTTATATTTGACCACCCAAGTACAATAGATTTTTAACATCTCTCTTTGAGGGAAAAATTCCCGTATTTTATGAAATGGCTGTAAATAGCTTTTAGTATTTGGATTTTATTCAAAAGAATGTAATATATTTTCGAAATGAACAAAATTAGTGCAAGTTGCGATTTGGCTAATTGTTATTAGTGTACAATATGAGCCTTTAAGGTATATATTCTCGCTTGAGGGCAAAATCCAAATGTTGTAATTCTTATGAGACTTTTAGTAGAGAACCTATGGTATAAAGCTAAGATAATAGTATAGCTGGTACTAACGTTTCCTTTCTTGGTTACATATTTCTTTAAATTAGAAAATATGCTGAATTTTAAAAATCACAAACATTCCAAAAAGAATGATACATTCTTCAAAACTCTTTCACTGATGCATAGAATGTTGTGAAGTGCATATGCTAGAAAGAATAATTTTATTTTGAAAAAAAATAAAAGCTATAGCACTACACACAAAAACTACATCACAGTTGTATTTTTTCATAGTAGTACACAAAATAAACTTTATAGGCTGTAATCTGATGTACAGTATAATGGACTTTCTACCTCTATTTTTAGTATAGGTTTTGTTCATTTGGAGGGCAGAAAATATAAGAAAAAAGGGTTTGAGAGAAAAACAAGGACAAAGTTGCACTGGGATGATAAAACGTGTGAACACTATGACATTTAAATGTATTAAGTCTCCGAATGGTACTTTCTAGATTGTGTGGGGGACGGGAAAATGTCTGTCCGTCTGTCTGTCTGTCCATCCGTGTGACTGTATGCGCGATAACTCAAATACGCTTTATCGGATTTTCCTGACACTCGGTGTACACATTTATAACGTCCATGGGAAGAGGCCTATTGATTTTGGACCAAATCGGTTGACCGGTACCGCATTAGTGCCCAATTTAGTGTCTATTTTATGGTAATATAATATTAGGAAGAATTTTTCGAATGCAAATCAGTTCTCATGACAACGTATTGTTTTACAGTGTTCGTATACGGCTTTGGTAGTTGTAATACAGTTAGCTATGACAAATAACACTACTCACATATTCCTTCACATATGCTTATCGAACTTTAGACCTTTCTTCTTCTATAATTCCTGTTTAATGAATCGATCTGGAGCTTAACTCGGAAATCGATTAAAATAACTTATTTTCTTTATATCATAATTGCAATTATCACTGGTTAAACAAAAGCATTCTGGCACTTTGTTGCATCAGTTTACCTGATGTCATATATATATATATACCGTATACACACACACATACCTGGTTTGGTCATAAGTCATGCTAACTGTGTATATATATATCGGTTTATATATATATATATATATATATATATATACATATATATATATATATATATATATATATATATATATATATATATATATATATATATATATATATGCCTATACGTGTGTGCGATATTGTGGGAACACTTAATTTTTTTTTAAATATAAAAATGAAAAGGTAGGGCATGGACTGTATATAAGATGCAGATTATGAGTACTAGATTTAGGATAGTGAAGGAAAGAGACACCCAAAAACAGTCATACGAGACTGCATCGTGCCACTCTAATGTATTGCGGTAGTTGGAAGCATATCCACTGCACGTTCCCTTAAATTTCGGTACGGATGAGCATTGTTCCCCGAAGCTTCCATCAGCTCCTTGAGATATCCTCTGGAATTTCTTCGTCGGATTGTGACTATTTTGACGCAAGAATGCTGTTCACATCGTTTCATGGACCTATCCTTTCTGACTCACAACTAAATTGCCATCGCCTCTATTCGTATAACCGTGCATATACTAGAGATAGCGCTTCAAGATCATGGAAGACTCGGACTGCCCCTGTGGTAAAGGTTGATCAAACAGTTGACCATGTGATATAGCAGTGTCCAATCGTAGACCAACAAAGACAAATCCTTGTTAATAGTAGTGGACAAAAGTGAATGAACATCAAAACACTTAAGGTATTTCATAAGTTTTGTAAATGCAATTGATTTTAAAAAAACTTTAGAACTTCTAGGGAAAAAAGAAATTCTCAGACATTTTATTGATCAAGTATGTAACATGATTAACTTTTATAGTCATAAGAAGAAAAGATAGCATATAGTATTACTGCAGTGTAATGGAGCATGCTGTTGAAATAAATATATTAAAAAAATACTAGAGATGCCACACTCTCCCGTGGACATAAGCATCTCATGGCAGGGGCGGATCCAGAGAGACATTTTGGGGGAGGAACCAAAGTAGAGAGGGAAGTTTTTACTCATAAAAATTAATTATTCCCAGTATACAGTTGAAATCAAAATGACAATTTCGGCATTTTATCACAAATGTATTTCAAAATAATTAATGTCGTTGCTTTATTTTAAGTATTTGGGTTATGTTGTCTTTACAAAATTTATTAGAAGGCTGACCATTTGAATAATCTGTGCTTAATGTTACAAATTTTGGGGGAGGAAATTTCCCCCATTTCCTCCCCCGTGGATCCGCCCCTGTCTCATGGTACCATTGCCTTACTTTGAAAAAATAGTTGCTATGACTTATGCTCCATCCCATTAATAAATTTCAAACACTGTAGAGACCTCTGTTGAAAACATTTGAAATAATAAATATTTGAGTTCATAGGGATTTGATTCCCTATTGTACTAAATAGACTGTTTTCTAGCCGATATTAAATAAACAGAAAATACCTGTTTAGTGGAATTGATGAACTTCAAGGTGGATTGAAATAATTTTTTAACCTGTTTAGTGGATTATTCTAAACATGTAACTTATTTAGTTATAAAAGATACATTGACAAGTGTGTTGTGTCTTTTCCACACTTATCAATCGTGTCTTTATAGAAATTTCGTCTTCATCTCCTGCAAACATGATGAAGATGACTCCAATAGCATTTCCCTTTACTTGCTTAACAATATACTAGTGTACAGTGCACGCCGCTTATTGTGATCACTTCGGGACGCAGCTAATCTGATAATATTAACCGATTGATAACAGTAGCCGAAGGAATTAAATGAAGGTTTTTCATATATAAGGGGTACGCCGTAGCGTAGTGGTTGAGGCGCTGCGCTACAAACCGGAAGGTCGCGGGTTCGATTCCCGATGAGGTCGTTGGAGTTTTTCAATTGGCCTAATCCTTCTGGTGGCACTATGGTCCTGGGGTCGACTCAGCCTCTAACAGAAATGAGTACCAGGAGCAATCCTGGGGGTAAAGGCGGCCGGTGCGTAAGGCTGACAACCTTACCACCTTCATGTGCCGATGTCTAAAAATCTGGGAGCCTCAACCTCCTGGGACCCTCTGGGCCTCCATGGCCTGTAATAGGGAATACTTTACTTTATTCATATATAAGATAATACACTACAAAAACACTCATAGGCTTATACAGTAAGTTAATAGACTGCAAGTAACTATTTTTTCAACCAGTAACGAAGTTTTTAATTGTTTTTGCTTTCCTTTATGAGTCCATTAACCAATACTCCATACTCAGTTACGAGTTGCGAGTGTTTTTAGAAGTCTATACCGATCTGTGGTGAACACTGCATAGCAAAACATTTAACGCCTAACTGTTCAAGTCTTTTCATTTTACACTATCCATCATTGCATGTCTACACTGTTATCTTCATAAAACAAAAGCTGCAGCTTAACTGTGGGGCGAACATGTTTTATTTTTTAAAAGAGAAAGTTAGCGAATGCCACCCCCTCGAACTGGTCATCCTGTGAGCTGGGAACAGAATTGCTACCTCCAATAAAACACGATACAGTTGAGATAGAAACGAAATCCTTAGAAACCAAATTTTGAATGACGTACAGTTCGTGGAAATAAGGCCGCAAAAAGGAAAATGTGATAACATAAACCGAATCTTTGATCACAATAAACAGCAATTTTTCAATGTATCAGTATTAATCCGTACGGGACTTCATAAAATTGATAACATTACCCGATTGATAACATTATCCACAATTACATTAAGCGGCGTTCGCTGTATGTAGCTGGGAACAATGGCAATATGCTATTGATGTCACATTGAACAATAATAGGCCTACAGTAATGTTTTTAAAGTGTTATGGTTTTTATCCATTAGGCCTACTTGTGGAAGCCAGCTATTCCAGTGAAGAGCTCACTCATTGTTTGGTGATTGCTTATATAACCATAGGCTATCATTCAGCTATGATTTCTTCTCTAAATAGAATGAATTGTACTGACAACATTTCAGGAACTAACATCATATTTTACATATTTCACCAAACTGGTTGAGATAGTTTTTTGTTCACAGATAAAAGCTGCACGACTTATACAGGGTCCGGCAGAGAAACCGGGACATTTGACTGTCCCCAATAGAACTTGCGGTACGGCGGGACATTTTTTAAAAAAAAACGGGTCTGTCCCGGGAAAAAAAGGGACGAATGGACATCCTAAGTTAATAGGCCATGTTTAAACAACTGAGTTTCAGACCAAGGTTTGTTGAGAAAGTTTGATATGTGAAGGAATAACTAGAATATTAACAGAACTAATGTACAAGAAATTCCTCACGTCTACAATATTCCATTATGTTTGCAAAAATAACTCAAGGCGTACAAATACACAGTCAAAAAATTTCAAAGTTTATTTTGGAGGGTAAAAATTTATCAATTTGAACGTTTTGGATTTTTTCCATCGGTTATACGCTAAAAACCGTGTGTTTCCATACTTCAAGTTTCTAGCTCATGTGGAAGTGGGCAAACCTCCTGGAACCCTCTGGGCCTCCATGGCCTGTATAGGGATCACTTTACATATTTTTACCTTTTAGCAAGCTGAAAGAATGTTATCTATTTAATGGAGCCCGAAGGTTCATTGCCGCGCTTACCTGAGCCCGCCATTCAACCCTATTCTCTGCTAACTCCATCCAATCATCCCTCGCAATTCCTACTTTCCTTACATCTATCCTAATATTGTCCTCCACAACATCTAGGTCTTCCAAGTGGTATTTTCCCTTCGGGCCTCGCAAGCAATATTTTTTTAGATAAGTCTTTCCTCCTCCACGCGCGCAACATGCCCAGCCCATTTAATCCTCTGTGGTTTAATTACGTTTACTATATCCGTTGAAGAATACAGGTTATGAAGCTCGTCGTTATGCAGTTTTCTCCAGTCCCCATTTTCATCTCTCTTAGGCCCCAATATTTTCCTAAGCCCCCTGATTTCGAACACTCTCAGATTATGTACTTCCCGGAGTAAGCGACCATGTCTCACATCCATATAATACAACCGGCAAGATAAGTAATACATTTTTATTTTTAGTCTTCTGGCAATTTTTCCGTCTACAAGTTATCTTAGAAAATACCATTCTGACACTTAATAATTTATGGCTAAGGTGCAATTTTGATTTGTATTGAAAGAAACAAGAAAAACTCCTCGTGGCAAGAACATGAAATTCTAGTTATGTATTCATAAAAATAAAGTTTTAACTATCTCAGTTTGTACGCGTTTTGTTCTCATTTCAACTAGAATGAGGGGAAGAAGAAATAATGGAATTTCATAAGTCTGAGAAATAGGTGGCAATAAAAAGTGTATATAGGGCCGTGGATATTTCTTATAATTCAATATCTGGCGCAGCGCGGCGCTAATGTCGTACATTATCGTTAAAACAGCGATAAAACGCCCCGCGTGCGGGCGTCGCGCCGTAAAAACTAATTTTCATAAGGACCAGATATTTACTGCTCTTCTCCAGCGATACATAATTCAGTCGCCACTACCACGTGATATGACCGCCATAACCTAATTATTCCTTATTTCTTATTTGTTTATTTTGTTTGTTCGCTCTCATACTAAACTCGTCAAATTATACCCGTGCACCCGTGGGAAAGAGTCAACAAAGATATTTTGTTGGTATGTCAGATATTTTTGTATTATATGAAAATCCATCAGAAGGAGATTCGTATTTACACAAGGCTCTTGTATTTTACATGCATCCTGCAGACGCTAGAGTAGACTTGGCCTAATGAAGCACAACTGTAAGCAGCTAGTAGTTAACCAAGCATTGTCATATATTTCCGTTTCACCAAACCTGGTTAGTTAAAAACTGGAAATTTTACAGCACGTTATTAGCATAAGTGACATCATTTTAACGCAGGGGAAAAAATATACTAGTTTAAGAATTATGAATAATTTTCTCGAGGCACCTTTTTCAGCACGTTTTATGGTATACGATGCTTTCTAAAAATAATTTCTTCAAATCCCTGTGTTAAAATGAAGGGACAAATCCAACTAACAACTCATAAAAATTTGAAAGAAATACATGCAGTGGATACTGAGAAAAGGTACACTTTTTTCAAAAAAATTTAAAAAAAAGTAGTTTTCCGGGAATCGTGCGAAAAAGTTTAAGTTAACATTTTAGTGCATCCCAACTCCATATGAAGGATTGCCTGGGTCTTCTTTTTGCACTCCTATGTCCAGCCATCATTTCTACAACTTTTACAGACCTAGGCCCTATCTGATGCCCTAATTCTCTCTTTGGCCATCGCCATCATATATTGAACAGTGTTCCTTCCAACATCGATACCCACGGAAGGGTTACAAAAAGGAATTATCTAATATACTTAGAGTCAAGATAAACATGGCGCTTACGTCACTGTAAAGAGGAGATTTCGGAGAATAATAAAACATCAAAAAGTCAAAAATTAAAAAATCACTTTTTGTTGTTCCGGACCTCCTTACGGCACTAACCAGGATAAATTGCTAACAGGTGCTGAGCGAGCAGTTAATTGGCTAACCCCCGTACATATGATGTCATAGCATACAAGAGAATGAACAGAAACCTTGTTCAACTTCACGGGTGTAAAAATTTGGTTTAGAAATCATCCGTTGTCACTAAGAAATAGACTTCTGATGACACTATACTTCTATGCAACAGGGATATTTCCAAGATATGAGGGGTCTGTTAGCAAACCCGGCAATCTGCATTAAAAAAAAAGTTTGTGTGGAACGCCACGCGACAGAAGTGAAACTCGGATTTTTTAAATTTTGGATTTTTCAATTTTGGATTATTATATTTTTCAATTTTGGATTATTGGACTTTTTGAATTTTGAATCTTTGAATTTTAGGATTTTTTAGTTTTTGATTTATAGATTTTTAGTTTTTCATTTACAGATTTTTTAAATTTAAATTTTTAGATTTTTAAGATTTTGGATTTTTAATTTTTTAAATTTTGGATTTCTGGATTATTTAATTTTAGATTTTTTATTTTTTTAAATTTTGGATTATTTAATTTTAGATTTTTTATTTTTTAAATTTTGGATTTATGTTTTTTTTTATTTTGGACCTATAAATTTTTTAATTTTTTATTTTTTAAATTTTGGATAAGCCTAATCATTGAGTTGATTGTTTTCTGTGCAGCCCCGCTACGATTTTGTTCGTAACGCTAGAGCGTATCGCAACTTTGGGTTACTCCTAGCGCGCCTAAAGAAGTTTCACTTCAAAAAGATAGAAATGCTAACTTCTAATAAAAGTTTATGGCATTTCCTGCTACATATTTAGTGTTTGTGTAACAAATCCAACTTCCCACATAATGAAGGAACTCAAATTTACAACACCTACACTAAATATGTACCAGCAAATGTATTTTACTTTAGAAATTAGTGTCTCTGTGTTTTATCAGAGTGGAGATTGCCGGGTTTGTTAATAACCCCTCAAATAATGGATGTAGTCACGGACATAGGTTAAACAAGATAGCACTTATTTCACGCAATTGCATTATTAACTCTTCGTTTTATAAAACTTTCACTCAGTTGGAGAACAGAGAAGTTATAGAAGATTTTATAATCTAGATGGCTTCCTTGTCCTGATTTCTTGATTCTATTTCAATTTTGTGTTACCATCGCTCTGCTTTTCAATAACCTGTACTTTACTAATAGATCAATAGCTACCTGACGAAGAACTAGAAAGTGACACCTCATGAAACGGTGGCCCCCCTAAAATACAACGTAAAGCTGCGTCTCCATTGATATACATTTATCACCAACATGTCAATATTAACAAGTTGATATTGACATGTATATTGCAATTTCGCGTTCCAATTGACTTGACATGCAAACCCAGCGTGTTGCACTTAACATTTTCAGATGTTAATTTGTTTTCCGGAGAAAATGGACAGCATGTCAAGTCAATTGACTATTCGGTCAATATCGGCTTTGTTTCGGGAATTTCCGGGAAACGAAAAGCGATCGCCAGCTTAATCGGCTTTGGTTAGGGAATTTCCGGGTGAACAAAAAGCAGTGGACAGCTTCCTCAATATTCCCGGCATCCATTTTGTATTATGTGAGTATTTGGTATATCAGTGTTCTCAATAGTATTGCATCTACTTTTAAAATTATTTTTATGGCATACTCCATCGTTGAAAAATAGAATAGTTATTTTGAAAAGATCAAGAGATCTGTACATAATTAGTATTTAAGAAAGTCATAGACAGTTAACAAGAAGATAATAACGAGTATATAAAACTACTCTCATTTTGTAATATTGGCTGCCCTCTTCAGAGACTTTTCTTTTTGAATGTTATTAATTTCTGTTCGTAACCGCGCCAACACATGTTAAACTATAACATTGTAGTGGAGACAGTTGTTAATTGGCAAACCACTTGACTTGTATATATCAACAAGTTGATGATAAACATTTAACATATGTTAACTGCAACATGTTGGTGTTAAATGTATATCAATGGAGACGCAGCTTTATGTTCCGTAGTCAGAGCCAAACCGACTTAACAAACTCCTCACCAATCTATTGCAACCACTGGTGGTAAAATGCGTTTACCATGTCAGGAACTCTACAGAATTTGTTAACACGCTCAAAGATCTGCGCATCAACGACATGGACATAACCTCCGATGGGGCATAAAATGAAAACCACACTGAAAATTAAAACTGCTTTATTTGGAACATTTAGGTACACCTTCCAGCTACTTCTCTACATAATCTCGCTCCGATTGACACATTTGTCGTAGCGTGGTACCAACTTTACTATACCCTCTTCATAGTATCTTGCCGCCAGCATATTGAGAAGGGTCTTCACGGCATTTTGAAATTCTTCGTTGGTGTGGAAGCTCTCTCCTTCCAGAACTATCTTCAGCTGCCGAAAAAGATGAAAGTCACTCGGCAGGGGAACCAGTTTTTGAAATCCATCGTGACAGGGGATGAAACGTGGATTCGTTACGACAATCCAGAATCCAAAAAACAATCCAATCAATGGATGCACACAAATTTCCCCGAACAAACCCAACGAATTCTTCCATTGAGATCAAAAGCGGTGAATATTTATTTCACAATCACCTTAGTAATTTAGAGAAATTTTCGTGGGCAGTAAATAAATCCTGGATTTCACGTAGGTAAGCGACTACCCAGACCCATTCGAAATATTCCTCTAGACCTTTTACACTTGGAATGTTAACAGTTTTGGAACAACTAGAATGTAATGTGTAGGGCCCGGATTTTTATGTGCTAAAAAACTTAAAAATATTTATTTTTTATGTGCTAAAAATGTTAAAAATATCTGCTAAGATTTTAAAAATATGTGCTAAAACTAAAAAAAAAAAAATGATGATGAGAAAAGAAACAAAAACACCAGAATGTTCGTAACTTACTAGAACAAATGCTATATTGAAACTCGCCAAGATCAGATGTAAAATGCTGACAGGAGTTGCAGTGCACAACAAATGTCATTTGCAGATTATGGATCACAAATCCTTGTCTATTATCCGAGATAATGCCTTATATTGAGAAAAAGAATGTTCTACATCACACGATGTTAACCTTGCATACTTGAAGAGGGGTAGATCACTAACACACCCACACAATCAATTCGATTATGTTTTGGCCTTCCAAAACTTGAGCGACTTTGCCACCGTTTTTCTCAATCATACCTTTAAATTTTGTTCTTAGAACTCCTATTTTCGAACCTGAGATAGTGTTAAGTTGCCTTTCAACGTATTGTATTTCTTTAAGTGAATTACGCAATGTTGAGTTTGGGTTCTGTTCTGTTCTTCCCTGATAATAACTCTCACCTCATTGCAAGTGAAGTAGCCTATTTGTGTTGAATTCTTTCGAGATACAAATTTTTGTTGTAAAATGTTAAAAGAGAATGAGGAAAAGTATTAAAATATTTATTTATGGAGAATATATCGAAAATATTTATTCACATAACTTTTTTGTAAAACATGTGTTTTTATGTAAAATAAAATTTGGAATTTGCGGTTGTCGGACCTTGATATGAGCATCAGGGGAAAAAAATTACATAACAATTCCAAAAAAAGTACTAAAATATGTATTTATGGAGAAAATATCGAAAATATTTATTCACATAACTTTTTTTGTAAAATATGTGTTTTTATGTGAAATAAAATTTGGAATTTGCGTTTGTCGAACCTCGATTTGGATATTAAACTTTGTTTTAGGAATGTACACATCAGGAAAAAAAACATGTTTTTACATACAAATCCGGGCCCTAGAATGTGGATGCATCTAACTGTTATGCTTCTTTTATTATAGGTTAACCACTGACTTAACTGCCGTAAGGTGAACTTCATAGGTGAGAAATAGGTGAATTTCATAATTTTTTTTCTACAATCTTGCAAACAGATATACTCTTCAATGACTACTTCTACAATTAAATACTATTTTCAAAATTAATCAAACTGTTACAGTTACGGGTAATTATCGTTACACAATGGCAGCCATGTCTTATGCACTAAAATGCCGTTTCCTCGATAACTTCCACAGATATATGAATATTTCTGATTGATTATTTTTCTGTGTAAAAGGTAAAGGTAAAGTGATCCCTGTACAGGCCATGGAGGCCCAGAGGGTTGCAAGAGGTTGAGGCTCCCAGATTTTGGACATTCGGCACATGAAGGTGGTAAGGTTGTCAGCCTTACGACCGGCCGCCTTTACCCCCAGGATTGCTCCTGGTACTCATTTCTGTTAGAGGCTGAGTCGATCCCAGGGCCATGGTGCCACCAGAAGGAATAGGCCAATTGAAAAATCTCAACGACCTCATAGGGAATCGAACCCGCGACCTTCCGGTTTGCAGCGCAGCGCCTCAACCACTACGCTACGGCGTACCCCGTATTTTTCTGTGTATTTGTTAATATCATATGAACAACACTGTCTACAGTCATCCATTTAACATTAATCTATTTTTTTAAAGTATATATTTTTATGAAAAAGAAAAATTTTGAAAATGGATATTTTAAAAATACTCATACTGAAGATATTCCAAAGATGGCAGATGATGTTTATATGATGTTTGCAAATAATGTAAAAAATAATCACTCAGAAATATTTATATCTGTGGAAGTTATTGAGGAAACGGCATTTTAGTGCATAAAACATGGCTGCCATTTTGTAACGATAATTACCAGTACCTGTAACACTTTGATTAATTCTGAAAATAGTATGCAATTGTAGAAGTAGTCAATAAAGAGTATGTCAGATTGCAAGATTGTAGAGCAATTCATTGCTGAGGGAAAAAATAATGAAATTCACCTATTTATAATGTATGAATTTCACCGAAGGCTGTATTTCCCCCCTTAAGCTAAGACTTTCACTGATATTAGTGTTACTGACAGAATTTCACATTGATATGTGGACGTCAAATATGAGTTCAAGCAAAATCGTGTTCTGGGTAAAAGTAAACTTCATAGTGTAAATGACGCAGACTAGAAAAGCAGAAAGTTTGGTGTCAGGAGTGGGGCTGTCGCCCAATCTGTGGTCCGCAACACACAAACATCTCAATCGGGAAGATTTATATTGCAGATTGTGGTCACGTGATGCCATGAGTAGTGAGCCCGCATCACGCCATACGTGTTTGCCTTGTTTGTGTATTTATTGCTGTTACTGCAGGGGCTGTAATTACACTTGTGCGTACCACCTTCATGTAAATCCGGGTTAAAATAGAAAAGCAGAGCTCGTGCACTTTTGAATTATAAGGAAAGTGTTACCGATGTGAGCTGAGAAATTTTAGAAATACTGTAATGCATTTCCTTGTCTTCAACAATCTTGATTTATGTACTAGCAGATCCCCACGGCTTCGCCCACGATAATTAATTTTAAGATACAAAATTAAGAGCAAATAGTTAAAACATTATATTTATTAACACTTGCACGCGAAACATTCATAGGCCTGAACTAAACGATTAATAATTAATGAAACAGCTAAAAATCGGTTTTGAAGTGAATTCCTCGATTAGAAAGCGCAGCGTGGGAAAAACAACCTCAGATTCGAGTTCCCTGGCCCACAAAACCCCTGCATAGTGGGTTTCGTCCAAATCGATCAATGTTTACGCATTGAGATATCACAGCGTATCTAAGACAATTTGTTTAAAATTAATTTTACTTCAGAAGTGAATAATAAACAGTTGAATAAAAACACTTTCTTCAACGCACTTTATTTACCTTAGTAAACTTCTGGACGGCCGTTTCGCAGGTGGTGTTCCTGCATCATCAGCAGAGTGTCAACTGAGGTCTCTGGAGCAGGTGTACACCCCCACCATAACAGACACCCTCACAAACACCTGCTCCAGAGACCTCAGTTGACACTCTGCTGATGATGCAGGAACACCACCTGCGAAACGGCCGTCCAGAAGTTTACTAAGGTAAATAAAGTGCGTTGAAGAAAGTGTTTTTATTCAACTATTTGTTACACAGCGCTAAAGTCGGACACAAGAATGAATAATAAACATTTGTTTAAAAAGCCTATCGACTACCGTACCGATTACTTACGATATGTTTATGCTCAAATCAAGGTTAAGATCATCCATTATCAGCAGAACTATACAGACTTGTGATATCTTGACAATTGCACACTCACATAGAAATAAGAAAAAGTCAAATTGGCCGGCTACGGAATTTGAACCAGAGATCTCCAGAATGCGAGTACAAGACGTTACCATCTCGGCCACCTTGCTCGGTTTAACGGTTTAGTTTGATAGGCGTATGTGGAGGAATAGCGTTATTTGTGATAGCTAACTGTATTTCAACTTCCAATGCCGTATATGAACACTGTAAAACAAAAAGTTGTCATGAGAACTGTTTTGCATTTGATAAATTCTTGAAGAAAGTGTTTTTATTCAACTATTTGTTACACAGCGCTAAAGTCGGACACAAGAATGAATAATAAACATTTGTTTAAAAAGCCTATCGACTACCGTACCGATTACTTACGATATGTTTATGCTCAAATCAAGGTTAAGATCATCCATTATCAGCAGAACTATACAGACTTGTGATATCTTGACAATTGCACACTCACATAGAAATAAGAAAAAGTCAAATTGGCCGGCTACGGAATTTGAACCAGAGATCTCCAGAATGCGAGTACAAGACGTTACCATCTCGGCCACCTTGCTCGGTTTAACGGTTTAGTTTGATAGGCGTATGTGGAGGAATAGCGTTATTTGTGATAGCTAACTGTATTTCAACTTCCAATGCCGTATATGAACACTGTAAAACAAAAAGTTGTCATGAGAACTGTTTTGCATTTGATAAATTCTTTCTAATATATTACCATAAAAATAGGCATTAAATTGAACATTACTTTGGTACCAGTCACCCGATTTGGTCCAATATCAATAGGCATCTTTCCATGGATGTTATAAATGTGTATATCAAGTTTCATGAAAATCCGATAAAGCGTATTTGAGTTATCGCGCCTTCAAAATAGTCACTAAATTCGGTTTTACTCCGGTACCGGTCAACCGATTAAGTCTAATTTGAACAGGTTACTTTTCATAGACGTCATAAATGCGTATACCAAGTTTCATGAAAATTCTATAAAGCGTGTTTGAGTTATCGCGCCTTCAAAATAGACACTAAATTCGGTTTTACTCCGGTACCGGTCAACCGATTAAGTCTAAATTGAACAGGTTACTTTTCATAGACGTCATAAATGCGTATACCAAGTTTCATGAAAATTCTATGAAGCGTGTTTGAGTTATCACGTCTTTCTAATATATTACCATAAAAATAGGCACTAAATTGGGCATTACTCCGGTACCGGTCAACCGATTTGATCTAATGTCAATAGGCTTCTTCCCATGGATGTTATAAATGCGTATACCAAGTTTCATGAAAATCTGATAAAGCACACTTAGGCTAAGTTATCGCGCGTACAGAAAACAGACAGACGGACAGACATTTTCCCGTCCCGCACACAATCTTATGAAGTACCATACTGGCACTTAATATTCGAACGTACTTTTAGTTCACTATAGAACTGTTTCCACACGATAGCATTGCATTGTTTTATGTATTCTCAGAGACCATAGACAGCGAATCATCGCTTATCTGCTCGCAACCTCCGCAAGGAAGTCTGCATGGGAATGATTATCTCTGTGTACGATCATGGCGAACCGCCAGCATTCATCTGTTTATTACTTCCTGCACACTAGCGTGCTCTACCGGAATGTTTCGCTACCATTTCTACGCCACAATTACAAAGCACTTATAAGCAACGACACTTCCGTGTTTCCGTGGCAACTGATACCGTCTTTTGTTTTGAAAATTATGTTTGGATTCGATATTTGAAAGCATAGGTTCGTGGTGTTACCCTACGTGTAAATTTGTTGAAAATGCGAATTACTGAATTATAAAGGACAAGTGGCTTTGTCTTGGTTTGTCAATGACGAAAGTCACTTCACTCAGGAGTTACAGTCCGCCACTGGCGGCTACTTTTTACAATCCGTCTCTGTGAACTGTTGGCCTTCCCACACGTCACGTCATAACTTTCGTGTTACATTTTATCTAGCATTATATTTTTTCTCTATTATAGCTATTAAATTCAATTCAAGCGTCTGGATTAAACTTACATTCTATATCATCTTATTACTTACTTACTGAATGCCAATACACAATTCCTAAGCAAGCTAAATATTGTCTAGTTTATGGAACCCGAAGGTTCATTGACGCGCTTACCTGAGCCCGCCATTCAACCCTATCTGCGCTAACTCCATCCAACCATCCCTCGCAAATCCTACTTCCCTTAAATGTATTCTAAAATTCTCCTCCTACCTACGTCTAGTTCTTCCATGTGGTCTTTTCCCTTCGGGTCTCCCACTGAATGATTTTGAGATATGTCTTTCCTCCTCCATTTCATCCTCCATTATTTAATTACCCGTACTATATCTGGTGACGTGTAGCCTACAGGTTATGAAGCTCGTCGTTATGCAGTTTTCTCCAGTCCCTATTTTCATCTCTCTCTTAGGCCCAAATATTTTCCTAAGCACCTTGTTTTCAAATACTCTCAGATTATATTCTTCCCGAAGAGTGAGGACCATTTCTGAAATCCATTATAATACAACCGGCAGGATAATAGTCTTATAAATTTTTATTTTTAGATTTCTGGACAGAAGACGAGAAGATAAGTGTTTCTGAACTGCATAAAAACAAGCATTTTCTGATTTGAGTCTACACAAACTTCTACCTTAATATTATTTGTATCTGTAATTATTGCTCCCAAATATTTCTCCTTGTTCGAACGATTTACCGGCTATTCTAATATTTTGTGGAGCATTATTTTGACGTTCCATAACCATATACCGGTACTTACTTTTTCTGCATGAATTTCCAACCCAACATTTCTGCAGGCATCGAAAAGACTCTCTGTATATCGTATTAACCTTTTAGGAACAAATATGAAGGAGAGACATTTAAAAAAAATGTGAATTACTTCGCAAATAACACATTTCAAGAATTGTCCCCTTTAGCTGGAGTGAGTGGAGTTTCTTTTGGTGGCTCGTGTGAAAGATGGTTGCAGAATATACAAGATAAAGCGCACATAAGAGCGGGGCTATTTCCAACATGATGTTGTCATGGCAACCTGTAGTCATAAAAATAAAATGGACGTCCAATCAGAGTTCTAAATATAAACACCAGGAGCGCTAGCACCTGCGAATTAGACATCTATCTGCTCTCAGACACTAATACTTGATAGAACAGAACACCTGGTGACCCAATTACAAGCTGCGGTCCGGAGTTCTCTTGTTCAAGATGCCATGAGAGCGGAAACTTAACCAATTCTATGGAGTATGGCATTAAAAGCAATATTATTGTCAATAAAGTCAAGATTTCTAAGTTAAGTACATATTGATTTTCTAAAAACCATTCTGACTTGAGTTTTCTGCTCCAGCACGCTGAATTTCTTCTGAAATAGGCTGCAGTGTGCAATTGTCCATCCTTTTTCTCATTGTGGCGATATCATGCAAGTACGTATTAGTTTTCCTGTATTTCCACGGTATGACAAATGTATCAGTTTCTGTGACGATATGTTGAAAAATAGCTGAACACTTGTTATATCTGTTGCAATAAATATTTCCTTGAAATTTTGTTTTGTTTGTGTAAACGTCCCTAGGGAAACTTACTCTGTGGACGGCCCTAGTACAGTCGGTCAAATAAAAAACGTCGGGACTCGTATGCAGTTAAAATTAAAGTTTTAACGCATTAGTTCACAAGTTTCCTATAAAAAAACATAAAATACAGATGATATTCGGAACATACGAGGCCATGCGACAGGAGGGAAAAAATGAATAACGAGGGGAAAAATGAACAACGCGGAAAGCGCAACACACGATATTCAACTTTATGTATTGTCATAATTCATTTTGCTTTGTGTCATTGCGCCAAATACAAATGCTAGCTTGAGAGAAAGTGTAGTTAGGGCTGTAACTGACCTGCATTTTTCGGCCTCTGGAGCAGTGAGAAGGTTCCATATTTATGAAAGAGCAGCTCAGAGGTGGGAACTTTACTATAATGCGACCGGAAGTTTTCATAGGAAAGATGGATCTGGCCGGCCGCGTATTTCGATGCTAGTTGAACGTAAGTTATTGATTTTGCACTACAAGTACCGGTATTATAAAATAAAATCTTTAAAAAATGCTCCTTGAATAAACATATTCCTCGCGAATCTATTAATTATTAATGTTATAAAAATTTTCAACCAAGAATATGGCGGATTTGAGGCATATAGCCACAGCCTTCTATACATGTTTGTTTTGGAACAAAACTGACTCAATAATCAAGAAAATACATGGACAGACAAGAGACAGGTGTGAACCTAACCTTAAGTCTTCCTGTACATGCGCATATGCTCGTTCGTGATACTTTATCAAAAATCGCCCGACGTTTTTTATTTGACCGACTGTACATTAAGGTACATAGTATTTTTTAAATTTAAAAAAAATCGGTTGCGTGGAACGCCACGCGACAGAAGTGAAACTACTTTGGCAACGTTGAGAGTGAAATAGAGGAATATCGAACAGAAGAAGGAAATCATCTGAATAAAATAAAAAATTCACTTTTTCTGCATTTTAAATCGAATACGTACAAAACAATAACACAGTTGTGATGAACTAAAGCCCAAACTGTCACTGATCGTAGCCACTGTGTTTATTTACATGAACGCTTTGGTTAAGTTTCCGAGAATGTTAGTGACGTGTAAACGATGCTCACGCAACGAGTAGAGCCATCTATAACGGTGAAGGGCTCACCACGCCACTAGCTCGAAGCAGTTCATTCATTCATTCATTTTAATATTTTTGAGCGTATACATGTTGTCAGATACGTCATACTCTATAAATACCCCAGTAATAGCCTCCACTCAATGACTGATACCTTTCCCCCGTGGCCCCACTCTTTCGATAACAACTCTATGCTTGCTACTTACCCCCACTACTTTCGTGACGATTTTGTTCGTAACGCAACTTTGGGTTAGCTATCGATTTACTCCTAGCGCGCCTAAAAAAATTTCACTTAAAAAAAAAAATGCAAATTTTAATAAAAAAAATTGTGAATATTTCACCCCTTAAAGGACATAGGCCTATACAGTACGGTAAAATATAAAACTATATTCTACGTACAGTCGGTCAAATAAAAAACGTCGGGCGGTATTTGATTAAGTATCACGAACGAGCATATGCGCATGTACAGGAAGACTTAAGGTTAGGTTCACACACGCCTCTTGTCTATCCATGTATTTTCTTGATTATTTAGTCAGTTTTGTTCCAAAACAAACATGTATAGAAGGCTGTGGCTATATGCCTCAAATCCGCCATATTCTTGGTTGAAAATTTTTATAACATTAATAATTAATAGATTCGCGAGGAATATGTTTATTCAAGGAGCATTTTTTTAAGATTTTATTTTATAATACCGGTACTTCTAGTGCAAAATCAATAACTTACGCTCAACTTCTGCAACCAATCTTAGCATCGAAATACGCGTCCGGCCAGATCAACGTTTGCTATGAAAACTTCCGGTCGCATTATAGTAAAGTTTCCACCTCTTAGCTGCTCTTTCATAAATATGGAACCTTCTCGTTGCTTCAGAGGCCGAAAAATGCAGGTCAATTACAGCCCTAACTACACTTTCTCTCACGTTAGCATTTGTATGTGGCGATGACACAAAGCAAAATGAATTATGACAATGCATTAAGTTGAATATCGTGTGTTGCGCTTTCCGCGTTGTTCATTTTCCCTCCTTGTTCATATTTTCCCTCCTGCCGCATGGCCTCATATGTTCCGAAAATGACCTGTATTTTGTGTTTTTTATAGGAAACTTGTGAACTAATGCGTCAAAACTTGAACTAATGCGTCAAAACTTTGATTTTAACAGCATACTAGTCCCTACGTTTTTTATTTGACCGACTGTATAATTCAGTACATACACAGTAGCCGTATTATGCTGACTTGTATTTGTATCACCCAGAACTTTTGCTGAGTTACTTCCTTTTTCCCCCGGCCAGGTCCATTAAAACGTTATATTCCTCTAAAATTTTTTCTAGAGTTTTTTCTCCCCACTTTCAACACCTCAACCTTTATATACAGGAATAAGAAATGGCGTAGGAGGCACTGAGACGATTGTTGCTCGGAGGTGAGTAATTATGAAGCATTTAAGGTGAGGGCGGATACTTGAGCAGGCTTTTGTTCTCAATTCCACCCCCGGCACTTCGCCACGCATAAATCTTCCTGCTCTGATATTCTTTCCATTCATAATGAATATGATTTATATTTAAATGACGTCCTCAAGCCTTCGACTTTTTTTTTACTTTCTGACACCAACGGTCGTTTTCGTTGGTTTCCGTAACAGGAATTTAGCGCCTCAATTGGTGTCAGCATGAGGCTTACTCTTACTCCGAGAATTCTGAGGAGGAATCAGGGGTCGAACCCAGATCTGCCGATCCACTCAGATTGTCAGTGGCAATAATAAGTATGTCCAGTAAAAATATATTTTATTGTGTCCTACAGCTCATCAATATTCTATAGCGCATTATGCTGATGCTCTACGCTCTTTGTAGCGCATTATATCGTGATAACCCAGTATATTTTGGCTGTATGTGTTTTTTAGCGACTCTGTATGCTGTGTAGTATGTCACATCCAAGGTCTTCGTGCTGTTTTCGCTACTTCCTCTCTTGTTAGGCATATTGAGGCATTATTTGCTCTATAGCACATCGTATCGAGGCTATATGTGCTCTATAGCTCAGGGCATCGAGGCTATGTCGTATGGAGGCTATGTGTGCTCTATAGCGCATCGTTCCGAGGCTGTGTGCTCTATAGCGCATTATTTATGGGCGTATCGTCCTCTGATACTCACTATATTGATGTATTTAATTATAGCGAATCTTCGTGCTATAAAGCACGTATCGAGGCTGCATGTACTCTATATCGCATCGTATCGAGGCTATATGTGCTCTATAGCGCATCGTATCGAGGCTATATGTGCTCTACAGCTCATCGCATCGAGGTTATATGTGCTCTGTAGCACATAGTATCGAGGCTTTGTGCTCTGTAGCGCATTATTTAGAGATGCGACGTGCTCTGTGGCACATAGGATCCTGCTTCACTAACTACATGCAGTTCTTCGTGCTATATAACACCTCATATAAAGGATTCAAGTGCTTTATCATGCCTAAATCTTTAAAATTGTTTCATGTTTTGGGAAAATAATGTTCCTTTAGGCTATATATATATAATATTTTTTTTTTGTGCGATTTTTTTTTAAATATTTATTTATTTATTTAATAAATATTTATACAAAACAAGACCACCCGAATGAGCAAGCGCTCGTGCTCGGGCTCAGTTCAGCCATTTACATTACAAAATACAAATTACAAATACATAAAGAAAATATAATTAAATCAATACCTAAAAAAAGTAATAATAAAGAAGAAAGAACAGACAAAGTAAAAAGAAAAAAGGAAATGTAGTAAGAACAAAATTGAAACTCTGAGTTATTGCAAATAAAATCGTTCCTTAATTGTCTACTAAGTACAGAGTGAAATAACTTTTGAACTATGAAATGAGATTTTTGATAAACTTATTGAATTTTTTGTCATTTTATTTACTTATTTATTTATTTATTTATTTATTTACTTATTTGTTTATTTATTTATTTACTTATTTATTACTTCCTCTGCCCATACCATAGTAACTATAGGTAGAAGAAATAAGGTGTTCGAACCCGAAATTGGAACTATAGTTTTTAACATAAATAGGCCTACACGTTATGAGGTCCCTGAATCCAAAAATACTATTTTCACAAACATGTCTGTGTGTTTGCCTGTGAACAGCCTAGATCCAGAACAAAAATTTGTATGACGGCAAAATTTTTTATTTGGGTTAGGTATCTCCTGCGGATTTGACAGGATGATTTCTGACGACTTTCTTTTACTTTTAATGTCGTTTCATATGAAGGACTTTTTTTTGCGAATTTTTCGAAAGAAGCTCTAACGATTTTGATTAAATTTTGTACATGAAATGCTTATACTAAGTGCTAAAACTTTCATTTGAACATTTTTCGGAAAAAAATCTATGAATGGTAGTTATAAGCTACCCACTGTTAGTCGAAACTGTCTTGCCTGGTAAACGATAAGGCTTTGCATCAAATCAATAAGCACTCTTTGCAATACAGTCTCGTATTCTATATCAGAATGTGATTTGAGAAAGGTGTATTGCCCAAGTTTAGGGTAAAGAAAGTTATACGAGGGCATAGGCGTACCGAGGGGGGGGGGTTTGGGGGTTTGAACCCCCCCCTCCCATTGATTAAAAAAAGGAAAATTATATAATTTTTTTAAGTCTGCCCATAAATTACTTAATACAAGTATAAAGCGTGGGAAGCTTAAAACTCGTTATTTTGCGTCTTAATTTTTAAAATATTCCGGGGGAGGACCCCCGGAACCCCCTCTCCATGGGGGATATTCCATACCCCCCAGACCCCGCGGATGTTATAACCCCCCCCCATATGGTCGGCCTGGTTACGCCTATGTACGAGGGCATTAAACGGATTTTGTGTATTTTATCCTTCGGAAATGGGAAGCGTTGTGCTTATGACATTCTCTTCATTTTTACAACTAAATTACTTAAAGAGAATGGTCTACATAATATATTACACTAAGAAGCAAAACTTTTATTTGGGCAGAGGAAGTTATGTTTCTCATAAGATTTTTTTGTAAATTGCCGTGAATATATTGAGATGTACGTGGTTACAGGCCTCATTTCTGGATCTCATTAATAAAGAAAATATACCGTAACTTTTCATAAGGCTGCTGTAAGCATTCATTTACAGTAATCAGATCGACGCTCTTTTGTCATTGAAATGACGCGAGTGCTGAATATTTTTCTTAGCTTCGCTCTGCTTGCAGTTGTATCGATGCGCCTTTCGTTGCTATGGAAATCCTTGCCAACGTCGGGTGCAGCAAGGGCATACGTCACCTGCTACTAAATAATATGTGAACCGTCTGGAACTGGTCTAATTATGTTTGGCGGGGGAAAATGAAATATCAATATGCGACTTATGAGCCATTGATGATATTCTCAACTCCGAAAGGAGATTTCTATTCTGTCAGGAGGAAGCCTGGGCACCTGACCTCACGTTCTGGACGCGTAAAAACACATTCCCAGCACTTAAAACCTGTGCAAAAACACCACTTCTCGAAAAGTATAGTAAATTAACACACCAAAGTAGACGGTCATTTGGCCACTACTCCAGTCCGAGCGAGGGTTTTGAGGGGTTTCCCTCGTTCTTAGGCGAATGCCGGACTGGTCAATAATCCTCTCAAACAGATACATGCACTACAGATCTCTAGAATACATAACTACAAGTCACTAAAAAAAAACAAACAAACACACTCCGAAAATATAGCACATAAGACCTATCCGAACCTAGGCCTAGGTCAATCCCACGCTAAAACACAAAGACATGTCACACCATCACGGATGTACATAAGGGCACAATAGGTATACACACATCACTAGACTTCGGACTTTAGGTCGCTAAAAATGCTGTTTTAGGTACCTAAAATAGGCTCTAAAAATGGGAAAATAGGTTCTAAAAATCGTAAAATAGTCTCTTATAAAACCGTTAAGTAGCCAATTTTCTGAAATATCTCAATTGCAATGCAGAATATTATATGTATTGAAGTCACCATTATTCAATAATCATGATAAAACACAGATATAGGCCTATGGTACACAGAATTATATAGGCCTATTACTAGGGCCTGTATTACTGCCATAACAGTGAAAACCTAATCCCTCCGCCCAGTAGCTACGCATATCATACTAGCATATTCAACACCTTGTATTCCTCAGTGATTCAGAGTAGGCCTACTACTTTTTTAATTTTTTTATTTATTATTATAAACTAGATGTGGGAGTCGGGAGAAAAACACTAAATTTTCTTGGGAATTCCAAGGAATTTTTCTACTGAAGACAAAACATTCCTTATTATTTAACCACGTCACAAATGTGTCATGTACTGCACATTCCGAGCTAAAAAAATTAGTACGAACTGAAAATAAATGCTAGAATTTATAACAAAAAACGACTTATTTTGAACTTTAGAGGAAAAACAAGCAAAAAGGCAATATTAGGCTCTAACGTCAAAATAGGCTGTTTTAGGTCCTATAAAAGTATCAGTTTTAGGCATAGTCACTTATGAAACATGCATATACAAGTTTTCGTCCATATATCACTTAAGGATTAAAATAGGTTTTTACCTAAAATCCGAAGTCTGCACATCACATATGGTTACCAACATTTGGTTTGACCGGAGGTTTAGGCTTAATTGCTTGGGTTAGGGTGAGCACAAAAGAAAATGCAGAAAGCCATTGTTAACTTCTTGCAGAGTGCTTCAACTGAATGGGCAGGAAGGGGTACAGTTTTCTTCATGAGTACATACCTACAGCAGATAACTGATAAATAGGGCCTGGATTCTTAGGTTTTAAATTATTTTGTTTCTTTCTAGCTAACTGTGATATTTTAACACAATTATCCTATTCATTGTCATTGGCAGTCACTAACAGTGGCCAAATAAGACATTAAAAACTAAAAATGACTAAAACTGCTTTTCAAGTGAAATACAAAAAATAACAATAATAATTAATATAATTACAGTCAGCCTTCGATATAATGCCCCTCTTTACAGTGCCAACCTCGTACTGCACCAATAAATCCATGTGAACGAATCTTCTCCCATATAAAATACATAAGAAACCTCGTTACTGTGCCAATTCATTTAGTGCCAGTGAATATAAGACAGGATTTTACAAAATATACCTTGCTGTGATTTTTTCAGTTGCAGAATTCTTTTAAAACTGGCGTGAATGTTAGAAAGATTATTTAAGAAACATACTGTAACTGTATTTCCAAATAAGTGAGTGTAAATGTAGTGCAGTGGAAAGAGGAAGCCATGTTAAGAAGTCGGACAGACACTAGCGTGAGAGTGGAGCAGGTAGAAAGAGCCCTTCATACAATGAGATATTCCAAACTTTAACTTCTTTTATTCCAATATCTATTCAGCTGTTAAACACTACAATTCAGTTATTCAGTTACAGTTAATCACTTACATGGATCCACATGACATTGTATTGTAATAAATTGAGTTACTGAACAGTATTTTATTTTGTGATAAAGTTCTCTATTTGCCTTTTATTTAATTTTTCTTTCATAATACAGTACAATAAATTAATACAGCAATGTATTAAGCCAATTTTATTTTAAAAATTAAATCTCGTTTTAGTGCCACCCTCGCTTTGAGCCACTAAATGTTAGTGAACGGATGTTGGCATTGTATCGAGGGTTCGCTGTATTATTGTTGTACTAAAAATTACTTTTTAAATGCCTGCCAACATTTTGCATCTTGTTCATTGTTCCCGGTATAATATTTTGTAAGATAAAATATAGCATTGCGTTTTGTAATTTTGTCATTTTGTCTTCCATTGTCCCGGTAAGGGAAATCTTAAGTGAACCGGATTCCCCGGTTTCTTTGTAAGCAAATTCAATTCTTAGGAAGCTTACACTTGCAGTTTATTCACAGTGTTTGCTCCAGCAAGACGCCGAAAGTGAAGAATTCTAAAAGTTGATTGATTCATCGAAAAACGCTCTTGTTGAGTTTGTGGTGGAGTTGGCACTTAAATTTTTATGGTTCAGAGCAATAGAAATTTAAGTGAAAATAAAATGAATTAATATTATATTTTAATTTCTTTTTAGTACACGCTCTCTAAAACAGCTGCTTATCGGACTGGTAACACGCCGAAAAATTACATTTTAGCAACCAAGGCCACTAAAATTGCTTAAAACTGCAATCAAACTGCATTCATAATGCAGTTTTATCGGCCTAGTAGTTTAAAGTCGTCATGGCAACCTATAAACAAAATCCAGATGGCATTGACCAGTCACACCAACTTAACATGGATTTAAGCTTATAATTGGTCATAAAACAAATTTAAACCAACATGTTTCTTTATGATAATCAGAAACTTTATCAGGGTTTTTTTACAAAACACGGTATTCTACTTCACCACATAACAACAAATATAAGTCAGCAACTTTTCACATCTTCGTTCACAAGAGAATCATTGCTTACCATGGATTGCTTGCAATATATTCCTTCTCATACAGTTTGCCGTGATGTTGCAGGCAGCAACTCCAATTCAATGTTTCTGGCTTGGATTGAAATTTTCTCGGGATTATCATTCATATTTTCACAAGCTTTTCATAAATACTAGTTCATATGCATTACTGTTTACAAAAAGCGACTAATAATTATTATGCGTCTATACCGCTTTTCGTATTGTTGTTCCGCGATTCAGATGACCTTGGAAATTTGACTTGAACAAATGGCTGACAATCTTCCATTGTAATTAATTATACGGTAGGCCTATTTTTGTTTCATCTCTATATATATAAAAGGCTTTGTCCTGACTGACTGACTGAATTACAGGAATCAACGTACAGCCTAAACTATAACAGGTAGAGACTTTGAATTTTGACAGTACCTTCGTTGCATAATGTAGGTGCTCACTAAGAAAGAATTTTGAAAAATTCTGATTTTAACTGCCAAAAATTAAATGTTTTTGCAAATACTTAACCCCTTTTTACACAGAATTATCCAAACAAATTCACAGAACATATTGTTGCCAGTTGTATCCGGTTGGGTTTGGAGAAATGAAATGGATGTTTAAGAAATTAGAGAAGGTATCATTATAATTCATATTATCTATATTAATAAAAGGAATTGTCCTCGATGTCCAGCGAAATCTACTGAACGCAGAAATCTGAAATTTTAAACATAGGTGAGCTGAAGGGTCGGAAAATGCACCTCCAAGCCGGAATTTTAATTTTAGTTTTCGTTCGTGAGTTATGAGTGAAAAACAGGCAAAAAACGTGCATTTTGTGCGTTTTCAAAACATAAGTTTTCAGTTATACATTTCAATGTCAAATCAATTACAGTTGGCTTTGGCTATTTTTGTCATACCTTGAAAATAAAACTTTCGCGATCGCTTGAATTTTGTAAGCCCTAAATATGGTCAAACGTTGTGTTATTTGGACGAATCTCACTATACAGAGGTTTTCTGGGCCAAGAAACTCGAATCTGAGGTCGCTTTTACCAGACGATGCTATCTAATCGTGGTATGTAGTCCACGGGATTTAGGTGTTAATAAATATAATGATTTTACTATTATGGTCTTAATTTTTAATTTTTGAAATAATTATCGCGGGCGAAGGCGCGGGGACATGCTAGTTTCATATAATTTAGAGAGCTTTCACTAAAAAAATTTGTATGCATCACGTACGCAAAAACTTTATCGGACTCATCCAGTATTTCAGCCTCGGCCGCTATACTAGATTCGTCCGCTAAAGCGTTATTTTGCGTACTTGATACATAACTAGCTATTATTATACTTATTAAATTGTCTGAAAACAGTAAAAAATACTAAAATAAAACTATTTTAATATATTTAAAAAAACCAAAACAGGGTTTATAGAAACCTAAATATCCGGGCCGTGATAAAGCGCACAGTAAACTAGGTTAAATTTACCACCGGCAGATCTGGTTTAGCTTGTGGTAGATAAATTTGATGCAGCCGATAGCCCGGATTAAGTTTGTACCACAACACCTTGCGTGGTGATAAAACAAACAGCTGAAAGCCGCTCCATTAATCATCCTAATGAAGCCGTGACAGTCTGTCGATGAAATTTCCCTCCGCATGGGGAAATATTCATACATCTCGCTATCGGTTCGAGGGAATTTTGTGTTTACGTGCACCGATCTGATTTATGGATACCGCTTGATTGAAAAAATAAATGTTTTCACTCAAACTTTGACATTTTGAAGTCTACTCTTCGCTCGCCTGGCCGCTGTTTCCATTAGCAACCCGTCGCTCTTCTCGTGTTTGTGCTGTGAATGTTTCCCCAAGGCAACGTCTTCGGACTCCACATTACACATTCATTGAGCTATATTAATTGTATTTTATTTTAGGCTATTACTAGACCTGGGATTTTAAGTCAAATGCCTATTTTGTTAATTATGAAATAACATGAAATTTGTTTAAATATCTTGACATTTCATGATGAATCACTTACATTTATAGAGTTTTATAGTGCCCTACAATGCCTATTTGGGCCTTTAGAGTCTATTTTACTATTTTAGTGCCTAAAATGCCTATTTTGTACATTTAAAATAAAATTCAACTTCACAATCTTATAATGGACATCCCTAAATGAAAAGCAGAACAGCAGAGATTGGTTTTTCACAGAAACTTGATTATTCCAAACAATTGTCGTTAAAGCAATGCTGACTGACGGGGGAGGGGGAAGATTAAGGAGGAAGGACTACTGTGTCAAGTCACCAGTGAAAGAACATCTGTTTAAGTGAATATAGTTCGTGTTGCCTAATTTTGCAGTTAATTCTGTTAAGAATAGGTATGCATTAAAAAAAAAGACCATGTTACAGTTTAAGTGTATATTGTAATATTTTGAAGTCTATTTTCTATCTAATTTACACATTTTTTAAAGCATATTTTAAGTGCATATTTTCTCTTTTAAAAGCCAATTTACTTGTTTTAGAAGCCTATTTTAGGTGCCTAAAACTAATTTTTTTAGAGCCTAAAATCCCAGGTCCAGCTATTACATATTGCATTATTTCGGACTGATGGGCTATTTAACAACAGTCCAATTTGAAGTAGGAACTTACTAAGTAAAGAATAGGCTATTGAAGTCTGAATTTACGTATAAGTGCATACGTACCCGTAGTATGTAGCAGATAGGAGTTATTTCAGTGAAACTGTGATAGTTAAAATATGACGAATTAGAAACTAAGTGCTTCAGAAACTTTCAGAAACTTTGTGTTATGTTGTATGGAAGTAAAGAAAATAGGATCAGAGAAGGACATAATGCCTTAGAGAATATAAAAGGTAAAGTGATACCTGTATGGGCCATGGAGATCCGTAGGGTTTGCGGGAGGTTAGGGCACCCAGATTGTGACATATGGCGCATGAAGGTGGTAAGGTTGTCAGCCCTACGCATCGGCCAGGAATACCCCTGGTAGTCATTTCTGTTAGAGGCTGAGTCGACCCCAGGGCCTTATTACCACCAGAAGGATTAAGCCAATTGAAAAATCTCAACGACCTATTCGGGAATCAAACCTGCGACCTACTGGTTTGTAGCGCAGAGCCTTAACCACTACACTACGGCGTATCCCCTTAGAGAATAAACCTAAAAATAGTTTTAACATAGGTGAACGGACGGGGGATCATTTATGTAAGTTATATAGAAGTCACTAAGCTGTTTTTTTTTCCAGGAAACTCGAATCTGATATCTTTTTCTTCCGGGAGGCGCATTTTAATCGTGAAATGCAGTTCGAAGCTGGATTGTTAGGTTTTTTTTATATTTTTTATTTTTTAAATTACACAGCCCAAGAAAAAAGAACTTTTTGTTTGGTGTCTCAGATGTTTTACCGGATTTTGGCTATACTTAGTGTGCTTATTCCAAATATGTAAACAGTTTTTCTCTACCAGCTCTACTTTTATAAACTCGTAGATTTTATTCGTGAACTCATAGTCAAGCGAAACAAAATCTTGCTTCATAATATAGCTAATGAAGGTTCTTGACCATACTTTGAACACGTAGGACGAAGTACAGAAAAATTAAAAGCTGGAATTTCTTGGCCATCAAATTGACAGCTCATAAGTCATAAACGACCGTACAATATGTGATAGTATCAATTTTTTGAAAGACCCCATGTTATATTGTTATTGTAATGTTAGTGTGTTGCTTTTTTCTTCACGTGATTTAGAAGCTAAAAATAGGCACTTTTTATTTTTTATTTATATCAAATGTAAAACAGGATAATATGCATACCATATCTCACAAAACTAAAGCTTATAGGGCAGAACTAATGGCACAGTTTGCATCAGCGATCTAAATATACCCAAAAAGGTATACATTCTAATGCACATCAAAATGGCTGTTGGTATGTGTTATCTATGAATGGTTAGCTTAGCTTAGCTCACATACAGTGCGAGATTTCATATGTAGTTGTGCCGACAAAACTACATATGAAATCCGGCAGTGTATGTGAGCTAAGCTAAGCTAAGTAGGACGAAAGCTAGGTTAGCTTAGCTCTTGGTCGACAACCGGCATTATTCTGTGATGCCTAGCATTCCCTAACGGTATCAGTAAATCAGTTGAAAAATATTTGAGGGAGCTGGCGTTGATTCACTGTAGTAATTTTCTAAAATTATATCGTATTTTGATTTAAAAACTAAAAAACAAAAGAACATGTAGGCCTATTTCGGGAGTCCCCAATAACTAAAGCACTGAAAGAAATAAAATTATAAATAGGAAAAGACTTTCTAATGCTTTGCCGTCACGAGAAGCAGAGCTCCATTGTTACGATGTTATCTGCATTCATATTTTTCAAGATTACGGAACAGCTGAAGAGCGAAAAAAAATGAAATTGAATCACCTTGCGGCGTGTTATTAAAATAATAATGACTTGAATATGGAGTGAGTTCCATTGTGTCGCCTGCTGAAGTCGCTTTCATATGCAAATGCAGAGAGAGGACTTGGCTGCTACAAAACAAGCCGAATCTACCCGAGATTTACCGATGTCATGCGACCGTGCTCCATTGTGAATTGTAAATAATAAATATAATAATAATAGTAATAATAATATAATAAACTAGGCAAGCTCATGTAACAACGTGCCAGATTTTGTTTAAATAGTGATAATTCCAATTATGATATGCAGAAGATAAGTTATTTTAATCGCTTCCAAGTTAAAGCTCCAGATCGATTCATTAAGCAGGGCTTACAGAAGAACAAAGGTCTAAAGTTTTATAAGCATGCGTTAAGGAATAGGTGGGTAGTACTACTTGTCAAAGCTAGCTGTATTGCAACTTCCGCCCTGTACACTGTACACTGTAAAGCAATATGTTGTCATGAGAACTGATTTGCATTTGATAATTTCTTTATAATATCTTACCATAAAATAGGTACTAAATTGAGAATTACTCCGGTGTCGGTCAACCGATTTGGTCCAATATCAATACGCTTCTTTTCATGGACGTTATAAATGTCTATACCAAATTTCGTGAAAATCCCATTAAGCGTACTTGAGTTATCGCGTGAACAGACACACGGACGGGCGGACAGACAAGATATTTTCCCATCCGCCACACAATCTTTAAACTACCATTCTGGCACTTAATAAATACAATTTTAATAAAATCAGGTAAACTGATGAAATAAAATGCCAGAATGCTTTCGTTTAATCAGTTATAATTGCAATTATGATATAAAGAAAATAAGTTATTTTAATCTATTTCGAGTTAAAGCTCCAGATCGATTCATTAAAGGAAAAGTAAACTAAAAATTCAGTATCATTTTCTTCATACGGATTGAAAGAGAATGTTTTTAAGAAATGATATTCACTGTTAGAAATGTTTTACACCTTCACATTTAATCACAAAACGAATCTATTTATTGTAACGCGATGGGCGCGTGACGTCACGCTTGACGAAGGCTTGGCTCAGTCTCGCCCGGTGAAAGACATTTCACAGCATTCTGTCTACTGTTACAGTTTTTTAGTGAGTATCTGTTCAAACAATGGTTTATTGTTGTGTTGTGGGGTGTACAAACTCATCGTCGAAGAGTGATAACACACTTAAAATATCTTTCCATCGATTTCCCAACAGAGATAAGTCACCCGAACGTAAATAAGCAATGGCTGATAAAAATGAAAAGAGAAAAATTTGTTCCTACTAAATACAGTACGGTTTGTTCACAATATTTTGAAGAAAATGATACCGAGCTTTTGGTACAGTTACGAACACAGTTATCTGGAGAAACCCCGCAATCTGTTTAAAAAAGAAGTGCTGTGCCATCACTTCTTTTGCGTGGGAAATCTGAAACACCGCCAATGAAGAAAAGAAAATCGTCGTACTCGAGGAAGAAGGAAATGAGAGAGTTGTTGCAAGATTTGAACAGTAATCCTTCAGTATCCGGGAATGGACAAATCATGAATGTGGAATCTAGTATTTATGACGAAAATTCAGTTTCTAACAGCGTAGGCATTCAGTGTGAACTAGGAAATGAAACTTATGTCAATGTTTGCACAGATTCATTGAATGTTTCTTCTAGAAATTGTGATTTAGATAGCTCTTTTAGCATTTCAGAAATTTCTACTACCGCAAAAGATGATTCTGAATCTGAAAGTGACTCTGTTCGTATCTTGAAAAATGTTTTGTTTTTTAACTGTATTAGCTCTAAGTATTAACTGATAACGCCTGGCAACTAGTGTATCTTTATTTATAATAACGCTATCGATTGAGCAATGTCGTGTTATACAGTCTACAACCCCCTTCTGTTCACAAATTACTTCACGGTCCCAACAACACACACTTTCGTGGCCCATTTTCATATGTACACACAGCCCACATTTACACCATTCCGTATTTTCTTTTCTTCCTTGCAACTCTTTAAATAATTCCTTGTCATTTTCTTTTCGTGTGATATTAATTTGTGAATACCGAGATTTGTCCTTAGAAGGTAACATTGCAGGCATCTCTATCAACAACAAACACAAATGAGACTTTGTGGTGTATTAGAAACACAGGCGCGAGCATTACAGTAGCTGTTGTCCTGCCAGCGAGTTAGTCAGGAGTGACGTCACAGGAGCGTTTTACTTCACCCGTACAAGGCGTAATATTGGGCACCTGAAGTTCACGAGATCACCATTCGTTTCGTAATTCAAAGCTCCGTGCGATGAGATTAAAATTAGAAAATGGTATTTTTTTAGTTTACCCTTCCTTTAAGCAGGGCTTACGGAAGAACAAAGGTATAAAGTTTGGAAATCATATGTGAAGGAATATGTGGGTAGTGTTATTTGTCAAAGCTACCTGTATTGCAATTTCCAAAGCCGTATGTGAAAATTAAAACAATATGTTGCCATGAGAAATTATTTGCATTTGATAAATTATTTATAATGTATTACCATAAAATAGGCACTAAATTGGGCATTATTCCGGTACCGGCCAACCGATTTGGTCCAACATCAATAGACGTCTTCCCATGGACGTTATAAATGTTTATACCAAGTTTCATGAAAATCCGATAAAGCGTAATTGAGTTAGGGCGCGTACAGCCTGGCACTTAATAACGGTGCATTGTGATTGCAGCTATGAGTGAGGTTGACGCGTCTTTCTGTGGCTCTGAACTTTGCGAACTTCATTAAGTGCACGGCATAATTATGTCCTCATTAAAACGTAACAACCTCGTGATCATCAAGACGCCTTTCACTACGCATTGATACGCCTTCGTTCCCATGACGACGGCAGTGAAATCAAAGGCTCCTGAATTATGCTTCCCATATTCTCTTCGACTCAGAACAATTTAATTCTTCAAAGCCTACTCCTGTAGAAAGTTTCATACAATATCAAAGCTTTGTGACGACATTCCATAACTGTAATTCCACCTATACAGGGTGTTAATGAATAACATCGAAATATTTTACCTGTGTAGAAAGGAGATTTTTCCTCTATGGATTCAATTTTCCCTGTTACAGCACTTAATGTCCCAGAACATGGCCGCCACTGACTTCTAACATTTGAAAAAATGCAAAACAAAGGAACTTCGTTCTTAATATTAGATCTATTGATAAATATCGAATACAGTGGCGGCCAGTCATGTGATTAGTCTTTAAATTTTTCAGATGATGAAAACACTAAATTGACATAGCTGTTGATGAATGATTAATAATCAGGTTTTTGTCGATCACTAAGAAGGCAAGAAGTCAATTTAGTGAACATTTTAACCCTTCTTAACTTCATTATTGACTTATGAGCATCAAATTGTAATGATTTTAATGCCCTGTAGCATGCACATTTTACTTCATACAACAAAAATCTCATAATGAAAGTTGCTTGTCTATATCCTCTCTATTCACAGGTAAAATATTTCGGTGTTATTCATTATCACTCTGTATAATAATAGCCTTTGTCTGTCTGTGAGCAAAATGCCCGGCACGCAGATATTTGAATTGTAAAATACAGATGTACTGAAAGGCCTCAAATGCACCTCGAATCCGGATTTTTCAATTTCGATTTCGTTTTGAGTGAAAAACTAGCAGAATACGTGATTTCTTGTGCTACCGAAGTACCAGTTTTGACTAACTCGATTGTAAAATTAATTACAGCAACCGGGCATGGCTGAAATATAAATTTTCCGATATAGCATCAATTTGTGGATCGCTTCAATTTTGTTAGTCCGCTCTGCTTGATTCGTTTGTTTATATAATTACGACACGCAGAGATCTGAATTTGTGTCACGTGTTTGGACAGAAGGTTAATCATGAATGAAAGCCTAATAGGAAAACGGTAAAATGATTTGGATAAAACTGACCATGTTGAGGTCTCTTGGGTTAGGGAACTCGAATCTGAGACAGGTTTCCTGGTCAGATCTTCCTTTTTTTTTATATTTTTATTTGAATTTACACTCAACATTTTAGCATGTTAACAGTAAGGTTGTTCAGGAATTTAAATGGAACAATAATTTTGTTCTCAAAGCTCACTGCTGTCTTAAAACAGTTGTCTTCAGACTCAAATGTAGTGGCCTCTGTGTTTGAGATTAATGGCTGTCTCTTCAAGAACAAAGTTGATTGCTGGGTTCTGAAAGCGCACTCACTCACAAGGGTGGAGTGAATATGAAGCGGAAGTCCTCGTGACTTGCTGCAGTTAGGAGTTAAACATCTCTTCCGGTTCCCCTGAGCTATGTCGCCTGCTGCGGTGCGATTAGACTGTCCGCCGCACACCCCTGATGAAGAAGTGGTCGCACGTCAAGGAGATACTAGTATTATGCATTAAGTCAGTGAAATTTTTTTCGAAACGAGACCTTCGTAGTGACATCCCCTCTTAATGTATTGATTTTTGTGGTCCCTATGTCACTATAATAAAACTCCATAATAAACAGGGCCCGGATTTTGGTGACCTAAAAGATTCTTAAAAATTGAGCTATAAAATTAATGCAAAAATACAAAGTAATTATCCAAAAACTAGAAGAAGTTACCGAATTTTTTAAAATGAAATTTATGTTGTTTAACCAATTACAGGCTTCTTAATTAGTTAATTGGCATATACAGTTAACACCGTCTTTCTATATCCAAATTAAATTATAACAAGATCTATTTATGCTTATTTAGAGTTCCAATAATATTCAATGCATATAAATGCACAAAAACTCTATATAATGCAAGAATCAACAAAAAATAATAAATAAACGACTTTATATATTTTTTTTAATTACCTAAAAATATTAAATGTGAAAAAAAGACCGTAAAATTACCAAATAATGACATACAATTCTAAAAATTACCTAAACATAAAAATGGGGAAAATAACCAAAAAATAACTTTAAAATTTAGCCTTTTTATGATCTAGGAGTCATGATCTGAATATCTGCACTAGTGGGCAACGTCCATGATGTTCCAGATGACATGTCATCGAAATCCGGGCCCTGATAAACCTCTATTTTACGGACACAATTGTTTAGCAAAAGCGAATAATGGATTGCAAAAAACATGAAAAGTACAAATTCTTAATTACTTCGTTTTATATTATGTTGGTGCACGGTCAACCAATAATTGATAAATATGGCGAGCGATGGTGTGTTTACCGCCTCTCCCAAGAATACGCGGCCCAACCAAGTCTTCCTTGTGCCAGTAAAAGCCTCGTCTCAACCTACGTATTATTGTCTCTCCATATCTATGAAGCCCTGCCAGGTAAACAATCTCTGCCAGGTAACTGCCAAATGATCTATAAAGGGCTGCCACGTCCTAAGCTTCACCTACAGCTGTCACCTGAAGCAGGTCGGTTTCTACTGACCTTTTGAACAAGTGGTGTTTCTTACGACCTTTGCCGAAGGCCACTTTGAATAATAAAATGTTTTTTATGCTTATCACTATTAAGATAGTCACTTATAATGGCAACCTAAAAAATTTTGTTAAGAAATTGTTTAGTAGGCTATTCCTCTTTTTTTTTTTTTTATTTTTTTTTTTTTATTTTTTTTTTTTAAATAAATACAACTAGTGAAATGTATATTGACTTTTCTCTATCATATTGGTCACTGTGATGTAGCCAATTGGACCACATTCTGCAGAAAGGAACCTATCCACATAATTCCTAAACTGATAAAGCATTTAAAGTTAAACAAAAAACCACCCGGATCAGTGTTTTTCAAATGGAAGAGGAGGGTTGGTTAGTTTGCACAACATAGATATATACTTCAGTACCAATAATATAGCATCTACTCCGGTTTTTTTTTTTAATTGGAGGGTTGGTTCCTTTCTGCAGAATGTTGTTCGGTTTAGCTGACATGTATCCACATGGTTGCCATTTCGCTGCAAAATCCAGAACCTTTGCTGGCAGGGCTTTATAGATACCGTAAGCAAGCGGACTCGCTAGGTGTGGGTGCGCTGGTATACCTGGCAGCGATTCATAGATACAGCCATCAAGTTTAATGCAAAACAATCGTTATAGGATTCAGATATTTTAGAATACTGTTATTATAAATCGACGGTGGGAATTCATTACCACAGAACAGTTAAGCACAGTTGGTAATATTATAACTAGTTCGCAGCTTTATTCAACTGGCACGCAACAGCTGGTCTTCCCTCAGATTATCTAGGTATCGCAAATATGGATGATTGTAAAATTCAATTGATAAAACTAATTGTAACGATATGATATTGTTTGTATTGTTGCAGGTGATGGTATTGACGGAGCTCTAACAGTGACTATGGAAACAGAGGGATGGGCATGCGCGCGGACCAAGTGGTCAAGTGGTGTCGCGACACAGTGACCTTCCTCCTCACGCTTGCCTCCTCCCATGTGTGTCTGCTGCTGCTCGCCTGCTCCTGCTCCCCAGGTCAGTTACTTGGACATCTCTGGTATTTTTATTTTAATAAGAAACAAATGAACCGTGGTCACAAGCAGCTGACTATCAATATGCGTTATGCATATTACTTCACCAAAGCCCCCTTATTGTATAGAGATGTCAACTGATTTTACAAGTGAAATTATTTTTTTTTTGGTGTGTGTGTATCAGATAGAGAGTCTTTTCAGAGAGTACTACAATAAAATAGCAGCGTTACTCTATTTTTAAACTTTTCAATAATAATAATAATAATAGTAACAAAATAGCAAGTTTTCTTTAAGATTTGAAGCGATTTTGTGTAAATGATGTATTTATGCTGAATTTATTAAGAGCTACAATCCTTATTTAAAAAAAGATACATATACATTTTCTCACGGTCTGCTATATGTCTACATGTTTGATAAAAAAAACTCAGATTTTTAAAAAGCTATGCCACACGGATAACACCAGACTTACAGTCCTGGAATGCTGATATTTTTTCTAGAGTACATCAAGTTACATAAATGTTATATATATTTATGGAAGCGGACATATTTTAAGTTTTTACTTATTGGACCCTATAATCAGGAATAATACATTTAAAAAAATAAATTCTTATACACAAAATTAATATTAGCAGACTGGGAGACCCAAAGGGGAAAGACTGCTTGGGATACCTAGACGTAAGTGGGAGGACAATATTGTAAAAGATTTAAGGGAAGTAGGATTTGCGAGGGATGGTTGGATGGAGTTAGTACAGTACACGGTTGAATGGCGGGCTCAGGTAAGCGCGGCAATGAACCTTAGGGTTCCATAAAATAGATAATATTCCTTTAGCTTGTTTAGGAATTGTCTGTTCGGTAGGGTACAATAAGTGTCGTAAGTGATATGAAATTTAATATAAATATATTCATAAAACTGCAGAATATATGTCTGTTAAACATTTCATGAGAATAGTTTAGGAGAAAAATTCGTCTCACACCGCGATTCAAATCCGAGATTTGCCAATGCTCTACCAATTGAACTTGATTCTATTTCCTATATACCCTTAAGGGTCGACTTCACGTCATATACAGTATTGTGAGACACACTAATTTAGTGATTTTGTGTTAGGAGACGCACTAATTTATTGTTTTTGTGTTAGGATACACACTAATTTTTTGATGCTGTGTTAGGAGACACTAATTTGGTGATTTTGTATTACTCGTAGTAGACACAGTAATTTGGTGATTTTGTATTAGTAGACACAGTAATTTAGTAATTTAGTCAATTCAGGGGAAAACTTTATTAGATAAGATACACAATACAGGATGAAGATGTTTGTTTACGAAACCACGGAATTATGTTTCTGTTGAACATTAGGTCTACGTGAGAATATTTTATGTTTTCCATCTTATGTTATCATAAAATTAGTTCTTCTTTCTATCACAGAGTTAGGCTACAGTGACAGAGGCTGAATGTATTGTTGATGCCACTGAGAATACTGTGTGCTATACAAGCCTGAAGCTGTCTGCTATCGATCCCCGGTCCCCAAGATACACATTACACCCCATTTGCAATGTCTCCTCGCGAAATATTTGCTTCTCTCTGTTGACATCAACAGCAAGGAATAACACAGACTACCTGCTTACGTACGGGGAAAATACAACGAGAGACGACTGTAAAAAGATTCCTACATCTTCTGCTTGGCATTAAGAAATACCGGCAGGAAACGTAAAGCAATGAAAACGTCTTTTTCTAAGTAACTATAGACTGCTTGTCTCAGGAACTTCAAATTTGGTATACTTTATAAAATGTGAACTTAAAAAATTCAAAAACAGGTCGCTCCTTCAGATTTTTCGGTCCCACCCACCCGACCCTAAATGCTGCACTTTTACTATACCACGATCTAGCGAATTCTCCGCCAATTTTCTGTCCTCGTATTATGAAGAAACTCGTGATTGGACGTTGGAGGTGTGACGTCATACCAATAGATTAGCTATAATTGTGGGTGAACAGGCTGACAAATCTCGCGGGAGATATAATATGGCACATTTTCGAAGCTTACAAACAGTGTAGGCCTATCGTACATTATTCGAAAATGAAAGGGCGCTTCGCTACGGCTGCCGTCTCCGCTTCGCGCACTTAACTAGGCCTATGTGGTTAAAGTCATACATTATTTAGACTATATGCAGAGGTGGGTACAAGGCACTTGCGACAATATACAAGGACAGTGGGTACAAGGCACTTGTGACAATATACTAGAAGGACAGTTGGTCACCTTGCTTCGCTCAGAAACAAAAAATCACACAGTCCGTGCAAATGTGAATATCCAATAGGTGGAGCTTAAGGAACGACCTGTTTTTTGATTTAGCCCTAAAGTTTTATATTTAATTCTAATATCTGAATTTAGAAGTTCTTAAATACTTGATTTTTAAAATAAAGATTTAAGTCTGTTTCCTCCAAAACATTAAAGTATGAATTTATTTATGTGCGACTTTCTGGTATGTGTTTTACAAAGCAATAATAATAATAATAATAATAATAATAATAATAATAATAATAAAGTAAATTTATTGCTATAAATTAAGATATAAAATATATACAAATGTGAATTCGAACGCCACTTGAAGGAGCAAAGCTTGTGCTCGGGGGCGGTTTAGTTCAATACAATAAAATAATTATTGGCAGTAATACAAAAAATTGCTTTACAAAACACAGAGGAGGATGAGTAAATAATATTTGCAGCAATGACAAAACATGTTATATATACAATAATGGAAATATACGAGTTGATACAATAATAATAATATGTAATAGCTATGTATGTATCAAGTACGCAAAATAAAGCTTTAGCGGACGAATCTAGTATAGCGGCCGAGGCGAAAGCCGAGGCTGAAATACTGGATGAGTTCGATAAAGTTTTTGCGTACGTGGTGCATACAATATTTTTTAGTAAGAGCTTTCTAAATTATATGAAATGAAACAAAAATACCTTATAAATAATTATAATGAAAGGTAGTCAGCCATTTGTAAAGCCATATTCCCACAGCCACCTGAATCGCAAAACAACAATGAACCATACGTACCAATACGAAATGCGGAATAGATGCATAATATATGAGTCGCTTTTTGTAAACTGTAATGCATATGAACTAGAATTTATGAAAAGCTTAAGGAAATATGAATGATAATCCCGAGAAAATTTCAATCCAAGCCAGAAACAGCTGGTGCCAGCAATATCACGGCAGCAGTAGACTGTGAGGAGGAATATATTGTAATTAAATGCTGGTGCATTCATGGTAAGCAATTATTCTCTTGCGATGAACGAAGATGTGAAAATTTTTGGCTTATATTTATTGTTATATGATGAAGTACGCTACTCTGTTTTGCTAAAAACCCGGATAAAGTTTCTGATTATCATAAAGAAACACGTTGGCTTAAATTTGTTGTTTTATGAGCAATTATATGCTTAAATCCATGTTAAGTTGGTGTGACTGGTCAATGCCATCTGGATTTTGTTTATAGATTGCTATGAAGACTTTAAAGTACTAGGCCGATAAAACTGCATTTGGAATGCAGTTGAAAGCAGTTTTATGCAATTTTAGCGGCCTTGGTTGCTAAAATGCAATTTTTCGGAGTGTTAACAGTCCGACAAACAGCTGTTTTAGAGAGCGTGTACTAAAAAAGTTTTTGTTAAACAGATTTTAAGATAAGACAAAACAATTATGTCTATATTTTAAAGTTTAATATTGAAAATGTTGTAGTTAATGACAGAAGTAAGGAAATAACAGCTATTTGTGTATAAGGCAGTTTCTACTTATTATTTATTCTTTGAATGATCTCCTAGCATTTTTCTTCTTGTTTACTTCGATCGCAATACCAGTCGCAATTTTTAAGTCTACTGACGTAGGCCTGGTCCGCTGTCCTTATTGCGTCGTATTTTCGTCGCTGTTTCGTCAAGTTCTTGTTCCATCTTCAGTTTTTCTATCTCTACTAAGCCACGAAATTGTATTTCTTAAACTCTAGTTTCTTTCCATTGCTACAACAATCTGTCTTCAGACAGAAAACAAAAAAGGAACGGTCTAGAAACAAAACAGAATCGTATTTTACGCAGCAGACTTGTAGCCATGGCCTGCTAGATTCACTCACTCACAATTTACCGGGTTTGTGACATAGCGGCCGCTGGTTGGTTGTCGGGGCAACGAACATCGGAAAATATAATAAAGGTACGCTCTTTCCCTTTTAACGGAAATATTTTCTGCATATTATCAATATCACAGGAATCCCCAGTTAGTTGGATAATAATTGGGATTTTAATGCCGACCAAATTCACTGCTTTCTTCCTACGTCACTGCTGTTAGAGAGGCTGCTCAACTGCGGATTTGGGCTTCGCTTTTTTGTATCTTGCAGTTAGTTTTGTCAGCTAACTTTTACATTTAATTACATTATATTTGTGTAGAAATACTGAGATGTTAATTTCCATGCAGCCAGTGTGGGTTTCTCACCCCAAGTTGCAGGCTATTGTGTCGCTCGATACTAGCGCTGCGGTTTGAATAAAACATGTCGACCTTCCAGATAACAAGTTCACAAAGGTCACCAGGTCAGAGGACCAAGTTCGAGCCCACCCCAGTTTAAATCTTCATTAACCCAAAAAGTCTCACACACTCATTGTGTTATATTTTTCATTTACCGTCAGTAATATTTTCAGTGAGACTTCATCATTCAGCTATTCTCCTAGCTTGCTATTTTGTAATGATTAATTTACCATTTTTATTTATTTTTTTATCCATAAAATGCATTAGATGCATTTTGTTACCCTGGTGAGCCTCCCAGACTTTTTGCTGTCTTTTTACTTCCTCTGCCCGTACTATAGGTAGGCCTACTATAAGTAGGCGCGATTTCTTGGGCGCTGGTTTTACGGGGAAGTGAGGGTTGGGGAAAAAAACATAGCTAGTCCGCTAGTCTTTCTGCAGTGTTGTGAACCAAAGAAATCACATTTCAGCAGAATCGCGCGTATGGTAAACCAAATACTATAGAGACAATACCGGACACTTACTGGTAGAGAAATGGGGGACAGATTTTGCAGCACTCCTGGTGGCACAACCTAGAAACTTGGGGCAAAATTAATATATTCAAAACATATATAAACTGTAATATGCTATTCTGAGCCATTAGGTAGATACCCCTTATACATAACATGCCGAGTCTGGCTATTTCGGCTCTTCTATTAAAAACTGTTTAACATATATGTATCTAGAGACTGCAATTGTATTCAGTAGTAGCAGGTTGGGCCGCTAGATGGTGCTCAAAATATTGTCCCCCGATATATCGCAAAGTGTCCTGTATTGGTCTACATTGTATTTGGGTAAACGCACATCAACAGCGTAAGTGTGGATGCCGAATAGGATAATTACTTCCGATGAATCATCCTCGCTATTTTATGTAGTGATACACAACGATTTTAATGCAATCCAATAATATAACGTGGTGACGGTATTGCGTAACAATTAATTACACGTCATAAGCATTTGGTTATCAAATAAATCATTTTCCTCCGGGAATAGAATATTATATAATATAGGCTCAATATTTTTACATTTGATGACTAGTTTTAAGCATAAAGAAGAGTCTTAGCAGAACATGCTCCACCATTTCGTGTTGTAAAACGTAAGAGAGGTAAGGCATCTAAAAGTGGAGAAAGCTATAGGCCTAATTTTAAACGTATTCAATACGTTTTGTGAAAAGTTCGCTCAACTTTCAGTCAATGAAATTGACATCAAAGTTCACGGGATCGTCAGAAATTAGCACATACGGAATTCTTAAAGAGGTGAGGAAAGTGTTGGATGTACACTGAAGTGTTTGTGAAATCAGCAGTTCGAAAGATTGTATTTTTCTCCATAACTCGATGCGTCAGAGAAGATAATGTCAATAAATAAATAAGAATCCTGAGACAGAATGAAAGCTTACTACTGAAGTCACTAGATGTCAGGGTGTATAGCGTACTTCGTGTTTCAATGTTGTCAGCCCTCCCTACGGAATTGAACTAAATCTACCGAATAAGGACTAGGGAGCTTAGTATTGCTTTCGATCCCCAAATTCGAAGTTGAGTTCTTAGCATAAATATACGTTTTGGGGTCACTTGAATCCAAAAATACTATTTTCGGAAACATGTTTGTGTGTCTGCGTGAATATCTGTGAACGGAAAATAGTATGAAAACAAAACTTCTCATTTAGGTCAGGTACCTCTTGAAGATTTGACACGACGATTGGCGACACGTTTCTCTTATTTTTAAGGGAACCTTACGTGAAGAAAGTTCGTTTTTCGCCATTTTCTTGAAAACGGCTCTACCGATTTTCGCGGGATCAACCCCGGCCGCAGTCGATGGGTTTTTCAGGACGTAGAAATCCTGGGCACGGAGTCCTCCGGGAGGGACTTTAAGCTGGGGGGCCCTTGTCGTAGATTTACGGCACGTAAAAGAACTCCAAGCCTAAATTAGAGCCTCTGGAGAAAATTTCTCGGCCCTTTCACATCCAAGTATTACCTTAGTTTCCGGAGGGGTGTTCAGGGGCGAAGGGCTTACCACCTGTCGTAACAAAATTCACATAGGTAAACAGAAACCTCCACTTGGAGGCCCTTCGCCCCACCATGGGGGTATAGGATTCGAGAGAGACTTCGTAAAGCAACAATCTTGTGAATAATGCCATTAAACCAGGCTAAATTATTTACATAGGCACGTGGTAGTGAAGTCGAAAGCCATAAATAAGAGCCTTGGGGTCGAATGGTAGGCCTACTTCCACAAGGGATGTAGCGCCACGGAGTTTAGTTTATTGCCTTGATTCAAATTTCCAGCGTTTCAGTGTATCGATAAATTCATAATTTGCATTGATTTAGTTTTTATGTTATATATAGTCGTGTTCCAAACCACCGTGTGTTAATACGTAATTCTGCGATTTAAAATTCATTTCATGGCGAGATGTGGCAACACTGGATGACCACTTGACAATATTTTATACAATGGTTCCATGGAACGCGGTTGTGGACGCTCATTTAGTTCCAACGCGTTCCATTGTAACAGTGTTCAAACATGGAGCCAAATAGCATACAAATACAGGGCAGTCAACAGCATAGGCGTAACCAGGCCGACCATATGGGGGGGGGGGTTATAACATCCGCGGGGTCTGGGGGTTATGGAATACCCCCCAGGGTAAGGGGGGTCCGGGGGTCCTCCCCCGGAATATTTTAAAAATTAAGATGCAAAATAACGAGTTTTAAGCTTCCGGGGGTCCTCCCCTGGAAAATTTTAAAAATTAAGACGTAAAATAACGAGTTTTAAGCTTCCGGGAGTCCTCCCCCGGAAAATTTTAAAAATGAAGACGCAAAATAACGAGTTTTAAGCTTCCCACGCTTATACTTGTATTAAGTAATTTATGGGCAGACTTAAAAAAATTATACAATTTTCCTCTTTTTAATCAATGGGGGGGGGGGGTTCAAACCCCCAAAACCCCCCCTCGGTACGCCTATGGTCAACAGCATGGCCAACTTGGAGTGTGCAATAATAAGCAGAAGCAAGGCCACCCATTAATAAGTCGCCGTGTTTCTCATCATTAATTTTACTTTCTCGCAAAATACGTGGTTAGAGAAAGTATTACGAACGAGACAAAAAATCGAAATCGAGATAACACCGGGAAAACATGTTTCACGATGCCTAGAAACCGAATAAAGTGTTTTTTGAAGTGAAACTTCTTTAGCCGCGTTAGGAGTAAATCGAGAGCTAACCCGAACTTGCGTTACGCTGTAGTGTTACGAACAAAATCGTCATTCCAAGTGACGGACTGTACAGAACACAATTAACTCAATGATTAGGCTTATCCAAAATTTAAAAAACCAAAAATCCAAAATTAAAAAATCTAAATACCCAAAATTAAAAATCCAAAATTTAAAAAATAAAAAAATAAAAACAATCTAAGTTTCACTTCTGTCGCGTGGCGTTCCACGCACCCGATTTTTATTTTGGTATGACTTCTGTGTGTCTGTCTGTCTCTAGACAAGCATAGCTGGCAAACGGTTCATTCTATTTACTTAATTTTTAATTAAAGGCTTTTTTTTTTAAACCAGAAGTAATTTGGTTACTATAACTACAGTGTTTTGCAGATGACAAGCCGTTTCTTCCTTCTCCTGCTTAGATACGCGGTCCAATCAGAGACGGCGAGACGGAGGGAAGACCCTTCCTGCTAGCGGCACCTCATTAGCTCGTACACGTGATTGGCGGTGAAGGAATTGGCTTCTCATTTGAAAAAGACTGTAATTTAACGATTTTAATAAAAATTTAAAATTCGAAACATGTCGATGAGGGTAAACGAATTGGCTAAATTGGTTTTTCATAAGTAATCTCAAGTTTGATTTATTAAGACTATTTCATGAATAAAACGTAATGGATTATGTAAATAATAATTTTGTATTCTAATGTAAATAATTATTTCTGGTTTGTTTAAAATAAAATCGTTAATAGTGTCAGCTGTCAGATCACGGCATACTAAATGAATGAACTTAACCTCAAAATTAAGAGAAGCTAAAATCGGAACAAAATAAAAACACTTTTTTCAACAACGTAATTTATTTGTAAGTTGTCACTGTCTACTTGAATGTGTATTTCATCATATTGATGGCCCAATCTGCTGCGTTTGAGATTCCCTAGTCAATTCAGTTCAATTGTACTTACGATCTTCACAGAACTTTTGTAACTGAATCCATGTGCATTTTGTATTTCTTTCAGTTTTATGTGGTTTAATTTACTTTATGATAACATCAATTTCGTCAACAGACTCATTACCAAACTTTCAGCTTGCCACCTTTTTTTCAATAGCTCCGACGTATGGATGACGTATGGCCGGTTTCTATAAACTCGCGAAATACCTATGGGTAAATTATGCAATGAACAGAATTTACACAAGAATAACATCACATAAACACAAATAATTTAAAGATAGCAATCACTTACACTTGTGGCGAGTTTGTAGATAAATGTCCCCTGGGTAAATATGAAAATGACAGAAATAATGTTCCTACAAACTCGGAGTAGATCTTTCCAAGGGTAAATCGTCGGGTTAATTTATCCTTTCATGGATGGCTGGATAAAATGTAACCTCTTTGTAGGGTCAATAATAATTTAAACAATGAGAATCAAAGCCTTCTGAATTAAATTAACTGTACAATTCCAAGGCCTTGCTCATTATATCATTGTGAGTGAAATGGAACTAGTTTGCCCATGGATAATTTACCCATAGGTAATTCACAAGTTTGTAGAAACCGGGCAGTAGTCTAGTAATCACTGCATTAGCGATACTGTGACTGTTCAGTAATGAGCTGACATTTTATCAGATAAAATCATATCCTCGCGAATCTTGCAGGAATTTTGTAAGATAAACAACTTTGATTGGTTGATATCCGAGGAATTGCTAAACGTTATTGGTCAATATCAAATACGCGGCGTATGAATAAAATAGTCTGTAAAAAATTACGTAGGGTGAATTTTTCTAGACTATCTCCATCACATGAATGCTTAGAAGAGTAAAGTAAAATAAGCATCTTTGTCATACACATTTATTTATAAAACTAGCGTAAAAGGCCCGGCGTTGCCCGGGTTTTGTATTTTGTAATATGAAATTAACTTATGGAGACTTTAGATGTTGAAACTCTAGGTCCTTATATAATACTAGCATGCGCCCGAGGCTTCGCCCGCGATAATTATTTCAAAAATTATAAATTAAGAGCATAATAGTTTAATCATTATATTTATTAACACCTAAATCACGTGGACTACATACCACGATTAGATAGCGTCGCCTGGTAAAAGCGACCTCAGATTCGAGTTCCTTGGCCCAGAATACCCCTGTACAGTGAGTTTCGTCCAAATCGAACAATGTATGACAATATTTAGGCCTATATTGATTATCCCTCTTCCGTGTAGGTTGAAAATTTCATATGTCTACGGGCCTTGACATTCTAAACAATTGAATCGACCAGCGTGGGCTTACAACATTCAAGCGATCGCGATGCTTTTATTTCGACGGTATGACAAAAATAGCCAAAGCCAACTGCAATTGATTTGACATTGAAATGTATTACTGAAATCTGATGCTTCGACAGCGCTAAAATCACGTTTTCTGCCAGTTTTTCACTCACAACTCGCGAACGAAAGCTAAAATTAATAAACCGGCTTCGATGCGCATTCGCCCACCTTTCAGCCCATCTATGTTTAAAATTTCAGATCTCTGCGTTCAGTAGATTTCGCTGGGCATCGTGGACAGACAGACAAACACGTCCTTTTATTATTTTAAGATAGCATATGCCCGCGGCTTCGCCCGCGATAATTATTTCAAAAATAAACAATTAAGAGCATAATAGTTAAAACATTATATTTATTAACACCTAAACCACGTGGACTACTTACCACGATTAGATAGCGTCGCCTGGCAAACGCGATCTCACATTCGAGTTCCTTGACCCAGAAAATCCCTGTATAGTCCAGTCAAAACAAGGTTTAACCTAAGAAAAAATCCGAAAGTTTTGAAACTTTGCACACTTATTTAAAGGTACCTAAGGATGAATATACCAAAAGTCCTCGTGAATATGAGGCGAGCTCTAGCGGCAATTACCGAAAACAGGGCACTTATTTTTGTTTTTTGTTAATACCTCGAGAACCGTTGGTCGGAGATAAAAGTTTGCTATATACATAATTGAAGCTTATTAAATTTGCAACAAAAATGATTATATACATTTTTCTTGTATTTCCAATGGTTACCGAGTTATAGGGCGCTAAAGGATAGCGTTTTTTTTTTAAACTACGCTAGCGCGGTACAATATGGCATTTCTAATAATATTTGACAATGGTTTACCATTTTTGTTATACCAAGGATGATTCAGGAGATAAATTTCACAGCTTTCTTTTAAAAGGAATACATGATGTATATTAAACAATGAAATACATGAACCAAAAAAAAAAAATGCTGAGGATATTCCAAGGAAAACTGTGTACAGAAAAATCAATCAACTCTTGATCGCTTCTTGGTAGAAGGTCCTGCAATCTGCTCATCTTGGTCAGCTTCTGAACTTGCTGCCCTAAACACAGTAAGAAAAGGTAACTATGCATGATATGATGATGTGAGAGAACCATTATACAGATAAGAACATGTAGGTAAGAGAAAGTAGGTAAGAGAAAGTAGGTAAGCGAGCGGTAAAACAACTTATGAACATGACGACCGATTTATGTATACTATTTCAAGGAAAATGAATAACAAAAAAATACAAATGTGCAATCTCACCTGACTTCTGGTTAAGCGTCCAGCAAGCACAGAGTTTTGATCTTCATGTACCAAATGTTCAGTGTTTGTGCTTTGCACTGAACGGTCTGTTTCTTCAAGGCTCATGGCATCGGGATCATCAGGGTCATCAAAGTCTTCTTCGAGGGTGGAAGTAACACCATCAAGTATTCGCCATGGTAGTTGTGACAAATGCTTGTACACATTATTCCTGACTTTTCGACAGCCACATCTGTTCCCACATCCACCTGTACATTTGCAACAAATGAGGTTGAGGACAGCTTCAGGTGCTGCTGGATTCTCTGTTGTTACAGGGATCAGCCGATCGCTTTCCAACTTCCAACCACACTGCACAGGAAGAAGTTCATTCCAAAGTCAAAATTGAATTTGATGGTACACTCGAAATGCGTGTTGTCTTGCTGCTCCTTTTGTGGGCGGCAGAGCAGAAAGGTCGGGTTTTGCATTGGATACAGATTTGGTGAAAGCATTGTAGCGGTGCATGTTAAGAGAGGTTTTCTTCCTGGGTGCATTGTACAATGCCAGGAATATTTTGTTTCCAGTAGCAGCTACAGCCTCACGGGATGAACTTGGGCTGTTAAATATATCAGCAATACCTTGCAGTACAGCTTGCTTCTTGAACAATTTGAATCAGGAAAGTTTCCAATTTCGATATGCAGCAGAAGTCGTATCACATCCGCTGAACGCATGCACAAGAAGTATGCTGTTCTTCATTCCCAAAGTTCGCAATTGCTGGTTTCAATATACTTGCCTTCCTACTTTTCCATGGCTTGGTTTCACAAATAATATGTTTTGTTCAGTCGGAGTTTAGACCATGAGGAGAATAATAAGATCTACATCTTCACCCGACTATTGCTACTTCGTCACAAGTGAAGGACTTCATGAGTGCTGTTCGGACGATCAATGTGTCAGCATCACTGGATGCTTGTTCTGTTTCAACTTCATGGCTGGTAAGGGCAGTTATGAGGAATGAAATTAGTCTACATTTATTCTTTTCGTTAGAAAGAAAATCATCCTGTTTGACTGTTACTATTGTTTTCTCTCCAAAGTTTATGTCAACTGACCTCTTTGTTTTGTACCTTCGGTTCTGTTCAGCTCTCTTTGTACTGGATCGGGTGGCTGAATAAATATCAAACACCACCGTGCAGCCGTTGCCACCATAATGCTTGAGAACATAGACTACATAACACTAGCAGATGGTTGAGATTGTTGGCGAATCTTTGGGCCACACCACCTTGTGTAATTTAATTGTGTAATAGTAAGCCTCCAACCAAAACAATGTCAATATAGACTAGGTTTATTTCTTTTTTTAATGGAGTAGGCATCATACAAGGTAGATTTCTTGGTATTCCGCATTCCTGCCTCCTCAAATAAAGACAATGGTGAAATAGTACGGTAGTATGTTTGTAAAAACACAATTTGACAATGTTCTGAAATGTCTTGACATTATGCAGAACAGCAATAAATCTTATCTTATCTTATCTAGGTACCTACTTTAATTTGCACCATCGTGCGCTCCTCGACGGTTTTAGAAAAAACGCTATCCTTTATCGCCCCATAACTCGGTAAACATTAGGAATACGAGAAAATTGTACATAATCATTTATGTTCAAAATTTAATAAGCTTTAATTATGTATATAGTCAACTTTTACCTCAGACCAACGGTTCTTGAGATATTAACGAAAACCCAAAATAGGGGTCCTGTTTTCGCTAATTGCCGCTAGAGCTCGCCTCATATTCATGAGGACTTTTGGTATATTCATCCCAAGGTACCATTAAATAAGTGTGCAAAGTTTCAAAACTTTCGGATTTTTTTAGAGGTTGGGTCATTTTTTTAAGTTTTTTGACTGGACTAGTATAGTGAGTTACGTCCAAATCGAACGATGTTTAATCATATTTAGGTCTATGTTGATTATCCCTCTTCCGTGTAGGTTGAAGATTTCGTATGTCTACGAGCCTTGACATTCTAAACAAATGCACCAGCGTGGGCTTACAACATTCAAGCGATCGCGATGCTTTTATTTCCACGGTATGACAAAAATAGCCAAAGCCAAATGCAATTGATTTGACATTGAAATGTATTACTGAAATCTGATGCTTCGACAGCGCTAAAATCACGTTTTCTGCCAGTTTTTCACTCATAACTCGCGAACGAAAGCTAAAATTAAAAATCAGGCATCGAGGTGCATTCTCCCACCTTTTAGTCCATCTATGTTTAAAATTTCAGATTTCTGCGTTCAGTAGATTTCGCTGGGCATCGCGGACAGACAGACAAACACGTCCTTTTATTATTATAAGATAACATGTGCCCGCGGCTTCCCCCGCGATAATTATTTCAAAACTTAAGTGCATAATAGTTAAATCATTATATTTATTATATTAATATTTATTATATTTATATTTATTAACACCTAAATCACGTGGAGTGTATTCCACGATTAGGTAGCGTCCACTGGTAGAAAAAGCGACCTCAGGTTCCAGTTCCTTGGCCCAGAAAACCCCTGTATAGTGTGTTTCGTTCAAATCGAACAATGTTTGACCATAATTAAGCCTAGATGTTGATATCCTTCTTACGTGTAGGTTGAAAATTTCATATATCTGCGGGCCTTGACACTCTAATCTAAACAAATGAATCGTCCACGATGGACTTACAAAATCAAGCGATCGCGATGCTTTTATTTCCAAGGTAGGCTATGAGGTATGATGACAAAAATAGCCAAAGCCAGCTGTAATTGATTTAACATTGAAATATATTACTGAAACTGATGCTTCGAAATCGCAAAAAATACACGTTTTCTGCCCGTTTTTCACTCATAACTCACGAACGAAAGCGAAAATTAAAATTCCGGCTTCGAGGTGCACATTCTGACCCTTTAGTCCGCCTATGTTTCAAATTTCAGATCTCTGCGTTGAGTAGATTTCGCTGGGCATCGCGGACAGACAGACAGACGGAGGACAGACACTTCCTTTTATTAATATAAGATGTATGTAGAATTCGAAATGAGGAAGAACGACATATGGCACTCAGACTATTCCCTCAGAAAACGCTAGATATGGCTTTTTATGGCTCATAGAGGATGTCGAATGTTGCATTCCATTGCTTCTACACACCATGCCTGGGAGGAGTGCAAATAAGAAGAAAAAGAAATTCCGGTTACATAAGATTCTATTGTCTTGACAGAAAATTGTATTTCTCACTCTCATATTACCATACAACCGTTTCGGGGCTGAAGTAAAAAATAAATTCAATATCACTTTCATACTTTCCTTCCCAAAAACCTGGGACATAATATACTGCGCGCGTAGGACTGAAAATGTTCCATCCCATTTTGTCTTCTTTTAGATGCTTAGGGCCTCTGATAAACATCCCTAGGCCTATTTCTCAACTAATACAAAGCCTACAGCTATGAGTGACGTATCAGTGGATAGGATTTGTTACGACTTCCGATATAGCATATTCACTGGCACACACTTAAGTTGTCCCTGCGATACGACCGTTTATTCTACATCAGAATGTGAAGTGAAAAAATGATATTTTCCATGTCGAGGGTAGAGAAAGTTATGTGACTGCTTTATTTTCGTGCATTTTATTCTTCAAGAATTATTTTCACTTACATCGATAGTATCAGAATTTGTTAAAGCCCAGTATTATAATAGGCCTATAGTTTCCACAGCCCTATGTGAACACCGTAAACAATACTTTCGTTATGTATACAATTGACAGCAGAACTTTCTAACTGTGCCTCATTTCACATTTCCGACTTTTCCCGTGGATTTTCCAAAAATTTTCTTTCATACAAACCTTGTCCTGACAATTACGAACACAACAGAAAACGAATCAGCCAAATCGGTCGAGCCGTTCTCAAGTGATGCTCCGTCATACATTTTGGAAATTCATTTTTATTAATATAGATTAATAGATATCAAGATAAAAAACGAAATAAGTATGGCTTAGATTTAGAATGTCAGAACATACATTACCGGTAATTAAAATATTAATTATATTATTTTATTTTTTATGGTAACAAGAAAACTATAAATAACTCATTATAGTGATCATATGTTAGGAGAAAAATTCCTCTGACCCTTGGACTTGAACCCAGGACCTTTGGCTATCCGTGCCACTGATCTACCAACTGAGCTAAGCCAGAGTTCACTTCACAGCGCCAGATGGAACCTCTCTCCTATGACTGATTGCCCTAATGGTCTACCTCACTGACAGACAAGTTATGTCATATGCAGTACTGTGAGGCACACTAAATAGTGGCGCTGTGAATTGAACTCTGGCGTAGCTCAGTTGGTAGAGCAGTTGCACGGATAGCCAAAGGCCCTGGGTTCAAGTCCCAGTGCCAGAGGAATTTTTCTCCTATAATACTATCAAGTAATGTCCAACAGCGACAATAATCTGTGGTACAGGAATGCTTATGCATATATCCATCTTATTATTAGTGAGATGCAGTATAGGCTATACTAGTCTCGCTAGCATCGTCCAAAGGTCCAAATAGGTATTTTAGGGCACTATAAAACTCTATAAATATAAGTGATATATCATGAAATGTCAACATATTTAAAATTTTTGTATGTTATTTCATAAGGAACAAAATAGGCATTTGCCTTAAAACACCTGGTCTAATTATTACATAATGTATTATGCTAAGAGGCTAACTTTTATTTGGGCAGAGGAAATTACGTGTTTATCAACAGAGGCCGAGGAAGTAATAATTTAAAAAAATCCCTTTAGGCAGGCCTACAGGCGGAGGTAGATTTCGAAGTGCTTTTGGTTTAATTTATTGTCGCTGCATAGCACTCTTCTTCTTTAGCCTTGGCATGGCAAACCTGCAGTAAAGAGGAAGAGCCTACAATCAATTGTTTTGACAACAATAATAGGATATAATATTCTGGGAGGCCGTGCGCAAGATCAGCAATGAATAAAATTAGCAAAGCCGCTAAACAAGACAAAATTATGATATTATAATAATTCTTTCAAGTGTTATTATTTTCAAACATTAAAATCTCGCGTCATATGAGAGCTATCAAGAAACTATTTATTGATTTGTAGAGTACTCATCAAGAGCTTTTCAACGATACCCCACAAGACGTGGTTTCATAAGTTTCGAATTTTCATCCCCCAACCCCCATCCCCACCCCCACCCTCACTCGAACCCCCGAATCGTTGGTGTCACTGTGAACTCCAAAGGGAGTACTCTAATTTATTCAAACAAAGTTTCCCTCTATACTTCGTAGGGGCCGAAATATACATTTTTAAAAATTTCTACCCCCTCCCCCGACCACCCCCTTGGGCCAATTTTGCTCATTAACGAACTTATCCGAGCTATTGGGCCTAGAAATGACATAATAAAATTTGGTTCAAATATCTTCAAAATTACGGCCGCTATCGTGTAAAGATATAAATATCACAATTTTTTTTCGAACGGGCGGTGGTTTCGTACTTAGGGGAACATGAAACGTAAAGATATGAAAGAATTTTTCGAAAATGATGACATGGTATCCATTGCAATAGGTAGATTTTTCTTCGAAATCTACCTAAAAATGCAATTTAGGAGGCTATGCTTTCGAATTAGTTACTTGGTGTGAACTAGGCCCTTAATATTTCTTTTCTAAAAAGTATTATTAAACAGCTTACTTAATAAATCCCAGCTTAGCTTCCCTTCGCTGTTCTGCGGCCCATGGATTGAGAACCCTGTTGTAGAAATGCAGCATAGGAAAGACTTTGTGTCTTCACTGGTTTGTTTATGACCTCCGACAAGAAATAAGACACTGCAGTAAAAGAAAAGAGAGCGACGTCGCGTGTTGCATTCTGGGTTTAGAAATTCAAGAAGGGAAATTATTAGCTCTATTCAGATACATGGCGATGTTCAGGTTTTTATATTAGCCACGAAAATCACCGACATCTAAGTCCTATTTTCATGAATGACGCAATCACGAATTGTGGCTATTACCCTTGGTCAAGCTAAAGTGTTTTATTTCAAGCACCTATACCCCGATATATTGTGGCTGTATAAGCCAAAATAATGTTTTTGCTGCATTTTCGATTTTAATGCGAAATATTTCCTTTTTGTAAAGAAAAATTAATTGATAAAGTGAAAATATTTTGTTTTGAGCACTTCTGCACAGGGATATTGCCATTTTACAAGCGCAAAATTCTATTTTTATTGCAAAGTTTTCTGTTTTAGTGCAAAATATTTCCTTTTTTCAACTTAAAAATAATTTTAAAGGGAAATCTCGGATTTTATAAAAACTTTTTAAAAGGTGTTAAATTATACGTTTATGGAAAGTCGCAAATATATGTGCACGTCTGTTGTATGAAGTGCGAGGACAGCCAATCAGAGGCCTAGTCGCCACAAACATTAGTATTCGTAACTAAGATAAACAAGGCAAGCTCAGATGAATTCTAATAGAAGAAATTACTTAGTAAAAAGCATGCTTTCATTTCCAAAAGTTCTATCCAGCCGGTACTCTACATAAAGTTTATTATTTGTCCACTTGACAGGATATAAACATTAACTAATACTTATTATAAAGGTCATAACACAATGATGTTAAAATAGAATTCCATGGCCCACTCTTTCCCATATTCAGTATTGCAGAAGGCTATGGTTATTGTTATGATTCAAAATTTATTATCTCCATTTGTCAAAACATCTTTATAATGTAAAATTTATACAAGTTTATGAGAAAGTACTGAAATATTTTTTTATTCGTGGGGAAGAATATTGTACAATTTAATTCTGTGGTTACAAACCTACTTTGTGTTACATTTTGCCAAACTGCCACAAACCCGAGACTCGTTGGAAATAGACAGGGAAAGATTATCCCTAATTCTGATAATGTTTATGTTTACAATAGTGTTTTTATGAGCTTTTGTGCTCATTAAATGTTAGCTAACATAAATTGCTAGTAATAGGTAATGTTGTGAAGTTTCATAATTGTCGGTTTATTAGTTTTTGAGGTATTCAAAAATTAATACCCAAAATTTTGCACATGGTGCTTGACAATTTCTTCATTCATTGATTCAATAATATTGCATGGCCCACTCTACCCAAGACAGTATAGTATAACAGTAGCGAAGCTCCATACAGTTTTTTTCAAGCGGCGCGACTGCAGCGCTCGCAGCGTTGAGCAAGAGACATCACAGTCTCTTACAGTGTTGCTTATGAAAAATGTCAACAATATTTTATGGAAATGCTTGTGGTGCTATAAACTGCACCAACAGCCAAAGGAATTCTCCCGATTTATCTTTCTTCAGGTTCCCTAAAAATCCTGAGGGGTAAACAAAAACAGTTATTTGTGAAATTAAATTGCAAATTTGTGATTATCATGCTTGCATCCATACTAGTGTATTTACGCCTATTTCTTTTACTTTTAGGAGCAGAAAATGGCTTGTAAATGCTATTTACAATTAATTATTTTTATATGTACATCATAAATAAAAATCCTAACGAAGCAAAAGTTTCTAAATATATAGGCCTATTTACAAATACCCCACCTGACCCTACTAATTTTGAAAATGTTTTAACACGAGGTTATGTTAGGCCTTTATAATTGAATTTAACAAAATTAAACTGTCCAGAATAAAGAAAACGTGATTAATCCTTTACTTTTTAATAATTTATCGTGTTTAATAAAATGAAGAAAAAGACAAAAGTGTTTTGTTATTGCATTGCTATTGACCAAATCGGGCTATAAGCCTAGAACTTTACTTTCCCCCTAATTTCTGAACTACTACTACTACATGCTTAGTGAACTTATTAAGTTTTCCTATTTGTCAGAATTTTCAGTGTAGCCTAAGTATGTGTTAGTAGTAGGTCAATTAAATTCTTGAAGATTTGTCGTAGGGATGTAGCTTATATGATGGAAGGGAACCGGTCTGATACTTTATAAGATATACAATGTCATCGATCTTGAAACTACAACTTCTTTATATTCCCATAAAGTCTATGACTTGATGAGTTCACCAGTATGCCTTTCCGTTAACAATCACGTTCTAGTAATTTCAAAAATAAAAAGAAATACAGCCATATATTCGTATCTTTCCAATGCTGGAAATGGCTGTTTTATAGTTGCTTCTTGCTGGCCGCTTGGGGTGCTAGTGTCTCACCGATTTGTCAAAAGGATGCATTTTCCTTTCATTAGAGCTTCGCTACTGTTATACTATACTGTGGTATCAATTTGTCGATAGTTTTGATATTGTTGCTAGCCCGCCTTGATTGATTCCTTTCTTTATAAAGTTGTCAGTGTAAATAAAACATTTAAAAAGCATCTAGCCGTTGAATAATCAAACGCAGCTGTTATTGATATAATATTGTGCATTCTATCGAAATGTAACCCATTTCTGCATTATATCTTAATGTGAGTAGGCTACTTTTCAATTTAATTCATTCATAACCTATACTGCTGCTTTAAAACCCTAACCCACATATCATTAAATCTTGGGCCTATACTTACATCATTAATTGCCAGTGCATTTTGTGAAATCTTTACACATTTTAAGAATCTCTTATATCAGTGTATACGAGTATGAGCTAAGGTTAAGAAGAAGCATAGCTATATTAACCATGTAGGTATCCATTGCGCTGATATGTACTAATTTCAGTCCAAAAAAAAGTTTATATAGATAAATAATATTCCTATTATAGGTAAGTTACTCTGAATATAACTTTTACAGAACACGCAGAAAAATTGCAACCAAGGCCGCTAAAATTGCATAGAACTGCATTCAAACTGCATTCAAAATGCAGTTTTATCTGCCTAGTACTTTAAAGTCGTCATGGCAATCTATAAACAAAACTCAGATTGCACACCAACTTTAACATAATACTTAGTCATAAAACAACAAATTTAAGCCAAAATGTTTATTTATGATAACCAGAAACTTTACCAGTGTTTTTCGTAAAACAGGGTAGCCTTCTTCATCATTAGACCTGGGATTTTAAGGCAAATGCCTATTTTGTTCCTTACGAAATAACATGAATTTTTTTAAATATGTGGACGTTTCATGATAAATCACTTACATTTATAGAGTTTTATAGTGCCCTAAAATGCCTATTTGGACCTTTAGAGCCTATTTTACGATGTTAGTGCCTAAAATGCCTATTTTGTACATTGAAAATAAAATTCAACTTCTGTAATTTTTACAATCTTATAATGTACATCCCTCAATGAAAAGCAGAGGTGGGTTTTTTTTACAAAAACATGATTATTCCAAACAATTGTCGCTAAAGAAAAGCTGACTGATGGGGGAGGATTAAGGGGGAAGGACTACTGTGTCAAGTCATCAGTGAAAGAACATCTGTTTAAGGAAATATAGTTCGCGATGCCTAATTTTGCAGTTAATTCTGTTAAGAATAGGTATACCACGTTTCTTGCAGTGAAAAAAGACCATGTTACAGTTTAAGTGTATATTATAATATTTTAAAGTCTACTTTCTGTCTATTTATATATCTTTAAAGCATATTTTAAGTGCCTATTTTCTGTTTTAAAAGCCTATTTACTTGTTTTAAAAGTCTATTTTAGGTGCCTAAAACTAATTTTTTTAGAGCCTAAAATCCCAGGTCTACTTCATCATATAACAACAAATCTAAGCCAAAAACTTCAAATCTTCGTTCACAAGAGGAACATTGCTTACCATGGATGCACCAGCATTTAATTGCAATATCCTTCTCATCCTTTCAGTGATGTTGCTGACACCAGCTCCTATTCAACGTTTCTGGCTTGAATTGAAATTTCCTCGGGATTATAATTTATATTTTCACAGGCTTTTCATAAATATTAGTTCGTATGCATTATTGCATAAAAAAAACGACTCATATATTATGCATCTATACCGCATTTCGTATTGGTACGTACGGTTCATTGTTGTTTTGCGATTTAGGTGGATGTGGGAATATGGCTTTACAAATGACTGACTAACTTTCGTTATAATTATTTATAAGGTATTTTTGTTTCATTTCATATAATTTAGAGAGCTTTACTAAAAAAATATTGTACGCAAAAGCTTTGTCGGACTCATCCCGTATTTCAAACTCGGGTACGCCTCGTCCGAAATACTATATTATCCGCTAAATCCTTGTTTTGCTAAATCCTAAATTCCTATCTCTGTTATTATTCTTAAGCGTATGTTTGTGTTTCAGGGCTGTGCCACCAGGATGCGGTCCACATCACCGCCATCTTGGGCGAGTCAGTTGTCTTCAACTGTCACGTTGAGTTCCCCGGGGACCATCCGGTCCCATACGTCCTGCAGTGGGAGAAGAAGGTAGGCGAAACGGTAGGCCCCAAACTCTGTTCTAAATCTCTCGTAATGCGTCATCACTATAAATTATTATTATTACCATTCAAATTACATCCAGCAGCACCGATACTGCGCGTGCGCAGAGATGATGATGAACCGCACCTCACCCCGCATGCTCAGTCGCTATCCTCATGAGGGGAAGAAGGGAAATATCGCTAAGATAGAGAGAAAGATTGTTTTAACGTGGATGATCGCGGGAAATTTTTGTCTGGAAGCTTTAAAAATAATTAAGATGCCACGTTGCATTGTTGAAGGAAGAAATGTATAAATACACGGCCTACTGGTACAATCAAATATGTTAAAACCAGCCGTATGGCATAGGTAATTAAAGCGTGTAAAATAAAAGCAGAATGCTGTATATTATATACCAGAATGCTAATCTTTGGAAAATGTCTGAGATTGTTATTGTAAAACCAGCTGTAATGATAGCACTTCTATAAAAAAATGTCGAGTGCTTTTTCTCTGTGATTTCTAACGAAGTTCACGTATTATCTGCGTTCATAAGACGTAGGCCTAAAAACTGACAGAGGTAGTGTTAATTATGGTCAATTGAGAAACAAAACTGTAGGAATCCATAGCTTGTGATGTAAGATGATATTTTAGACAGTCGAAGGTAAAAGATGCACTTTTAACGGTAGACGATATTAATGAAAAGAAGAAAATTATGCAACTGTTATAAAATTATAACACTCGAGGGCTACCAACTTTGCATGCTTCACATGGAGAGTACGCTTTTAGTTAAGGGGGGGGGGACATACAGCTTTCGGTGAAATTCACAAGTGAGAAATAGGTGAATTTCATTATTTTTTTTATCTCACCAATGAATTGCTCTACAATGTTGCAATCTGACAAAATTTATTGATTACCTCTACAATTGTATACTGTTTTCAAAATTAATCAAACTGTTACATTTAGGGGTAATTATCGTTACAAAATGGCAGCCACGTTTCGTGCACTAAAATGCCGTTTTCGTGATAATTTCTACAAATGGCAATATGTTTTAGTGATTCCTTTTTTTCTATTTGAAACATCAAATGAACAGCATCATCTAACATCTTTGAAATATCTACAGTAGGAGTATTTTTTTAAAAAATCTTTTTCATTTATATATATTAAAAAATAAACTATTAATGTTAAATGTCGAGTTTCGAAGCCATGACACATTATTGGCTGTCGTGACATGGTTTTATATCATGACCAAGGCTATTCTTCCTTTTAGCAATCGACTCTTGCTTGCCTAGTAGATGTAATTTAGAGTAATTTTATGTCATGGGAGACAAACAAAATCAGTTTTCAATATTGTGATATTGATCACATGGGTCATGAAAACGAAATGAATTAATATGTTAAGATAGTAATTGCAGGGAAGAGAAATAGGTAAAGTTGACCAAAGAAATATCCTTTTATTTTGTATGCCTAGTTTCAGTCCAGATCGGAAACGTTCGGGTGAGTTCGTAATGAATTTTCTTTTACCTGATTTACCTGATTTTTATTTTATTTTACGAAATGGTTGTCACCAAGGAAACAAGAGAGCTATTTCGACGCATGCAGAAATTGACCAATCTCTAAGTACGAACGAGGAACATTGTAAGAAACTTGGGGATTGCCTGAGTCGAAATAAGGAAGCTGTGTCGTTTGATTGGAAAGAAGATAATATTTTACGTAAAGAGTAGAGTTTGCACGCTTACAATTGCATGATGTAAGATGTAAAATGCACGAGTCAATTATTATGAAGTATTTTTATGTTATTATTTATTTAAGTTTTCGTAGCCCTGTATCAAGGGACCAATTTTATAACACGATCAAGAGCAGCTCGAACTAATGACACCTACTTTTCTATTTACAAATAAAAACACGAAAATAATTATCTAGAACTTAATTATTATTTGAGAGTGAGTTTTCTAACTTTGAAGAGTCTAAATGGACATAAACTCAAAATGTACGTACCTTGAAATTCTGCTAAAAGGGAAATGGATTCTCAGTTATTCTGTCTAATGAAATGTGGAATGTCTGAAGAAAGTGAACTGAAAGTCGTGACTGTGCAAATTTTATTTTGTCAGAAAAGCCATATTTAAGACAATTTATTCGGGAAACGAACCCCGAACCTGTATTTGTCAATGTTGGCAACACGTGCGATGTTCGTTCTTTGTTGTTGTCTATATTGGCATACTCGAGTAAATTCTAGGAGTAGCAGTAGCGTCGTTAAAGAACAACAAACAACAACAACAACTCGAGTAAATTAGCGATGTCTGTATTTATACGAGAGATATCGGTTACTTCGTCGCCGTGGCCCACTATATTTGTTGCATGAACCCCCACTGGCGTGTAGTGTTTTGTTTTCCATATCCAGGGTTCATCATCATCTCCGCCATTAAACTGCGAAACGGATATCATTGTCGTCTTTTCAACTGTCTACTTACGTTGTCAGGGAAACGAGAAGCGTCAACTGAGGAAGGAGTTCGATAAATGAGATCAAAATAGATTATGTTGGGATTTTGTGGGAAGAACTGGGATAACTACAAAGCTTTGCACTGGTATGTTTAGTGGTACGTTAAAAATCTCACATCCAAACTGACGACATGAAAATTCTGAATTTATTCTACACTGAGCAATATATCAAATTGCAGAACAGATTAGGATTCTGCAGGATGATTCACGAGTGGATAATGATTTATATCTCTAATTTAAATGGGGATTTACCGTATTTTTCCGCACATAAGACGATAGTTGAATCATAAAAAAAGGTCCCGAAAATCCGGGGTCGTCTTATAGGACAAATACACAAAAAAAGACTGAAATTTGTATAAAATAAATCCATTATAAAATGATGTATTCTGATGTCAAGATTATATTGATATATTAGGATTTTAGGTACCATTTGTGGGCAACCGCGAAATAACGCGAATTTCGTAAGTAAAACCACAAACGTCATATTCCGCGGAATAAAACCTTTTTTTTATTTTATTTTTCCCCTATATACCGGTAGACTACGTGTACTAAATGGCTCACGCACAATGTGAACAATCATCCTTGTGTTATATTATCCATTTGACTCATGTGACTCCCATCCATGTATTACATCATTCATGTGACTCATATGACTCATCATCCATGTGACCCATCAACTATCTGTTACATCATCTATTTGACTCATATGACCCATCGTCCATGACTTACATCATTCATATGACCCATCATCTATGTGTTATATCATTCATGTGACTCATATGATTCATCATCCATGTGACCCATCATCTATGTGTTACATCGTCCATGTGTGACATTCATGTGACTCAATGTGACCCATCATCCATGTGTTATATTATCCATTTGACTCATGTGACCCATCATCCATGTGTTACATCATTCATGTGACTCATGACCCATCATTCATGTGACCCATCATCTATGCGTTACATCATCCATGTGTAACATCATCCATGTGACCCATCACCATGTGTTGCATAATCCATGTGCTTCATGTGACCCATCATCCATGTGACTCAATGTGGCCCATCATCCATGTGTTATATTATCCATTTGACTCATGTGACCCATCATCCATGTGTTACATCATTCATGTGACTCATATGACTCATCTTCCATGTGACCCATCATCCACGTGTTACATCATTTATGTTACTCATGTGACCAATCACCCGTGTGTTACAACCTCCATGTGACTCATATGCCTCTGATTTTTATAAATTCCTTAAACAAAAGGAATGGAAGTTCTCAACTCCTGACGGAATAACGTGAACACGTTTGTACCGAATTGAATGCAAACCGGGGCAGGTTCTGAATACGCAGTGGCGTGTCTCACGTGACCTCGCGTGCCTCAGGAATCTGAGTTGCCTAAGTGAACACATCTCGTCAGTGACACTGCATCTTCCTGCCCACAAGCTGGTCTAAACTCAAGAAATGGCTGCGTTTTTTTAATTATTTAAAATTTCTTCTAACCTAGACAATTCAGCTGCCACCATGTCAGCCGTCCCGTTTTGATTACTACCAAGTATACATTGTCGCCAACAGCCTAATAACTACCTTACACACCAGGTGAAGTGAGGGATCGGCTCTACGCCGGGGCCCCCTCCGACACAACACGAACGCATAGGGCAAGACACACCATTCTCACACACATTCACTCTGAACAAGGTGAACTTACCGGACATTTGTCTCAAAGGTTAGGAAAAACCCCGGAAAACGCCACCTAGTTAACTTATCTCGACCAGGACGAACCCGGGCCCGCTGCGTCCACATGGGTGGACTAGGATACATACTTAGGGACATAAAATAAAAAACGTAAAAAAAAACAGATATTTAAACAGGTTCCCTACCCCACCTTCCAGTAATTTTAATATGATGTACTGTAGGTACCAACAAACAACCATGCCAAATTTGAAAATTCCGGATTTTTTCTTCATTCCATTTGTCTAATCTGATTGGGCAATGTAGAGAAACTCGCAGCAATGTGAAAATCAATATCTACTAGTCGATAAGAAGGGACATATGTGTAACTCCTCTTGAATGTGTATTTAACTCCACTTGGATGTGTGTAATGACCGCCGGCGTGGTCTTGCGGTTAGCGTCGTTGACTACATATCCGTCGGTCCGGGTTCGATCCCCGGTACCTCCTCGGATTTTTCTGAGGTAGGGAAGTCTGGAACGGGGTGCACTTAGCCTAGTGATTCAAATTGAGGAGCTACTCCGGTAGCGGCTCCGGTCATGGAAACCACCATTAACGGCCGTGGGTGTCGGCGTGCTGACCACATGCCCCCAATCCTGCCATCTGCCTATGGTAGATGACGCAACGGTCGGGTGGTAGGTCTTGTCCCTTCAGGGATGTAGCGCCACGGAGCTTAATTTTAGTTTTGGATGTGTGTAACTCCTCTTGGATGTGACCATACTTGTGGAGGTTTGTTGCTCATGTCTCTTTTTACTTTTAAATGCTACATCATACAGAATTTATTATAATGTATTTTAATATCCGTAGCAGTTTGTAATGTGGTTAGTGAGAAATTAATGACTGAATACGTTCAGAATTTACAAAATGAAAGCCGCATGGGAGAGGTAATGAAATAATACAATATTCAAATTAGAGACTAGATTAATATTGCTTTACACGAATAAACCTGGAATTACTTGTTCACATAAACTGAAAGTGCCAGTGCAAAGCTACCTTTTTGCCCTCTGTACTTTACAATGTGGTTGGGTGCAATATTTTAAAATAAGTTAGGAACATCTTTATCAAAGCTTCAACATGGGTTGATTATGAAATGAAGATTTTTTGACGTTAAAACAATTTGTGCAGTAAATTCTGAAAAATGTTTTTAATGCACAGTAATATACGGGGATATTTTTTACGTCAGGTGATCTCAACGGCTGATAGGGTAAACTCAGCGTTGCATGTGAATACTGGTTTACTTGATAATAATAATGAAGTTATTAATAACATTTATAGATACAATGCAATAAAATTTAAAATATTTAGAAATTTCAGGATTAACAGCAATTATTTATACTCAAATGAGCAAAATACTCGGGCTCTTTGTATGGCGGATGTATTTAAGTCTATAATACGTAATTATAGCTTATGTATACTTCAACGCTCTTGGAAAAATGCTGAGAAAAAGCTAGGAGCTGTAGTCCCGCTTTCTGAAAATCTTTTTATCCGATTGGTCAAGCTAAGGTATTTTTAATCGGAACCAGAAAGAACAGGCATAACACCCAGGCATATCTGACATTCATGCTCTGTTAAAAATAGATTAAATTTTTAATAAAATAGGCTACCTACATACTCTAAGTATACTTGAGTAGGCCTATATAAAAACAACATTGCCATCATTACATTAGATAATTAACAGCTATTCATGTATCAAGTACGCAAAATACGGCTTTAGCGTACTTGATATACAGGGTGTTAATGAATAACACCGAAATATTTTACCTGTGTATAGAGGTAACATAGATAAGCGACTTTTATTAGGAGATCTTTGCTCTACCGATTAAATTTTTTCTGTTACTGCATAAAATATCCCAGGGCAAGGACGCCACTGCTTCTAACATTTGAAAAAATGCAAAACAAAGGAACTTCGTTGTTAACACTTGAGTAATGATTAATGATTAAATAAACTATTTTGCAGATTATGGAAAATTCTAACTTATGATATAGCTCTTGATGAATGATTAAGAATCAGTTTTTATCAATCACTAAGAAGCCTTGAAGTCAATTTAATGAAAATTTTAACCCTCTTTCGATTCATTATTGACTTATGAGCACCAAATTGTAACGACTTTAATGTCCTGTAGCATACACATTTTAAGTCATAGAGCAAAAATCTCCTCTTAAAAGTTGTCTTCCTATGTCCCCTCTATACACAGGTAAAATATTTTGATGTAATTAACACCCTGTATAAATAGCTATTAAAATGAGTAAACAATGTTGATAGGAATATTGTACGCCGGCGTGAAGTTGTGCTGTAAGCAGCGGGACATAAGCTTGCCTTGCTGTAAGGAGTGATTGAGGAGGTTGGCAGCATTGAAAGTGAAATATTAGTAATCAATACCTTTGAAGCGCTTGTTGAGGCGGCATTTCTTGAAACTCGGCCCTTGCGTGCTCCCAACGCATGGGGCTAGGTCGGGACTTAGCGAAAAGGTAGTTAGAAATTAATACTTCTGCGAAAGTGACATATCTCCTACATCTTGAGTTTAACTGAGAAAAGAAGTAGGGATACCTTCCTTGAACGCATGATGGACGTTTTAGTTCCAAATCTACGTTAATCTCGTGTTGAAGTATTTCTAAGCTCTCCAAAGTGACTTTCCTCCATGAAATGAAAATGTATGCAAAAGAGAAATTTTTAGTATCTCTTTGTGTTTTTAAGATAGAAACCTGTTTTTTGGTGGACGTCTTCCTTATCTAGTAAATATTTAGAAATGTAAATGAAAATAAACTATAGATCCATAACATAGTAAAATTAGGGTTACAGATTTATAATTCAAGTAATTTAACATGAGATATACTTCTGATATAGATCCCCACTGTACTGAATGAAGAATTCAATATACAAGTATTGGAATAAAGATAGTTAAATAGGTGCCGTATTGAATACTGATATCATTTAATACAGTGAAAATATAAACAATAAGTAAATTTCAAAACAGTGACGCATTTGCGTACCTATTTCTTTTAATAATTTTCATTTACTTTCAAAAATTCTCAATGGATCAATGAAGCATCTGCCAGAACTAAGTTTCCGTCTAAAATATCCATGATTTCCTGTAAATTCTTCTTTTTCCACCATTTTTATATATGGAGAAAAGTCATTTGGAGTTAAACCTTTCACATGAGCTGCGAAACTTATTCCTTGCGCTCAATAAATCTTAAATTTATTCGAGGCAATTTTTTCGTCGATCGTAAGAGCTGTCTGTCTGTCATGTTAAATTATTACGGATCGTTCTGATTAAATCCTGTGACAGTATTGGTGCTGCTGAGGCTGGCCACGCCCTCAATGCAGCAATCTAGCGTGGCCAGCGAGTAATATTGCCAGATGCCTTTTTTACATTTGTTTCGTTTTATTGGTAATAATGGCCTCTGATCGCCACAAGGGAAGAACAGACCTTCAAGACGTGTCATAAACAAAGAGAGAGAACAGAGCTTACTAACCGACAAAACTTACAAACAGACATTGTGTTAATTTTACATGTAGTATGGTAATTGAGTGTTTTTGTATTTTTGGGGCAGGCGACTCACCATCCCTCACCCTTGCGCTGATTAGTCTCTCCCTCCCACAACTGGACGCAGTGCCGACTTGTACATAAAACTGACCTTGAACAAGCACTGTTCTTATTTTTTGCCTGTAAATACTAACCACTACATCACTTGTCTGTATAGAACTCCATCTGTATTCAGTATGACTCAGACAACCACGCTCTGCTACCAGCTTGGTTCTCTTTATCAGATACTCTGATCTGATACGCCTCTAGTGGTAGAAACAATAACTTTAGCTCGCTAGAGACGTATTGGCCTATACAGAGTCATTTGATATTACAACTTAGATCAACTTGATTTTTTGTGTCGTAAAGTTGCATTATTTCTGAAGTATTTGCATTGTAGATTAGTCGTTTTGTTGGTGTTTCATTTAGTTCAAGTGAGTTTCATTGATAGTGACTGACGATCTGTTTTATTACAATATGTTTAAATTTTTGTGCTCCGGAAGAACTTGTAGCTGTTTACAGAACTTGTCAGTCACGATTCATACCCATCTTGTACATAATACACCCACACATCCACACATTTATTGTACATGCTATATGTGTTCATATCTCAATATACATATTTTTCACAGTCCGACTGCGAGCTTCAGCATGTTTCTTCTGCTCACGGTGTAAAGAAAGCCTTACATATGTATTCAATTAATTTGACTGAAGTCTGTACTCGAACAATCTTGTTATGTTACGAAATCCTTTCTTCACCTCTGTATTTCCCACTGTTTTTCTTCTCTCTTAGGGGCAGTAACAACATCGACATCGTCAGTTCATAGTAGAAAGATAATCTCTGTAATTATTCAATAATCCGTCTACCACAGTCAAAATTTACTTTAAAATTTCCTGAGTTTCTAATTAGGTTGTCTTTCTTTATACCTAAATGATTCATCTTGAAAGTCTTTATTGGACGTATACTCACATAATATCATAAAGATCATAAGCTGTCAATGGCATAATCTACAATCTTGTCGTTTATCTCTTAAAACATTCTAAAGGTTCACCAGATAATTATTCCAATGACATTCCTGGTCATAACCAGTTTCCATGGAAACTTTTGCCGTTTTTTTACTGTGTCATGTGATATTTTGGCATTACATGACTTAAAAAGGCTTTCAAGCCTGGAAAAATTACCAAAGTTTCTCTACATTTTCTTGCACTCTTTCATAGGCGTAACCAGGCCGACCGTATGGGGGGGTTATAACATCCGCGGGGTCTGGGGGTATGGAATACCCCCCAGGAAGAGGGGGGTCCGGGGGTCCTCCCCCGGAAAATTTTAAAAATTAAGATGCAAAATAACGAGTTTTAAGCTTTCGGGGGTCCTCCCCCGGAAAATTTTAAAAATTAAGACGCAAAATAACAAATTTTAAGCTTCCGGGGGTCCTCCCCCGGAAAAATTTTAAAAATTAAGACTCAAAATAACGAGTTTTAAGCTTCCCACGCTTTATACTTGTATTAAGTAATTTATGGGCAGACTTAAAAAAATTATACAATTTTCCTTTTTTTAATCAATGGGGGGGGGGGGTTCATACCCCCAAACCCCCCCCCCCTCGGTACGCCTATGCACTCTTTTGCTGGCAGATTCAAATATAATATGGCAATGAAACTGGCATTGAATTCAAACCTGAAATACGCTTTAATGATTGCAAATCTCGACAGGTGGGACCTGTTTCGGTTCAGTTGAAATATTTTACAAATTTCCTGTTTAAATTTCGCATCATTTCTTGATCATTCCATGTGCCATAGTTCGTTTACAATTCGTTCAAATTGTTGTATTGAATACCAAGCAACATAATGGCATAAGATGTTGTACACTAATGGTGTAAGTTTTGCAGAATGATATATAATATATACAGGGTGTTAATGAATAACACCTCAATATTTTACCTGTGTTTGAGGGGACATAGGCAAGCAACTTTTATTATGAGATGTTTGCTCTATGGATTAATTTTTCCTGTTATAGCATGAAATCTCCCAGGGCATGGTCGCCACTGACTTCTAACATTTGGGGGGGAAGCAAAACAAACGAACTGCGTTGTTAACACTGGAGTAATGAATAAAACACTAATGCAGTGGCGGCTAGTCATGTGATTAGTCTGTAAAATTTGCAGATTATGAAAAGACTAAATTATGATATAGTTGTTGACGAATGATTAAGAATCATTTTTTTGTCAATCACTCAGAAGCCATGAAGTCAATTCAACGAAAAATTTAACTCTATTTCGCTTCGTTATTAACTTATGAGTACCAATTGTAATGACTTTAATGCCCTGTAGCAATACACATTTTACGTCTGTGAACAAAATTCTCGTAATAAAAGTTGCTTGTCTATGTCCCCTCTATACACAGGTAAAATATTTCAGTGTTATTCTTTAACACCCTGTATACATACATCATTTATGTAACATACACATTTAAGACATCTCTTTTTCCATTTAATTACTTTGCACAAAAACACGATTTCACCAAAATAACTAAATCAATAGCTTTAATATAATTTCATCTTAATTATAACTTCTAGTGCTACCAAATGAACCACGAGAAAGTAAGTCCATTGGGAAATATACATAATAGTGTTGAAAAAAACAGTCAAACAATTTTTTTTATACTAACGAAAAGACAAAACATAGTAAAGTTCGCTTGTGGCCCCACACAAAACTCTGTGTACGGTAGCTTTACACTACGTTCGTGAATTTAATGGTTAAGCATGTGCTGCATTCATATAGGGTTTTGAAGTTGAGACTTCCTCAGTTTAAAAGTATTAGTTAGGTTTTGCATTTGGTGAACTAACATGCTGAGGCCGTATAAGGGACAATACATCCTCTATTCACATATACTGTACATATACTCTACACACATTTCTACACACTGCAGAGTTTAATCTAACAAGAAGCACTTAGAATGTTTACTCATTGTCACTTCAGTGCGTGCGAAAGCGGCTAAACAGACAGTTAATGAATAAATGTTTAGACATTCCACAGAAATCATAACATACTTTATTATTTACATCGTTCATGTGCGCAATATAGCTTTTCATAAATATAATTAGATTACACAGCCCAACAAGAAAGAACTTTTTGTTTGGTGTCTCAGATGTTTTACTGAATTTTGGGTATACTTAGTGTGCGTATTCCAAATATGTAAACAGTTTTTCTCTACCAACTCTTCTTTTATATATATTTTATTCGTGAACTCTTAGTCCAGCAAAACAAAATCTTGTTTTATAATATAGCTAGTGAAGGTTCTTGACCATACTTTGGACACTTAAGACGAAAAATGTACGAAGTACAGAAAAACTAAAAGCTGGATTATTTTTTGGCCCTCAAATTGACAGCTCATAAGTCATAAACGACCGTACAGTATGTGATAATGTCAATTTTTTTTTAAAGACCCCATGCTATATTGTTATTGTAATGTTAATGCAATGTTAGTGTGTTGCTTTTTTCTTCACGTGATTTAGAAGCTAAAAATGGGCACTGTTTTTTTTTTTTAATTTAGGGCCAATATCAAACGTAAAATGGGATAATATGCATACTGGTAATACCATATCTCAAAAACTAAAGCTGATAGGGAAAAACTAATGGCATAGTTGACATCAGCGACCTAAATATACCCAAGGATAGGTATAAATTCTAAGGCACCAAAATGGCTATTGGTATGTGTTAGCATAGTAGGTAATGATTTCTGGGAGCACCAAAACATATCGATCCATACGTTTCTCAACTCCCGTCCAAAGAGGAAAGAGCAAAGAGCAGTAAACAACTGACATCGAGCGTTAACAACTAAAATGAATATCCATAGAGCCAGACATGAGATACAGCACCACGTTGTTTATTTTCTGGAAGATAAGCCATTCCTGGGAGGGTGTGAACGGATTGTAGAATCATCAGAGATCTCCACACAGTTGTGCGATGCTGTAAGAATATTTTCATAACGGAAGGAAAGTCCCAAGTTCCATGCTTCACACACGGACCTAGAGAAGTAACTTACAGCAGACAATATTACATAGTAGAGTGTAGAGTCGTGTTATCCCACGAGAAAAGTACACATGTACATGAGAAGGAGACCTCTCTACTTCGATGTCTCACCTTGGAATGAACAACACATGTAGTGAAAATACATAGAACACTGAGAGAAACAAATTTAACGTTGTCTTACTGTATGATAAGTAGCATGGAACTCTTTTCATTTAATTAAGAAAATTCAACTATTTTTTTCATCGCGTTGTTTCAAAGACAGATTTCAATATAAAAAGTTTTGTACGTCCTACAGGTTGCATGGCGAATATTTTTAAAGAATAATACCATTAACTAATGTAAGTATGTGTCAAATTCCGTGACGCGAGTATTTTCATATTCTGTTTATCGCGGAAATATACAAATAACGAAAGGCACCTCGAATCCGGATTTTACCTTTTAAATATCGATCATTTCAATTCTACATCTACAATCCTTTTATATATTATTTTTGCGCAAGCATAAGGCCCATGAATCTGTAAGCCCATAAGACATTTGGTCGGTACAACGCCAAAGTGAACTAAGCGCCAATTGTCAAAATATAGACTATTGGTAGTCTATATTTTGATTTTGATATCCTACGGTCTGCAATAACGAACTAAGCGATACTACGATAGTAAAATCAGTTGAGAAAAAAGGAAATTTCGTTTTGATCAAGATTTTTTTACAACACTCAAACTTCAACTTCAGTTTTCTCAAAATATGGAGTTTGGCGCTTAGTTCACTTTGGCGTTGTACCGACCATTTATAACGTCCAACAATTTAACTAAAAAATATCTGATGTGTAAGTTGCATAACTTCCTCTGCCCGAATTAAAGTTAGCATCTTAGTATAATATATTATGTATGGCATTCTCTTCATGTAAATTGGTTGTAAAAATGAAGATAAAGTAATTATCACGTCACATCTCATCCCCGAAGGATGCATAACCCAAATAAAATGTGACATATTCCAAATAATGCATAATAGTATCCACATGGTTAAGCACGCGAAACGTTGTAGAATAATGTTATTAAAAGGAACTCGATTCATTGGATATTTACTTACCATTACTCATCATCGCCATTTCAACCTGTATAATATCCATTTAAATTAATACACCGACAGTAGAAACAATTAATGACAGACAATAGTTCCATGGCCTACCCTATTGTATAGACACAGATCCCGAACTCCTCGCAACTAAAAGGAGTATAAACACAGGTGAAATAAAAATAATAGTATGATAACAATCAAGAACCTGAAAATTCTGTTGTAAGTCATGTTGAATAAAATGTTTGTAACAAAGTTTGTTTTCTTTTGTAAATAGCGTGCAAAAATGACAAACTTTCGTAACTCAAATCAGTTCAAGAGTGACACAGTTTTCGTGTAGGCAGCGGAAAAATAGATCTTTATCGCTCCCATTCAGTTGTTAAATTTAATTTATACAATTCACAAAACCGATTTTGACACAGCGATATGAATTGGATGCGGTTTCTTTATTGGATACGCATTGGAAATTGTACTAATTAAATTTATCGGAAGATGACAAAGAATTGATTGGAGGCGTTGGAATTAATAATCACAGAGATGACGTCAGGAACAGAAGCGCATCGCGATAACAAAGATGGCCGCATTGTACGGAACGTTATCGTGTTTTGTTACCATGGTTATCATGATCCTGTTACGTCAGCAAATTGTTTTTCTTTCATGTGACAAAACTGTAGAGACTCTTTCAGGGGAAAAATACGTTGGATTTCTCATTGAAATGAATAAATTCTGAAGCACGAATATCTGTAATGTAGATCTCTGTGATTAACGTGCATTTGCCTTTAAATAACAATGGTTTTGCCTTTGTATGGTGACTAGTATGAAAGAAGATAGATTTACATATCAGTATATCAGTATATCAGTATTTTCGAATTTTGTCAGATAAGGGCATTTTGGGAACTGGATGAAAGCTTCTGTGTTTACAGCCTAATATTTATGTCTACATATTTTCAAAAAGCTTTAAATTCAATATTGAGGTCATTTTGAGGTCTAGCAGGTGCATGCGGCTTCGCCCGCGATAATTGATTAAAAAAATATGAATTAAGAGCAAAATAATTAAAACACTTAGGCCTACATACGAATCATTCACAACCTAAACGATTAATAATTAATGAAACAGCTAAAATTCCGGCTTTAGAGTACATTCCACGATTAGAAAGCGCCGCCTGGGAAAACGATCTCAGATTCGATTATGCAGTTCCAAAGCTACCTGTGAACACTGATAATACGTATCGTTTCTCAACTGTTTGTTGACAGATGAATATGATGTGAATTTTATTTCATAAATTCAGTGATATTTTCGGAATTTATATAATTTTTCAAGGGAAGGGTGGTTTGTTTGGATTTTTATTGGCCGCGATACTTCCAGGGTTAAACTATCTTTACATTATAGCTGGTGCCCGCGGCTTCGCCCACCATTATTAATTGACTCCAGGATTTTTAAGAAATTTACACTGGCAGTTTAATAAAAATGTTTGTGGAACAGAACTATGAAAATTGTAAGTAAAAATAAAATTAGAATATTTGTTCATTGTGTTCATTTCACTTAGGCCTTATATAATAAGGAAACGGTTTTCCTAATTTTGTACTCTTCGTGAAAGTTTAAACTGCGAGAGACGAACATCGCCGAGTATACCCGATGGCTCACGAAGTGAGGGAGTGAGCATCCTATTTGGGGCCGTTGAATTGTATAAGAGTAGATTAACATTTTTATGTACTGTATAAAGTAAATTTCTAGTAGAATTTTCAAAAAGGTAATTATCAAAATTCTCTTATCTCATAAAGAATAGGACGTATAAAAGTTGTATTTAATTATCTATAACAATCATTTGCTAAAAAGTAGATATAGCAATACCAAGTTGTGGAAGCTAGGATTTTATTCGGGTGAAAAGCGGAGGCCGTATTGGCGATATCTTGACCACACATTGATTAATTTGCACGCTGGATTAGACACGTTCGCTGGAGCGTGTGTTATCTATGCGCGACATTTTGTCTTTGGGCAGTCATTCTGCTTCTATACACTTAGGTTTACTGAGGAGTGAGAACCCATCACGTGATTGGTCTTACTTTAGCGTTGCCACTTTTCTAAACTTTGGTCCCGATAAATCCTTACTGTCCCTTTTCATAGACTTTGATCGCGTTTTGTCTCCTTTTTGCTTAAATTCGTGGCATGACTTCATTACAATGAACGCCGCTTAATGTAATCACTTTTATGAAGTCCCTTACGGATTAATAATGATACATTGAAAAAGTGTTGTTTATTGTGATAAGAGATTCGGTTTATGTTATCACCAGGGCCCGGATTCTGATGACATGTCATCTTTCTATTGATGCTGCTTAGACATTGCCAACTTGTAGATAAATCCTAATCATGGCCTCTAGATTATAGAAATGCATTTTTATTAGGTATTTTTTGTCATTTTATGAAATTTTATATTTTTATTGCATTTATTTCATTTTTACGTCATTATTTTGTCATTTTCGTGTCATTTGCTTCTTTATTTTGTCATTTTCATGCATTTATGTTAAATAAATGACTAGGTTACTATAATGCAACATTTTTGTAGAATCTACTTTAAAAACAATTTCCTTACTTTTCTTCTCAAATGTTCCCATCAAGAACAAAGTTCTTAAACCTACAACATCCTTTCTACATTTACAGTTTTTACAATTACGTACACATTAGTCTAGCCTATATCTTTGTGTGCACAATAATGATTTTTATAAATAAAATATTAGTTTTTAGGTCACTCTTTGTAATTATTAAGTGATTTTCTTTCAAATTTAGGGTCATTTTTCAAACAATTTTAGGTCATCAGAATCCGGGGCCTGGTTATCACATTTTCCGGTTTGGGGCTTTATTTCCAAGTACTGTACGTCATTCAAAATTTCGTTTTTAAGGGTTTCGTTTCTAACTCAACTGTATTGTGTTGTACTGGAGTTAGCAATTCTGTTCCCAGCTCACAGGATGACCAATTCGAAGAAGTGGCATTACCTAACTTTCTCTTTTAAGCAGTAAAACAGGTTTCTACGCGGTGTTCACCATAGATCAGTATAGACTTCCAAAAACACTCGTAACTGAGTATGGAGTATTGGCTAATGGACTCCTAAAGGAAAGTAAAAACAATTAAAAACTTTGTTACTGGTTAAAAATAGTTGCTTGAAGTCTATTACTGTATTAGCCCATGTGTGGTTCAATGATTCACAGTTATGTATTATTTTATTAATAAATATTTTTATTCTGTTTTGTCGTGTATTATATAAATAAATAACCTTAATTTAATTATTCGGCTACTGTTATCAATCGGTTAACATTATCAAATTAGCTGCGTCCCGAAGTGATCACAATAAACGACGTGCACTGTATTTCTACAGACAGTAAACTGATACATCTGAGTTCGCCTTGTTTACCTTGGTTACGAATACTAATGTTTGTGGTGGTTCGGTAGCTGATTGACCGTCCTCTAGAGCCAATTGGAATGCTTCGGGGCCCGGTCATTGCTTCAGATGTTTTCACTCGTACCTCATACTGACGTGTAAAAATAAATGTCGTATTCTATCTTTGAACATAAAATATTTGATTTTATTTTCACTTGCTCACCATATTCACAGGAAGAGCTGGTGCTCCGTTTAGTTAACAGTGAACTATGGATCGTTTCCAGTGAGCTTCGAGCTTAAGAAATACGAGAAACTTACAAAGAGTTGGCCTGCTGTAAAACCTTCAATGTAGATTCTAATGCAACTTTCTAAATCTAAAATAAAATCGGGTTAGGTTGAATCCATAGAAACAGGTTAGGCTGAAGCCATAGAAACAGGTTAATGAACAAAGAAACAGGACACAAACAACACTGGATGCTAAATGAAAACACCCAATTAAAAAACATAATAATTATGGTTTTTAAGTTCAGATTTAAAGTGGTAATTTTGTTTAATAATATACTTTGGTAGTACTTCCTTAACCTAAGACAAGGCTACTTTTTAGTTTCCAAATAATTACTAATGTTGGAAAACAATATGATAATATCTGGAAAAGATTTCTCATAGTTCATGTCGATTGATTGCTGGTATTTCTGACGTGATATTGTTCTTCTAATATATGCGGATTTGTTGCATACACTCTATTCTTTCTCGCTACTCAGAAATAAAAATCGCAGGGAGACAGGGGTTGATTTAACAGTTGTGTCAAGAGATATATGTCCAATAATTCTATTCACATTTATTGCGACCATACACCAATTTCCTGATCAGGTGATTAATATTGAGATTTTCAGATAGCCCAGTATCTATTGTTCTCGTTAGAAATGTAAACATTAAAATGAAACCACGCTTCATCTGAGAAAAAGGTTAAAAGTGGCTCCACATCGCCATCATGGACGGACTGCAAAAACAAATTGCAAAAATACACTCTACTTATAGGGTCTTGTTGTTAGCATGAACACCTTGAAGTTTCGTTGCCACTGCAGCTGACGACTTGGAAATATGTGTTCTAACCTAACCTATTTCATCCAGCTTCTCATCATCAATACTCGTTTTTTTATTTTAAAAAGTACCCCACGCCTGGCAATGAAGAGTTACATGCTAGGAATTGAAACATCTGCAAACTTACGATGGAATTTAGTCAGACACTTTCTTGCAAAAGAATATTTCACATACGTATCATACAGAGAAAAACATAAACTCAACCATATTGATGAATAACTTATCTTTATACAACACAGTTTTACTATTAACACACAAAACTGACCTTCACAAGCAACATACAAAACTCAACCGTCGTGAACAGCTGTAAGCGACAGAGGCAGACTCCGGAACTGTCCAAGGCCGCCCATCCGGCGGACCGATGGATCTCTTAGATGCACTGTAGTATCGGTATGTATACAGCCAAGTTTCCTGATGCTCATAGGCTAATTGCCTGGAAAATGTAAACAGATTTCAACTAATGAATAGAGAAGGTCTTGGCTATGTTATATAAGAAGCAAGACCTGAAATTATAACCATATGACTACTCTCAGTAGCTTTATGACCAATTTTGAGCATTAGTACTTAAAATGAATTGTGTCCCAATACAATACCGGTATTGTACATATGTAGTTTTATAGCGTTTTTAAATGAGAAATTTAGTTGATTCGGATGTTTGGAAACACTACCTATTAAAATACTAGGACCACTTTGCTACTTATAAATTTATTATAGTCTACATGTTGGTTGTTATTATAGCAAATAAATTAAATTCCATATTTACGGTAGGGTAATCTCACTGTACAGGGTCATTCTTTGTGTGAGTCTAGTCGCTAAAGGGACCTGGGATAACTCTAGCGTTATCCACTCACACTGGGTCCGTTCGCACGGTCTGATTATTGGATGTACTCACCCTGTAGACAGAACAGCTCAGTGAACTGTTGAGGAGACAAATACCATCCGAGGAGCTGATGGTGTTTTAATAGCGATTGAACTACGTATTTCCAAGCATATCTTGTAAATTAGGTGGGTAAGATTGTTTCCGATCTAAAAAAATTGTCATTGAACAATAATTGCCGACGATACAGCAATGTAGGCGATTATTTGTGCATTGCTACAATAAGGTTAGACTGTGACAGATGGCAGAGAGAAAAACGTATCCATAGCAACGGCTCTTGTCTATCTTGATGAGCAGTCGCCATATTATGTAACACCTTCAGGTTCTTTTGCAAGAACTAGAAAATGTAAACACTATTGGTTTCTGTTTATCGATGAAAAATAAACAAACCGTTGCCATGGAGACGGTTGTACCAAGGCCAGCTGATCTGCAGAGAGTTGTCTGTGGAATGTGAATACAGGATGGTGAACATATCAATATCTCTGTCTCTCTCTTCTCTGTGGCTGTAGAGGTGCTTTTGTTTTGCATGAGCTCAGCGCATGCGCAAGTTCTCTCTTAGGTTAAGAAGGCTTAACCCTAGCCTGAGGCATACGTCTTTATCTAGGCATGCTGTGGTATGATTAATTATTTCATTGTGTGAAATACAGCGTCATATGGAGCAACTGCGGTCAATGTTAAAAATAAGCAAAGGTTTCTATAAATGGTGTGCAAGATGCTCTTTGGGACAAAATGGCGGGCGTTCTCAGAAACATAGATTTGAGCTTCCTGAATGTAAACAGTTTTCTGAAAACGCCACCTAGCTGTAGAATTTGTACATACTATAGCAATAGCTGTTTAGTTATGTGTTCATCCGTGGCTCATTTTATCCCAAAGAAGTTGTTTAAAATGTGGAAATGCCGCAGTTGTCCCTTACATCCTCACAGCTCTCCTTGTGTTCTAACGGATAATTTCGTTCTGTACATACGGGTGTCCCTTGGCGCAGAAAGCACTGGAACGGCGCAGTTTTAGTCTTGCACGTGGCAAATGCGAAGTTTTCTTTGCACGTGTTTTAAACAGAGTTTCAAAATGGCTGCCAGACATAATTATGCAAGATGTTTTTGTGAAAGTGGGATCTTGCATGTACCTTCAATAGGAGGCAAAATGCAGCTTATAGTGTCTCAAGACTTGTTTTCCTTTGAATTGAGATTCATGCAGTTATTGAGCAGACAGACAAACAGTTGCTAGCAACTATCAGAGTATTAATGCAGATTGTTAGTTCGACTCTGACAATATTTACATTTCTAATTATTCACTGTGTGATTTATATCCCACATATTGATTTTGATTTCTTTTGAATACTTCTGAAGGACTATGGAAGTGGATGACAAGAGACGGCGCATCTCCTCTTAAAAAAAAAAAACTCCCTTTATTCTTACTAGTTTGTACATAAATTATTATTACATAACTTTTTACTTGAAGAAAATAATTTTCAAATGCAGAAATACATTTTTATTGAAATTAGAACTTTCATTTTGTGGTAATTAAAAATCATAAAACAAACATGTAATTATGCCAAAACTAATACATGTAGTTTTATCAAAGGTAATCCCACGAGAGATTACGAGTAATCGTTATATTTATCTGATGAAACTCGTTATCTCCAGTAAAATTTGTTTTGATATTGACTAATACTGTTTAGCAATTCCTGGGATGTAAACCAATCACGATCGTTCATCTTATAATATGCTTTATAGGGTCGCGAGGATGCAATTTCATCTGATAAAATGCCAGTTCGTTAATGGACACGTAAGATATCAAGTGCAGTGAATTTAAAACAAATTAAGAAAAATTAGTCAATTCTTTACTGCTAGCAACACAAATTGCAGTGACTTTACAATAAATTCAAATCAAGGATGAAAACTTTGCGGAGATTTTCAAGTGAAAACGATTGTCTGTTGTCTGACAATGATTTGTACTTCCATTGAGGTTTTCTTAGAAACGTGGTAGAGTTAAAAATGCACATTCCTTAAAAATAGGGTTATGCTGCAAGTCTACTTTATTTCCTTGGACGTTCTTTACTTATAAAATTGTAATAAACAAACATTAAAAACAGATAACTCTATAATTAGGTCACTTCCAGAAATAGTACATATGAACAACAAAAAATTCAATAAGTTTATCAAAAATCTTATTTCATAGTTCAAAAGTTACTTCACTCTGTACTTAGTAGACAATTAAGGAACTATTTTATTTGTAATAACTCAGGGTTTCAATTTTTGTTCTTACTACTTTTCCTTTTTTCTTTTTACTATTCTGTTCTTTCTTTTTTATTATTATTTTTTAGGTATTGATTTAATATTATATTTTCTTTATATATTTGTAATTTGTATTTTGTAACGTAAATGGCTGAACTGTGCCCGAGCACGAGCGCTTGCTCATTCGGGTGGTCTTGTTTTGTTTTGTATATTTGTATAAATTTGTATAAATAAATATATATATAAATATAGATATAATAATTATTATACTAATAAAGTTCAAAATATAATGTAAAGTAAAACTATAAAAATGGCGAAAATGTCATAAATGCAAAAAAGTTATACATTTCTTGCAATTGGCGAAATTGCAAAATAATGCCTCATCAAATTGTCCTTATTTAATTAATTCAATCATGATACATATTTGTATACATTAGAGCTATCTTTCAACCCTCATACATTTATAACAAATACATAAATAAAAGTTACGAGAAAACTGATTTCAAGTCCTATGTTCCTATTAAAGTAAATTATACATTGTTTGGTGTCATTTTTCTTGTAATTATGTGTAGAATTGTTATATAACAAACATTTTAAGATAAAATGACATATTAAAAAAATCTAAGATTGACTGATTGAAGTAGACTAGGTGACTCATGGGGCGGAAATTACGGTCGGTACTAATCCCCTGCCCTTGTAAATGTGAGGGTACTTGCGGGTGAAGGAACCTACCTGGCCTAAACCGCCATCCCTGCTTGCTAAGGGTATAGTAGAGTTAAAAATGCACATTCCTTAAAAATAGGGTTATGCTGCATGTCTGCTTTGTTTCCTTGGACGATATTTACTTATAAAATTGCAATAAACAAGCATTAAAAACAGAAACAACAATAATAGTAATAATAATAATAATAATAATAATAATAATAATAATAATAAAGTTCCAGATATATTGTAAAGTAAAACTAAAAAAACTGAAACTATAAAAATGGCGAAAATGTCATAAATGCAAAAAAGTTATATATTTCTTGCAATTGGCGAAAATGCAAAATAATGCATCATCAAATTGCCCCTGTTTAGTCAATTCAATCATGATACGTATTTGTATACAATCGAGCTGTCTTTCAACCCTCATACAGAAAAGATGCAAAATCATGGAATAAACATACTACTGTTACTTGTGTACATCTGACATAGCAGTAAGAATGGAGTGAGATAGATATAACTAATTGACCTACATTCCTATCGATTATTTAAGTTTTGATTTCGTGACCGCTGTTTCGTGCACGCCACATTTCTCAACATCAACTGCTACAAATGCACAAAGAAACAGAAATCCTGCCTTTCACCTCAGAGTATGCTATTACCTTTAACTTTATTAATATCTCCCAATAAAATTATTGTAAACCCTGCTGAGGGTATCAGAAAATGAATTTCAATACTCGGAGCCATTTTGTATGAAATAGGCTATCATGTCAGTTGACTTAACCTCTTCAATGTATTGTTTCATTCTAAAAAGATGATTTAAAGACGTCAAACTAATTCTTGAAAACATAAACTCATGTTCCAACAAGATAATATCAGTCCAATGAAAGCTTGATAAAATATAAGTTACAGCTTGCAAACCAAGGTAATACATTTTATAATGCGAGAGTTACCATACCCAATATCTTTTTTTAATAATAATATTTATTTGTTTCGTTATATACCTTTTCAACTTCAATTTCAGGAAAAAGTTAATTTAATTTCGAAAAACAAAGTAATTTAAATTTCGGCAAAAGTAAGTTTTCATTCGGAAAAAGTCAGGTCAATTTCGGAAAAAAAAGCCATTTTGGAAGAATTTAGCATTATACAGTACAGAAGAGGGCGGTTCATGATTCAAACTCCAGATAGGCTACATATGTAAGGACATACAGCTTGAAAATCAATAATTTAGTTTTGAAATATAGGCAAAATACAAAACCCGGACGACGCCGGGCCTTTATAAGAGATTTTAGGTTTAAATGCCTCGCAGAATGAAATTTAAAGTATTGAATGAAGAGAAGAAGATGCAAATATGTAAAAAAAACCAAACAAACAAAAAAAGATTAATTTGTTGATGGTAAGAGTAATTTAATAATAATAATAATAATAATAATAATAACAACAATGATAAAAATGTAAAAATATTCAGTAATAAATTCTTCCGTTCTTTTCTTCACACTTTCCTTTTTCTTTCATTCTTTATTTTTTCCTTGTGTTTTTCCTTTCATTTTCTTATTTAGAATTTTTCTCACTGACTTCTGCCTCTCTTTAAGTCTTTCTGTATTAAAAAGAAAAGGATTCTCATAGTTTAATGCCTAGAATACTCTATTTTAATAAATGCTTACTTGTATTTCTATTTTAAATTACAAAAAATACTTAGGCCTATAATGACAAAACCCTATAAGTGGCCATCAGTGCATAGAATTACCTAGATTACAGAAGTTAAGTCTGGCTCTAAAGTTCCTCTTTAACTAAGGAATTTTAAAATATTAAAATGAATTGCAGTGTTTCTAAGCTTACAAACACTTCGTACCACTTAACAAATTACTCAAATTCATTTTCCTTTCTAGACAGCAGTTTGAAAGCCTGCTAGGCATGGAATAGGCAGAATTTTGATGATATACTGTGAAATGGTAGCGTGCAGCACCAAACCATTTGTCTGTCTACTCCATACAAATTGAGATTTTTGGAATGTATTTAGATTGAAATTTCTGCATCAGTGGAGATGAATTCGCTGGGCTGCCATCTGGTGGGACATGTTTGAATCACTAACACAGTGCTTTCTGCTTGCGCTGTCTCGTGAAGAACCATTGAGCGAATGGCATTATTTTTTAATACATGATTTGTTTTGTTAAGTAACTCGCTCGTTGAAGCGTTGGAATCTTTTGTCTATGTGTCTGCGTTCTGTTATATCTTAACCAAGCAGCCAATCAATATTCCCCACCCCACCTATAGTCTGGCCTCGCGATGTTACCGAACTCAATAGTTTGTGTATAGATTTCGCACATCCTCCTCCTTGCAGATCTTACATAAAAGACATCCACCTTCTTATTGTACATACAGTAGGCAATAGCAATGTGTTTGCTTCTTTTGTCATCAGTTTGTAATTATCATTTTACAGAGTGTAAGATACTAATATTTCCTGTTATTGCTCTCCAGAAAATATAAAAGTAAACTGAAGTTTAACTGTGAATAGGGTGTATAAAATAAAATAGGCAAATGGAGTCCCTCAGGGTTCTGTTTTAGGCCTTTTTAAAATTGCTTATTATGAGTCATGATTTGACTGCAATAGGTAAATTATTATCAGACCACAAAATTTGAAGACATTGCAGTGATCTAGACTCTTATTCTAGTTCTTGCTTTAAGACTTAAAATTTTCACTCGCGTCATTTGGCGCATCACTGTTAGTTTAAATCCTCCCTATACTGACAGGATTCTAATATTTTCCACATGGAAAATATTGACGTTAAAGTAAAGACTGAAGAATTTTTCGCTGGAAAGATTTACATTACACTCTAAATAAAAATTTGTTTAGGTGAGAATCGAACTTAAAATTTCTGCTTATTGCTGGATGGTGATACAACTAATTTGTCAGACACATTGCAATCATTCCTTTTACAGACCTAACTACAGATTAAATCATAGCTACATTATAGATCATGCATCTAAGTCAAATGTTAATCTTATTATTAGGATTGTACGTCAGCCTATACAAAGAATTTTCTGGTATATAATGTTGGCGACAAATTTCAGGAAGTCTTAAACTGTAATAATAAAATTAACATTTGAGTTATATGCATCCTTGCTTTAATGTACATGTGATAACATATTCTATAATGAGATCTGTAAAAGGTCTGGAGGAATATTTTTTGTTAGAATATTTCTGCAGACTAAGTAGATAGAAGTCAAGAAGTGTTATTTAACCAAGAGAATTACAGTAAAAGAAATAGATGGAATTCTTTACGAGGAGCATAAGGTATTAGATCAGAAAGTTAAAGTTAGATAAGTTGCATAATAGACAAAAATGTTGGGATTGATTCCTGATCAAGAAAATTAATTTTGCTCGAAAAGAGTAGTAATGTAGATTGTATTTATGCCAAATTATCAATGAGAGCAAAACTAATATAACAAAACATTGAGACGTTTTTATACTCTGGGGGAATTCCCTTTGGCATCATTGGTAGTAACGTCTAATCCCAATAGTGTTTTATATATATGCAACAAAGAAGCATGTGTTATAATGTGGCAATGTTAGGAAAGGAAGCAGAGCTGTCATGTCCTTTTCCTCCTCTGTACGTCCCATGCACAGATGTCTTTTATGAGGAGACTGCGAAAGTTGTCGACAATAAGCCTTAATCAATTGGGTAACTCAAGGGAATATTGCTAAGTGTATTATACAAGTACCTAGTTCACAATCATTAGTCTATACTATCACGTGAATTAAACTTGGGCTATATTTTATCTTAACTTACATGAGAAACTATCATAGATACATACTCCCTCTTCACCGGGATCCGAACGATGACAACTAGCTGAGGATGGGGACAATTTTCCCGTGAAACTCCTGCTAAAAAGTTGATCAGTGAGATGAAAAGTGTGTCCAAGTTGAATTTGTGTGATAACTTAACTAAGTCTGCAATTTGTATTATTTTCATGATAAAAATAAGTTGTACTCATAATGGAGCATGTGTCTGTGTAACTTACTTGTAGTCTAAAATTGTAATTTATTCTCTTGTCTGTTTCAGTATTTACTAACAAGCAATTACAACAAAATGTTGCAATTGCACTTTTTCCTATTTCCTTATACTTTCATAATTTGGGTGTATAATCTTTTGGACCTTCTTGATAAAACAAAATAACACCACCTTTTATGATGACACAGCCTGATTATTGTTATCCTTATTAGGGGGGCTTAGTCTTTTTTCATGGCATTATCGCATTATACTCCCAAACAATTTTGGTGATACTTTTGATCACAACTGGCTACATTGCGCAGATGTATCGGATACCTCATTAGCTGTGTCAGATGTAACGTCTTATTACCTTTGTTCCCAAAGTCAGTTCATGTGCTGTCAAGAACATCGACGCACGTGCACTTTCAGGGTCGCTGCGCGGCGTATGTGCACAATCATTTTTCAGCGTACTCACATTGTGCGCAGGGGTCGTGGAATATTTCTATCATCGCTGCCAAGACAGATTTTCTGCCACAGTGCTGTGTTTCAAATCCTGTATTTTACAATAAATTATAATGGCAATTACTAAAAATTGAATTAATAAATTTTGGCAGGTAGGTTAACAGAAGTGATATTAATTTAGGAATGGCATTCTATTCCAGCAGCGTTATTCTCATGACCCAGCATCCGGTTCTCGTGAGGTATTGGCAAGAGGTATTATTTATGTCATGTTTTAGGTTATAAAAGCTAGCGTTACTAGTATCATCTTTTTCACACATTTCATGAATAAGTTAAATTGATTTCATTAATAGTTTCGGGATACTGATGAGACGAACATAAAGCTCTCAAATTAGACCATTGTTGGGTCTTTTTCTGTAATTGAACATTGTCATTCGTGATGGAAAGTGTTGATTTACTCTGTTTATGTATCTACCGGCCTGCGTATTTAAAGTAATGGAAGAACAAAAATATATTTAGTGCAGTGAAACTTATTTATATTGCTATAAGAACAAATCATGGGGAAAAAAGGGAAAGTTCAAAAACAGGTCGCCCCTTAAGCTCCTCCCACACGAGATTTCCTAGTAGCTCCACCATAGTCACCTAGATGTCTCTCGTTTAGCAGCGTTGAAAAATTGGAAAATTTTTATTTTTTTCCTTTTTCTCCTCTTTCTATTATTAAATTCCTTTTCTTCTTTGCCATACTTACCTATTCCTATCTTATAAATTTTGGACCTATAAAAGATTCGAACACGGGACCGCTAGCATGATAACCAGTCATTGAACCCACTATGCCGAGCAATCGTTGTGGTATGAAGCGAGAATTCATCTATATAAGTTGAGCTGCATGAAATGGTGGAGATTGTTAATTTTGTATTAATTTGCAATTGTGGTACATGGGTTACTTTCGTATTATAGTAATTAGTGCAAATGCTTCGGTAGAACACGAAAAGGACTAGCTGCCCCCCCCCCCCAAAAGAAAATAACAGTAGGCCCATTAGGTTGCGCACTAAGCTGCCACCAACTAAAACGGCAGCTACTAGGTGTCTCTTTATTTGAACTACCGGTACGGTACTATCAATGCCATCTATTGTGGGAAAAAAGGTGAAACGGGGAAAAAATTAAATACTTTATTTTTTCTTTATCTTTTCTTTACCTTTTCCGCTCTCTTCCTCCCTTTCTCTCACCTCCTCCTCGCCCTACCTACCTATTTGGGACCTATTCTTAACCGTAAATTTCAGATCGACCGGGATTCAAACTCGTGATCACTAGCACCATAATGAGCAGCCTTAACCACTACACCACGAGCGAGGCTGAATGGTGAAGGGAAAATCAATCTATTGAAGTTTAGAGAGCATTATAGTACATGAGAAATAACAGTTCTAGTGCAAGGGTCATGTTCAGAATTTTTAAAATTTATTTGATGTACTTTTGATATGGTGCAAGGGTCATTTTCATAATGCTGTGGTTTTGTATAATTTTATGCGTATATGAAGGGTACAATAGGTGCGTGTACGAGGCTCGGAAGCAAAGGGAAGCAGCCAGCGGGCAGAGCTTGGCTGGTGCATGACCTAAAGTTGTCTTTTGCCCAAATTAGATAAGGCTATCTGATGTGTAAGTGGTTTGTTTAATGATCAGGCTGTGTCTTTTGCCCAAATTAGATAAGGCTATCTGATGTGTAAGTGGTTTGTTTAATGATCAGGCTGTGTCTTTCATGGGTACGGTACACTTAATTTTCAGTAGAACCTCAATGATTAACATACAATTAAGAATCATATATATGAAGTAGGCAAAATGAAAACATGTCAGGAACTCAGGTGTTGCTACCATTATTTGAATCTGTGTTTTGTAACTTGAATCATTTTTGTACTGGGCTTGCTTGGCTTCCGTTTGTGCAATGTCAGCTCTCCGTCAGTTTGATATTTGCTGTATGTTTATTCATATAACAGCCATATATCATGTTACATCTGCAGAGTGCATTGTTTTCATCATATTTTCAAGTTACAAAACACAGAGACTTTAAAGCCTTCCTCGCACTGGACTTCTAAAACAGAACTGAGCTGTGTTTCACTTGTTGCTTTATCAACTGATTCTACATTGCTGAAATGACAAAGCTGTGAACTCTTGGAAATAGCCAGGTTGTATTGGAACAAATTAACGGGTAGAGCAGTATCTTCTTAGCATTACAATTTTCCTTCCTGGAACTGGAAACATTGTTAAATATACCGGTACTTATTTTTGTTCAAGGAATTGATCAAGGGGTGAAATTAGTAGTTTTTAGAACTTTATCTTGTATTTTTACCCATTTCAATACTTCATTTTGCATGAAACACGCCAGCCATTTTATGGTTCTGACTGAAGAAGAGTGACCAACTGTCCATCTTGTATTAAGGTAAATAGAGGCAGGTAGATTCTACTTTAGTGGAAGTTAGGTTAGGTTTGTTAGGTTATGAACAGTCACATTAGTTTAGTACGGCATACTGAATTCACGCGTTTCAAAAATGTGCCACATTATATCTCCCGTTAGGGTCAACCTCTTTACCCAGGTAAGATGGCCGTCAATTGTATGTTTTTATCATGGATTATGTATTTTAAGGTAAGAGAATTACAGGATGTATTCTTATACACATCTAATTTCACACCTAATTATAATCCTTGCACCTAGGGACACTTAACATTGTTTCGTTGAGTAAAAATTAAAATTGTATTGCTAAGGAAATAGGGCTGGTCCCTAAATAACTTTTACTATGCCCATCGTTATGTGGGTGCCATGACTATAAAGCTGGAAACCCTCAGTAGGTAACAAATATCAATAAAATTCTTGGTTAACTTATAAACATCCTTGCTTCATAATACTTGTGCTGACAACTCTGGTAGCAGTGTTGATGGGTCTGGAGGAATATTTGGGCTGGGAGTGGATACGTTGACCTGGCATGTTTACCAAGCTGATCCCCACTCCGGACAAATTTGGGTCTAGCCCCATCTCCTCGTCAATTTTTACGAAATGAAACAATGTTAAAAATGTGTCCCTAGGTGCAAAGGTTATAACCAGGTGAGAAATTTGTTAATATATAAGAATACACCTCATAATTCTCTTACCTTAAAATATGTAATTCATGATAATAACATATAACTGATGGCCATGTTATTGACTTGACTTAGAATTCTGGATAACAGGTTGACCAACACGACAAACCTCGCAGGAGATATAATATGGCATAGATATATATAAGCTTTCATGAACCACAGAATATTGTCTCTGTTGGACATTACACGAGATATGGCATGTTTTCGAAACGCATGAATTCGGTATGCCCTACTAAACTAGTACCACTGTTCATAACCTAACCTAACCTAACTGCCACTAAAATAGAATCTACCTGCCACTTCTTCTTCTTCTATGGCGCATCGGCCCGTCTTCGGGTCATGGCCTCCTCAGTTGCTCTCCGCCAGCCTAGGCGATCCTGCGCTGCGACTTTCCAATTCCGGATCTTAAGAATATGCACTGCATCCTGATCTACACCATCTTCCCATCTACTGCGTGGCCTTCCCACCAGCCTTCCTCCTCCAAAGTCTCCTGAAAATACCTTCTTTGGAACTCGATGTTCATCCATCCTAATTAGATGGCCTGCCCATTTAAGTCTTTTAATACGAATAACATGTGACAATCTACCTGCCACTACTTACTTTAATGCAAGAAGGTGTCCTGCTTTGCAGTTGGCATTCTGCTTTACTCGAAACCATAATATGTCTGGCGTGTTTTATCTTTAATAAAAATGAATTGATTGAAAGTAGTTAAAAATACATGATAAAGTTTAAAATATGACTAGTTTCATCTCTTAATCAGTTCTTTTAACAAAAGTAAGTACATTAAATGACGTGTTGATTTCCAAAAGTGGAAAATTGTAATGTCGAGGAGATAATGCTCTCATCGATAAATTTTCCTCTAGTTCTACTTCAGTTTATTCCCTTCATTTTGTTTAGTTCCTTGCCATGGCTATTTGAAATTCAGTGTAGTTCTCTTGAGGAAGGTCCAGTGTGAGGCGAACTGCTGGGGAATGAGATGACAGGTGTGAACTAGGTGCTTGTTTTGTCTCATATGAACATGTGTGTGAAATGTTTTGAACATGTGTGGTGTGTTTTGAACATGTGCTCCGGGCTTGGGGCGGCCTCGTAACTCTGTAGGGCCAGGAGATCCCCATCTACATCTGGTACGACAGTTATCCCACTCATAGTGGCGAGGGTTACGAGGGCAGAGTGTCCAGGGTTTCTTCGGACTCCCCGTACGGCCTCGCCTCTCTCAACCTCACCAACATACGAGAGTCCGATCAGGGATGGTACGAATGTAAAGTGGTTTTCCTCAATAGGAACCCAGGTCCTAGGAACGGCACCTGGTTCCATTTGGACGTTCACGGTGAGTACTCAGCGATGGTGATTGCTGGGGATGCGTCGTGTTGCATGCGTAGCGACGGAGATTCTGGAATTGTGTAAGCATGGCTCTCACAAGGCAGACGCTGTGAGAAGACAAAATGATATTATTTTCTGTGTAAGTGTGCACTTCCTCAAACCCGCAGTGGGGCGTGGAGCAGATTCCCCTGTCTTTATCAGCAGCATGACTTCTTGCAAGGTTACATGTGTTCCCGTCAAGTGAATGCTAAAACTGCCATTAGCCATTTAGTTTAACCAAGGTTTTTTTTATTTGATTTTATTCTGTCCATTGGAACATAGCCTATTACATGAATTACATGTTATGGGACACGTCAAATACAAGAATATAAATTTACAGTTATAAAAAGTATGTACAATGTGAATAATTTATTTTTACAAAATATACAACGTAAACATTAACAAACTACAACACAAATACAAAATTTTATAATATCACTACATAAAAATGTAAAAATCTAAAGGTGCTGAGTTATTCTGTTGTTTAAGTAGTTCTATCAAATAATGTTCTGTTGTTATAAGTGCAGAATGGTTTCTTCTAGTAATAGAAAATTAACTTTTAAGAACAGAATAGGCCTAAATACATGTTAATATAGTTAAATAAATAAAAGAATATGAAATTTAGAACAGGAAAAGCAGATAGAAGTTCCTCCAGCCTTAGCGAATTCACTCCATCTTCCAACCAAGTCGGTCTTCGAAGGTTGAGCCAATCCTACTGTTGCATGGCCCTATTACCAGACTATTGGAAGTCTAATATTTTCCAAAGCCCAAAATTTGAGCTTTGGCTTTAAAAAGCAGCCAAACTTGGGCTATCTCTCTCTCTTTTTTTTTTTTTTTTTTTTTTGCCTGGAGTATAGGCTGTATTTTCCATTACATGTGCTATGCTTGTACAGTGATCATATTTTTAATAAGCACAACTTTATTGATTGTGTAATATATAAATGACCTCTCCGCATCTTTCATGGTGTAAATACACAATATACAGCTTACATACAAAGACATAACCCCTACATAAAGAGAAAGTGCTGTGTACGGTTTTCTTTTGAAATTTGTTGAAAAGTTAAAATTGCTAGGCCTATCTTTTGCACATTTGAGTACAAAATAACAAGTGACTACTCATTTTAAAATAAATTTATTGCCCTAAGTTACAACTTTTTTTATGACAGCATTACTGTACACATAAGGGCTGAAGCGCTAGGTGGCAAAGTGTGTCGAAAAGCTTGAAGCAAAAAGTGTTTTTCAAAAATTTGTTATTTTCACTAGAGGATATCTTGAAAGCTACTGGGAATAGAAAAAAATGTATACGATCAAACCTGTAGAAAATGTTTTCAGCTCGAATTTTTTTTAAAACAACTGTCTCTCTACAATGCATTGTTGTTTGGATACAAGTGAAAAACTAATAAAAGGGACCTTTTATGGGTTCCCCTGCCCCCCACTCACTCTCCCCCTTGGGGACTTTTATTATGCTGTTCAGGACACTCCCCAGAACTCTGCCAAATTTCAAGACTACACAATTTTTTTTCCTCCAGGGTTTTTTTTACTTTTATTGCCTGAACTATTTCAAACTTAGAGCTCACTGATGATTTTACTTGGTGATTACATATATCAATTAGTACATCAATTTAGCTCTGAAAGGGTTAAGTTAGGTTATGTTGGATTTGTTAGGTTAGGAATGAGGGTATTCAAATAAAATCTGATTATGCCTTCCAAAATAATTATTATAGGCCTATCTGTATTAAGTCCGCCGGAGTGGTCTTGTGGTTAGCGTCGCTGACTACAAATCCGTCGGTCCGGGTTCGATTCCCGGTACCTCCTCGGATTTTTCTGAGGTAGGGAGGTCTGGTAGGGGTGCACTCAGCCTCGTGATTCCAAATTGAGGAGCTACTTGATAGAGAAGTAGCGGCTCCGGTCAAGAAAACCACCAATAACGGCCGTGGGTGTCGGCATGCTGACCACATGCCCCCCAATCCTGCCATCTGCCTACGGGAGATGACGCAGCGGTCGGGTGGTAGGCCAAGTCCCTCCAGGGATGTAGCGCCACGGAGTTTAGTTTATCTGTATTAAGCTGAAACTGACGTTGAACGTTACCTACTTGCATAAAACTAGATTTTGCCATATTTACTTGTCTGAAGTCTGAATACTTGTTATATTTTGCACTTTGTCAAAGATTTTACATTTCCAAACTTAAGTTTGAGCAAAATAAGTGACCAGTCTCTGGATAATATAGTTTGCTCACAATAGCCTACATCGAAATGTTCTTTAATTTCTATCTGCTTTTCATTTTAAGAATTCATATGTTCAATGTGAATTATGTACCAGCACCTTATGAATTTTCATTGTAGATGCCTTACTGTTTTTTTAGATTTTGAACTTTTTCAAACCGTAAACTGCACAACTGTTTATCTAATCAAGTTTACAATATTTCTCTTTCTGTAAATATGAGTGTAATTGTATTTGTATTATTGTAATAAATTCTGGCAAAAGTCAGAACTGTATATGGTATAGAACAGGCCTGTCCAACCCGCGGCCCGCTCTCACAGTTTTGTGGCCCGAGGACAAATAATTAAAGAAATTAGAAGATATGGTTGGAAAATGCAGCTACTTTTCACTATGCTTGGATGACAGTGTCGACCAGACTGACACCAGTCTACTCTTGATTTTCATACGAATGATCAACAATGAATTTTCAACACAAGAAGAAATCCTTCAATTATGTTCTTTACGTGGATAACCAAGGGTGAAGATATATTTAAAGCAGAAAATGAAACGGTGGAAAGGGCTGGTAGGATTAATTAGGAAAGCTGGGTTAAGTTTCCTCATGTTCCATTGCATAATTCACCAAGAGGCGTTGTGTGGGAAGTCAGTGAAACAAAGCGATACAATGAATATAGTGGTTACAGTTTTCAACAAGATACGTGGTGGCAATAAGGTACAACTTCACTGCAGATTCCGGGAATTTTTGGATGAGCCGCAAGCCCAATATAGAGATCTATCACTCCACACAAATGTACGCTGGCTGAGTGCAGGTAGTGAAAATCTTGTTCGACGGGTTGAAGATCCAGACTTTCTAAGGCAGCTTGCTTTCATGACTGACCTGACACAATACTTGAATGAGTTGAACCAGAGACTTCAGGGCAAAAATCAAAGTGTTAGAGGTCATGTTAATGGTTTTAAAATTTCTGAAATCAACCTTATCAAGAAATGATTTAACACACTTTCCATGTTGTCAAGAGCTGTCACAAGAAATTGAAGATGGTAATTTTTCTGAGTTTTGTGAAAATATTGAAGTTATTATTCAAGAATTCAATGAAAGATTTTCTGACTTTGAAACTATTAAAGGTAAACTGCTGCTTTTTAATGACCCTTTGAATATGGATATTGAGAATCAGCCATCTATGTATCAACTGGAGCTCTGCGATCTTCAGGCTGATCCATTTCTTCAAACCATGTCTGAGAGAGGGCTCAACTTTTTCAGAGGGCAGGTTTCCTCAGAGATTTTGGTTTGCAGCTTTCCCCAATGTTTGGAAGCACTTTATGTGGGAGTGCTTTCTCCAACACGAAATTCATAAAAAATAAATATAGGAACTGTCTCACTGATGATTCCTTGTTACACCTACTAAGACTGGCAGTTACTAACATAGAAGTGGACATCCATACTTCAGTGAAGCAGTCCGAAAATCCTCAGTGCTCACAATTTCGGCCTACTGGTAATGAATCATATTTCAACAATTTGGCCTGCTGTACTTTACTGTTGTATTTAGGCCTATATGAGTGAAACTTTTACTGTTTGGCCCTCAGCATCAATTGTCAAAATATTTTGGCCCCCAGTACTTATGAAGTTGGACAGGCCTGGTATAGAAGAATGTGAAAGACTTTTTTTTTTAACTTTATGATTACTTCTTAGAGAAAATAGACAGTAGGCCTAGTCATAAAATCGTTTAGGCCTTAAATTTTTCTATAATTATTATTCATTTCAGAAAATTTGAGTAGAAAGACAAACTCGTTTTAACAAATTTCCCTTAGATATTATAATAACATAACATTTAGCCTATGTAAGTGGAAGTGAATTAATTATATGTTTGTTGGTAAATGAAATTCTGTAAAACCAACTTTCATCAAGTTGAACTTTTTATGTATTTTTTTAATGAAGTTATTGGTAAAAATATAATATTGTACAAGATGTATTTCTTACAATATGTTATATTGGAAGCAGGTGTTCACTTTGTTCAGGAAGATAAAGACTGAGTCTTCTTCATCGCCTTACTGCAAGTGTGAGGAAGTATATATTTACAAAAACTGAAGAAATTGCCAGAACATAACCAAGTCTGTCCCCCTGAATTTTGTAGAATTTTGAAATTCATATCGTATGCATGTGTACCTTGTAGCCTTTGAAATTCTGATTTGTAGATGTTTCAGTAAAAATTACGCTTGTCTACAAGCTGAAATTGGCTAACAATACACACTGCTGAAGCCATCAATTATGTATTTCTTTTGGCATAGCCTAACATCACTTATAGATCAGAAATGTAAAGAAAACAGAATCACGAAAGCTGTAGTTGAAGCCAAAGCATTGATAGTTTTAGCTTATGCATAGCTTTGTATTACTGTTTTGTTTCTGCCTGAGTTATATGAAGATGTAAATTGCGTTCTCCGAGGAGCTGACTAGAAGACGATGCCGTGCATGAGCCAGAGCCCGAGTCAGTGCAGTTTCGGACGTGTGTGTGAAAATAATATCATTGCCAGAACAAATTTCAGGGGAGAGAATCCCTAGCCAATCACCATTGAGGACGGCTCGCCGGGAACGCCACGTGTGTGGTGGATGTGTTGTTATGTATTTACTTGTGGGGTGGCAGGGCCAGGAAATCCCGATCTACATCTGGTACGACAGTTACCCTACTCATAGCGGTGAGGGGTACGAGGGGAGGGTATCCAGGGTGTCGCCGGACTCCCCCTACGGCCTCGCCTCCCTCAACCTGACCAACATACGCGAGTCGGACCAGGGCTGGTACGTGTGTAAGGTGGTGTTCCTCAATAGGTCTCCCGGCGTCGTAAATGGTACCTGGTTCCACTTGGATGTCCACGGTGAGTACATTTGTGATGATGATGATGGTGGCGGGCACCAGAGGCACGACTGCATGCACACCGAGTGAATTCTGCTTGTGCACGGCCGAGAGAACCAAATGCAGGAGCGAGCCCATGTAACATAACCCACACTGTAAATATTTAATTAAATAATTCTGAGTAGCATAATTAAAAAAGTAATATATAAACCTTGTAGCTCAGTAAATATCAGTACTGTACATAATATTTACCTTGGTAATGTGACAGGAAGGTGAGAAATAAAAATAAAGACTAAACAGTTATCAGATTTTTTACCTCCATTTGGTAAAAAGAAGTTTGGAACTGGAAGATCTTGTACAGTCATTAGATGTTAAATTTCACTTTGAGCTGCTTATTAATATAGATAATAGTTAATGGATTTTGTAAGTAACTTCAGGAAATTAAAGCTGAAATTGTTTCCATGAAAAAAAAAGGTTAGGCTACATCAACATATATCCTAATCTAAAATGGGGGGGGGACCTTTTTTACTTAAATTCAAGACAGAAATCCCATTCATTCCTGTATTGTATTTCCTGTCACTGTATTTAGGGTTACCACACGTCCAGATTTTGCTGGGTATGTCCTGCTTTTTATGACTTTTCCAGCGTCCAGCCAGGCATTGTAGAAAATCAATACTTCTGGACATAAGAACATTACAAATTTGTGTGAGAAACTTGTTTTTACCTAAGTGGCACTTTACAGGTAATCCCGATCAGTAGGGCTCGGAAGTTGATGAAATGTCATCTTTTTCCTGAGACATTACAGACAATGTAGGACTATATCCATCTCGCCTGTATTGAAACTAAAGCAGCCTACTGTTATTTTGAATGATTTTTTCATTTTTCAGCATTTTATTCTTTATTATCTGGTCATTTTTTATAGAAAATGTTCTTTCTTTTGTATTTTTCCCTATTTTGTCTTCAGAATAGACTTCCCCAACATTACACACAAAGTGATCTCATAATTCCTTAGCGTTGATCAATAAACATAGCGAACATAACAATAAAAACAGAAAACCTGATAATAAAAGTAGTAATATAAAATACGTAAATCTTGTCCTTTGTTTTTTATTATACTATTGTGCATTCTCTTTTTTAAAGACATATTTAGAAATACTAAGTAATTTTTTTCAATATTTCCATGAATTTAAGGTTATTTTATGTCATTTTTCAGATGGTTTTAGGTAATCAATTCCTGAGTCCTACTGATTTTATTTAAAATTCACATGCAGGGTGGTAATGAATAACACCATAATATTTTACCTATGTATAGAGGGAACATAGACAAGCAACTTTTATCAGGAGATTTTTGCTCTGTGGATTCAATTTTTCCTGTTACAACATAAAATCTCCAGGGCATGGCCGCCACTAACTTCTAACATTTGAAAAAAAAAATGCAAAACAAAGGGGCTAAGTTGTTAAAGACTGGAGTTATGGATAAATAATAATAATAAAAAAAACTAATGCACTGGCGGCCAGTCATGTGATTAGTCTGTAAATTTTGCAGATTATGGAAACTCTAAATTACATGAATGATTAAGAATCAGGTTTTTGTCAATCACTAAGATGGCAAGAAGTCAATTTAGTAAAAATTTCAACCATATTACAGATCATTATTGACTTATGAGCACGAAATTGCAATGACTTTATTGCCCTGTAGCATACACATTTTACGGAACAGAGCAAAAATCTCTTAATAAAAGCCGCTTGTCTATGTCCCCTCTATACACAGGTAAAATATTTCTGCGTTAATCTTTAACACTCTGTATAAGTCATGACTGCGTATGACAAAAGAATGTCATTCGATAACCTTGATACTACTGGTACATGTGATCTAGTGGGCAGGGCTTGGATCACAATGTTTCTTGTAAGCATACAAGTTTTAGACTCGTGTAATGTGTTTGAGTTACCGTATCCATTTAATACTGTCCAATATTCAGTTCTTTTAAGATATCGAGTGTTGGTAGATTTAGTAAAGGAAAGTGCAAAATCTCTGAAAATAAGAAATTTGTTCATCAGAACAACGAAAAATTAAAAAGTATATTGATGATCTACATAGTACATAGATATATTAATTAATACTTCATTAATATTTAATAATTATTGCAATGGCAATAGACAATTCCTAAGCAAGCTGAAGGAATACATTGCCAATTTGATGGAACACGGAGTTTCATTGCTGCACTTACCTGAGCCCGTTATTCAACCCTATTCTGAGCTAACTCCATCCAACCATCCCTCTCAAATCCTACTTCCCATAAATCTATTTTAGTGTTTTCCTGTCTTGGTCTTCCAAGTGGTCTCTTCCCTTTGGGTCTCGCAGTCAATATTTTTGAGACATGTCTTTCCTCCCCCATGTTCAGCCCATTGCACTCCCCATGATGTAAAACTAAGTAATTTTTCCTAAGCACCCTGTTATTTGAACACTTAGATTATGCTCTTCAGAATAGTTTTGTTTTGTAATATAGTGAACGTGTGGATTTTTTCAATTCACTAGTAACTAGGAATTTAAAAAGCCTGTCAACCCTCATTTCTTGACTTCTAAAATGGGTTTCCATAAGAAGCATTTATTTCAGCTGAATGAAGTTCCCATGTTTTGTGAGGTAAATACCAAGATATGATTGGGCAGGAACTTCAGTAATAAGTGTGACGTAAAAGTAAATTCACCAGTCATATGTTTGAGAACATTGTTATACAACTACCGTATTTTATGGACTATAAGACGCTCCAGACCATAAGACGCACCTTGATTTTAGTATGGAAATTAAAAAAAAAATTTATTGTGATTTTAAACAAAAGTTTTTAAAGGAATGATATACTTCATTGCATAAACAAATTATAACCTTGTACAATGAAATCAGTGTAAGTCACTTCTAACTTAAAACCTGCATAGTACAAAAATATCTTCTGTACAGGTGGCATCACGTAAATTTTAAAAACTGAACTGATTTCTCATGAAAGACAAAATACTTTCATGCCCACTAACCCTCAATTCAGCATACGGTAAGTATAACGGGTCAAGGCTGTTTAGAGGTCATTGCCTTCATTTAAACCACCCACCTGACACAACTCTTTTCGTATAAATGAACTGAATATTCCTTTCTTTTCGCAGTTATACCTGGCTACCAGCTACCCTCATTTTACAATTGTGACAAGTGCATTGATGTACAGTCTGTGCCAACATTTGTAACTATTTTATCGTTTACAACACCTTGTTCATAACTATGGTATTTCGGCAATATTTACCATAATTCTAATTTTTTTAGTGAACTTCAGACCGTTAAATACAATAATAAGAGGAGTTGTCCAGCCATTTCATAATTACGGGTGGAGCAATCTAGCATATTAGGATAACTATTTTGGTTCATTACATGTCAAAAATAATGAATTAGAACTGGTTCTGCACATTCTGTAAAATCTATCATGCCTTCTTCTTCATAATACATGGAAAGCATTATTTAGAATTTATTTTAAATATTTAAAACTTGTTTCTCAAAATCTATTATGGGTGGGACATAATTTGGACAATGATTTTAATGATGCAAAACAAAAGTTCATTTGCTGTTCTGCTATTAATGAATGTTATTATTAATGAAGATATGGGGGATTAAATACATATTATAAACTGTTTCCAGATTGTCAGAACATTTATTTAACTCATCAATAATATTTAACAAAACTATCACCATTACGGGTGGGACAAAAAATCACTTTTTGTTACTTTACATAGTAATTAACCACATATAGTTTTCGAACTTAATCATATACCAAAATGTACATTGAGATGTATATTTTCTTAAATCAAACAGGACATAACCGATTTCTCTTGACTACTTAGTTTTAATGAGCCTTAAAATCATGCTATAAATGCCAAAAATATTAACTACAACGCAATAAATAAGTAATTGACAAATTGAAGAGCGTTTTTTTTCAATTTTACACATGAAACAACTTCAAATACACATAATTCCTCAATGTTCAGTGAACTCTAGGTTTTAGACTTTTATTTGACTTCCCAATTACACTAGTTTTTTATAACACTAGTTTAATAACTATAACTAGTTTTATAGTTCTCATTGAGGGAAAAATTCCTATATTATATGAAATGGCTGTGTCTATGAAACTAGATGGTTGAAAAACACTTTAAAGTTATTTGTTATTGATTCTGTTAAATTGTTACATTAGTTTTAAATTAAAACCCAATTGAAATAATAATAGATTGATCTTAAAATTGTAAATCTCATTTCAGAGATAGGAACATCAGTTTAAATTATTCACTACCAAAATATAAATTCCATCTGAAAGAGCTAATAACAATAATTACATTTTATTGAAAAGCCGAGGAAAATTCAGTTTTTGAAAATGGAATTGAGATGACCATACGTCCTGTCATGACCAGAACAGTCCTGTTTTTAGGTGTGTCTCAGCCATACCATCAGTACTACAGAAAAAATCAGTTCTCCCATTTTATAAACATAGCTAAGAGCAAGCTTGAAAGTAGAAAATACACTGAAAGTATATTTGTAGACTTTTTAATATTTCATAGTTTTAGGTACTTTCATGGTTGAAATATGTTTAATTGTAATTTGCTTTCTATATTTATTGGCATCAACGATTCAGATTTTAATAATTAGGCCTATATAAGCTGTGCACATTTTCAGGAAATTGACGTTCATGTTTCTATAGGTATTTTTACATGTAGAACACTTAAGCAGCGCACAAAAGGTCAATCATTTTGCACAAAATACAATGAGGTGATTCATGTGCTATGCAACTGTTGTGTAAAATAAAAAAGTTTGATATTTTTTTGTGCGTCACTTCATTACTCGTCTGAGATTTGATTATGTATTAATTATTATTATTAGACTTACAATCTAGAGGCTTAGACTATTAAATTCCGTTGACTTAAATGTGGTAATTGCTAATGTATAATAATAATAATAAAATCAGTTAAACTGATGTAAGAAAGTGCCAGAATGCTTTTGTTTAATCAGCGATAATTGCAATTATGATATGCAGAAAATAAGTTATTCTTTTAATCATTTTCAGAGTTAAGCTCCAGATCGATTCATTAAGCAGGGCTTACAGAAGAACAAAGGTCTATTTTGATAAGCATATGTGAAGGAATTTGTGGGTAGTGTTATTTGCCAAAGCTAATTGCATTGCAACTTCCAAAGCCATATATGAGTCGATTAGTTCCAAAACTCAACATGTCCACAAATTTAAAAAAATGAGATAGTGCAAGTTCCTCAATGTTGGCAGTATCTTGTCTCGTATGGTACATTGTTTTGTTCCATATCTCATTTTATCCTAGAGTTATTAGCTATTAAAAACTGGGGTTTGTTCCAGAACTTTGTATGTCCACAGCACATTCTGTTCCAAAACTCTTTATATCCAATTGTTATTGAGGGGAGTATTTTACTGCCAAATGGATATTGAGGGAAATATTTTACATTAGTTTCTCATTATGTGTAAAATGGAAAAATTATTAATGGCAGTTTGCAAATAATTCATCCTTGTATTGTTGGAATGTTAAATACACAATAGACAGTGATTATCATAGTCAGTTTGTTCAGTAGTATACACAGAAATGGACGTGGAAGAAAGTGTTAGAACTTGTGAAAACAAAATTTGTGCATCAGAATCAGGACGTAGTAGAAAACGAAAGCGAGATGTGCTCAATGAGAAAAAAAAATCAACAGAAACATGAAAGGTGATAATAATAATGAATACGATTAATATTTAAATTTTATATTATTAGCCACAATTCCTAGTTTTTAAATTCAGGCTAGTATTTACAGGTAACAAGATTATTAACATTAAGAAATTTTATTTCTGTTTATTTCAGACATTCTTAAAATTTTTACCAAAGAAACCAAACGGCAACCACCCACTTTGGCTTTAAATGTAATGGCCTTTCAATGCAAGATGTCAGACGCTTCCATCAGTCTTTTATAAGTCTCACAATAAAATTTATAAAGATCCTTTCATACTTCAATATGTAACACAGGAACCTCCACTGTTTAGTGTTATTGTGAAAAATAAGAACCAATGATTGATACTGATTCACATTAATATTATTTAGTAAAAAATGGAATAAATTTAATTCCTTTATTAAAAAATGACATTGTCTAAAATACATGTTATGGCCTCTTGAATTTATTTAGACTACATAATTATGGTATATTTGAGAATCCTACAAATAAAAACATAAAATATAGTAGCTCTATTCAACTGAGGTTTAGTACATAATCCATTTCAAAAATCAGTATGTCCATTACTGTTTGTTCCAAAACTAAACATGACCTGTAGTATGTTCCAAAACTCATTATGTTCACAGAACATATATTAATATCTATCTTCAGTGTAACTCTGGATTATTACTTCTATTGTAGATCAGCTTATAGCACTTACTTCTAATTAGCCTTTTTGTTTCATAATTTTTATTCCAGTATTAATGTCGTTAATAGTTTTTTCCATTTTTCTTGACTTTGATTATAGTGGACATGTTGAGTTTTGGAAATAATCGACTCATATGAACACTGTAAAACAATATGTTATCATGAGAACTGATATGCATTTGATAAATTCTTTCTAATATATTACCATATAATAAGCACTAAATTGGGCTTTACTCCGGTCCCGGTCAACCAATATCAATAGGGTTCTTCTCATGGACGTTATAAATGTGTATGCGAAGTTACATAGAAATCTGATAAAGCGTATTTCAGTTATGCATACAGACGGACAGACATTTCCTGTCCCCCACACAATCTCATAAAGTACCATGCGGGCACTTAATAATAAATATTATTATTTTGGGGAGAGGTAAACTGACTTTTTTGGGAAGTTCCATTTTCAGCTGAAACTAATAGAACCCTTCCTAATTAGAAAATCCTAGCACACTCTATCTTCCATGGGGGATTGGGTAACCATGACTGTGTGACTGTAATAAAGAGATGGAACAGGAAATGATGGTCGTGATGCTTGAGCAGAGAACAGCAAGAGAAATGGGGAGTGACCCATAGCTATTGTAGCAAGCACTCAGCACACAATACAGCGCGCGCGGTGGTCACTGTCATCATTTGTTACCTCTGTCAAGCTAACAAGAAGCAAGCTACGTTGAATAATTGCTTGTAAGGCAATGATCAAAGAAAACACTTGGCTTGCTTTGTCAAAAGATTGACAGTTGATTCATCACGCAGTTGCAATAAATGAAATTATGTTTCTTCCAAGGTTTTGTTGTGATGGAATTCGTTCCCTTATGTATTGAAGTACAATTATTCTTGCCACCATGCTTACACTTGAGCCCTTCTGTTGTATGCGTTCCAATAAATTATGCCTGGTTTTAATCTAGGGCCCTATTTCATAAAGTTACCATTTTACAGGTAAAAGGTGATGGGAAATTGTCTAACTGGCTTACATTTTGACAATTGTGTGTTTCATAAATACTGCCAACTTTACAAAATGTCATGATAAGTTTCTAAGTTTCTAGACAGGTAAAAATCTGACATAATTGGTCAAATCTTAGGATACCCACTGTTTATAAAACATTTTTTTTGACATGTTTACAATTTTATAAAAAATATAGAATTAATAACAATAATAAAATTATGTCCGCCGGCATGGTCTTGGGTTAGCGTCGCTGACTACAGATCCGTCGGCCCATGTTCGATCCTCGGATTTTTCTGAGGTAGGGAGGTCTGGAACGGAGTGCACTCAGCCTCATGATTCAAATTGAGGAGCTACTTGATAGAGAAGTAGCAGCTCCGATCATGGAAACCACCATTAACGGCCATGTATGTTGGCATGCTGACCACATGCCCTCCAATCCTGCCACTGCCTATGGTAGATGAAGCAGCGGTCAGGTGGTAGGCCTTGTGTCTTCAGGGATGTAGCGCCACGGAATTTAGTTAGTTCGTTTTTAATAAAATTACCTATATTACAGTCATTAGACAATCAGCGAGTTCAATAAGCCATGTCATAAATATAACAAATACATACAATATAAAAATATAAGTTATCAGTTAGGTATCAATGTAATATCATCAACATGAAAATAAATACATTATCAAAATGAAGGAATTATTTAAGACCAAATAATGCAATAATAGTAAAGTACAATATAAAAACCAAATGTAGTAAAACTCAATTTCAAAATAAAAATTCATAAAAACCAAATATGTTAAAATAATAAAATAATCATTGAAATCAAGAAGTTTCTTGAAACCAAATTTTAAAATGGTATAAATTCTAAATGTGGACCAATTATTGAGCTTCTTCCAACGCAATTGAATAAAATGGATTCATAATCTACCACTTGTTAAGTCTTTTCTTAAAAGCGTTAGCTGAAGTTCTCTTAATCCTCTCTGCAATTTGTTATACAATCTTGGACCCATTGCTATTATAGAAGTGACAGACCATCTTTCATATACATTATTTTCTGTCGGCATATTTACAAATTTATAAAAAATGTAGAATTGCTATTATAGAAGTGACAGGCAGGCCTAGTCAGTAAGTTATGTAAATGTGTATTATACACATTGGCAAATTATTTTCATGGAAGTCCTCTGTGGTATAAACTTTCCTGACAATAAACACTGGTAATACTGATATTAGCAGCAATCTTATCAAAATTACTCAACATTCTGTGAAATTTGTTATGTAGGTGAGTAGTAGTGTAAATGGCTACCAAATCTATCGTTCAAGTATGTTTGATAATAACAGTCGATTGCTTATGCCTCACATTTAATACTTTCACTCCCATCTGCCTTGTGGCCTACTAGCTGGATCAGCCCAGCCACTTTTACGGAGTTAGTGAAGTTTCACAAAACTGTGGTTATATTTGTAGAAAATCTTCTCGGGTTTGCAGCCAGGTGAGAAGTTTGTTGTGGTTCAACGTTTCCGAGGCTGACGCTGCCTCCATCCTCAGGGAATCTGAAGTGTCGAGTTTTGACATGTAGGGGAAATATATACCAACCCGAGTTGGGCGGACTCCGCCCAACTCGGGTTGGTATATATTTCCCCTACATGTCAAAACTCGACACTTCAGATTCCCTGAGGATGGAGGCAGCGTCAGCCTCGGAAACGTTGGACCACAACAAACTTCTCACCTGGCTGCAAACCCGAGAAGATTTTCTACTTAAGATTCGCCAGGAAAGCCTCAAATCTGTGGTTATATTTAATTTTCTCCATAACTGTTAAAGATAGGATTCGTGAACCACAGATTATTGTCTCTGTTGGATAATACATGAGAATGTTATAGGAGAAAAATTCCTCTGACAGGAGAGATGTTCCATCTTACACTGGGAAGTGAACTCTGGCTTAGCTCAGTTGGATAACCAAAGGTCCTGGGTTCAAATCCCAGTGTCAGGAATTTTTCTCCTATAATATTCTTATTAAAGATTAGATTATGAATGGTTTACATCCCTTCAGGAAGGAGCACAGGTGATTGCAAATCAGCACAAAATTCAACATTTATTTGTAACATTTACGTCTTCCGAAAAATACAGATTCAGGACGAAAATGTTCACTTTCACTATCTGATGGAATCAATTCACCCCTCGAATCTTTGTTGAATAGGCCTAATATTTCAAACACTTATTCATCACTGATTGCCTTTTTAGAACAGAACCTACTTTTATTTATACCACAAGAACTAGCACTTACACCCGCACTGAATGAGGCTTGGGTCACATGGATTTCACGTGTTTTTCAAACACAAAAGAAACCTCAAACAAAGCTTGTTTGTATCAGGTGAAAAAGGGAATAATATGCACGCAAACACCATCTATCATCCTGTTCAGTTCTGGTCACGAGATATACATCAAAACCTGTCCTTAAGCGAAAGGTAAAATATTTCAGTGTTATTCATTAACACCCTGTAAATATTTACATTTATTAAATCAATAATGGCTCCACGTGTTTGTGGGCTGCCAAATATGGATATTGCAGACAAGAGGCGAATACAGAGTTGAATTAAAAAGAATGAATATGGATTTACATTAAAGCAATATATGCGCAGCAAATATGCATGGACAGTCAATTCAATAGCAAAAACAAAGGAAATTAGGATGAAGGTATATTATTAAAAATTCAGCTTTCTATTTCTTTTACTCATTCCTTCAGTTATCTAATTTGTAGATCCAACCCCGCAAAACCATATTCAATTGTGAAATTAATTCAGGGTTTCCTTGCTCTTTTGCCATGGCAACTGGTAAAAAAAAGAGCATCAAATTCGGCACCGACTAGTGACTTGAGCACCTCCGAAGATGCCCATCACAATAGTGGGCGAAACGTCAGGCAGTTTTCAGCGGAGACCATGGCCCAAAAGCCCGGAAGAAATTTTTAAAGTAAAAGAGCATATATAACACACTATTTGTCAATTGCTTCGACAAATAGATTCATTTGTTTAAGACTTGCAAAGATCATATTTTTTTATGCAGGTGGACAGGGGATCATGAATGTATGCCTAAATGGAAAAGCATTGAATGGTTTGGACAAAACTCGCTATTTGGGGTTTTTTTTTCAGGCTAGGAAACTTGAATCTGAGATCTTTTTTCCCTAGGCAGCACATTTTAATCGTGAAATCCACCTGGAAGCCAGGTTTTTAGCCTTTTAATTATGTAATTTTAATTAATAGTTTGTGTAAGGGTAGGGTTTAAATCTGTGGTATGATTTAATCATTTAATTTTGAATCTGTATGCCCATATGGCAGCATAAAATTCATTTTGTTTGTTCATTATTTATATTTATTATGTAAAAAAAATATAATTAAGAATGAAGTTATATAATTCATGAAATCTACGAAAAACGATGTCAGTGTTAATGAACACAATAAGAGGAGCATTTTTTCAAAAGCCGATATCTACATGGATATCTCAGTGCAAGAGGTGACTAAGTGCCATATTTGCTAATATTTGTGTGTATTGACCAGCAAAGATCGTATTTTATCTACGGCAAACATGACTAGCAGCCATTACTTTGTCTGTAACTGATTCAGCAAGGCTTGTATGTTTGGCTTAGATAGAATACGATCTTTGCTGGTCAATACATACAAATATTAGCACTTTTGTTGATGGCACTTAGTCACCTCTGGCACTGAGATATCCATGTAGATATCGGCTTTTGAAAAAACGCTCCTCAATTTACATAAAACCTTTAACAGTTGAGTAAATAATTGCGGGTGGGCACCGGCTAGTTATGAATAAATGAAGTGGATATTAGAAAGCTGAATGACTACATTTTAATAAGAGTGTTAAAGATGTTTAAATATCTTGATATAAAAAATAACCTCGGACCCTTATCAATCTTGTTTCGGTCCAGTTTTACACTTCACATAGGTAACAGCATTTATACATATAAATAAAAATACATGGGTCACAATCTCTTGTTTGTAAGCTCTTCTAAGTTAAAGCCAAGTTGTATCATTTATTCATGAGGTGCATTTTAACAGCAAGCATATGTCGTCTTCAGTTCTTGTGAGGATAGAACTCTTGCTGTTACTTGTATGGTATATAGTTGTTTATTATTATTATTAAGTGCCAGAAGATTGTGTTGGGGACAGGAAAATGTGTGTCGTCCATGGTCTCTGTGCGCGGTAACTCAAATATGCTTTATCGGATTTTTATGGAACTTTGTATACGCATTTATAATGTCCATGGGAAGAAGCCTATTGATATTGGACCAAATCGGTTAACCGGTACCGGAGTAATACCCAATTAGTGCCTATTTCATGGTAATAGGTAATAGGTAATAGGCCTATATTAATAAAAATTTATCAAATGCAAGTCAGTTATCATGACAACATATTGTTTTACAGTGTTCCTATACGGCTTTGGAAGTTGCAATACATATTCCTTCACATATACTTATCATACTCCACGCTTAACAGCACAAAGGAGTTAGAGAAAGAAGAAGAAGAAGAATATACCGTACTTATCAAACTAGACCTTTAAACCGAGTGAGGTGGCCGAGATGGTAAAAAATTGATTAAAACAGTCATTAAAACATTGGAACCATTGCTGTCTAGAAAAAAAGTGCTACAAAAAAAAATTCATCACAAATTTCAAACAATAATGGTAGGCTATCTAAAAACTATAAAAACTAAATAAGATGTACATAGAAAACTAATGAGAGCCTTATAGGCAAACTAGGCAGCCACCTAGGGCAGCAAATTTTTAGAAATATTTTGGGGTGACAGTATTTAGAAAAATACTTATCAATGATGTAATCTCTTATTTGTTTAATATAAATATAAAAAGTTATAACCTTTTCAATTAAATGTATTTTTTATTTAATCTCCATATTATCTACATATTAGTTATTTCGTCTTCATAAAATATACAAGCCTTTCTCAAATTAGGGCAATCCAAATCAGTTTCATTTAACCACTTACCAACACCAGGCTATTGAATTTTTGAATTGTTTTATTCGTCCAATATATCATTACATGATATGGGACACGTCATACAATAATAATCATACAATAATAATACAATAATAATAATCATAGAATAATTTAACTTCTAATAACACAAATATTCATCTACAGAATAGTACGATTCATTACATAGGAAAACAGATAATTGAAACTTGAATTTGGTAAAATTTTCAATTTCTTTAATTTTGGTAGGTAATTTATTGAAAAGTTGTATTCCATTATGTGTGAGAGAATTTTTAAATAATTTTGTATTGTGACTGATTAAGGCTAAATTCGATTTTCCTCTTGTATTATGAGAATGTATTGCTGAATTTGTTGTGAATTTATTAATGAACAATTTTACGTGCAAAATAACATAGAACATGTACATACATGGTAACGTCATAATGCTTAACTTTTTGAAATATTGTTTACAGCTTTCGAATCTTGGAATATTACAGATTATTCGTACTATTTTTTGTACCCTGAAAACTCTATTGGAAATCTTCATTCCCCCCCAAAACATTATACCCTGTTTTAATAGGCAATGAAAATAAGCAAAATACGCTGTTCTAATAATATTCATATGAACCGAATTCTTTAACGTTTTAAAGGCAAAGCAAAGTTTACTAAGTTGTTTCGTCAAGTTATCTACATGGACTTCCAATTTAAATTTTCATCAATCCATACACCTAAAAATTTTGTGTGATGTTTGTAAGAAATCTTCGTATCAGTTAGAGAATGTGAAATCCATGTTTAATCAAATGGTAAAAAATGGTGTGATTGAAGTGGCAATTTAGGGGGCAGTGTTCATAATACAGAGCCTTATTGATTTATTTTAATTGTACTAAAATATGGTAACTTCCTTGTCAAATAAAAGTCTTTAAAATATTAAAATCAAACATATTTCATTGGTCATCCTCACACTGAACTAAACATTATAACCTGACCACAAGTTGGTTGAATTATATTTGATTTTAATATTGTAAAGACTTTTATATTGGCAAGGCTAGGGCACCAAAATTCCTAGAGCCGGCCCTGATAACTATTATGATCTATTCTCAAACTTTTTCTTAGAATTTTACAAAAACAGGACAATTATTGCATTTTTGGAATACAGACGAAATGGCAAAGACACACCTGAAGACGAGTCTGTCCCAGTGAAAATGGGACATATGGTCACCCTACTTCCATAGCTAAGGAGATAATTAGGATGAAAGTCAATGACCTTTGTCACCCACATAAAAACAAATACGCTATGGAGCAAATACTGTACACACTTGCCTCAGTAATGCAGAGTACATGATCCACATAATAATCTTCATATTTAATTTGCACAAAACCCGCTAGCTTTATTGAAAAAGCGCATAGAGGTAAGTTATTCCTCATTCTTCTCTAAGCTGATGTGAAACAAACAAACAAAAATCTATCGACAAAAGTACTTGCTTGGGATGGATGCCCTGTATCATCTCGCAAACAAGATAGAGATCACAGTTGCTTATTTTCCTAGAGAGGACAGAGGGACAGGCGGTAACCCATTGCTTTAACAACAAGAAACTAAGATATCACATGAATATCAAAGAGCCAAGAAATTTGACCAGGGGCAGTAATATTCGCTTGTAGTTCCTTAATGTGGCATAAATCAATGACATGGGAACTCCACTGACCATGGCCAAGTTTGAACCTGTGACCTTTGGATTCAGAGGCTGGTATGCTACCTCCACACCACCCCTGCTGGCATGGAATAAGCTGTATTACCTGCACTCTGCGTTAGTGTTACATACAAGATATTACAGCCTATATAAACACACTCCCACTGAACTATGCTCCACCCATTTAATAAATACTAATTACTATTTTGATATTTTTCATGGCACCAACTAATTTGTAAAAAAGTGTTAAAACAAACTAAATACTTTAAAAGTATTTCAACTGATTTGTAAGCTATAACAACTGTAACAAACAATAGTGAAACACACAAACTAAACTTTTTGTGACTAGAGAAGCTAGAACAACGATTGGGAATCGAAACCAATAAAAATGTAGTGGGGAATTCAAATTAGGCCTATACCGATAATGCTTCTGTCATAAATTCAGGCAGCAGTCTAATCCCTGATTGAAGATGATGATTACAATAAATTGTAGTACACACTCCAAAGTTGTACTTTTAGCTCACTTCTGCCATCCCTTAAACTTTGTCTTGTGGGCACAGCAAGTTGTTATAATCTTTAAATTTGATATTGTAAGTGTCGACTGAAGTCAGGAAATGCTTATTTTTATGCAGTTCCTATCTTCTGTCCATAAATTTAAAAATAAAAATATATAAGACAGTTATCTTGCTGGTTGTATTATATGGATGTGAGACATGGTCGCTTACTCTTCAGGGAAAACATAATGTGAGTGTGTTTGAAAACAGGGGGCTTAGGAAATCATTTGGACCTAAGAGATAGAAAATTGAGGACTAGAGAAAACTGCATCACGACAAGCTTCATAACCTGTACCCTTCACCGGATATAGTAAGGGTAATTAAATCACGGAGGATGAAATGGGCTGGACATGTTGCACGCATGGGGGAGGAAAGACATTTCTCAAAAGTATTGACTGGGAGACCCGAAGGGAAAAGACCACTTGGAAGACCTAGACGTAGGTGGGAGAACAATATTAAAATAATCTTAGAGGAAGTAGGATTTGCAAGGAATGGTTGGATGGTGTTAGCACACAATAGGGTTGAATGGCAGACTCAGGTAAGTGCGGCATTGAATCTTTGGGTTCCATAAAATAGATAATATTCCTGTAGCTTGCTTAGGAATTGTCTATTGCCATTGAGGAAGTAAGTAATAATTTTACCTTGTATATTAGAAAAGGAATTGGTAAAGATTTAACTTTAATGCAAAATTGCAGCATAATCCACAAGAAATAAACTATGGGGCTACTGCATGCGTTAACCATTGTGTGTGCAGTCTTGAGTAATCTGATAAAAGCAGTGTTTAAATCTAGAATAATATGTTATTAATACTTCCGGTTTCCTCTAATATAAACTTCCATATACTTTCTAGAAACTTATTCTTTACTATAAAACTTATATCTACTACTGAGGGCATCCAAGAGGAAATGGGTACCTTTGTAAATATATCCAGCGCTTGGAGAGTTGTGGCGAGTACGTGTACAGGGTGAGTGCAAGTGCTGTATCTGAGAGGTTGGTGCGGATGTAAGAGAATGTTGTGTATGTTCACATGCCACCGGACCCGGCCACGATGTAGGGTCAGGAGATTCCAATCTACATCTGGTACGACACCTACCCTGAACATAGTGGCGAGGGGTACGAGGGTAGAGTGTCCAGGGTTTCGCCAGACTCGCAATACGGGCTGGCTTCGCTCAACCTCACCAACATCCGTGAATCAGACCAAGGATGGTACGAATGTAAGGTGGTTTTCCTCAATAGGTCACCGCCCCAAAAGAATGGTACCTGGTTCCATTTGGATGTTCACGGTGAGTAGTTTTCATGGTATTCGGTCCCCCCCCTGCCCCCGCCTCATTGTATCTATCTATCGACTTGTTTTACTTCTTTTTTCTGCTGCTCTCCTGCCTTTGGTTCTCAAGTATTGCGATTAGATGTGCATGCTTACAATTCCAGAATCCATTGTATATATATATATATATATCATGTTGTCTCCACATTCACAAACTGGGCATGTGTATTAGCGAGTGTTATGTTATTGATTGATTGGTGTGGTGTATGTCAGGGGTTTCCAATTTCAAGATGTCAGAGGACCAATATTGATTGGTGGGCCACAAAATTTTTCAGGGATAAAATGAGACATACCATAAATTTATAACTTTTTTCAGAAGACTTTTTAAAATTGTTAGTTTGCCTATTTCTTGTACGAGCATGAGGGCCATCCATAAAGTAAGTTTTCCTGGGGTTGTTTACAGAAACAAAACACAATTTCATGGAAATGTTTATTGCAACAGATACAGGAAGCGTTCAGCTATTTTTCAACATATTCACCACCAGAATTCAGACATTTTTCATTCCATTAGACCAATGTTTGAATACCTGAACCATTGTGGGATAACCATGTCCACCTCTCTGTCATTCTCTGTCATTTTTGAGGTGTACGAAAAGGTGGAAATCGATTGGAGCGAGATCCAGGCTGTAGGGTGGATTTTTAAACACCTCCCTGCAAGCCTCCTGCAGAAGTTCAACTAGGAGGTGTTTAAACATTCACCCTAAAGCCTGGACCTTGCTCCCAGTGATTTCCATCTACACCTTAAGAAATGACAGAATGAAAAAGAGGCGGACATGGTTGCCACACAATGGTTCAAATCCCAGGCGGCAGAGTTCTACAACACGGGTATTCAAACGTTGATCCCACAGAATGAAGTCTCAATTCTGGTGGCTAATATGTTGAAAAATAACTGAACACTTCCTGTATATGTTGTAATAAACATTGCCATGAAACTGTGTTTTGTTTCTGTAAACAGCCCCAGGGAAACTTACTTTAAGGACGGCCCTCAATAAAAATTCTAACTTAATTTCTAAAGTGTGGGAAAAAAAAAAATTATAAATTCAAATCATATACCTAAAGTGAATTATATACCTGAAGTGAATTTTATAAAACTGAATACCGATACTTATTGAAAATGTAATGTATTTTAATAAAAAGTATAGGCCTAAGCTATTGAATTAAAATATTTTAGAAGCTGAATTGGTGGAGCACAAGAAATGTTCCCTGGGCCACCAGTTGGAAACCTCTGATGTGTATTTAGTATGACATATCAAATGAACTACAAATAAGAATTTAATTTTATACCTACAAGAAATATACAGTTGTACAATTGAGGTATGGTGCTGAAACCAAAGAAGACACTACAATTCAGTGTCATGTTAGATTATACAGGCAAGCTGTACATGGTGTTAATGAATAATGCCAAAATATTTTGCCTGTGTATAGAGGGGACTTAAACAAGACACTTTTATTAGGAGATTTTTGCTCTATGGATAAAATTTTTCCTGTTACAGCATAAAATTTCCCAGGGCATGGCTGCCACTGACTTCTAACATTTGAAAAAGTGCAAAACAAAGGAACTTCCTTGTTAACACTGGAGCTGTGAATAATAAAAAAAATAAAATAAAAAACCTAATGCAGTGGCGGCCAGTCATGTGATTAGTCTGTAAATTTTGTAGATTATGGAATCACTGAATTATGATATAGCTGTTGATGAATGATTAAGAATCAGGTTTTTATCAATCACTAAGAAGGCATAAAGACAGTTTAATGAAAATTTTAACCCTATTTTGCTTCATTATTGACTTACGAGCACCAAATTAGAATGACTTTAATGCCCTGTAACATACACATTTTATGTCACAGAATGAAAATCTCCTAATAAAAGTTGCTTGTCTATGTCCCCTCTATACACAGGTAAAATATTTCGGTGTTATTCATTAACACCCTGTAGAAATCTCTAAGCAGTAGGCCTATAGTTAATTTAAGAGAAAAGAAACTAAAAATATACATAGAACATAAAACTTCTCTCCTACATCAGGAGGCAGAGCCAGTGTGGCAACCAATAAGAATGCTCTGCATATTCAGATAGTAAACTCCCATTAAGCAATCAGCCATACCCAGTGGCGGCTCATAGCTAAAATTAGGGGGGTGCTGCTCCAGAAAATTGTTAGCCTTTATTTTAAAATTCTGTAAAAGGAAACAAACATGCATAACAAGAAAATTTATTCAGAAACTTGATAAAACCGTAAAACGACAAAACCTAACGCTTTTTGCTTACTTTAACCTAATTCTTACAGTTCAAGCCTAATTTATTCATTTAAAAATGAAATCTATTCTTTTTCTTTTTATTTGCATGAAAAATCAATAAGGGGTGCTGCAGTTCCACAGTACCTATACACAAGCTGCCACTGGCCATATCCCCACCATCATAATATAAGCTTGACCATAAAAAGGATGCTTCTGAAGATGTCTGCTGCAGGCAGGAAACCAACCATGGCTAACAAGCCGAGAAGATATTACTATTAAAATCATACAAGAATTAAATTAACAAAATATTGCAAAGCAGATATATTTTTGTTTGCAAAATTTAAAGGCTGATTTTCAGAGATCTTTTTGATGAAGTGCACTCAAAAAAGTCTTGTAACAATTTATTGTCCTCTATATTAGAGGAAGTAATATCAAGATTTTATTCTCTTTCATTAATAGGTTATTTTCAAAGAATTTGTTGAAATGTTATAGCTTATGTGAGCAGTGACCTCAGTGATGTGTTTTTTTCATGCTGATTTCCATCATGCTACAGTTTATGAATGTGAGACGTATTGAAGTGTTTTGATTGCTAAAACATAATGGTACTTTATGATAATTGTGTTTAGTATAAAGATATCAGATTCTGTCTGACACGCATTATACACTAGATGATATAATTAACAGGGAATAGGCTGTTGGTTGTAGGGAGCCAATTTCATGTCGATGATTTCTCAGGCTTCCAACGAGGTGAGCAAATGAACTCCACTACAGACTTCTGGGAGAAGCGAGTAGGTTCAGAAAGCTTGATGGAGTGAAGAGCCAATAAGAGAAGTGAAATGTAATTGGTCGAGAAGAAAAAATGGAATGAACAGTAGTAGGCCTAATATTTATTATTTATGATACTTTGTTTTTACAAGACCAATGCCCTTCTTCAGAAGGGTGATGGCTTCTAGGCCTAGCTAAGTCATCCTTATTAAAGTTTCAGCTTTGGATCTATGTTTCGAAGGTCACTGCATCAGTGGCATCCCTGCTCCTTAGAATCTTGGTCTGGTCAAATTGAATGTTGTGGTCAGTATAGAAACTGTGCTGGGCCACTGCAGACTTGTCTGGATGAAACAGCCCACTCCATAAAGCCAGACGAGCTCACTTCTCCCAGCTCGGATACAATCATCTCGTTCACCTGGAAGCCCAATAAACCATAACTCATTCTTAATACTTAGGGTGGCGTGCACCAACCAGGAGTAAACTAAACTAAAGTATTAAATCTAAGAAGGAAACCTCTAGCACATTACTCCTATGATTTAAGACTGAGACAGACATACTGTTTTTTTTTAAATAATATATTACATGGGATTTTCTACAGTGAAGTGATACAATATGGGTAAATAAGGTAGTATATGGTTGCTTGTTTAAACTCAAACTTCACTTACTAACAAGTAAGAAACATCTTTTCAAGAATCATGATTTCAGTAAGTTTGATTGAAATCATGATTATTGAAAAGAAACAAGTAAGTGAAGTTTGAGTTTAAACAACCAACCATATACTACTATTTATACTGGTTTTTGTTTACCTCAGGTTTCCTTCTTAGATTTACTATTTTAGTATAGTTTACTCCTGGTTGTTGCACCCCACCCTTAGAAAGTGAATATTGTTACTATATTATTCACTGGTAAAGAAAGGTTGTGGCATGAAAATTTTTCCTTTAAAAAAACCATTCTCTATGTAAAAAAATGACTTCATTGTGTGGAAGCAGTAAAGAGAATAACAATTAACAACTAATATAACACCCATGACAAAGAGGGTTAGAGTCGCTAATCCCAACCCCTTCTCGTGGGAACTGTTTGCATCTCTTAATGCCTGTACTTATCTGGCTTTGTACTGCGAGAACAACACTGAACAGTTTCAGTTTTCACTTTGGTGACTAATATGAGGACAAGTCAATAAGTATTCATACACAATATTCATAATAGCAAAGCCTTACAGCTGTATTCCTCAACATAGTCCCCAATACACTTGTTCCAGCATTCTACTAGCTTCTCTACTGAGCAGCAAGCCATTCATGCACTGCCTCAATTTTAATAATAATATTTAATCAATTTTAAATAGCTTATGAACTTTGGCAAGTTTTGGGATACAAGTTTCAATATTGCTAATAATTCTGCCGAGTGTCACATATTCAATTAAGATCTGCAATATTTTATCATATTTACGAAGGCTATTTTTTTTCAACTTCCGATGGGGCATAAAATGAAAACCATAGTGAAAATCAAAACGGTTTTATTTGAAACATTTGGGTACACCTTCTGGCTACTTCTCTACATAGTCGTGCTTCGATCGAGACATTTGTCATAGCTTGGTACCAACTTTCCAATACCCTCCTCATAGAAGGTTGCTGCCAGCATGTTGAAAAGGATCTTCATGGGATTTTGAAGTATTTTGAAGTTCTTCGTTTTGTGTGGAAGCACTGTCCTCCCAGATCTTTTTCAGCTGCCGAAAAAAGATGGAAGTCACTCGTCATGGGAATGAGGTTTTGAAATCCATCATGATAGGGGATGAAACGTGGATTCATTATGACAATCCAGAATCAAAAGAACAATCCAAACAATGGATGCACACAAATTTCCCAAACAAACCCAAGATCTGGCTTCCACACCAATGAAGAATTTCAAAACACTTCAAAATGCCGTGAAGACCCTTCTCAATATGTGGTGGCAATCTTCTATGAAGAGGGTATTAGAAAGTTGGTACCATGCTACGACAAATGTCTCAATTGGAGTGCGACTATGCAGAAAAGTAGCTAGAAGGTGTACCTAAATGTTCCATATAACAGTTTTGATTTTCACTGTGGTTTTCATTTTATGCTTCATCGTAGGTTGAAAAAAATAGCCCTCATACTATAATCTAAAATATCAAATAAATTGCAGATTTATTGTAGTTAAAATGTTGAATTCAATAAATACATGTTTATGGTGTACCAAGAGGTGATTTATAGTTAGAAGGTGTTAGAACCTTATTTTGTAGAGTTAAAATCTCTATAAATTTATTATTATATCCCCCCCCCCCCGAAAAAAATTAATCCATATCTTAAAATTGACTGAAAAGATACAAAATATAAACATTGTAAAATACATTAGGGTTACACTTAAGTCCAAATTATTTGATAAATACAAAACACCAGACAATCTCGCTATAATGAAGTCTACATTTGCAACGAATCCAACTTGAACATGATATTACATACAGATTGCTTGAATAGGCAGATTCAATGAGATCTGCATCTTTTTCTACTTAACTCTGACTTTAGAAATCATTGATTGTTTGTCATAAAAGTAGCTTTTGTTTTAAACCAATTGTACAATTATCTGAATATGTGACATTTCTGCTAACGAAAATCTCAGATAAAACAAATAAAAGCGAAGTGATGTAAACAGTGGAGCATACTGAATATTGAGAAAAGTCGAAAAAATAAAAACACTCTTAACTTAACTTACATCGATTTAAAAAAAAAAAGGCAAGTTTTGGGAGTGTTTCTCCCATCATCGGCTGGTGGTTCCACTGACGTAAGTGGAGTTAAAAGTGTTTTTATTCTTTTGACTTTTCTCAATAGAAAACCTCAGTTGCTACATTAAGGGAACTGGCCCACATCCAGAAAAGAATAGTTGGATCCCAGTAATAAGTATCATTTACAACCTCATGTTTCACAGTACAATAATACTGATATAAATCTAGCATGGAAGCTGCTGGTCTTCCCTGTCGTGTGACTGCTGAGTATGGATCGCAAACACACAACGGGGAAGACTCAAGAAGAAGCAAGAAGCTTGAAATTTGTCGCTGCTAGTTTGTAATGAAACTTTTTAAAGATTTTAATTCTAACATCAACATGACAAGATCACAAGAAAATGTAATTTTAATTTTTAATACTCATTGCATCTACAGCACAGCAAGATGCTCTGTGAATGACATAGTAATGTCAATAAGGCCTAGACAGCACAAAATAAAGGTTGTTGAACTCATGGTTTAATCATTCATTTTACCATATATACCTGAATACTACCCACCCCCGAATAATACCTGCACCCACATTTTTGGAAAGTAAATTTGAAACAAAAATATCTACAGGCCCATTTATAAAATTATGTTGCCACTTTTATTCTTAATTAAACAGTTATAATTCTGACTTCACTTGTCCAGTTATAATTAACATTACATATCATAAAAGAATGAAATTGTTATTATAAAAACAATGTGCATGGTAATAATCAGCTGAAATCTCGCTGTCTTATATGTGCAGTCTAACACTTTCAACAAAAACAACACTCTCCATTCGTGAATCCAGCTGTGCAGCGGGAATCTACACGCGATGATGTGCATCCGTTCCAAGGTCCAAGTTATGCGGAAATTTACAAACTTTTCTCAAATTACTGGTTCTGCTTGTACTGCACTGTTACTTGCTTGGCATAAAGCTTTGTTTCACTGCTAGTCATGGCAGACCGTGTGCAAAGCTTTATGCCAAGCAAGTAACAGTGCAGTACAAGCAGAACCAGTAATTTGAGAAAAGTTTGTAAATTTCCGCATAACTTGGACCTTGGAACGGATGCACATCATCGCGTGTAGATTCCCGCTGCACAGCTGGATTCACGAATGGAGAGTGTTGTTGTTGTTGAAAGTGTTGTGTCATTTTCCTTTCATTACAGCTTCGCTACTACTGTGCATCTCAGTGGGATTGCACCCGCCACGCCACGTGTTGAGTTCCCCGCAGATGACGATCCTATCCCCGATATGCGGCAAAGAAACTGCCCGGCAGTCGACTGACTTCGTCCTATTATGTTTGTCCGCCAGTCTGCCTCTGTGTTTGTACGTAAAATAACTTAAATATCCTTTATCAGATTTTCATTTTAGGATAGAGATAAACTCAATAACGGAAGAAAATTAATGCGTGTTAATCAGAATTTCCTATCACGATGCCAAAAATGTGTGGATGTAGGAGGTGGACATTTCCAGCATCTCCTGTAATAAGGTAGGTGCCTATTTTCGTTATTTTCAAACTTATTTCCTTTATTTTCATTGTCGAGCACGGACGAAGTCAGTAAACTACCAGGCAGTTCCTTTGCCGCATACCGGGGATAGGAGCGTCATCTGGGGGGAACTCAACGTGCGGCGCGGTGGGTGCAATCTGACTGAGACGCCCTGTATTATACTATAATGTGATGCTACTACAAAGCATCCTGCAATACAAAATGTCAAATTTCACATGAGAGGAGTTGAGTACTCAAATAATACCCACATCCCAGTTTTCCGTTTGCAACTTAAAAAAAAAAAAAATATGCGGGTAGTATTCGAGTATATATGTTTCATTTCATTCCATTGATCAAGTTCACTGGTTTTGTACAATGTATTTTAACTCAATATAGTAGTGCAATTCATAACATTTTATTATAACAAGAGAAACACTTTTTAAGTGTAAGAAGTGCTTGTCACTGTCTTGCGTTAACATTTCTATGATATAAACATGGTCCATTTAACCTACCATACTCTTTTAGTTTATTTATTTATTTCATTTGGAATAGAATCATTGAAATCCCTTGACACGAATGATCATGTCCTGAACAGCGCAAAGATGTTAATATCAATAATGTCACTCATTATTATGAAGACAAGTTGTGCTTCTGCAATTGAATCAAAATGGATAACCTGAAATTGAAGCAAGAATATAGTCTTTGTCAGGAATCACTCATTAAATAAATATTTTTAAAGGATGGTTAACTTAATAGAAATAAAAATTACATTCTGTGAAACTGCAATAAAGATATTTCTTCAGAGGCTACCATGAACATTTAATCAGGAATGCAGATTGAATTGAGAATGCCATATACTGGTACCGTAGCGAACTTCATACATATAGCATCAGTGGGTCAGTACCTAAAAAGGGCACTAGAGGTTCACTGTTCTTAATACATGAACTTAGTTTCCAGTAAGGCAATCAATAACTAAACATAGTACTTGAAAACAGCGTTCATAAATTCAGCAGTTTGGCAATTTAAATCTTCGATCAGCAGAATCTAGATTTTTTGTCATTGAGTGGATATTATCTGAAAAAAAAAACATTTATATATATAAGTTTATTTTCATTTGCTTTATATCTAATACAATACGGTTGGATATGAAAGTGATAGGATATAGGAGGCAATTTATAAGTTGATTTATGTAACTAACCTGATTGCTTGACATTGCTTGCAGCCCCCCCACGCTTTAGTGTAACGCCCGAAGACATAATCTATGTGAATTTGGGCGATGCGATAATTCTAAATTGCCAAGCCGAGGGCACTCCGACTCCCGAGATCCTGTGGTACAAAGATGCAAATCCCGTCGAGCCCTCGGCTACCATTGGCATTTTCAACGATGGTACAGAGCTGCGGATCTCCAATATCCGGCACGAGGACATTGGCGACTACACATGCATCGCCAGAAATGGCGAGGGCCAGATCAGCCACACTGCCAGGGTGATCATTGCCGGTGAGTTGATACTTCTCTAACTTATGTAGTTCTTTGTGATGATTTGAAAACAGAACAGTTTTTTGTACCAAGGATATTGATGACAAGATCAGGGATGCCAACCTCTCTTACAATATACCTTATCTAGATTTCACCTTAATGTAACCTTGGCAGCTTCAAATAAACTACAGCTGTTTACACATTTGGAAAATATTAGGTTGTAGGATGTATTGGTTATTCTTTCATGTGATGTGGCTGTCGTTTACATAATTTTAAAACCTTTAATGAGATCATTTATATCAAAACGTATTTGAAGAGATCTAGGTCTTATTTATCACTATTATTTAGTCACCTCAAAGAACTCCTACCATAATAACTATACAGGGAGTTGAAAATTAACACCAAAATTCACATGGTCAAGCCTGACAAATTTTATGGATATGTAATCATAGGATTCCGCGACCCGAGTTGACCATAAAATCTTCTTGGCTTCGGGGTGTCTGCTGCATCATGTGTAAGTGCTCTGCTGACGTTTCGACCATCTTGCCATGGTGTAGCCTTGATCAAGACAATGGCATGATAATTGAAACATCGGCAGAGAGCATACACGTGATGTGGAAGATACCCAGAAGCCAAGAAGATTTTAAATTTTATGGATATTTGACCTCCATGAATTGGATTTCTATGAAACTTTTTATTTCACTGAAAGCTCTAAATTTAAAAATCATGTGTATTTGTATTTTCGTAAAAGTTTGTTATTAATGCAGTTATGCAAAATCTAAATTTATGTAAGAGCATGTTTGCTGTTAAATACCAACTGTTGGGTGTGGATTGCTTCCGGAGAGATAGGAGCAAATGTTGGGGACAAGAACGGCATATGACTCTGCCGTAGAGGGAAATGATGGGTAGGGATGTTAGACAGAATCTCTGATAGCGGAGGACCAATTATTGCTTTAAAACAATAATAAAAGGAGTAGTAGAGCTAAGTGGACATAGATCGAGGTTGCTGGATACAGAGGTCCACGAATGTAATATTGGAACAAAACCTTTAACATGTAACAATACGATGGAACGCTTTATTTCACACAATATAGGCTAAATAGATGCACTGAATTAACTGAAGGATTAATTGAAATAATAAATAAACTGAAAATGATTGCAACACTGGCAATATTCAAGGCAATGCACTTGGCGGGAAACCTTGACACGTGGCGAATAAATATTTAGTATTTATTGCCTGTAATAATTATTATATCAAAATGCTCGTAAGAATTGCTGTGTTCCGTTTAGGATGGATTAACACTGATATCTGTAGAATAATACACTGTATAGCTGATTTAAGGAATGCTTGGTGTTGCACAATACACTCGAATTAATACACGAGCTTTTAGAATAATCTAAGAAGCCGATAATGATGAATCTACTGTAAATAGTGTAGATTAAATACTCCCACACGATAATACTTGTATCTGTAAGTATTATGTACTTATTCGCGTTTAAGAGCAATAACCACTTAGGCTATTGTCTTGCAATGGCGCGAATCTGCAGAGCAATCCAACATGAACTTTCTCATGTGGATGCAGGCTTCTAACTGGCTTGGCTATGACGCTGTTTAGTATCACGAGGCGTCTTACAAGTACGCACCTGCCGGAAATAGTGCCGAGAACAGGCGGCAATAACACATATCACTGCGCTGAGATTGCTGGCTCAGCAAAAATAGACTTAGCGGAGAGTTTGAATATACGGACTAACTAGACACATAGAAAAATGCTAGTAAAACCTATAGCTTGCGTGAACACCAACAATTATATCTCCATTCCTAACAAACAAAATTCTTGAACATAATATTAAAGCTTGTAATATGTACTTCCATAACATTTGTTGTAAGATTACATCGCACACTGAGAAAAATAGGGCCACATCTCAAAAATAATTAATTTTGGGTTTTTTGCTTTCTCTAATGGTCTATATGAGATTTGTTTGGTCATGCCAATACTTCTGTTAATTTCCATCAGAGAGCACTTATGTCCTTAAAAAATCCTACCTTTTTCTTCAGAATACAAAACTTTAACACTTTAACAGTGTCTTTCTTAGTTGTGGCCGTATTATTCTTTGTGTGCGATATATAACTTAATATGTCACTTATTTATTGAAAAATTATTTTTAAAGTGACATTTTTATAGATTTATCCCACTGTTTGAAATTTAAATAAATCACTGCATTTCCAAATTTCTGTACTTGAATTTGAATTTGAATTTAGCCTATGACATCCCTTAACGGGCAAAGGCCTCCTGCTGATCACAGGGATGCTCAGGTGCACTCATTAGGGGAGCTACTAAAAAATATTCCTCAGGTTCGCGAGCGACCCCTGGTGATCCCGTAAGGGGATATTCTCAGCGGATTTGTTACCGGGGTGTGCCAGTCCCCTACCTACTTAAACCTAAGGACACACACACACACACCCAGTCCTGAACCCGGGAAAGGAATTTTTCACTACTGAAAAATCCCCGACCCGGCCGGGAATTGAACCCGGGCTGCCAGAGTGGAAGGCAGGCGCGCTACCGACTCACCCACAGAGGCGGACAGGGGAGCTACTACACGTATGCAATACATAAATGTGTTTGCAATAAATTAAGTCACCTAACTGGCATCTCTGTTACAGAAACACTTCTAATAGGACATTGTCTTGTATTAGATAGCAATATATTTACCAGATGTTTTAAAACTCCCGCTCTCATCTACTTGCATGCACTCAACACAGAGCGTTCGCAAAGAGAAGTAGTTTCCTCCCCTGAGGTGGCAGTCCATTTCCTCCCCTGGAACTGCTAGACCTGTGTGGTAATTCTATTCAATATTTACAGTCATTTCATTTTACTACGTTAACAGTTCAGAGGAAACGTTAAATTAGACTATGTCTACACCTGTGCTTGGAAATAAAGCAATCTATAACAAGCCATCAGGAACATATGAGTCGCTTTAATTGTGTTGTATGTAAGAAGTTCAAATGATTGGCTGGGTATGTTATTAAAAATGAGCTGTTTTGTTGTCCATATGTTATGTTTGGTGAGGACTTGAGCTGTACTCAGAAAGGCATAACCAATCTTAGGAAACTAATCAAAAGTATTAATAAACATGCAAAGTAAATATCTAAATAACACCTTGAAATTGGCCATGCTGGGAGGAGAAAACATTCCAGAGAGTTTAAATTCATCTCATAAGCAGCAGTTTAGTGTCAAACAATAAGAAGAAAGAAAGAAAAAAAAAAAGAGGCATTGTCTTGAATGAATGGCTGAATTACTGAATCTAACAAGGGAATTAAATGGGTTCTCATGTCAAAACCTGCCCTCAAATTTTGCACACCGATAGGTCTTTATTATAGATGGACACATGCAAAAAATTAGCTGCTTGTACGAACTGTAGGTGGGTGAAAACGTGTTTGTTATGTTCCGTCAGTAAACAATGGCAGGCACTTGTAGAGCTCGCTTGAGTAGCCTGCATGCTGGGTTCACATGATAGCAGGATTGGGGTGTGCGATAGAGGAAAGAAACTGCCTTTTTACTTAGGGAATGTGTTACACTAGATAACTTTTACAATAATCCTCTGTTCGATCATATCTGCATTTTAAAACTATATAATCTGTATAGACAGTGAGAGGTTGGTTATGATTGTTAGTGTGTATAGGTAGGGTGGCCATTTCTAAAATGTCAGAAAGGAGGACCCACTTCTTCGGTAATCTAGCATAGTATAAAACTTCGGGAATGGAAGGCTGGACAGCAGATATTACATGGTATAACCCTGACTAATTTTACTTATTAACTGCATTTATATAAAATAAATGATAGTACGCTATCATCGTATGGACAAGCGTGCCATCCTTAGGAATAGATTCAGATTTTTCTGCGGCACCAACTAAACAAATGATAGTATTGACAAGCGTGCCAACCTTAGGATTGGCAGGAACATACGGGAAAATACAAATTTTATTAATATGCTTGACCGATCCATCAGAGTCTCGAAAAGGGGGACAAATCAACATCCGGCATAAAGCTGCGCCGGATGGAGGACTGCTTAGCAAAAAGCCTTACAGTCCGGCCAAAAGCCGGATGTCTGGCCACCCTATGTATAGGTGTTATAGAAGTGTGACCACTCACTCGCGTGATTTTGAAGATGTTTCCCATGCTCAGTGAATCACAATACCAGTGCTTCAATCTACTTATTCTCAGTTTTCACATTTATTGTCCAGACAAAAGTATTTAAGTGTTAAGAACTCTGACTAACATGCTACATAACAATTAAACTTCTCATTATAGGGGGGGGGGAATTACTAATGTAAACAGAGAGATTTACTTAGCTAATCCTAAAAATTTTAGCAGGCACTAATTACTTCGTGACAACTACCACAATATAAACATGTGTATCAGAGGAGGATATTATTCATTAATATATTATTACTAGCTGAAAAGGCCCGGCGTTGCCCGGGCTTTGTATTTTGTAATTTGAAATTAACTTATGGAGGACTTTCGATTTTGAAACTCTAGGTGCTTATATAATATGTATGTAAAACTTGAAATGAAGAAAAAGATTTATCACACTCAAACTATTCCATCAGAAAACGCTAGATATAGCTTTTTATGGCTCATAGAGGATGTCGAAAGCTGCATTCCGTTGCTTCTACACATCATGCTTGGGAGGATTTGAAATAAGAAGAAACATAAATTAAATAAGATTGTATTGACTTGACGGAAAATTTTATTTCTCATTCTCATGTTACCATACAACCGTTTCGGTTCTGAAATAAGAGAAATGCAGTATCACTTTCATACTTTCCTCCCCTAAAACCCGGGACATAAAATACTGCGAGCATAGGACTCAAAATGTTCCATCCCATGCTTAGGGCCTATGATAAACATCCTTATTTCTCAACTAATACAAAGTATACAGCTATGGATAACGTATAAGCGGAAAGGATTGTTTACCTACTTCTGATATAGCATACTCACACACTTAAGTTATCCCAGCAATACGACCTCTTATTCTACATCAAAATGTGAAGTGAGAAAATATTTCTTGTGTCGAGGGTAGAGAAAGTTATGTGACTGCATTACAATGTGCTTTATTCTCGTGGATTTTATTCAAGAATTATTTTCACAAAACGTTAGCATCAGAATTCGTTAAAGTTCAATAAATTATTATGTAGTGTTCAGAGCCCCATGTGAACTGTGTAAACAATACACTGTTGTCTTGACAACTGAATGGGATTTCATTTTTTTTGCATAATATTCTCAGAAATTATATAATTTTCAAGGGAAGGACTGATTTGTTTCAATTTTAATGTCGACAGCTATACTTCCCGGGCTTAACTGAGTATGTGTGCAAAATTTCGTGTAGATTGGTAAAGAAATGTAGATTTGTATAGGGAACAAACATACATACACACTTTCGATTTTATATATTAGATTCCCTCCCGTAATGATAAGGACAGGGCAAAATACACATAGGCATATATTTGATGTGGGATTTGGGAACACTGTGACAGCCGATGCACGCTAGATAGGGAAGGCCGCTATCTTCTCCTGCCGATAGCTCTAAGAGGCTACTCAATATTTTTATTTTACGAGATTTGGAATTAATTTTCACTCACTAAAAGTTTATATGAGCAACTAATTTTTGGCATGTGTCTATGTGCAATCCACCAGCGTGGTCATGTGGTTAGCGTTGCTGATTACAGATCCATCGGCCCGGGTTCGATTCCCGGTACCTCCTCGGATTTTTCTGAGGTAGGGAGGTCTGGTAGGGGTGCACTCAGCCTCGTGATTCAAATTGAGGAGCTACTTGATAGAGAAGTAGCGGCTCCGGTCAAGAAAACCACCATTAACGGCCGTGGGTGTCGGCATGCTGACCACATGCCCCCCAATCCTACCATCTGCCTACGGGAGATGACGCAGCGGTCGGGCAGTAGGCCAAGTCCCTCCAGGGATGTAGCGTCACTGAGTAGAGTTTTAGTCTATGTGCAATAAAGACCTACCGTGTGACGGCTGTATGGTCCCCTTGTAAGATCTCAAAACTTAATAAAAACAGTCATATGCAGCTTGCCTATAATGGTATAAGATATTCGTTTGACAATTATGAAACTCTCTTTTCTAATTTCGTAAACTTAACTCGTATTTTAATAAATACCATTATAGAATTGTTGCATAACGCACTTTATTGAGCTATGTTGTGCCCACAAACACACAGACATGTTTTCTGTTTTCATGTGGCCTCAAAACATGTTAGGGTCGAATGCAATTACTTTTTCTCTCTATTATGCAACTAAAGAATGCAGTCAAATGATTAATAAATAATTAATTACAGTTTTCAATTTTGATGTTAGTTTTCCCATAAAGTTTCTAAATTATGTAAACATTGTGTTCACATGAGGAAAGTGCCTTTATATCCTGTACTGTTTTATAAATGTGCATGCAGCTATATCCAACTAAACTCTTGTTTTATGTCACTAATAGAACTAAAGAGAAATGACACACTGGCCCTCGTTCCACAAGGAGAGATCATTTTCATTGTATATGTAGATTTTAAGACATAACTTAACACAGTTTTCCTGGCATGTAGACTTGTGTTTCCTCAGGAGTGTTGATATCAATTCATGGTGAACATACGATAGTTGTGGCAGCTTTAATGCAGGTCAAGCAAGAAGGTCACAGTTTAATTATGTTCAAGTGCCATGGATTTTTCTGTTCACATTCTTTACCCTTGCTATTCGAGTTACAATTGCATACAAGTTTAAACAATTTAGTCAGTTTATACATACAAATCTCAAGAAACAATTTCATATACATGGTTTGTTTTTTTAGTAGTGGCAACTATTTTATTTCTCCATAAATAGCATACGTACATGGTTCTAACTTTTATAGGCTTTTGATGTAATCACCACGTTCCCCGCGATGCATAAGTCTTTGGAACCCGTTGGCACTGCCTAATCTGTTGATGGTGCAAAGAGAGCAGTCGGTTGCCTGTAAAACATCTTCAACCATACGAAAGCGAATCCCCCAAGTGCTCCTTCATCTTCAGGATTAGATCAAAGTTGCAGGGACTTAAATCTGGAGAGTACAGAGGGTGATACAGCTCCTCCCAGCCCCAGCGATTGAACAATTCAGACACAACTCCTGCTGTATGTTCCCTAGCGTTGTCATGCAGAAGGATGGGTGGATTATCTATGAAGTTGTCGCTGTTTTCTTTTTAGAGATTTTTGCAGATTGTTTCGCAAACACAAACAGTAGTACTCAGCAATAACGTTCTGGCATGGGGGAACGGTATGTTTTAAGATCACACCATCCCAATCATGTTTTACAGCAACCGACCGCTCTGTTCACACCATCAATTGATTAGGCAGTGCCAGCGGATTCCAAAGACTTATGCATCACGGGGAACATGCTGTACGCAATGGTGGTGATTAGATCGAAGGCCTGTAATAGTTAGAACCATGTACGTTTGCTATATGTGTAGAAATTGAATAGTTTCCTCTACAAATAAAAAACGTCGGGACTCGTATGCAGTTTAAAGTTTTAACGCATTAGTTCACAAGTTTCCTAACATAAAAACAGGTCATTTTCGCAACATATGAGGCCATGCGACAGGAGGGAAAAAATGAACAACGAGGGAAAAAATGAACAACGCAGAAAGCTCAACACACGATATTCAACTTAATGTATTGTCATAATTCATTTTGCTTTGTGGCATCGCCACATACAAATGCTAAAGTGAGAGAAAGTGTAGTTAGGGCTGTAATTGACCTGCATTTTTCATCCTCTGAAGCAGAGAGAAGGTTCCATATTTATGAAAGAGCAGCTCAGATGTAGGAACGTCACTATAATGCGACCGGAAGTTTTCATAGGAAGCGTGGATCTGCGGAAGGCCGTGTATTTCGATGCTAGATTGGTTGCAGAAGTTGAGCGTAAGTAATTGATTTTGCACTAGAAGTACCGGTATTATAAAATAAAATACTTAAAATATGCTCCTTGAATAAACATATTCCTCCCGAATCTATTAATTATTAATATTATAAAAATTTGCAACCAAGAATATGGCAGATTTGAGGCATTAGCCACAGCCTTCTATACATGTTTGTTTTGGAACAAAACTGACTAAATAATCACGAAAATACATGGATAGACAAGAGCCGTGTGTGAACCTAACCTTAAGTCTTCCTGTACATGCGCATATGCTCGTTCGTGATACTTAATCAAATACCGCTCAACATTTTTTATTTGACCGACTGTACATTCATTCCTATGTTGTGATAGGCATAGCTTATTATACAATCACTGCCAATGATGTGGAAGGCGGCAAATTCCCTCAGCATAACCATGAGATAATCTTCTGCTCTCACATCTCATTGCTGTGACATAAGGTTTGTTCGCAAAGCAGTCAGAAACCAGGAACAAATCGTTCGCGCATGCACTCTTTCTCCACACGCGTTCGCAAAGCGAGAATCCGTTATTCTGATTTCAATCTTCTGTTCGCAAAGCTCTCACGGACAGTTTCTGTACTAAAAGAAAAGTTTGCAGGCTCTAGCATGAATTGTTATCAGAGACATGCGCAGTAACCTATTTTCACGCGCCTGACTCCTCCCTCCTATAACATTGCGCCAGATTTATAAACATAGGCTACTTATATGTATGAATAATGGAAGATAATTAAAAATTTCCCAAAATATAGATTATATTGTCGATGTATATTGCATTTATAACATGTCAAATGGAAATATATATTTTATTTGCATATCATATCGATTAAACGCAGAAACTATCGATTCCAAATTCTTGTAACCGTTCGCAAAGTGCAAATCACGGGTAAGTTACAGACTGGACATGCGCAGTACAACAAATTCTCAAGCGGTCACGGATTTGCTTTGCGAACAAACCTATTGTCTTCACATTGTTGGCAGAGTTTGGTGAATTCTTTGAGAGACTACTTTTGAAGGACTGTAGATCTTATAAATACTGGTTATAATAATTTGTTTTTTGTATTTTTCTCTATCCTTTTTTTTTTAAATTCATATTCTTTATTCTCCATAAATATACAACACTACATGTGGATTCGTCAGTATTGTCTTATAAATAAAGTATATAATCAAGAATGAAGTATCCAGTTCCATAAAATATGTTAAAATATCAGTCTATGTACATAAGAAAACCTATAGGCAACACATAGTGACTGAAAACAATTAGTACAAATATTCATTTATCCTGATACAGATCACTGTTTAAAATTTATACGTTAAATGTTAGGATATCGTGTGTGACCTTTTGATTGTATACTTTCTTGCCTGACCCACATTATCATGGAATAAGAATAGTTGTCAAGCTTTTTGCGGTAATCCCTGTAGGGTAGAGTCAATCAGTCAGTGGTGAGTGCTGTTTTTATTGGTCCTTATAAGGGCTGACCTGCATATTTTATTATCAGTTCTTCGATGCATTTGTTCCAAGCCTGGTTGTTGCTGAATACCCATTATTGAAATTTGAATCCTCTAGTTTGAGTTTGATGGTGTCTCTAGTAAGTCCATTCCACAATTGTAGTTTCTTGACAAAAACTGTGATTTCCATGAAGTTAAATATGACTATTAATTATTACAGGAAGTTAGTAACAGTGAAGTTTTTCTAATATAGTAATACAAGAATTGAGTCAATTTTTGTGACACTTACTTCACTTGAGTTCTCTATTTGGAGACTAGTTTCGGGAGATTTTTCCTCCCATATTCATTCCATTTTGACTGCAGCTTGTTGCTGTTGCTGCTTGACTGCCCTCTGGTTTCTTTAAGATGAATTTATTGAACAGTTCATTGGAGGCGGGGGAAATGAATATGGGAGGAAAAATCTCCCGAAACTAGTCTCCAAATAGAGAACTCAAGTGAAGTAAGTGTCACAAAAATTGACTCAATTCTTATATTACTATATTAAATATGACTGTCCAGCCATTTCATAAAATATGGGAATTTTTCCCTCAATGAGAGAAGTTATAAAATTATTGTAATTGGGTGGTCAAAAATAAGTTTAAAACCTCAAATTATCTGAATTTTAAGGACTTGGGTATATTTGAAGTGGTTTCATGTGTAAAATCTGTCGATTTACTTATTTATTGCGTTGAGTTACTTTTTTTTTTGCCATTTTTAGCATGATTTTAACACTCTTTAATACCAAGTAGTCAAGAGTAATCAGCTATGTCCATTTTCATTTGAGAAAATATACATCTTAAGGTACAATTTGGTATAAGATTAACTTAAAAAATATGTGTGGTTAATTACTATGTAAAATAACAAACAAGGGAATTTTTGTCCCACCCGTAACAGTGATAGTTTTGTTAAATTATCATTGATGAGTTAAATACATGTTTTGACAACCTGGAAACAGTTTATAATTTGTATTTAATCCCTCACACCTTCATTAATAACAACATCAAGACCCTAACATTAATAGCAGAACAGAAATGAACTTTTGTTTTGCATCATTAAAATCAGTGTCCAAATTATGTCCCACCCGAAATAGATTTTGAAAAACAAATTTAAAATATTTAAAATAAACTTTAAATAATGCTTTGGAGGAGAAGGCATTGTAAATTTTACAGAATGTGAAGAACCAATTCTAGTTTATTATTTATGATATGTAATAAACAAAAATAGCTTTTATAATTTGTCAGAATGTCCCACCCGTATTTATGAAATGGCTGTGTCCTGTTCTGTTGATTGGCAAGGTCTCTTCTGGGTGGAAGAGCCGGTTGCACTATTTACGCTCCTTACAACACTGTTGTACGCTCCAGGTTGTGCCTGGCATTCTCAATATGACATTTACCTTACGTTGGTTAGATTTCCTGCACTATCTCTATATATATAAAAGGCTTTGTCCTGACTGACTGACTGAATGACAGGAATCAACGTACAGCCTAAACTATAACAGGTAGAGACTTGGAATTTTGACAGTAACTTCGTTTCATAATGTAGGTGCTCACTAAGAAAGGATTTTGAAAAATTCTGATTTTAACTGCCAAAAATTAAATGTTTTTGAAAATACTTAACCCCTTTTTACACAGAATTATCCAAACAAATTCTCAGAACATATTGTTGCCAGTTGTATCAGGTGGGTTTGGATTAAATGAAATGGATGTTTGACAAATTAGAGAAGGTATCATTATAATTCATATTATCTGTATTAATAAAAGGAATTGTTCTCGATGTCCAGCGAAATCTACTGAATGCAGAGATCTGAAATTTTAAACATAGGTGGGCTGAAGGGTCGAAAATGCACCTCCAAGCTGGAATTTTAATTTTAGTTTTCGTTCGTGAGTTATGAGTGAAAAACGGGCATAAAACGTGCATTTTGTGCGTTTTCAAAACATAAGTTTTCAGTTATATATTTCAATGTCAAATCAATTACAGTTGGCTTTGGCTATTTTTGTCATACCTTGAAAATAAAACTTTCGCGATCGCTTGAATGTTGTAAGCCCTAAATATGGTCAAACGTTGTTTTATTTGGACGAATCTCACTATACAGAGGTTTTCTGGGCCAAGAAACTCGAATCTGAGGTCGCTTTTACCAGACGATGCTATCTAATCGTGGTATGTAGTCCACGTGATTTAGGTGTTAATAAATATAATGATTGTACTATTATGCTCTTAATTTTTAATTTTTTAAATAATTATCGCGGGCAAAGCCGCGGGCACATGCTAGTTCATTATAAACAGTATCGACAACCAGTGCACAGAAATTGATCTCTCCTTGGAAGAATATTTCCATTTTATTTTCCTTCTTTGAAATTTGTTTTACAATGTAATGGTACCAAAGAACAGCTTTTTCTATAAACAGAATTTAAATTGTTATTTCGTGTTAGATAGAGAAAACTACGGTAATTTAGTTTCACAGGAATTTGCGGTTAAAATACTTAAAAGTAAAATTATGTGTTCTTCAACAACTTGTAGAGTGAGTTCTTATCTTATTTACAATGTCTGATGTTTACCTTAACCTCTGGTGTTCCCAATGATTTTCCTACAAGTTCCAAAACCATTCTTCTGAGTACAGTCGGTCAAATAAAAAACGTCGGGACTCGTATGCTGTTAAAATTAAAGTTTTGACGCATTAGTTCACAAGTTTCCTATAAAAAACACAAAATACAGGTCATTTTCGGAACATATGAGGCCATGCGGCAGGAGGGAAAATATGAACAAGGAGGGAAAAAATGAAAATCGCGGAAAGCGCAACACACGATATTCAACTTAATGCATTGTCATAATTCATTTTGCTTTGTGTCATCGCCACATACAAATGCTAACGTGAGAGAAAGTGTAGTTAGGGCTGTAATTGACCTGCATTTTTCGGTCTCTGAAGCAGCGAGAAGGTTCCATATTTATGAAAGAGCAGCTCAGAGGAGGGAACTTGACTATAATGCGACCGGAAGTTTTCATAGCAAACGTTGATCTGGCCGGATGCGTATTTCGATGCTAAGATTGGTTGCAGAAGTTGAGCGTAAGTTATTGATTTTGAACTAGAAGTACCGGTATTATAAAATAAAATCTTAAAAAAATGCTCCTTGAATAAACATATTCCTCGCGAATCTATTAATTATTAATATTATAAAAATTTGCAACCAAGAATATGGCGGATTTGAGGCATATAGCCACAGCCTTCTATACATGTTTGTTTTGGAACAAAACTGACTAAATAATCAAGAAAATACATGGATAGACAAGAGGCGTGTGTGAACCTAACCTTAAGTCTTCCTGTACATGCGCATATGCTCGTTCGTGATACTTAATCAAATACCGCCCGACGTTTTTTATTTGACCAACTGTACTTACTCATTCTCCCAAAACTTTTTCCCAAATTAATTTTCCTCAAAACTCTTTCTCCCAAAAGACTTTCCTCTAATACCCATTCTCCCATCACACCTTTACTCAAATTTAGTTTTCTGAAGAGACCTACTCATTTCCAATACTCATTCGCCTAATATACTTTTTCCAAAATACTTATTTTTGCAAACTATTTTTTCCTGATTATACATTCTACTGAAATAGTTTTTCCCAAATCTATTTCTTCTGAATGGGCTTGTTGAAATCCTTTGTGTATCTGAGTGAATGCTGCGATAAGATGAGTCTATAATAAGAAATATCGAATGTGTCTAATGTAAGCTAGTATTTTGCTTTCCTTCTTATGTTCATTGCTTTTGGATTGATAATCTTGACTTACTGTTATTCCTCTTACATTGTACTCCTTTGTCTCCATTTCTTACAGAAATAATTATCTTTACATTTTAATAATTGTTATTTTGTGTATGTTATAATCTTGGCTTGAACTCCACATAAGCTATTGAAATGCATTTATCTTATGTTACATTTATGTTATGTTACAACACTTCTGTGTTTTTGTTTATTTTAGTTTATATACAAGGTACTGTTTACAGAAACGAAACACAATTTTATGGAAATATTTATTGCAGCAGATATAGCAAGTGTATAGCTACTATTCAACATATTCGCCACATGAATTGAGACATTTGCCATACCATGTAACCAACTTTTTAATGCTTGTGTCGTAGAAGTATGCCGCCTGGGATTTGAACCCCTGTGTGACAACCATTTCGTCTTCTCTGTCATTCCCTGTCATTTCTTGAGGTGTAGGAAAAGATGGATATCAGTGGGAGCGAGGTCCGGGCTGTAGGGTGGATGTTTAAACTCTTCCCAGCGGAACTTCTGTGGGAGACTTGCTGGGAGGTGTTTAAAAGTCCACTCTACAGCCCGAATCTCGTTCCCAGTGATTTTCATCTTTTCCTACATCTCAAGAAATGACAGAGAATAAAAGAGGCAGAGATGGTTGTCACACAGTGGTTCAAATCCCAGGTGGCAGACTTCTACGACACAAGCATTAAAAAGTTAGTTGCATGGTTTGGCAAATGTCTCAATTTCGGTGGCGAATATGTTCCAAAATGCTGAACACTTGCTGTATCTGTTGCAATAAATATTTCCATGAAATTGTGTTTTGTTTCTGTAAACAGACCCAGGGAAACTTTCTTTCTGGATGTGCCTTGTATGTTAAACATTTTCCCTTTTTACTTTGTGAACTCTACTTTCAAACAATTTAATTTGGGAGAATTGATTCAGGATAATGACTATTCTTCATTGGGATTTGCTCCCAGTGTTAATACGTGGGTCGTTTCAAAAGTTCTGGACACTGTAAGATAGAATGGAAGAAAATAATTTATTTTACAAAATACCTTTACAGGCCTTCAATATAATCTTCATTCTTGCTTATGACAGCTTCCCAACGTTTTGGCAAATTTTTTATTCTGGATAGGGCACCTTCATTGTTGAGCTGTCTGATTACTCAGGTCACCTCACTGGAAGCTTCATCAATTGTAACAAAACATTTTCCAAGTCTATGGATGGGAAAGACTTCCCCACCAATCATACAGTCCTGATTTGAGCCCACCAGACTTGATTTGTTTCCCAAATTGAAGGAACCACTCCCTGGAAAACGTTTTGTTACAATTGATGAAGCTTCCAGTGAGGTGACCTGAGTAATCAGACAATTCAACAATGAAGGTGTCCTATCCAGAATACAGAATTTGCCAAAACGTTGGGAAGCTGTCATAAGCAAGAATGAAGATTATATTGAAGGCCTGTAAAGGTATTTTGTAAAATAAATTATTTTCTTTAATTTTATCTTACAATGTGCAGAAATTTGAAATGACCCTCGTACTTCCGACCTGTATGTACGTAACTTTTTCTCTAGCTTTCCAGTTTCATATGTCTGAGCAGGTAACATATTGTATAAGTTATTCTCTTTCTTTGGGAGCTTCGCAAGCTATCGACTTACATTTTTCTAATAAACACTTCACTTGTTTTTATCATAAGATTGCTTTTGTCCAGTTCCCATCAGTTGCAGAATGTTTAAATTCAAACTGTAACTGTATCTATTTCTCCTGCTGCTAGGCCTACCTTCTGATAACTTAATAAACCATAGATGCTACCAAACCACAATGTGAAAATTTTTTAAAATATGTTCAGAAAAAAAAAATACATACCATACATTAACCCTTTCACTATTACAGCTGTATTAAAGCATCAGCACGCATCACTGCTGGCCGTGCTATTGACGATTATATACGACGCACCACTTTGCATGCCTATAAACAAAAGAAAGTCCCCTTAACAGCCATTCAAAGTGTGTGAGCTTGCAATGTTACCTTTTGTTTACATCCTGACACCATCAGTTTCCTGTTCTCTGCCTTGAGTTGCCATCTGTAGCTAAATATTTCAGGCAATGTATTACACCATGCATTAAAATGCATTATAATGCAGGCTTTCCCGGGATTGCGTAAATCAGTCTAAACTTAAAGAAATACAAGGAAACTGACAAATTATTTGCATTTCTTTGTCCAGTTATGATTACAAAATAAATTTTCAAATTAATTCAGTATCACCAATTGCACAGTGAATAATATGTTAGCAGTAAAAAGGTAAATCGATCCCTGTATGGGCCATGGAGATCCATAGGGCTTCCAGGAGGTTAAGGCTCCCAGATTGTGACGTACGGCACATGAGGGTGGCAAGGTTGTCAGCCCTACACACCAGCCGTTATTTTACCCCAAGGATTGCTCCTGGTACTCATTTCTGTTAGAGGCTGAGTCAACTCCAGGGTCATAGTGGCACCAAAAGGATTAGACCAATTGAAAAATCTCAACAACCTCATTGGGAATCGAACCCATGGCCTTCTGGTTTGTAGTACAGTGCCTTAACCACAACACCACGGCATACCCGTAATATGTTAGCAGTGAAAGGGTTAAAAGTGTCTAGAATCTACAAACTCAAGTGCCAATTTGTAGTAAAAAAAAAAAAAGATAGAAAGAACACTGGAGACACCTAGCGATTCACTTTTGAAATCACAGTCATTAAATAGTTATCTAAGGAATACATTTTGGTAAAAACAAATCTTTGAACCTGGGAAAAAGCAGAATACAGTAGAACCTCGATAATTCGAGCTAATTGGGGTTGAGGCTACCTCGAATTACAAAAAACTCGGATTATACGGAAATTTCACTAAATCAATGGGTAAATCGCAAATAAATGTTTAATGAGCACAATAACGGTTTAAATAATAAATAAATAAACAATATTGTTGGCCTACATACCTGTGTTACGCCTGTATGTATATATTGTCAAACATTTCCAATTTGCTACATCGGCATCCTTTAAGGATTAAGTCCTTGTCTGACCCTTAATGGAGTGGAACGGGAAAGCGATGCTACTAGGAAAACACTTTTAATTGCCATTGTAGGGATTACTGTAACAATACAGTATTCTTTTCTGAAAGGATGGGGAAATATGCACTGTACAATTGATTGACACGAGGTCCCGACAAAGAAAAATCAAACCTAACGGTTTCTGTCAATCTGTAATAGAAATGCGTTAGCAGTCTGAAGCCAAGGTTATTTCTGTGTATTATGAACAAAAACCTTAAGTGGGACAGTTTTACCTGCATTTTTGTACATGGAAAAATTGAAAGAAAGCTCAAAATGTAACACATTCGGAAGTGCATAAAACTTACAAGCGGACACCGTATAAAAACGGGAGTTTACTCTAGTTTTATGGATAATTTTAATTTTCTTAAGACCAGCTCGAATTACACGGAACCTCAAAATACCAGGGCTCGAATTACCGAGGCTCTACTGTATCTATAAAAATAGATCATCATGTTACATAATACATCATGACATTTGGTCCCTTCTGTAGTTCACCAGAGGGAAGCAGCAGCAGCAGAAGACAAGTACAGATTGAATCAGTCTGCTTACTGACAATGTTGAACACACTGGCAAAAGTACTCTTAATGATAAACCTGAGGGAAGTCTTTTTAACTTGTCTGTGTTTATTACCATAACACTCAAATTCAGAATTAACACTCAAGTTCTGAATTCTAAACTAAAAACAGATCAGTATTAAGCTGAAAGAACCCCCACTTTCAAACATCTATGTTTGGCCATATCTAGATAGATGTCCCAAGTACAAATAGACAATTGTTTATATTTCAGGTTTTGGTAAATATTACTTGTCTACAGTTTCTTTCAACATAATAGGAAAAGGATTTAAGTTGAACCCTTCGACTTCCACTAATCACTGCTCTTTATTATGAAGCAGGGTTCCCAGGCATGAAAGCTAAAGTGAAGTGCTACCCAAAAGTTCCCAAAATTCATAAATGGTGCACCACCCAGTGGTAGTATGAGAAAATGCAGCTAGGTGACATTTCATACATCCCTTGAGAGTCATTCTTCCAAGTGATTTTATTAAAACAACATATAATATAAACAATGACACTTATTTATAATAGTGGATAAAACAATCTTTTAACAACACACCACATTTCAACCTGCCCTCCAGGCAGACCTGGAGAAAGGCCTGGAGGGCAGGTTGAAATGTTGTGTGTTGTTAAAAGATTGTTTTATCCACTATTATAAATAAGTGTCATTGTTTATATTATATTTTGTTTTATTAAAAGTATAGTGGAAAGAATAGGACCATAAATTATTTTCAATTGAATATCAAGTGGTTTTGTTCTGAGTTTATACATTTACAGTCTTACTAATAATCCATTTGTAACATTTATACCAGGAAAATACACAGCTGAGGAGAAAAAGTGTACTAATAATCCTTGCATAAGGCTGAATGTGTACAACGCTTTATAGCCTAACATCCTTGTATAAGCTTGATGTAAATAATCGAGATGGCTGATATCCATAACAGCCGATCATTTCGTAGATGTCTCAGATTTAATTTTGAGGTTATGCATCCATTCTTAAGGTAATTTGTTAGGAAACATTCTGAACTGCTTTTGCAGAATTATAAACATTGTTCCTTGTTTGCGGGACATATTACCATAATTTTACCCATGATTACACTTTCTGAAAACAATGTAATGAAATACTGAAACTAGATTTTCTCTCAGTAGATGATACACTGCATGTTGTTTGTTCACTGCTTGGACTGATAGGGACATTGGCGTTCTGCAATCGCATGCTTCCTTCACAGCCATGGGCTAGTAATGTCATCACCAGCATGACGTGTTTGATGACGTTTCACATTCAAACCCAACTTAACCCTTGGAGTTATGGTGGGTTTATTAGTAACATGGCTTATGTAGAACTTTGCATGGTGATCAACCAAACAACTGTTCAATGCAGCTTTTATTAGTAAGACTGTTAATGTTTTGAGCATTTTTCTATTGCTGCATTTTGCGACTTCATGACTTGTGAGGGGTGTAAGGGTTTCAAACTCAGGAAAAACTTCTGACAACCTTGGAAGGGAAATTTTGATCATTGTGAAGCTGATTCTGAAAATTGCTGCTGACACATAGGCAATTCTGCTCCTACTAGTACTCAGCAGTCTCAGAACAAGCTTTGCTGTACATAAGAGTTCTTCACAGGCTAACAGCCAAGTCAAGGGTTTGATAAACTCCGAGCTTTCGGACTCCATATCTCTGAGTCCTTCTTCAGGGAAAGTGATGAGAAGGCGGAAGGGGCCTGTATATATACGCCGGAGCAGTTAGTTACGCCCACTAACTGCTCCGGCGTATATATACAGGCCCTTTCCACCTTCTCATCACTTTCCCTGAAGAAGGACTCAGAGATATGGAGTCCGAAAGCTCGGAGTTTATCAAACCCTTGACTCGGCTGTTAGCCTGTGAAGAACTCTTATGTATTATTCGCCGAGAAAAATTCAAATCTTATAAGCTTTGCTGTAGTTTGTCTCATGTTGAGTTCATCTAACAAAACCCTCTGCCATATGATAGTCCAACAACATTATCTTTGATGGTCTGCCTGCAATCTTGCAAGATCACAGTCCGAACAGCAACGGAATTTTCAGGTGTAATCCCAGTCATAGGCGTAGCCAGGCCGACCATATGGGGGGGGTTATAACATCCGCGGGGTCTGGCGAGTATGGAAGGAGAGGGGGGTCCGGGGGCCCTCCCCCGGAAAATTTTAAAAATTAAGATGCAAAATAACGAGTTTTAAGCTTCCGGGGGTTCTCCCACGGAAAATTTTAAAAATTAAGATGCAAAATAACAAGTTTTAAGCTTCCGGGGGTCCTTCCCCGGAAAATTTTAAAAATTAAGACGCAAAATAACGAGTTTTAAGCTTCCCACGCTTTATACTTGTATTAAGCAATTTATGGGCAGACTTAAAAAAATTATACAATTTTTTATTCAATGGGGGGGGTTCAAACCCCCAAAACCCCCCCCTCGCTACGCCTATGATCCCAGTTAAATGCCGTCCAGAATGATCATCTTCATCAGCTGATGTTCGGCCATTTTTAAACAGCTTGAACCACTTGGAGGTTTGAGTCTCGTCTCCAAATGCTGCTTTACATCTCATGCGTTTCTGCAGCAGCTTTTCCAGAGTTTTGAAACAGAACTTTTTGTAGATGCACTGCTCCCTCACATCCGTCAATGTGAAAAATCGCAAAATAAGCAACTCAACAACATAAAAATGCTCAAGAATACCAATTGCATTCACTTGTAACAAGACCATTTGGTACACTAAGTCACAAGTGTCACCTAGGAACATTTTCTCATTCTACCATTGGGTCACATGTTACTTATGATAAGTTATGAATTTCAAGAACTTTTGGGTAGCATCTTGTATATCTGTCAGTGCATAGTATGGTATTTTGTTCATTGTAATATAGTCATCTGAAGCTTACAAACTTGAGGCTCCTTGGTAAACTACATTGAAAAATATCGTAATTGTGCTACATATGAAATTAAGAAATTGGATGTTAAGTTAGTCACCATTGGAAATACTGTATTCTACTCGTACAGTTACAAGAACCAGTGCCTTGGTCACTCGGGCAAGTTGCATCAAGTTGTGAAGGTTATAATCGCTGCAGCATGCAATGTTAAGATTGTGTGAGGTTTCAAGATGGTTAAATTTGGAACAAGTATTGCCTCTGTGCTTCAGGAGATCTATGGCAAGATACCTTAGGTTGAAGTCAGTGTTTTGAGTGGTGCCTCCATTTTTAAAATATTTAGGATTGTTGGGAGATGAGAAATCTGGATGACCGAAACAATTAAAACTCCGGAAGGTGTTTAAAAAAATCACACAACTGAATCACCACCAGATTACAATTTAAGAAGTTGTAGACACCATCAGAATGTCATCTGACGGTTATCAATCTTGATTTGAACTCAACAAAGTTCTTGGAAGTGTTCCCATACTCTCCTTATTTACCAGATTTAGCTCAATTACTTTTACAGATGCTTCAGCTTCCTTCGAATCTGATTGCCATTCATCTCTGTTCACTATGTCACCTTCTTTCAGATTTAAAACTTCCATTGCCTTAATTATTCCTTTTATTCATGTTAACCCTTAATTGGAGTGCTGTTCAGCCCTTGGGACTCCAAAATAAAAAATACCTGTGTTTTCAATGTTATAAAAAACTTCTTTATTTTTGGTTGTATAGTAAAGTTAATTAAAAACATCTAAAGAAACCTAACCAACCAAATTAAAAGCCAAAGCCAAAAGAGTATGAAAAAAGTACAGTCAACTCCTGATATAATGCTCCTCTTTACAGTGCCACCCTCGTACTGCACCAATAAATCCATGTGAACGGATCTTCTCCCATACAAAATACATAAGAAACCTCGTTACTGTGCCAGTTCATTTAGTGCCAGTGAATATAAGACAAGATTTTTACAAAATATAGCTTGCAGTGATTTTTTTACTTGTAGAATTCTTTTAAACCTGGTGTAAATGTTAAGAAGATTATTAAGGAAACATACCACACTTTATTTCCAAGAAGTGAGTGTAAATGATGTGTGTTAAGAAGTCAGACAGACACTCTGCGTGAGGTTGGAGCAGATAGAAAGATTCCTTCATACAATGAGGCATTCCAAACTTTAACTTCTTTTATTCCAATATCTATTCAGCTGTTACACACTACTCTACAGTTACAGTTAATCACTTACATGGACCCACATGATTTTCAACCCCTTTGTGTACTGTAACATTGGACATATACTGTAATAAATTGAGTTACTGTACAGTATTTTATTTTGTACTAAAGTTCTCTATTTGCTTTTTATGTAATTTTTCTGTCGTAATACAGTAAATTAATACAGCACTGTAATATGACATTTTTATTTTTAAAATTAAATTTCGTTTTAATGCCACCCTCGCTTTGTGCCACTAAATGTTAGAGAAGGAATGGTGGCATTATATCGAGGGTTCACTGTATTAATAAATACATTTCTTATTGAAAACATGATTGGTAATGAGAATATTATAGGAGAAAAATTCCTCCGACACTGGGACTTGAACCCAGGACCTTTGGCTATTCGCGCCAATGCTCTACCAACTGAGCTAAGCCGGAGTTCAATTCACAGCGCCAGATGGAATCTCTCTCCTATGACTGTTTGCCCTAATGGTCTACCTCACAGACAGACAAGTTATGTCATATGCAGTACTGTGAGGCACACTAATTAGTGATTTTTGTGACCGGGCTCCCACTGTTATTGTACAGTTAACATTCAAGATAGATATATAAGCATTCATGAACCACAGATAATTGTCTCTGTTGGACATTACATGAGAATATTATACTGCATATGACATAACTTGTCTGTCTGTGAGGTAGAGCATTAGGGCAAACAGTCATAGGAGAGAGATTCCATCTGGCGCTGTGAATTGAACTCCGGCTTAGCTCAGTTGGTAGAGCATTGGCGCGAATAGCCAAAGGTCCTGGGTTCAAGTCCCAGTGTCGGAGGAATTTTTCTCCTATAATATTCTCATGTAATGTCCAACAGAGACAATAATCTGTGGTTCATGAATGCTTATATATCTATGATTGGTAATGTCTGAAGTACAAAAAAATGAAATACATTGACTTTTAATATAAGAATAACAAACTGACAATGTTTGAAGAACCCCATTAAAAGTCAATATTTATGGCTCTTCTACATTTTCAATGCATTGTTTTCTTTTAACACTGCATACAAATTGGTTTTTGCACTCAACACATAAATAAGCAGGATATTTTTTAATTTGAATTTGGTATAGAACACTAACTTGTTGTTCTGGGTGGCACAGTTAGAATCGTGCTGGCTTTCTGTACCCAAGGTTGTGGATTCGATCCCAGCCCAGGTATGATGACATTTATGTGTGCATAAATGTGACAGGCCCATGTCAGTAGATTTACAGGCATGTAAAAGAACTCCTGCGGGACAAAATTCTGGCACACCAGTGACAGTCACAGGCTTAAGTTGCAGTACATCCCTGTCGTTATATAGCCATATACCATATCACTAACTTGGTAACTAACTGTGTGTCGCTTTTTTTAAAGTTAGGCTCTGTAACTTTATTTTTGATTTCATAGACACAATCGGAGTCTCACGGACTCTAGAGTTCTTGCGTTGACCATAGTCTGAGCACATAATAAGTCGTACCTACCATGGTGCTGTCTGGTGGGAGTTTATTTTTGCTAGAGTACCAGGGACTCTGCGACACTGGTTAAGGGTTAAACAAGTTTGGCCTCATTTTTCTTCAATTTGGCAGGTATCAATTCGTGGATTCTTCTTGGCTGTCTCACCAGCATCGTTCTTCTAACATGCCCTTGCTACCAGATTCTTTTTTCCTTAATACCTTCACTCCCACTAGCAACATAACTTGCCCAAGATTTCTCCGGTTCATCGTACCAAGGGCGATATAACTCGATTAAGGACGGGTATTAACAGTTTGCTGTATATTTCGTGACCGGAACTGAACAGGAATATAATTCTTTCTTCAGATGATAAATGGTGCTGGCGTGCATATATTCCCATCTTCATAGATACACACAAGCTTTTTTTGAGGTTTCTTTTATGTTTGGGAATCCATGTGACCCAAGCCTCATTCAGTGCGGGTGTATGTGTTGTAGCCAGTTCTTGTGGTACTGTAAGTAGGTTTTGTTCTAAAAAGGCGTTGAGTGATGCAGAAGTCTTTGAAATATTAGGCCTATTCAACAAAGATTCGAGGGATGAATTGATTCCATCAGAAAGTGAAAATGATAGTGAAAGTGAACATTTTTGTGCTGAATCTGTATTACCGGAAGACGTAAATGTTAGAAACATTGATGAATTTTGTGCTGATTTGCTATCACCTGTGCTCCTTCCTGAAGGTGTGTAAACAATTCATAATTCTATCATTAATAGTTACGGAGAAAATTAAGTATAACCATAGTGAAGTGAAACTTTTCTGACTACTTGAAAAAGGCTGGTCTGAGCCAACTGGTAGGCCATGAGGCGGGTGGGAATGAAAATGTTAATTTTCCTTAAGATTTTTTTTTTTTTTTTTAATTTTTGTTCATTTATTATTATTATTATTATTTTATCTTGTAATCTTGACACTCTCATGCTTTCCTCGAACCGTCTATCTCCACTGTTTTAAGATGATTTCATAAATTCTTATGGAGGGTCTGATTTCTGCACCATAGGTTGAAGTATTCTTCACGATTCCTAGTGGATTCACAACTTGATGCCACTTGTCAGATTGATGCACTGTGCACTGGGTACAGTATAGCCTCGTAAATACTAAAATCACGGACAAATGAACATAAAGCATCTTTTTTCTTAAATAACTCAACTATATTGGTTCTTCTAGGCTTAATCTTTCAATACAATCATTATGCTAATAACTGAGATAGATGCTAATTCTGAAAGTAAAGTCTGAACCCTTGACAATGTGATCTGTTACACATAATATACAAGGGTGGATCAAAAAGTAATGCACAATAATTTTTTTTACAAAGAGTATAATAGGTACAATTACAAACAAATGCGCACATGAAGGGCCATCTTTTGTCTATAGTCGCCAAGTTTCACAACACATTTTTCCCATCGTGATACCAGTTTAAAAATACCCTGTTCATAGAAGTCCGTTCGGTTGGAGTATAGCCATCTGCGGACTGCTGTTTTCACTTCTGCATCTGACGAATCTTATCTCAGCTGTTCAACATTTCATACAGTGTAGTTTACGATATTGTGCATGACCACATTGAAGTTTCGTAAAGTTAGTGCTCGCTGGGTGCCTAAGAACCTGACAGACGACCACAAGGGCCAGCGAATGATGACAAGCTTGGATCACCTATCGCGTTACACTTTCAGTTTTTGGTCCCATGAAGAAATTCCTGGCCAGTAAATGCTTTGCGTCAGATGCAGATGGCTGTACTCCAACCGAACGGACTTCTATGAACAGAGTATTTTGAAACTGGTATCACGATGGGAGAAATGTGTTGAGAAACTTCGCAACTATGTAGAAAAATAGACAAAAGATATCCCTTCATGTGTGCATTTGTTTGTAATTGTACCTATTAAACTTTTTGTAAAAAAATTATTGTGAGTTACTTTTTGATCCACCCATGTAGTTTGCGATTAGTCTACTGTGATGATTTACTAAAGAAAACTGTATTCTTGAAACAGATTGTAGGCAATATTAATATTTTTTTTTAGTTATGACCTAAAGTGTGAGAGCGTATCTCGACTCTGGTGAAATGTATCTCCCCCACCATCATTCTTAATTTTTTTCACTGTTTTCTGTAACTTTTATTTCTTATTTCTGTTTCCCACATAAGTTCAATGCATAAATAAAGTGAAAGTAGGTAACAGAATCTTGCTTGAGACATGTAGGCTTTTATTTGAAATGATAAATGGTTTTGAAAGTGAAATCCAATCTTGCAGATACGAAGAACTGTCATTTCTTCACCCACATATATTTGGGTGGATATTTCAATTAGCAAGCACAGAATCAAATTATTTTAAGAACTGAGTACCGTATTTTTCAGGCTAATAAGATACTTCGGACAATAAGACTCATATTGATTTGAGTGTGGAAATTTAAGGGAAATAAGTTCAATGTTATTCTAAACGAAATTTCATGACAGACTGAAAATACTTTCACACCCTCTCACAATCAATACAGCATATGGTAAATGTAATGGAACAGGCTGTTTAATGGTCATTGCCTTCATTTATACCACCTGCATGGAGACATCCTTTTGTAGGAAAAAACCCATCATTTCTTTCTTTTCATCTATAATTTTATGATTATCATAAGTACATCAATGTACAGTCTGTGCCGCAATTTGCAACTAATTTTTTGTTGTATAACACCTTGTTCATGATCATGGTATTACCGGCAATAGCCCTATTTACCTTTATTTTATTTTATTTATTTTTTAGTTCACTTTGGACCATTAGAGACACACTCAACTTTCAAGACTCTGTTTTCAAGTAAAAATGTGCGTCTTATAGTCCAAAAAATACGGTAATCTGTTCTCCAGTGATATGAAGAATCAAATGATCATTCCAATGAACAAGTTCAAAGTTGATGCAGGATCCAGGAACTCACAATGCAAGCTTTGAAAACTTGAGTCGGTATCAAGAACTAATGAAAACTGGTTGATGAAATTCATATCCGTTTGTGGTGAATTAGATTAGATAGCTTGAAGAGAGTTTAGAGACCTCCCGCACGTCAGCCTAAAAGGCTTAATGTGCTGCTTGTGGTGAATACTTTTGATTTATATCCAAAATGTACCACCTTATACCACAAACCATAAACACAGAGAGTTTTTTTGCTAATTTTATTGTATTAATTCAACTGCCGTAAACATTCATGGTTATATATTTATAACTGAGATACGTGTCGATTTGACACTAGTTATACATCAAATCCTTAATTGTCAATATTTACACATTGTTAATAAAACTATTAAAACCATTAAAACCCTTAAAAACAATTAAAATTTTACACTACATATCTATACCAGATAACATAGGCTACAGTACACCATTATAATTGAAGTCCATACATAAATATTTCCTCATAGTTCCAATATAACACCAGTGAATACTAATATTAAAACTGTGTTAATACCAAATTAAACAATTATTAACTATTAATGATTTGATTTATAATAATTAGTGTGAAATCAACACGTATCTCATTTATAAATATACAACCATGAATATTTACGGCAGTTGAATTACTACAATAAAATTAGCAACCTTTTATCACAATAAAAAAAAACTCTGTGTTTATGGTTTGTGATATAAGGTGGTACATTTTGGGTATAAATCAAAATAATGAAAACTGATTTGAATACTCAGATTGTTATTCAAATTTTTAGTTTTGCACTTTCATCGTGTTACAAATTATACTGCTACCACAAACCAATAGCAGTTACTTTCATGCAGTACTGTCAGATATTGTGTTATCTCATTGTACTACTAGCATTCACAGAGTAAAGATCCTTAAGATAAGTAAGTTGACTTGTCTTGTGTTAAGAATCAGCAGTCTGGCAACACTGAACTCTCTGTGTGCATGGTAGCTGTGCATTCATATGCCTGCAAAACTTATATTGTGTTAACAAAGCTAACAGAAGTGATACAACTGCACGAGAACAAGGCTTCTCCTTGCATTAAATTCCGGGGTGCGCGGGCAAAGAGAGTTAAGTCCACTTTCTTGTTACTGAGAATTAGAGTGACTTAACACACTATACCAGCTCAACATAGCTTTAGAGATGGATAAACCCACGAGGCACACATCCATAACTACCGTACAATTTTGATTATGACTTACTGGACTTGTAGAGAACATTTTTATCTATAACTCTATGGGCATATCTCAATTTTTTAGGATGGTGGACTTAACTCTGTTTGCCTGCGCACCCCGGAATTATTCGAATGATCATTCAAATACTTTTTATACAGTTCTTGGTATCTCCAAAACTTTTTAGAATCGAATAATTTAATGTTTTCATTCGAGAACTCCCACCACTGATTTCAATATCCTAATGAGAGGCACAGAATGATGTAAATTTATAAAGTAACCCAGAACCATAGTGTAGGTCTTGTTGAACACACTGATGTTTGTTCAGTTGCTTGTTTTCAACTAATCTAAACTAAACTACCTCTAATCTCTACAAGCATGCCAACATTGCAGACCCCTGATTACAGTTCAAATGGCTTGCGTATTACTACTCGCAACACAACATATCTCTAACTTAAAGTATATTAAAAAATTAATATGAATAACTTACTGTCAGTCAGGGCATCAAAATTAAAGACTATTGGTAATTTAGGGTGACCAGAATTTCAAACACTGAATGACATTTTCTTATGGTGAGGATTGTGATGTAATATAAATAGATTATTGGACAGCACTCACCAATGTTTATTGATCCTTTTGTGAAGCCATTGCATAAAGCCGTCATCTTCATAAAATAATAAAACACACTCATAATGTATACACAAACACTAAAAATTTCAACTTCACAACAAAAACCACGACATTTCACGAGACAACATGAACACCTCACGTTTTCAACTAAATAGTTGAATAAATATTCAACTACTCAATACACAACGCTAAAGTTGGACACAAGAATGATTTTCAACTAAGTCTTATTTTAGTGATGAGATGTTAAGTCGCTATGTTGTCTTGCGAAACGTTGTGGTTTTTGTTGTGAAGTTGACATTTTTAGTGTTTGTGTTTATATTATGCATGTGTTTTATTATTTTATGAAGACGACGATGGCTTTATGCAAGATTAAGTAACCTTTGACAATGGCTTCACAAAAGGATCAATAAACATTGGTGAGTGCTCTCCAATAATCTGTTTATATTATACAGAACTTCAAACACAAAAAGCAGGACCCAGTCGTTAAAGGGCAATAACACACTAAAGACTAGACCACATTTTCTCCATCTTACTAATATATGATACAGGGTGTTAATGAATAACACCGAAATATCTTACTTGCGTATAGAGGGGACATAGACAAGCAAATTTTATTAGGAGATTTTTACTCTGTGGATTCAATTTTTCCTGTTGCAACATAAAATCTCCCAGCGCATGGCCGCCACTGACTTCTAACATTAGAAAAAAGTCTAAAACAAAGGAACTTCGTTGTTAACACTGTAGTTATAAATAAAAAAAATAATGCAGTGGCGGCCAGTCATGTGATTAGTCTGTAAATATTGCAAATTATGAAAACTCTAAATTATGATATAGCTCTTGATGAATGATTAAGAATAAGGTTTCTAATGATCACTAAGAATACATGAAGTCAATTTAATGAAAATTTTAACCCTATTTTGCTTCATTATTGACTTATGAGCACCAAATTGTAATGACTTTAATGCCCTCTAACATATATATTTTACGTCATAGAGCAAAAATTTCGTAATAAAAGTTGCTTGCCTATGTCCCCTCAATACACAGGTAAAATATTTCGGTTTTGTTCATCAACACCCTGTATAATATAATAGGTCATAAATGAAGTCTTACAGGAACCACTTTATTACCAATATAGTGTATTTTTTGGTTGCAACTAACAATTGAAATAATTTGCATTCCATTGATATATATATATATTAATTCCTATTTTAACTGAGTGAGGTGGACTTGCCATCAGGAGATCCCAGGTTCAGATCCCATGACCGGCCAATTTGACATGGGTTTTTCATGGTTTCCCCAGTGATGAAGGCAAATTCCGAATTGGATATTGACCCATCCTCACCAATTTCATCCTGTGTCATATCCATTTAACAGTGGAAATTTACGACATAAAATACATCGACAGTAGAAAATAGTTGACAGTCAATAGTTTCATAGCCTACCCTATCCTGAACTCCTGATATGAATTCATCATCTTGAGTCCTTACTTTCCACTGTTAAAATAGTATGTGAACAAAGACGTAATGGGTTACTCACAGTGGATGACCTTCTACACAGACGGCTTAGGTCGAAACATTGTGATACTGTGTAGAAGGTCATCCACTGTGAGTAACCCATTACGTCATGCATGGGCATTTACTGGTTCGCGAACCACTGGCGGTTCTTCACCTTCCCGCATAAGACACAAGATGGCATTGCGGACATTCGGTGTACGTGATGGATTATTCCCATGCATGAGCCATATCTCTTTGCAAGCAGTGACGGGTTGCGACACAGTTCCGATTGGAAAGGCGTTATGGCACATTCTAAGCCTTTGTATGATGAATAATTGCACACATAAAAGAATAATTAAAAATACAAAATTGTTTGTATTATTTGTATATTGTAATGTATACTATAAAGTGAAATTAGTGTTTCCCTAAGAATGAGCAACCGCCACTGCACTTATTGTCTGTTTGTGTCTCCAACTACCCGTTCTTTTCGAACTATGTGTAAGTTAACCAAGTTTGCGGGTTGCGTATCAATGGATAGGGGTTTGCCCATGATTGCATTACGTCTTTGTTCACATATTCCTGATATGGCCTCATTGCTAAAAGTAGTGTATGTACAGCTGAAATAAAATTTAAAAAACTCCTATTTATACCCAATGTTACTGTAATGTGATGACTGATCTCTTAAGGAGCTAGTTGCCATTATAATAATCATAGTCATTGATTTTAATTAATAATTATCTTTCAAACATAACCTATTACATATAAAACAACTTTATAGGAATGGCAAAGTAGTATAGTTCACATAAAATTCAATTTTGCAGGGTATTTTAAAAACATCAGGATATTTATGAGATTTTCATTCCAATTTGCAGGCTGTTAAAGAAAGGTGTATCATGCGAAAAGCAGGACTTCTGGTCACCCTACGATAATTGCTATGTTGTACTTGAACCTAACCTTTCAATAAAGGACTCAGAAGAAAAAAGTAAAATCAAAATTTTTCCACAGTTTACATTGGCATCATAAAGTCATGTTTTTCACATCAAAGTGAGGTTATGTAAAATGTATTATACTTAATGCACCTTTACCTCGTAGAATAATGTTGATATGATCCACCAGTGGAATACACTTCCGTAGTAAAGAAATAATTGTTTAGCATTTCAAATAATAATTAAACTTATTGGTTTAGGTTTTTAGAAGTGAAATTTAAGAAATTGAGGATTTAAGGTTGATGTATTTAAACCCTCTTGTGTGAAGAGGTTGGCATGCCTGATAGACTTGAGTGTTGCGTTGGAATAAGTGCTATCTAATTGTCTTGATATACTTACATGCTGTAAGTTGTCCCTCCACGTGCCTCGCCCCTCTTCCAAAACCAACAACAGATCTCGGGGCCTGGAGATAAGGGCGGTGATAAGACGGGTAAGTACTCGAGAGGCATCTCACTGTTCGCATGAGTGCTTTGACAGCTGCAGGACTCAGCCTCTTTCTGCGGGGCCTCACACTCCCCCTCTAGCACCAAGCAAATATTCCTTTCTGTTTTCTAGTGTTTGTTTTCTCTTTCTATATTTTTCATATAGTTATTTATCAGTTTTCATTTGTTTGTACTCTGACATCAAAGAATACATTTTCCACCTACAAATTAATAGCGCTAAGCAAAAACCAGTAGCCCCAAAATTAACAAAAGAAATTCCAACACAGTATGGTAGCTCTTTTTGTGTATAGATCAGTAGTTCTCAACCTTTTTCAAACAGAAATTAACCAAACAATCTTAAAGGATCGTCCAGAAAGTACAATGACAAAATAACTAATAAAGGTTTTTCAACAGAACTTCTTATTTTACTTCTGCACATAAAGAATTAGGCAATCACCCTGCACCTCAGCGCATTCTTAGTAGCAGCAGTGCTCAGTATATTAGTGCTGTTTTGTAATGGAAAGATTCTCGTTAAAAGAAGGGCTTCTACGCCAACAAACTATTTCAATCCTGAATGGAAAACTGCATACTTCTTCATCTACTATCATAGAAATGTTTAGTTATATGCAGTGCTTTTTTTCTGGGGGTATGCAGGGGTACGCATACCCCTTAAAGATTTTTCAGTTTCTTAGTTATAGGAGAAAATTATTAATTTCCACAATTTTGAAATCTGGAGAAATTTGTGCCAAGCAAATTGAGAGTTATTATACTCATCGTTTGCATTAAAGTACAGTACCTACTTTCAGTGATATGTTCATTATCTATACCATAATTTCCAAGGAGTGCGATCAGAGGAAAACAAGTGAGTGCTGCCGATGTTACTGACTCAACATTAGCACACGCTCAACATGTTGTATTCCTTTCCTCTCGGCTTCAGATTGCATTTACTGCATTATGTCATTCTGCAGTTGTGTTTCATGTGTTAAATTATATTTGCCTTGTGAAAATTACTCCCTGTCAGATGATCAGCAATATTCCACAGTAGTTCTGAGGTTAATCGCAAAACTGTCAGGTCCCAACTCTTGAACATTTTAAATTTAACGTCTTCTGGTGAAAGGTGCAAGAAACCCTGTGAGCGTATCATAGACTACATTGCAGCTTATGAACTGATCAGAGGACTTAATTTCCTCTACAACCTTATGCATATTGTGTGCGATTCCACTTTCATTCTAGATATGTTGGGCAGTCTGGCGATGTTCTATCAAATCAAAAGCTAGATTGCTAGATTGTAAAAGCTAGCTTGTACAGATTGTCTCCGAAATAATATTTTTTGAAGAGAACATTGCTATTTTTTATCCTTACAAGCAAAGTGTTAATCCCTAGGATTCCCAGGTTTTTTGTGTACTGGTGTAGTAGGTATTTGGTCCCACCCCCCTTTTATTTATAATAATAGAAAAAAAGCACTGGTTATATGTACAAATTTTTCTCTCGATGCTTGATCTATTTAGAGAAGTTGGCCTACTAAACCTGATTTTAAAATGTATCATGTTTGAAAGTCAAACTTAAACTTACAAACTTCATTATAACATTCATTTAAAGTGGGCAAATTGAAAGTATTCTGAACATGTCTGCCATCTACCAAATGTTTCCAATACTGTATAGGGGCATAGTGGTTAACATAAATATTTTGTATGTAGACTTACAGGCAAAACATACTCATACAAATTTTTTGCGTATACAAGATCTCGAATGGGGTAAGAATTAAAGAGCGGAGCAACAGCAACGATTTAAATATGACATGATTTCTCACAAATGCCGCTGATCTTTAAATATTTATTAGCATGTTAATTAGTAAAACATCCACATCAATCCTGGTTTCCACTGAGTCATATGCAATAAAAAAGACGTTTTTAAAATTATTTTAAAACCAGTGGATAAACGTTAAAATGTTAACATTTTAAAAAATACAACGTGTTGATCTTACCCTTGAGTCTTCCCAGATGACACCTCATTCTATACTGATCAAAAGGAAGATTGAGTTTCGTCATGGTAACTCTTTGCCCACCATTGATAAAAACACTATTCCTAAAATATCTGTTTTTCCATTCATTTGGGATATCAAACATTCCTTCCTCTGTACATTCCACCAACGGCCAGGGGATTTTCATCACCGGATATTCTTTCCTCAGTCTCCTCATTACATCCAACCACTCCTCACCTATATCACCATCGTTTCTATTTAAACACACCCCCTGGTTGCCGATTATACTCCATGCCTCATATACCTTTCTTTTCATGCAATCATCCTCGATTCTTACAATGTTTACATCACCAATACTGTGTTTGTTTTCCGTCATACGTTAACTGAGTCCAGTAGAGCATTTCCCACTACTTACATCTCTTACATGCTTATGGACACATGGACAAATGAGTTACCATGACGAAACTCAATCTTCCTTATGATCAGTATAGAATGAGGTGTCATCTGGGAAGACTCAAGGTAGAGTCGAAAAGTGTTTTAACTTTTATCCACTGGTTTTGAAATAATTTTAAAAACGTCCTTTTATTGCATGTTAATTAGGTTCATAGCTAAATGTTTTGCAAACAAATTACCCAAATTTCACCCATCTGTCTTTATTCCAGATGAACTATAATAGTGAAAATAATAAGCCATATTTTAAAAATTTTCTAATGGGAATAAATTTCCTCCAAGTTTCCTATGTTGTACATTGTTTTTAAATATATTTTCCCACAACCAGAAATAAACATCCAACCATAAAGACATTTTACTTTTAAATTATTAATATTATTTAGCCTTAAGCAGGTGCTAATAGCGCCCAGTTCAGTGCAGGCCCAAAGTAGAAAAAGGTTGAGGACCATCTATAAACTGAAAATGAGAGAATTAAAAGTAAAAACCATTAAAATGTTGGAATAGTTGATGCATGCACAGCATTGCATGGAAGGAAAACCCTGTGTAAAAACTGCTTCATGTTGCCAGCTTTTTCAAGCCATGGGGACCTTTCTCAAGTTCAGAGTAATGAGTCGTCATAGCAACAAGCAGCTTCTAAACAACCCTTAAACTCTACTTTCCACTAAACGTTTGTTTTAAACTAGTCAGGTCAAGTATTTGTTGTTCATTAGGAGCCAAGAATAGTCTTAACACAGGTAGAGAAACTGCCCTTAATTTGCAGCAAACTGATGTAATGTTTCCCAACCTGTAGATACTGAAATGTTATTGCATATTAATATCCTGATTAATTTGATTAATTTGATTTGAGTTTTCCCATTTAGAAGTTTTGAATTGCATCAAATGAAGTTTAAATGAGAATATAATACAAAAATTAAACTCTGTGGCTCTGCATCCCTGAAGGGTCTGAGGGCTTGTATTACCACCTGCCAACAATTCCTCCCAATACGTGACTTCCAGGTAGCTTAACTGGAAGATGTCTTGTAATGCCACCATGGAACTGCTATCAGGAAGAACACAGTGAAATTTTGTAAAATGATCCTTAGTTCGTTGAGCGAAGAGGTGTGTTTTTTATAGTTCAATAGGCTCAAATTTGTATTTGTACAATTAAGTTACATAAGAACATATTGTTTTAAGTGCATTAATCGATTTCTGCAATTCTATTTTATTCAAATGTGAGCCCAAAACGGCATTATTATGTACGCATCAATTCTGAAACTCAGGTGGCTTTGAAGCTTCGGAGTGCTGCCATCTTGTTTCCGTCAAGCTTCCCTAACTGGCAATTGGTAGTTTATCAGCCATCCATCCTCCTGCTAGCTTATCTAAAAGTCGTCTTTCCAGACAGATTTTGTCAGGAGATCATAGTACGCAGTTCTTGGCCAACTTCCAGTTAAGTTCTCTGTCTGCCAGATAAATATGCAATCAGCAGGTCATTGTAGAGACCTTCAGTCTACCAAATTGACCGCTGCGTCATCTACCATAGGCAGATGGTAGGATGGGAGGCATGTAGTCAGCATGCTGATACCCACAGTCGTTAATGGTAGTCTTCGTTACCGGAGCCGCTACTTCTCTATCAAGTAGCTCCCCAGTTTGAATCATGAAGCTGAGTGCACCCTGTTCCAGACCTCCCTACCTCAGAAAAATCCGAAGAGATACTGGGAATTGAACCCAGGTCTGCAGATCCATAGCCAGTGTCGCTAACCACAAGACCATGCAGGACCTTAAATGAGAGTGTGCTAGGAGGAAAGGTCGTATATTATTATCCAAAATTAGTGTATATTAGGCCTACACTGTCATAATAATTACCTTTCACTAATAAATCTTCGTATCATAGATATTCACGTTATGGAATTGTGATTCCAGGGTGCTTGGAATGTGAAAATGGAGTTTGAATTATATTGTATTCAATAAACCTGCTGATTTTGCTATTAACTTCCTTATTTTTTAGTGGATGCTGCTCAAAATAAGTTATTTTATAGACCAGGTCTGCTGAATTGGACATTGAAAAAGTTTACTTCTTTTATGTAGGCCTATGTTAGTTACCAGTAATCTCTAGGGCCTGGATTCTTAGGTTTTAAACTATTTTGTTCCTTGCTAGCTAACTGTGATATTTTAACATAATTATCCATTTCGTTGTCATGGCAGTCAAATAGTAAAATCTTATAAAACCTAAAAATGGCTAAATAAGACGTTAAAAACTAAAAATGGCTAAATGTGTTTTTTTAATTAAAATACGATACAATACTTAAACTAATAGACCTAATACGTCATTAATCTAATATTATTATTGTTCTATGAAAAATAAATTACTTTTTAGAGGTCTTCATTTTGCCTTGTTCATTCTTGCCGGTACATTTATAAGAGAACATTTGCATTTTTTCATTTTTTACCCCCATTGTCCAGTAAAGGAAATCGTTAGTGATCCAAAATCCCTGGTTACTTTACAAGCAAATTAAACTCATTCTTAAGAAGTTTATTCACAGTGATTGCTTCAGAAAGATGCCAAAAGTAAAGTATTCTAAAAGTTGGTTGATTAATTGAAAAAAGTTCTGGTTGATTTATGCAGTTTTTGTGTTTTATTTTATGTGGAGTTGGAAAACACAGGAAAAATTCCAAAATTAATAGCTAAACTATAACTGGAAAGTTGAAGTCAGTCTGAAAAATTCAATGCCATAGCCGGGATTTGAACGGGTCTCCATGCTGTTGCTCTTACCAACTGAGCAACCATGGCGACATGCCGGCACAAAATTAAATTCTCCAACTCACTCACATATGAGGCGTTCTCAATATGAGATACCAACCCAATGGTGACTTACAACCAGTAAGTACCTTAAGACCTGGGGTACATAGTAAACCACTAGTAGGTCACAGTGGAATGATAATTCTTTTACACTGGCCGTGTGTAGGCTAAGATGGAAGCTCAGTTGGTAAGAGCATTGGCTCGGAGAGCCAATGATCCTGGTTCATATCCCGGCTGTGGCATTGAATTTTTCAGTCTGACTTCACCTTTCCATCTTAGCCTACACACGGCCAGTGTGAAAGAATTATCATTCCACTAAACTATAACTGTTGAAAATTAAACAAAATGTATTGCTATGGTCTTGTGTTTCAGAGCACAGGCCTATAATCCTAAATAAAAATAAATTTAGGTAATATATTTTGCAATGTGTTACTTGTATTTATTAAAATGAATCTAAAAAATCCCTTTAGGCAGGCCTACAGGCTGAAGTAGATTTCGAAGTGCTTTTGGTTTAATTTATTGTTGCTGCGCAGCATTCTTCTTCTTTAGCCTTGGTATGACAAACCGCAATAATAACTCCAAAAAAGAGGAATGAGCACTTTTTCAAGCATTCAAATCTCGCCTTATATGAGAGCTATCGAGAAACTAGTTATTGATTTTTAGAGTACTCATCAAGAGCTTTTCAACAATACCCCACAAGACGTGGTTTCAAAAATTTCTAATTTCCATCCCCCACCCCCACTCGTACCCCCGAAACGTTGTTGTCACTGTAAACTCCTTAGGGAGTACTCTAATTTATTCAAACCAAGTTTCCCTCTATACTTCATAGGGGCCGAGATATAAATTTTTAAAAATTTCAACCCCTCCCCCGACACCTCCCTTTGGGCCAATTTTGCTCATTAACAAACTTGTCCGAACTATTGGGCCTAGAAATAACATAAAATTTGGTTCAAATATCTTCAAAACTACGGCCGCTAGCATGTAAAGATGTATATATATATAAATAACACAAAAAAAAATTGAACGGGTGGTGGTTTTGTACTTAGGAAGGCATAAAACGTAAAGATATGTAAGAATTTTTTGAAAGTCATGACATGGTATCGATTGCAATAGGTAGATTTTTCTTCGAAATCTACCTAAAAAGACCTGTATTAAAATTGTAAACATAAAAGAGAGAACAACTACAGTAACCATAGCTATGAACAACATAAAACAGATGCGCAGACTGTCCTTGGACACATCACTGAAACTCTTCAGGGTGAAAATTGCTAGCTATAGTCTTGACACTATATGGGAACACTTACAAACGAATGATCTCCTTCCTATAGAAAAGGTTAAGTCAACTTACCTTAAAAAGACATTATGCCTTTCACCCTTCACCCTTTCACGGTTTGTATACGAATTTGCAAGGGAGCCTTTCCTCCTAGAGGAGCTATGGTATCAGTTCTCGCTGCCATCAACGAGTGCTTACAATGAGGCAGTCATGACTCTATCAGAGAAAAAATCCCTTTAGGCAGGCCTACAGGCGGAGGTAGATTTCGAAGTGCTTTTGGTTTAATTTATTGTCGCTGCATAGCACTCTTCTTCTTTAGCCTTGGCAGTAATAAGAACTGAATTCGGTAAAGAGGAAGAGCCTACAATCATTTGTTTTGACAACAAGAATAGGATATAATATTCTGGGAGGCCGTGCGCAAGATCAGCAATGAATAAAATTAGCAAAGCCGCTAAACAAGACAAAATTATGATATTATAATAATTCTTTTAAGTGTTATTATTTTCAAACATTAAAATCTCGCGTAATATGAGAGCTATCAAGAAACTATTTATTGATTTGTAGAGTACTCATCAAGAGCTTTTCAACGATACCCCACAAGACGTGGTTTCAAAAGTTTCTAATTTTCATCCCCCACCCCCACTCCACCCCCACCCTCACTCGAACCCCCGAATCGTTGGTGTCACTGTGAACTCCATAGGGAGTACTCTAATTTATTCAAACAAAGTTTCCCTCTATACTTCATAGGGGCCGAGATATACATTTTTAAAAATTTCAATCCCCTCCCCCGACCACCCCCTTGGGCCAATTTTGCCCATTAACGAACTTGTCTGAACTATTGGGCCTAGAAATAACATAATAAAATTTGGTTCAAATATCTTCAAAATTACGGCCGCTATCGTGTAAAGATATATATAAATATATATATATATATATATATATATATATATATATATAAATATCACAAAAAAAATTTTTGAACGGGCGGTGGTTTCGTACTTAGGGGAGCATGAAACGTAAAGATATGAAAGAATTTTTCGAAAATCATAAAGTGGTATCCATTGCAATAGGTAGATTTTTCTTCGAAATCTACCTAAAAGGAACATATATGGCCTGATTTCTACTCAACGGATGCAATGATGAAGGCAGACTGGAAACGAGCAGACTATCAGCTCAGACACATCTACACATGCCATTTGGTTCAATGTTTCCATCACCTGATATGTACCACCATGAACCAGACTTCCTTCACTGTGTATGTCAACAGTTTGGTCGACCATGTGAACGTTATCATGTGTTAACATGTAAGAAGAGTAAAAAATCTCTAACCCAGTTTTGTAGTGGAGAATAACATTGCACATTGTGCGCTTTCCTAAACTCCGTAGTGCTACATCCCTGGAGGGACTTGGCCTACCACCCGACCGCTGCATCATCTCCCGTAGGCAGATGGCAGGATTGGGGGCATGTGGTCAGCATGCCGACACCCACGGCCGTTAATAGTGGTTTTCTTGACCGGAGCCGCTACTTCTCTATCAAGTAGCTCCTCAGTTTGAATCACGAGGCTGAGTGCACCCCTACCAGACCTCCCTACCTCAGAAAAATCCGAGGAGGTACCGGGAATCGAACCCGGGCCGACGGATCTGTAGTTAGCGACGCTAACCACAGGACCACGCCGGCGGACATGCGCTTTCCTACTTGTTATTAAAATGGTAAAAACTAAAATAAATCTATTTTTATATATTTAAAAAACTAATACAGGGTTTATAAAAACCTAAAAATCTGGGCCCTAGTTATATATAGTTACAACCAAAATCATTTAAAAATACTATTTGAAAATGAAAATAAATTTTAGTTTCATTTTCAATATAACAAAATAATTGTTAATCTTCCTTAGAAAGTATTTTTTTAAATTCTTTTTTTTAATTTTTGGATGATATATCTGTGATATTTCCATTTTTATTTTAACCTTAGTTCTGTTCTGTATATTTTGTTTAGTAAAAATAACCTAATGATTCACTTAATCATATAGCTTTTTTTCACTCACACCCACTACTGTGGTATGGCAATGTTAATTACCTTGTTGGAGCGCCTTCAACCGCTTTCAGCAACTCCTTGCTGAAGATGGCCGCTCCACGCAGTTGAAAGCGCACCAACAAGGTAATTAACATTGCCATACCACAGTAGGGAGTGTCAGTGAAAAAAGCTATATGCTTAAGGGAATCATTAAGTTATTACATCACTACAAAATGGACGAAAACACAAGAATAAAAATAACCATTTGCAAACACGCGTGTTCACTTCACACTCCATGTAATGTGAAATCCATTATATATCATACACCAGTCATTGCTGTAATGGATCAATTGTAGAGAATTAACAATTACGATTGTAAATCATATTTTGTACACATTTCTCAATATTTTTCCTGGAGGAGGCGTATTTCTTGTTTATTAACACATTTTCTGACATCTAATGAATTTTGTATTTCTTAGATATAATTTGTTTTAGTGATATCATTATCATCTGTAAAGATAAACTTAGCTAAGGAAATCTGTTTGTTAAACTTTGCGCTTATTACTGTTACCAAAAATATGGTCCCTAGCCTCTATATGATAACTAAGGAAACTTGAAACTTTGAAACTTGTTTTCAAAATGTTGTCATATCAACCTACACAAAATGTTCCTTCTAAAAGATTTTTTACGATATATAATTTTGATTACAGTTTTAGCGTAGACATGAAACTAACTAACCATTAAAAAGAATTATGTATTCTTTTAAATGTACAGCTATTATACGAGCGCTGGTCAATAAGTAAGGTCTCCAACACTCTAGCCCAAACTCACAACGTCGGACGAGAGAGTTGGCACCACTGCCATGTCCCGTTATCTCCCCTCTTTCATACGAGCCATTGCTGCAGTCGCTGAACCTTTTAGTGTCCGAGCTAGAGCTGTTTGAAATGGATCTCCCTATTTCCGTCCCCGCCAAGTAATAAGTAAGGTTTCCAACACCCTAGCCCAAGCTCACAACGTCGGATGAGAGAGTTGGTGCCACTGGCATGTCCCGTTATCTCCCGTCTTTCAAACCAGCCATTGCTGCAGCCGCTGAACCTTTTGGTGTCCGGAATAGAGCTGTTTGAAATGGATCTCCCATTTTCCATCCCCGCCAAGTGCGGCCTCCGTGAACCCACCTTGCACAAACCTAATGGAACATCAATTTGTCACTCAAAATGGTCTGTATGGAACCTTCAGAAATGTCAGGAAGCAATAAGCAAAGTTCACAAGTAGTGACGCGTCAATCTTGTCGCACCAATTCATCGACTAATGCCATCGTCTCATCTGTGACGGCTGTTGTTGGTCTCCCACTTCGCTCTTCATCATGAATATTTGACGGCCCGGTTTAAACTCACAAACCCATTTAAGCACACTTTTTATGTCCATAAACTTCGCAAAGCTGTCTGTGAATTTCAATTGGGGGAAATTTTTTTGCAGTAAGAAACTGTGTGACTTGGCAGGGATGGAAATCGGGAGACATTTCAAACAGCTCTATCTCAAACACTAAGAAGTTCAGTGGCTGCAGCAAGGGCTTGTTTGAAAGAGGGGAGATAATGGGACATGGCAGTGGTGCCAACTCTCTTGTCCGACGTGAGCTTGGGCTAGAGTGTTGGAGACCCTACTTATTGACCAAGCCTTGTATAATTAATGTGGAAGTTTACACACAGAAGGTATATAATCAGAAAGCATAAGTGTGTGGAGATTTTATGCACAGAAGTTCACTAAATTATAAAACTGATCTGGGTAATTGTTTCAAGAAAATTGTTCTCATTCTCAACAACAATTGGAGTTTGTTGAGGATGAGAATGATTTACTCGAAAAAATTGTCCAGGCTGGTTTTATGCTTATGTAAGTGCTATTTAAAAATATAATAATCATTGTTTTTAATTTTTGAAATATTACTTGAGAGAAAAATCTACGTAAAAGAATGAAAATAAGTTTTCTATAACAGTACATGGAACTGTATTTCATACCTTAATTGCAGTGTAGAAAATGAAACTTACAATATCTGTATGTAATTAAACTAGAAGTGAAACTAGATCTAAAACTAGAAGTGAATTATCATCACTCAAATGAAAGCCGTGACTAGAGATATCATTTGAGTAAGAAAGGGTCAACGCTACTGTCAGGTGTAGGCCTACTATTCTTCAGAAATTCTCTTAATTGCAGTGGATAATGTAAACATTTGTAGTACTGGTAGAGTTCATGAGGCGGTAGCAATTTGTTGTTTTTCCTTATTGCCATATTTTTAGACACACATCCGGATTTTGCAACACTTAATTATGAATATGGATGCATCTTTTTGGAAAAACAGTTTCAAGTTTTCGTTAATTTTACTGTGTTTATGGAAAATCTGTTTTCTCATCAGTCCACAAACTATTCATTCAGTTTTTTGGGGGGGTATATTTGAACACTTTTCCACAAACTACTATAGGTACAAAACAACGCTAACATTCAAGTGTAAATTCTATGATTTTCCAATAGAGAAACTTTCATTGTATCTGGTGTAATGTTGGTAATATAGGTTTAGATACTTTCTTCCAATTTCTGAACATAAGCTAAATCTATTCACATTGTATTATGTTTATAATACATGCCAGTAACGGTTATTTTAAAGTCGCTGAGCACAAGATTTTGAAAAATTGAGAAAGACGTATCCTTTACAAAATAGGAGCATTTTGGCATCCCAACAAGAGTTTTCTGGACAGCAGGACAGAGTTTGAGAATAAAAGATAGATGAACTCTGTATGGAATCTGCTTGTAGCTCATTGTCTGACAGAGAAAGGCCCCTGCTGGACGTTCAGCCCCCCCTCTCTATGGCTGATACTGTGTGCTTGCAGGTGGTGCGGTCATCATGGTGCCGCCAACGAACCAAACGAAGCTGGAAGGAGAGAAAGTGCAGTTCTCATGCGAAGCCAAAGCCCTGCCTGGAAACGTGACAGTCAAGTGGTACCGAGAGGGGCTTCCCGTCAAGGAGGTGGCAGCACTGGAGACACGAGTTACCATCCGCCGTGACGGCTCCCTCATCGTGAACCCCGTCAGCGCGGACGACTCTGGGCAGTACCTCTGTGAGGTGACCAATGGCATCGGCGAGCCACAGTCTGCAGCTGCTTACCTCAACGTTGAATGTGAGTTACCTCCCTTATTTTGTAGCCAGTTATTGATCAGGTCCTTTGGAGTAATGTTTTGAAAACTATTTCCAAACTATTAAGTGTCGTGGCCCATTTTAATTTTTTATCAATTTATTACTGTAACTTTTACACAATACATACTGCATGATAAACTACAAATATATAAAGACAGAAATTTAAAACTCTTTAATGCATATTAGATAATAAATAGTTGAATATACCTGAATGAGTAAGACTGCTTATTCTTAGACACAGATAAACTTCCTTATTTTGGGTAAAACAAAATATTTTATTAATTGAAACATTTATGCCATTAGATATTGTCTGGAAACTTTGTTGCTTGTGAATTTATCATGGGTAATCCCACGAGAGTTTATGAGTTTATTGATAGATTCACGATTGCGCAGCAGGAGCGAATTTATCTGATGAAACTCGTCAACTTGAGTTAGATTTATTGAGACTATTCCATGAATAAAATTGTAACGGATTGTACAAATAATAATTACTTTCATGCTTTGTTATAAAAAACAAAACTAACAGCTGCGAGATCTCGGCATACTATGAATCAACCATGCATGAGTCGATTCAAGTTACCATGTGTGACCAGTGCTACCAATTGTGCATAAAAGACATAGTTAACTACATTCAGATAAGCTAACAGCAAACAGAATAAAAGCACAAGAACTGGCTTTCACTGAATCAAAATTGTGTTTTTAATCGATGTACATTTATATTATTTCAATTTCCAAACAAGTTATGTTGTATAAAATAATCTGTTTTCATGCTGCTTAATGGCAGCATGTGACACATTAATCACGGTAATGAGCTGACAATTTTATCAGGTAAAATCCCTTCCTCATATTAATAGCAAGCGTTTTATAAGATAACGATTGTGATTGGTCTATTTCCAAGGAATTGCTAAAAGTTCTTGGTCAGTATCAAACACGCGGCGTATGAGTGGAATAGTCAATAAAATCCAGACTTTGTATTATCTATTATAAATTTGTAAGAATCAAAGTTGCAATTTTTCTTTGGAGGCTTTTTTATTGTGATAACTTTCAATGAGGCTTAGACAGTTGCCATTTACTCTATGTTGGAATGTGAAACTCATGTGATTGTTCCACATCAAATATCTGGAATATAAATATTTTCTCTTTTACTACCACCAAATGATTACTACAGGATTGCCATCCGTACGATAAGTGTAACATGTGTTAGCAAGCATCACTGCTGGCATTGATGAATATATATGCGGGCTACCTCAGGGTTGCCTAAATCAGTCTAAACTTCAAGAAATACTTGCTGTGTTCTTGTTTTGGCGGAAATTGGCAAATTATTTGCAATTGATTGTCCATTTATGATTATAGAATAAATTTGCAAATTACTTCAACCAGTTAATAACATGTTAGCAGTGAAAGGAAGCCTTTAATGTGAAATATAGTACTGAAAACTTTACAATTTTGAATGACAAACTTTTAAATTATTTCTTATTTAATTAATTAATATTTTGAGAGAGGGAATCTACAATGATCTAAGTTAGGGTAATGACCTATAAGTTAAGAACCTTAGATTTTCTAGAAGGAAGACTCTAAAGTCAACCGACCAAGGATTGGCCCAGCAGGTCACTTAAGGGTTTTGTTGAGACAAATTACTAAACCACTGTGTGCAAATAAATGCATTTGTTGCTGTTTCAGATCCAGCCAAAGTAACATTTACCCCCACCGTGCAGTTCCTGCCATTCCGTCTGGCAGGAGTTGTGCAATGCTACATCAAAGCCAACCCTCCATTGCAGTATGTCACCTGGACCAAAGACAAGCGCCTACTCGAGCCGTACCAGACCAAAGAGATTGTAATAATGAACAATGGCTCCTTACTCTTCACTCGGGTATGTACATCTTGCAAACTGATTTCTGTACCATCTTAGTAAACAGAATAATGGTATAAAGATCTGATAGGTTTACATGCTTGTGACCTCATTACTAGGACTTAAAAGATAACAGTGCACCATTATTTGTGTCTAAGTGAGCATTGACATTGAAGTAGCATAGCATGCGAATCACACTACCTGGATGCAGACTGCACATCGAGTTGCATGGTTCACAGTTTTGCATTCATACCGAAGTAGCGAATGCGATCTGCAGTTTAACATACATTATATATTTTCACTTGAACAATTGAGAAACCCATTTAAAGTAATGTAATTTACCTAAAGAGGATATAGTTTCTGCAATTTTAATCCAGGCTTTTTTCCTACTAGTTTTGATTGCCATATCGTATAGCCTACGCATGTACAAATTGTAGCTCTCTTTCAAGCAGTTTTCATGACATCTTTACCATAATCTACCGCTACACAAGCAAATATGTGTTGAATTTTCTTAACAATTAGAAAACAGCTGAAAAGGCAACTGTACGCATGCGTCATTCCGAGTAGCGTCACATGAAATAAGTCCAGATCTACCTGAAGAAATGAATGTCGCACTCTGCGAGCTGCACTATTGCCATGCTACTTCGGTATGAAGACTTGAACTTGTTTATTTGGGATTTAAAATGAGTAGCGCACAACCTGCATCCAACTATTGCAACTCGCTTACTACGCTACTTCAGTGTGATTGCTCCCTTAGATGTACACAGTTAAATTTTAAATGTCTCTAATTTAAGTGACCGTTAAATGTTGATGATTTATTGTTTTAGTTTAATTCAGTGGAATGTGTGTTTAGCATTAGTAGCCACTCTGGAGGAGTCACTGATCTGATATATCATTGGTTTTTGGGCGTGCAGAATTATCAAAGTACATACCTTTTTTTATTATTTATTCACTGTTATTTAAAATAAACTGCCTTACAATGTTTCAAAGCACTTAGCATTTCAGCTAGCGAATTATAATTTACTTCATTGCACTATAGCAGTCCTACACGAATATTGCGAGTGTAAAATCAGATGAGAAAGTGATGTCGGGCCATCCTCAGAACTGTGAGCAGACCGGCCTTTCTTTGGTGTAAGAGAACGCCTCTTATAGTTTATCTACATATCCATATGCGAGTCTGAAATTAGAGGAAATAGTTCTCATTTCAGGGGAAAGTTTGTGCCTTTTGGGGGAGATTTTGCACCTTTTGGTAAATTCTGTATTCTCATTGGCTGAATTTTTAGGATGGTTTGGAATTTTCAAGAATTTTGTCATAGCGTGCGTATGCCAAGGGGATGAGTGTATTCGTGAATATTGTCATCTTACTGTTCTGGCGAGATTTACAGGTAGGGGGGAAAAAGCAGACCTACTAAAATATCTAAGTTGCCAATATGAGCCACTGCGCATGTCTAGAACCCACTAGGCAAGCACAGTGCCTCATATCGGCTACTTAGATATTTTAGTCGGTCTGCTTTTTTTGTCCCTACCTGTACAACTGAGTGGGTGGTTGGTCCTGACATGTCTTCTTGAGTCAAATAACAGAGAAATTGGTTGCACTCTTTTTATGGAAAAAGGGCTATCTAGTTCCTCTTTGGTGGTCATTGATAAAATTCTAATATAAAAATATATTACTTACGATGAAGGGGAATATTTATAAAGTATTTCAATGTAAATATCGAATCAATCATTAAGTGTGATCAATCGATAATGGATAAACACAGTTACAATTAGGTGTTCAGATTTTAGAGTAACACATCACGTATTGTCTCTGTCGTTAAAGGCCAGAGTAAACAAATTTAATACAACTAATTAAAACAGCATATGAGATTCACTTTGATAATTCTAAACTCTTACATATGCATTAATAGTCCAGTCACCAGGTACTTTTGCCTGGAAAAAGGTCCGAAGTTAATGAGTTTTTAGTATGTTGTATATGGGTATTCTGAGGTGTAGAATCCAAGTTTTCCAATTCGAGAACCTTGTGCTAACTTCAGGGCAGCCGAAAAACCCCGAAAGTTTTGGGCTTTTTTCAATGTTTTCCTTATAACTCCTAAACAACGCGTTTTATCTGAAAATACTGTATTATAAAAATTAAAGGACAATAAATTTGCTACAATTTGCACTGTTTAAACGTTTTTTAAGTCCAATACGTACCGAGATATGGAGCTTCGAAGTTTCGAGTTATTTTTCAAAATATTGAAAAACTGCAAAAAATGCAGGATTTTCCCTAGTAACTTTCATCTTTCAATATTGCTATATGAATAACGTTCAATAACCTACACAATAGAAACCCTACCCTTAATGAGATGTTCTTTTCAGAATAAAGAACACAATTCTCGATGTATAAAAATGAATTTTATAAGAAATGAAAAAAAGAACATGTAATGACATGTGGATATATCAAGTACAAAATATGTAAATTATTACAAATTAGTCATTCATATTAATTCATAAAAGCCTTGATCTCTTTGGTCCCAATGGCAAGTCGGCATCATCTCTCAGTGTTTCCTCTTCCTCCTGAGCAATGATCTAATCGATGACGTCATCCTCCTCGTCGCACTCAATGTCTGTGTCTTCCTCGTCGATGTCAGTTTCAGGCGAATTCTCACAAGCATTTAATGCACAATTCTTGCAGATGGTTGAGCATCGGAGTCCTTTTTTGCAGCTCCAAGCCCCGGTGCTACACCCTGTCATGCACTCGCAATGTATCATGTGCAGCAACTTTCCTGGAGCTGCATCCATGGTCGTTGTTATAGGGATCAGCCCTCGTTTCGTTAAAGTCCAGCCCCAAACTGACGGTAACGTTTTGTAGCCCAGCCACGTCTGCACTTGCAGATAGGTACGAAAAGAATGGTACCGGGCAGCGTCTCGTGTAGGGGGCAATCTGGCAAGGTTGAATTTGGATTTTGACACGGAGTTGGAAAATATTCGGTACCGAAGATCATCCAGAGTATCTGTGTCCATGTTACCACCGTACAGTATCACAAGAAACTTTTCCTCTGCTTCCGAAATTTGGCATGGTGTTGCTTCGTTATCTTTGAAAACACTAACGATGTCAGACAGAGAACGGTTTTTTTCATACATAGTGAAAACTTTCTTCTTTCCTTGTCCAAATGGGTTTGATGTAGTGTCACACCCGCTTGCTGCATGAAGGAAAAGAATATCCTGAGTATTGTATTTGCACGAAGCTGCCGAATACAAAACACTGGGGTATTACCTCCCCCACTCTTTTGGAAATAAACGTTCTTTTGAGAAGAGCCTAATGCAGTCAGCAATACTAAGAGATCAATGTCTTCACCTGTGATAGTAACACTATCGAAGTCAGAAGCCTTAGATATTGCAGTTCTCACTATCATGAAATCAGCATCTTCTATTGCCTGCTTAACTTCGATGCCCTTTGCTGCCATTTCAGTCATCAGCATTGAAATAAAGTTTCTCTTGTTCGTGTCATTGGACAAAAATTTTTCTTGCGACAATGTACCGGCCGTTGTTAACGAAAATAGAAATTTTCTGGACGATTGCAGCAAAGCCCGGCGATATCGTTCAGCTGCTTTAGTGCTCTGATAAGCGACGTCACTAAGATATCCATCGAATACTACTATGGCATTATACCCAAAGTGTTTCTGTACCTAGTCCACATAGGTCTTGCCCACTGACTCGAACGTGCGTGATGTAGTCTTACCCCATACAACCTTATGCAGTCACTTACTACACATTTTCTGCTGCCAAGGTCTTCATCCTGTAAGGAGTGAATGCTGAAATGGCAGCAAAGGAGGACATCATCGATAAGATCATTGCTCAGGAGGAATTATTGAGAGATGATGCCGATTTGCCAATCGGGAGGAAAGATACCAATGCTTTTATCAATCAATATTAATGGAAATTTGTAATAATTTACATATTTTCTACTTAGTTAATATATCCACATATCATATGTAGTATAATTTTTTATAAAATACATATTTATGTATCGATTATTGTGTTCTTTATTCTTGAATGAACATCTCATTAAGAATGGGGTTTCTATTGTGTAGGTTATTGAACGTTATTCATACAGAAATGTTTAAAGATGAATGTTACTAGGAAAAATGCTCCATTTTCGCAGTTTTCGTATTTTGAGAGTTTTTCAAAACTTTGAAGCGCCATATATCGGTACATATTTGGTTTTAGAAAACATGTAAATAGTTCAAATAATAGGAAATGTTATGCCCTTTAACTTTTGTAATGGAGTGATTTAGACTAATATGCATTGTTTAGGAGTTATAAGGAAAACACTGAAAAAAGCCCCAACATTTCGATGTTTTTCGGCTGCCCTGAAGTTCGCACAGGGTTCTCGAATTGGAAAACTTGGATTCTACACCACAGAATATCCACATACAACATATTAAAAATCATTAACTTCGGACCTTTTTCAAGGCAAAATTACCTGGTGACTGGACAATAAACCACGGGGGTGGGAGGGGGATGATGATGTTAAATTTATTAATTTAGATTCACCTACCATTACTACTATTATTATCCATATAGAAATGTTGGAAGATGAAATTTAGTAGGGAAAATCCTGCATTTTTTGCAGTTTTTCAATATTTTTAAAAATATCTCGAAACTTCGAAGCTCCATATCTCGGTACGTATTCGACTTAAAAAACGTTTAAACAGTGCAACTTATAGAAAATTTATTGCCCTTTAATTTTTATAATAGAGTATTTTCAGATGAAACGCGTTGTTTAGGAGTTATAAGGAAATCGTTGAAAAAAGTCCAAAACTTTCGGGGTTTTTCGGCTGCCCTGAAGTTAGCACAAGGTTCTCGAATTGGAAAACTTGGATTCTACACCTCAGAATACCCATATACAACATACTAAAAAATCATTAACTTCGGACCTTTTTCCAGGCAAACCCAATTTTCAGTACCTGGTGACTGGACTATAATTACTTCACAAGATTTATTGGAATACAAGGTTATGTACCAGAGGAAGATATACTCCCTCCCAGAGTGATAAGTAAAAGGAGATATAAGGCACACTACACATAGGCCTGTATTTGAAGCGGATATTTTGCCTTGCAACACTTAACTTTGACAGCCATCGCCTAGGTCAAGAGACTCGCAACCCCCTACCACCTGTGTGAGGCTCCTCAATATTTTGAACTCACTACATTTGCGGTAATTTTTATTCACTTAAAGTTCATATGACCAGGTAATTTTTTGCATGTGACCAGTGGTGATATTCAGCCGGTTCGCGAGAACCGGTTGTTAAATATCTTGTAGGTTCTAAGAACCGGTAGTTTCACAATGAGTGATTGCCTTTTTCCATGATCAGATTCACGCCAATCCACAACAGTGATAATACATATATGAATTTGCTAGAACCAAAACAGGCCATTTATGTTCGCTAGCGGTGGACTACCACGATAGGTAGCAGGCGTGCGGTTAAGTTGGAAATTTTTAACCACTGGCCGACAAGGTGGAAGGCAACCATGCTACCAACACCTCCCGGGTGGGACTCAAATTTAATTCTTCAAAGTTTATAACTATGGGGACCTTTGGAGGAAAGATATTAGGTAACAAGTAAAATAAAATAAAATAAAATAAATTAAAATAAAGTAAAACATGCAATAACTATTGAGTAGCACTGCATTTTGTAGGCCTACATGTACAGTACTTCTCCCTATAAATTCTTCAACAAGAAAAATCGAAAACCAACCTTTCCCCGTTATCCGTATGTAGGGTTACACTTAGAACAGCAATGTGTGAAATTAACTCTTCTATATAATATTGTCGAACGTAATAATGTCTTCAGTCTTTTCAAAGCGGACAAAAATTATTTCGGAAAATGCTGGGAAAACTGGCATTAACAGAGTAAATTTGTCGTAGGCTATAAATTTGAAAGATTCAGAAACAATTGCAAACGATCGCGATCGTACCATAAGTTAATTGAAACAAGGGAGATCATGTTACTTGTGTCAACGCTTGTATAAACCTATAGGCTAGCCTGATTTTGGTTTTGCACCGACTAAAAATGATTTTGTTAGTAATAATAGGCCTAATAATTATTATAATAAATATTTACGATAATTCACAGCAAATTATTGGGTGCGCTTGAGCCCCACGGGCCCATATAAGTTGGCGCCACTGGACAAAATAGTAGATTGGGCTATTTTGAATCAACATCAAATACCCTGATGAGAACCGGTTGTTAAACTGTTTGAATATCACCACTGCATGTGACTATCTGTAATGAAGACCTCTGATATGCTAAATTAGAGGCTAGATATTGACATGACAACTCTTGCAGTTCCCTTGTTGCTGACCACAAGATACACTTAATTAATCAAGTTGGTGTACATAGTCCTAAGTGGCCTGTTACACAGAGCTTCAATCGATCAAGACCAATCGAGTGCCATCAAGTGCTCTCGACTACATTTCTGTTCCTTGTTACTCAGCATTGAGCGTCATCGATCAACGGAAATATTATAGGTTATGTACCTATATGATTTTACTAGGTCTACTCATTGCTGTATATTAGAGATAAAGTATATGATCTTATTAGGCCTACGTCTGCTTACCTCATACTGCATGTGGGGATGTAGGGTTTAATATTAGGCCTACTTTCTCAGGCTACATCTGTTTACTTCAAGCTTCACCCGCCGGCCACCCTCGTTGAGGAAAGAGGTGTGTTTGTTGTAGTTTGATCGGCTACCGCTAGGTGCGACAACTCGAGTGTAATGTATATTTGTATTTAAATAATTAAATTATATAAGAACATATCATTTTAAGTGCCTTAATCAATTTGTGCAATTCTATTTCGTTCAAATATGAGCCTAAAACGGCATTATTGTGTAAGTTAAATCTTCGAGCATCCATTCTGAAATTCAGGTGGGTATAAAGTTTCGGAGTTTTGCCATCTTCTTCACCTGCCATTTGCCATCGACTGTTGCTTGAAAAATGGACAGTTTTCATTTCACAGACCAGTTGATCCCTCATGCTCGTTGATCGCTGATGATCAATGCTATGTGATTGGTACCACTGCTGTCTATTGGTTCGTTATATCGGTCAGTTGGTTTCTATCGCTTGATCAGTTTAGTGTGACACCCCCCTAAGAGATTGTGATGTTACAGGTCAACCAGAACCATGAGGGCAGATATACCTGTACTCCGTACAATGCCCAAGGCACTCAGGGTTCATCTGGTCCGATGGAAGTCCTAGTCCGCAAACCACCAGTGTTCACTATCGAGCCCGATAGCCTGTACCAGCGCAAAGTGGGAGAGACAGTGGAAATGCACTGCGATGCTCAAGAGACTGAAGGCACACAGAAACCTACCATCCAATGGCAGAGGGTAAGTGGAACAATCATCATTTCTTTTATTTACATTTGTTGTGTGTGTCGATTACAGGTAGTCTTGCTCAATTCTGATTTGGGAAGGTATTTAGCCAACTGAAACCTGGATGGATGGAGTAAAAGAAAGTATGGCCAAGAGAGGACTACAAGCTGAAGACACATTTTTTTTTTTTTTTTAATTTTTTTTTTATTTATTTATTAGTTGCGGTACATTACATTATTGAATTATGGCAGTGACCGTTGGTCGTTTAGCCATAATTCGATCAATTACATGGTTACTCAATTACAAACAGGGTATATACAATTTCTTCTTCGCTATTTGTCTATGATGACATTTGTTTTTTGTGTCTTTTTTCTTTTACTTTCCATAAGTAAAAACCTAGCTTTCTTAGGGCCTGTACATTTGTAGTTTTTGATAGTTTGGCCAGCACAACTTCATTGCTAAACTGCAACCATTCCATTTTCATTGAATGCCTATCACTCCAATTCGTCTCTCTGCATGTTAAAAGTATATGCTTAAGATCTTCATTTTCTCCACAAAGTGGGCATTTATCTTTTTCTGCTCTACCTCTTAGTCCTTTTAGGGCCGTTTTCTCCAAGTCAGTTTAAACCTGGATTTACTTCAAACTAGTTTAATCCTGAGTTTAAAGTAAAAATGATTTTCCCCACACTAGTTTAAGCCTTACATCAAGTTTAAACACGGGATCTAGCTAATCCCTCAATGTTGAGGGTTTAAACTGCTGTTATGTGGTTTAAATTGATATTTTGTTGTAAATTCCTTGACAATATCTCATCATATTTTTCAATTTTTATGGCAATTATATTTAAATTAACCTTCTATTATTGTTCACTTCAAATTTTACAATTGGAAATCACAAGTGGTGAAATAGAATGACAGATATGTTGAAATCTTTGATGAGAAAGATGATGTTTTAGCCCAATGAACGTAAATGAGGTTAGAGTGACCAAGAACAGTAAGCCTACAAGGGTAGATCACTTTTAAAATTTGGAATAACTACTTCATAATTCTCATATAGGCTATACAGCAAATATAACTGCTCCAGCCAAATGGATGTAAAAAAAAAATAATAATAATAATAATAATAGGCTAATAATAATAATAGGCTAATAATAATAATAATGTGAATGTCAAACTGAGGATTCCCATAAGAAATAGTTTGAGCTACAGCATGCTATCCCCCAATATAGAATAATTAGAATCTGATGACCAACCAACAATTATTACTGTATAAACCCCCAATCTAGTACAACTTAAAAAATAATAAACCCAAATAAAACCACTACAACCAGTTTCCTTACCTAGGTTCCATTTGTAGGCCTAATTCTCCTAAATATTCACAATGTAATTCATTTCATTGACAAAACTAGTAGCCTAAAATAACTCTACTAACTTCATGAAATGTTAATGATTTTACATTTACATCACACATCACCCTACTACTACTACAGTACTATTACAGTAGGCCTACTACTGTTGCTAAAATTTTGGACTTAATACAATGAGAAATTACATACCGATTTGTGGTCTCACAGAATGGAAGAATTGTTGATATGTATCACCGAGTAGCTACAGAGGGTCTTATAATTAATGAAATAATTACCAAACACAAGACATAGAAGAAATTAGCATTATAAAGTTTTTAGGATTACAAATTGACCAAAATAGGCTGGAAAACACACAATGAAATAATTCCAAAACTGAGTTCAGCATACTTTGGTTTAAGGTTTGAATGTTTTACAAGAGGATGCCTTACGTATGGTATATTTTTCATGTTTTACTTTGTGATGAAGTATAGTCATATTCTGGGGCAACTCTTCCCATAGGGAGAAATATTTAAATTACAAAAAGGAGCAATGAGAATAATGTAGAAAGAAAAAAAGATAATCTTGTAAACTGGTTCTTGAAAATTTAAGATATACAGGGGTATAGGCTATATATATAATCTATTATGTGTTATATGTTAGAGATAATATTGATAAATGTCAGATTAAAAACTAATTACAGTGTTCATGGGCAAACAACCGGAAGCATGAACGATTTACATAGACCAGTTATTTCACTATAACTCTCCCAGAAGGATAGGCCTAGGCCTACATACTACTCTGCAATACAGATACTGTATAGGGTACAATAAGTTTCCAAACAAAATTAAATTATTATGTATTCAAAACAAATGATTGTAGGCATGGCCTAAATCTTTCAAAAGACGTACGGTATCAAGAAATTTTTAGTTACTGTACTTACACCTTCTACAAGGGTCATTCTGTGTTAAATCAACACACTTTTGATTAAAATTTAACCTCACCATCCCAGATTTGGATACAAATTTGTAGAGAGGTAGTTTTCATGTAGGCCTATATTAAGAGAAATACTAACTTTTACTGAAATATATCAATCCATTTTGAAATTTCAGACATGTAAATTCAACTGAGATAGCAACTCTTCTAATTACTTCAGAAGTGGGAAACGATTTCATTTTTAGCATGTTATACAAGTTTTTCACTTATATGTAACACATAACTTAATAGTTCTGATGAAATTTGTTTTTTCGAATTTCAAAGTGAAAATTTTGAATTAAAAAAAAAAGTGCATCTTCAAATATTTTCAAAAAATTCTAGGAAATAGATTACACCAATGTTAAATTATGTACCAAGTTTGAAGATGGGATGGGAATGGGTTCATAGTTAAATTTTTTTAAACAGAATCCCTTGTAAAAAAATCAAGCCATATTAATTATATGCACCAATAGAAAGCATACGGTAATAAAATAATTTCAGTAAATAAATTGAAATACGTGAAATAACATCACCTGCTTGACATCTTGTTGTTCATTGGAAATACTTGTCTAATGCCGTATTGGTTTGCAAAGTGTTATTTTAAGATATCACATAAATCTTTCAGGTCGGTGTCAGAGAATTTACTTTACATAATACATCTGTGAGAAGTATCCATAATACAGCAGGCTTTCATGGTGGTGATGGTCCAGCCGGAAGGAGTGTTAATCTCATTTCAATTCTAAACTGGCATATTAACACTAGGCCTATTACCACCACTATATGTAATCAGATCATCCACAGTTTCAATGAAATGTAGCCTGATAAGTTATACACTGCTGATAGTATTTATGTTTCACTGGTTTAGCCAAGAAATAAAGGAATCACTGTAAAAGTCAAACTGGAGACCCCCTCACCAGGAACATAACCAAGAAATTATTTGGAATGATACTAGGGCATGACAAGGTGTATAGAGAGGTCAAACATGAGGGCAGATTCCAGATCTCAAGCTCTGAACAAGTCAACACAGAAAATTCTCAGTGATGTTAAACGTGTCACCTGAACACATTATTACGTCAGCTTACAAGCAAGCCACATCCACTCCATTGTTGCATAGGAGGTCTGTATTGTTGGAGACCTAACAGTCCTTAATTCGAGGCCCGAGGAATAAAATGTGCCAATTCCTCCCTTTAAATTAATTCTAATAATTTGAATTGAACAACTTGCAATATACAAAATGCTAATTTTATCCACAAACTCTCGTCAATTTCAGTGCCAACACTGATGGGCCTACTGGTACTTTAAAATGAATTATATAGGAAATAAATTATAAATTATAATCCTACCCGGACAATCATCCTGCCTCTAAATATGTGACCTTTAAGGTTCTGATTAGGCTACAGGGCTTATAGGCCTATGTTTTCAATTTTATCAAAATCTCGTTTGACTATTTTTGGTGACATAGGCTATAGATACCCTTACACCCAACAATAAATAGCTGCTAGAATCAAAGTCCATCAGTGGCACCCAATCAGTAAATTCAGTACGGTAGGCCTATAATCCAAATCAATATCATTCCAGGGTAAACAGGTTTTTATTTTGTAGGTAAAACGAATAGATTAAATTTAAATGTTGTTTTCTTGAAATCCACGGTAAGACTTTCAGGGAGGAACAGATTCGAGAAATTTCGGCGAAACGGTACTTCATGCCGCGCATAGTTTTTCCTTCCACTGAATAATAAGTCCCTTGCACCAAACATAATATGTCACAACTATAAACAACAAAATAATTTTTCATAATAAAAAAAAACCCTTGCACCAAAAATCATATTAAACAATATTATATAAGTGGGAGTGGAAAACTCGTGCGCGGCATAAAATACCTTTTTCCCCAAACATTGTTATATTAAAACATATATAGAAACATATTAAATAGTAGCCTATATTTGACATAATGTAAACATTACAAGACCCGGTACCTTATATACGATTTAATTTCAATTTAATATGGATTCGCGACAAATCATAAGGAAGCTGTTCGGAAAACATAACGAAAGTAGAAAGCTTCCCAGAAGAATTCAAGAAAACAACTGAAGAAATTACTCTACACAACACTTCAGATGTTTAAATTATAATTTATTATTATTACGCAATAATTCCACTACAATTTTCACTAGGGAGCACATTTAACACACACAGTTCTCTTTAACAAAATAAAAACACAATCTCCTTCTTCACAAACGGCAGACATATTGGAAATAAGTAAACACAACATCGGTGTCCTTGGTCCCTGATTGGCCAGATACACTCAAGATGCAAAGCCTGTAAACTGTCAAGATGGTCCAACTCCTCTTAGATCGTTTGAACCCGCGAGCATTTCGTTCAAACTGAACGTCCGCCAAAATTGTTTGGAGAAAATGAAAGTCTGTTTAAACCCAATACCCAAATTGAACGGGTTTGACTTATACCAAGTTCAATCGGATTTGGAGAAAACGGCTCTTAGTTTCCAAATCCCTAGTTTAAACCATGCTATACCTGCTCTGATTTTTCTATCATTAATAGAAATGTATAATTCCTGACCCCAATCAGTTTTGATCTCCTTATAATATAGCAGTGAAGATTTCTCACTCATACAGCTAAACATATATTGTTTTTCTATGTCATTGCATCTTTGCCTTATTGTACTTGTTATCCTATTTCCATTTGTTGCATTCACTTCCCACAAGTAACCTAAGCCAATTTTCTCTAGTTCTTGTTTCAATATAGAAGCCCAATTTACTTTATTCAAATTAGTTACCATATATCTATAACAGACTTTAAGTATATCATTCTCCTCCATTTTTAAAATTCTGAGCCAATATTTAACAATCCTTGCCATAATTTCTCCTCTACTACTACATTTACCTAGTTCTACCATTGCTACCTTCTTTGGTGTTGAGTTGGGAAGTGCTAAAATTAGTTTGCAGTATTTATCTAGTACAGTATCTATTTGCTCCCAACTGTTTTTATAAAGCCCCCAGATCTCAACCCCATAAAAGATTCTTGAAAATGGTATTTAGCGTTTTCACTTGCATAGTTGGTGTTTTAGTAAGACACATGTTTATTGCTGACATTGCTTGCTTACCATGCACGATAGCTTTCTGTCCTTGTTTATTCCACTTTCCTCTCAAGTCTAATATTACACCTAAGTAGCTGATTTCATTTACACATTCTAAGGTTACTCCGTTCAACTGCCATTTTTCTTGTTTTTTTAGCCTATTACCATTCTTAAATACCACAATCTTCGTTTTCTTAACATTCACTCTAAGATGCCATTCATTACAATACTCTTCGATGGCGTTTAATGATTTTTGTAACCCAGTTACCGTAATTGCACTACATATCAAATCATCTGCATAGAACAAACCATGTATGTTTACATTGTTTATTACTGGCATATGTGTGTTAGCTCTACAAATGTATTTAATTATATCATCTATAAATAGATTGAATAAGTGACTACTGATTGGACAGCCTTGACGAACTCCCATGTACTGGTTAAAGGCTTTTGTCACTCTGTCTATATCATACCTTACACAAGCAGTTGTGTTACTGTACACCTCATGCAAATTTCTAATCATATTTCTGCTCATACCTTTCTCAGCTAATTTATAGAATAATGCCTCCCTGTTCACTGTGTCAAAGGCTTTTTCCAGATCTATAAATGCACAGTACAACCTGCCTCTTTTGACACTTAGATATTTATTAACTAATGTGGATAGTATGTAAATGTTGTCAGTTGTCCTACAGTTTTTCCTGAAGCCTTTTTGAAAGTCTGAAAGTATTTTGTATCTATCTATCCATATGTTTATACGCTCAGCTATAATTCCAAAATAAATCTTTCCTAGTACTGGAAGTAGTGCAATTCCACGGTAACTATTAACGTCATTAACACTACCTTTGCCTTTAAAAATGGGATGTATAATTGCTGTTTTCCAAGTCTTGGGCACTGTTCCTTTTTTTACAATTTTGTTAAATAACCTAACTAAAATATTCACATTTTTTTCATTTTTACAAAATACTTTCAAATATTCTCCATTTATCCCGTCTATACCTACGGCCTTCCCTGCCTTCACTTTTTTTATTTGTTTTAATACCTCTTCGCGTGTTATTTCTGCGTCTAAAACATCTACATTTTGGATTTCGGGGGAATATGGTATTTTTCTAGTCCAAATATTTACAATTTTGTCTGACTGAAATAATTGTTTGAAATATGATTCCCACTCTTGTGGACTGATATTACCAGTTTGTACAGGTTTTTTAACCATATTCTTAATAGCTGCCCATAATTTCCTTGTATCATTTAATTGTACAAATTTTGCTAACTCTGCCGATTTCCTATCTTGCCATTTTTGTTTAGTTTCGTTTAAAAAATTTGAATAACATTTTTTCCCTTCTAAATATTTATTTTTATTTGCATCGTTGCTATTTTTTTTTGTAATTCGTTAAATATTTAAGTACCAGTTTTTTCATTTGTGCACATTCGTTGTTGTACCAACCGTTATAATTACTCTTGTGTTTTCTCATCGGTATGGGTATTGCATCATAACATACTCTATATGTGAAAAATTGTAACAAATCTAAAATATATTCTACATTGTTGTGATCTAGTGCATTTTCTAATCCAATTAGACAAATTACATTTGAGCACTCCTCAAATCTATCTGCTATAACCTTTTCAAAACCATTTCGCCACTTTATGCGTTTGGTTCTGACGCCTTCTTCACTATATAAACCTATATCGGATGATATTTGATTGGACGTGTGACTGTCCATTATATTCACATGAATTGGTAGATGCGGACTTGTTAGTGTTTCACCGACTTTGAAGTCAGAAATATTTCCTATCAAATCGCTGGAAGCAATACCTAGATCTATAACACTTTGTCCATTTGAACCGATAAATGTAAAGTCACCTTCTTCGTCGCTTTCAAGATATCCATTAAGCACTGTTAAGTTGAAACTTTCACAAAATTCTATTAATTTCTTTCCCTCGGTGTTTATAATATTGTCTTTACTGGTTCTCTTGTACTCTTGCCAATCACGGTCCTCACATAAATCCGATATTTTTGGTGTTAGTTGCCCAATACGACTGTTGAAGTCTCCTAAAACCAATTGTTCCGACCCTGGGAATGTTTCTTGCATATATTCTATTTCTTCTGATAATTTCTCGTAAAACCTTTCATTATAATATGGCGATTCTTTAGGGTGATGGTACGTTATTCCTAAACACAATATCACATTTCCTTTGTTTTTACCATGTATACCTAGCCAAATTATGTCTTTAAAATTTGTTGCGATTTTAAAAACTCTATTTTCAATGGATTTTCTTACATATATAGCTAATCCCCCGGGGTAACGACCTTTTTCGGCCCTTCTAAGCTTATCTTGTCTAAAACATATAAATCCTTGGATGTCGTAATTTTCACTTGGACGCGCCCAAGTCTCTCCAAGCCCTAATATATCAATTTCATGTAACAAATCAAATAAACTCTGCTGAAGACAGTTGTGGAGAAATAAAATAAATGAAGTGTGACTTTGATAGAAGCATTGTGTTTATTTATGTTATCATTGCCGAGTGTTTACTTATTGTCATTGTCATTGTTTGGTTGAGGGAAACCACAGCCTTGTGGAAACCCCTATATATAAAAATAATTTAACTACAATTCAATTTTGTATAGCATTAGAGAGAATATAATAACAATTAGAGCTGCCTTGTCCGAGGTTACCAGAAGATACAGCCTACCAAGATCAGACTGTTAAAGACAATTGTATGAATACATTATCTTACAGTTTTTAAAACAAAATAAATTGTATATATGCATAACTATTGAGAAGGTGGAGAAAAATCACATTAATTGAAAATAAGAAAGATAATCAAGAAGAAAAAAATAAAATAAAAAACAAACCTCTACATACATCTTTCATACAGCCAGTGTCACTGTAGTGAAATGGTTGTATACTGACTTTTGGGGGTATATTTTGGGGACCGTATTTTATACGGTCATTTCAGAAATGACTAAAAACATATCTTCCTTTCTGTTTATAATTTACATATTATATATTACTTACTTAAACAAATTCTTCCATTGTGTATTATTAGTAGGTTATTAATAAGCCTGCTATAACATAAAATTAACAGGCCTATACATCATTACAGTAAAATACCAGTATAACGAAATTTAGGGGATCTCAGAAATGAAATTGTTATAGTGAAATTTTGTTATACTGAAATTTTACAGGTTTACAATGTCTGGAGTTTATTTTTTGAAAAAAGTCAAAACCAACCAGTGAACATGAAATATAGTAATATAAGAATTGAGTCAATTTTTGTGACACTTACTTCACTTCACTACTTCACTTCACTTCACAATTTGGAGACTAGTTTCGGGAAGTTATTCCTCCCATATTCATTCTATTTTGACTGCTGCTTGTTGCTACTTGACTGCCCTCTGGTTTCTTTAAGATGAATTTATTGAACAGGTCATTGGAGGCGGGGATTTCAAAATTCATGGCTTTGTCTTGATGTTTGAGGATGAAGATTTTTTCCCAATTGATTAATTCTGTATGTCCTCTTGCAGATTTTAACAATTTTGCTTCTAGACTTTAAACCAGAAGCAAAATTGTTAAAATCTGCAAGAGGACATACAGAATTAATCAATTGGGAAAAAATCTTCATCCTCAAACATCAAGACAAAGCCATGAATTTTGAAATCCCCGCCTCCAATGACCTGTTCAATAAATTCATCTTAAAGAAACCAGAGGGCAGTCAAGTAGCAACAAGCAGCAGTCAAAATAGAATGAATATGGGAGGAATAACTTCCCGAAACTAGTCTCCAAATAGAGGACTCAAGTGAAGTAAGTGTCACAAAAATTGACTCAATTCTTATATTACTATATTAGAAAAACTTCACTGTTACTAACTTCCTGTAATAATTAATATACAGTGAACATGAATTTAAAACGGTATCTGGTATACTGCTTTGTGATAGAACAAAAAATCTTGAAGACTATGTGCCATGTGTTGCTTGCACAAGAGTCAAACTCTGTTGATCAGTGTGTTGCACACCTTCCTCTTCAACCTCATCATCACTGAAAATGTCTTCCACAATTCCATCATCTGTGATTTCTTGTTACACTATCACATCACATTCCTCACTGACATAGTCATTAAGATTCACCCTTACAGGCCCATCTTACTTTTCCAGATCTCTTCTCTTTCTATGTCATCTAGCATTTTATTCCAGCTTTTCTAAAGCAGTTAGCGATTATTATTTCTTCTTTAAGCTATTACCATTCAGCATTCAACACTCAGCATTAATATCTCTCCCTGAGGCAAAATTACAAAGCATATGCCGGAAAAAATAAATTACATAGATGCAATAACGACTTTGTGGAACTTGACACAGTGAAGCAACTACTGTATAAAAAATTTAATTTACTGTATGAGTTGACATAAACATAGTTGAATGTTTGAAAATGGGGAGAAGGCTCCTTGAAACGCATCATACGAAGATATGTTAAGTGAAGCATTAAAGTGTGTTTATGTCTACTCATGTAGTAAATTAAATTTACATAGGCTTGAAAGCTGATGCACAAAATAGTATCATGGGCTCAAATGCACCGTGATATATAATCTTGAGTATTGAAGTATTTACTCCCCAAGAAGGTTTAGTGGTGACAGACAGTCCAATAAGAAACTTACTGACTTTCACTGTGAGGGTAGAAAGATGTGCTCGAGGTGTGAGTTTGTTGTCCAGGACCGCTCCTAAATATACCAAATGAGAAACCATTTTAATCTCTTCTCCATTCATGACTAGTTTTGGTTATTGCACTTTTCTCTTATAAAAAATATAGTGCTTCGAAATTGGATGAATCTTTCTGAAACACCTTGTAATGATTAAGCCTTGATTTTGTAGTAGCCTATCAGCGTATTCCTTTTCTCATCGCTTTTACACCGGTCCGGTGGCAATCGATGACGTCACGCTGCAGCGGAATTGGAACAAAACTGCTGGATTTATGCTGCCATCAATGGCAACTAAATTACTAGTTATTCTAATATTTTCTTACAGGAAGCATTGGTGTATTATGGTTTCAAACAAATAGAATTTACATTATTATTGACATAGCTAAAAGTCTTCCCATCTAGTAATAACTGAAAATATCCCCCTTTGCCGTACTAGTCACGTCTAACCTAAAACTTTCGGAAGAATGTCTCCATATAAAACCCAAACACAACTGACAAGTGTCACAATTTTTAATATAACACATTTTTGCAGCTAGGGTTTCTTAAATAGCGAATACCATATCAAATTAAATCAGGTAGGATAATATAATTGCTGGTCAATAATTTTAAACATACCATCCAGTTATAGACAGCGAGTTCTTATAATCTGAAGAGAATATACATAGCCTACTTCTTCTAATATTGCCTCTAATATTGTTTTTATGCCTATACTCGTTACCTTTCTTCCTAAACATTTTGGAGTTTTATTGTTCCTATGCATCCATCATCAAGCTATACGTACAATAATAATAATAATAATAATAATTAATAATAATTTTATTTTCTTGTCATTGAACCGTTTAGGTAATAGACAAAGTCAAGATTACAAAATGATATAATTATATATATATATGTCATCAAGTCAAGTGACAGCATGGGCACCGGGCAGGATTGAGTGAAGCCCATCATCTGCTAATTCCCCCGCAGTTTTACGTGAGCCAATCAGATTCATTGGTGGATCCACGCACCACCTCTACAGGCCGGTGGAACCGATGCCAAAGCGCTGTGAAAACTGGTGGCACCGATGACGTCATTACTTAGCTTTGGAATAAAAATGCTGCCAGCGCTTTCACAGCGCTGAGAAAAGGAATAGGCTGTATACTCTTGTTATATCTTAACTTTCCAGTTGCTTGGAGATTTTAAATTACAGTAGAATCCAATTATCAGAATGCCAAATATCCGGATTGATTTTATGAAAATTTCCTTTTAGTATTGCATTCTAGGCCTTCTATTTTGGGCCTTCCAGTTCTTTAGGCCTACTGTATGGGCTTAAATAATTAAGGTTTTTGTTCTTTAAATATAATTTTTGTTTAAATATTTGCAACTTTTGTTCCTTAATACACGCACTGGACTTTTACAATAGCATTTTCCCAAGGTTGTGGGTTCGATCCCAGCCCAGGTCAGTGCCATTTATGAGTGCATAAATGTGACAGGCCCATGTCAGTAGATTTACTGGCATGTAAAAGAACTCCTGTGAGACAAAATTCATTCACACCAGCGATGGTCACAGGCCTAAGTTGCAGTACACCTTCGTCGTTAAATAACCATATACCAACCAACCAACAGTAGCATTTTGCAAGTGTATTTTTCAGTTATGACCCAATTATACAGATATGTGCATACCTGGATCATGACATTCCTCAATTAGTTTGAATAATTGGAGTTCCTCTTCACTTTTTTAAGATCATACAATGGTATTTTGATATAAGTATGCAAATGTCTTTGTAATTTACAGATAGTATTATTTATTGAAATATCTAACAGATCGTTTCTGTAATTTTCTGTAACTCAGACTGGTATAACTTAATGAGCATTCACACCGAAGTAGCAAAGCATGTGAATCGCACTATCTGGATGCAGGCTGCACATTGAGGAGCATGGTTCACAGTTTTGCATTCATACCGAAGTAACGAATGCGATCTGCAGTTTAACGAAAATTATATATTTTCACTAGAACAATTGAGAAACCCATTTAAAATAATGTAATTTATCCAAAGAGGATATAGTTTCAGAAATTTTAATCAAGGCTTTTTTCCTACTAGTTTCGATTGCCATATCGTATAGCCTATGCGTGTACAAATTGTAGCTCTCTTTCCAGCAGTTTTTATGACATCTTTGCCATAATATACTGCTATACAAGGGATTATGTGTTGAATTTTCTTAACAATAAGAAAACAGCTGAAAAGGCAACTGTACGCATGTGTCATCCCGAGTAGCGTCGCATGAAATAAGTCCAGATCTATCTGAAGAAATGAATGTCGCACTCTGCGACCTGCATTATTGCCATGCTACTTCGGTGTGAAGACTTGAACTTGTTTATTTGAGATTTAAAATGGGTAGTGCACAACCTGCTTCCAACTATTGTGACTCGCTTGCTACGCTACTTTGGTGTGAATGCTCCTTTATCATTACTACCAAACATAGGAATAATTGGTTCTTTTGCTGTTCTTGTCCACAGCGGGATGGTTCACCTCTTCAACGAAACAGAGTCCGTGTGAACGGTGGCAATATAACAATTGAAGGCCTTCGAAGAACAGACTTTGGATTCTACCAGTGTGTGGCATCCAATGAAGTAGCAACTATTGTAACCGCCACGCAGCTGGTTGTAGAAGGCACACAGCCCCATGCACCCTACAATGTAACGGCAAATGCAAGCGAGACAGCCGTCACACTGCAGTGGTTGCCTGGATACAGCGGTGGGCCAGACTACAAGCAGGATTACACCATCTGGTGAGTTACACAAGAAGCAGCAATTTCTTTTTGCTTTTCTATTTTTTGTTTTCATTTTTTTTTTTTTTTCAAGAAACTACTCTATAAACTAACCTACAATAACGATTGATAAATTCATGAACTCTCGTGGGATCGCTTATGATAATTACCCGTAACTGTATCAGTTTTATTAATTTTGAAAATAGTATGCAATTGTAGAAGTAGTCAATAAAGAGTATGAGAGATTGCAAGCTTGAAGAGCAATTCGCTGGTGCGCGGGCAAAGATAGTTAAGTCCACCATCCTCAAAAATTGAGATATGTCCATAGAGTTATAGATAAAAGTGTTCTCTACATTTGTGTTAAGTCCAGTAAGTCATATTCAAAAACGTATGGTAGTTATGGATGTGTGCATCATGGGTTTATCCATCTCTAAAGCGATGTTGGGCAGGTAAAGTGTGTTAAGTCACTATAATTCTCATTAACAAGAAAGTGAACTTAACCTTCTTTGCCCACGCACCCGCGAATTCATTGCTGAGAAAAATAATGAAATTCGCCTATTTCTCACCTATGAATTTCACCAAAAGCTGTATGTCCTCATATTAAGGGATTTGTAAAATTGTGGGACTAATACATTATTTTGTAGATTAAAAATGTCCAATGCATGTTTTATTATTATAGTGAGACGACATATATAACAAGCATGTGAATATTTGGGCTACACATTGACTACACCCACCTCCCAGGCAACATATGAATGTACCTAACTATGAGATAGTTTGTGTACTTCCGTTACTTGCAATCTGTTTCTAATGTGGGGAAAATGGGGGTAAGCTGTTCCTACTTTCTTCTTTGTGCTTCTAGAATCAATTGAAACACATAGAATGACTTGTCACTCATAGTTGATGTTATAATGTTGCTTACAGGTACAGGGAAGCAGGCGTGTCAGACTGGAACACGATCCCAGTGACGCCTTCCGGTAGCACGCAGGTCACGATAAACAGGCTCGCATCGAGTACAACGTATGAGTTTCAGGTGGTTGGGAAGAATGCTCTGGGTGATGGCATGCTTAGTAAGGTGATCACTGTGCGCACTCTCGGTGAGTATCGCTGCTAATCCGTGTTTCTGTCTTTCAGGATGCAATTATATGACACAAATATTTATCATGTATATATGAGTACAAATTTAAATACATATAGGGATACCTATATGAACTATGAACTGGCTGCACTGTGATTTTCTGGTTTGCAATGACTGTGCACATTGCCATCTGCGGCTGTCGCAGATGCAGCCATATGACAATTTCCTTAATTATGTTTAAAGACTTTACTTACGAACCATCCAACACTCCCCGTAGTTAGCATTGTGAAATGCTGGCAAATTCTTAGAGGATATTTTGTTTTAATTCTTCCGGAATGTATGGGTTTGTCTTATATGGGTTTTAATTTATCCCAGAGATAAAATTCGCAGGATGTTAAGTCGGAGGACCGAGGGGACTACAAATCTCTACTACTAATTCTGTCCTCCCCAAACACACTTTCACTTCAAAAATATATTGGAAGTTTACACAGTGAAGCTATATTATACAGGATGTAATATTGAGCTGGGTCTAGCACATATACTTCACTTTTTTGTATAAATAGCTGAATTACTTTCGTTGACCATCGTCATTGATGATAGTGATGATGGTCTTCAAACCTAGTTCAGGTATTTATACAAAAAGTGAAGTATCATGCTAGACCCTAACTCAATATTATATCCTGTACACTTTCAATTGTTCTCATCAAAATATTGTTTGTGTGGGCTGGCAGAGTCTTGTTGAAAAAAGACAAATGCATGTTCCCTGACTGTTAATTCTCTAAAAAGAAAGGGCAAAATTGTATTAATATAAAACATCCATATCAGTCCCAATTTCCACTGAGTCAAATACAATAAAAAGATGTTTTTAAAATTATTTCAAAACCAGTGGATAAAAGTGAAAAAATTTAAAAATTAAAAAAAATTGCCATCACTAACTTGGCTTCAAAGTACCTACAAATGTAGGACGCCATTGGATGTGTGTTCTCAACGGAGAAACCTCCTGTGGTCTGCCTTGTCTTCTGAATCAGTTGAGGAATTTGATGTCATACTGGCATGTTGTCATGGTAGCTCAATGGTGGAGCATCAGCGCGTTAAGCTGAAGATCCGTGTTCAAATCCCGGTTATGACATACAATTTTTCAAGCTGATTCTTACTTGTATGGGTCCTGTAATTCGTTCTCCGCTCATGGCAAACCGTACACCAATTCTTTTGGATGGTTTATTAAAGAGGTGCCAAAAATGGATGGGGTGGCTAGTTTCAACGCCTTTCATAACATTGAGAAGTGGGTATATTAGCAAACCCGGCAATCTCCATTTTGAAAAAAGATAGAAATGCTAACTTCTAATGCATTTATTGCTACGTATTTAGTATACGTATTGAAAATCAAACTTCCCCATATAAGGGAGGCACTCGGATTTTGCCGGGTTTGCTAATAGATTCCTCATAAGTAAAGCCTTTAAATAATAGTTCAAAAAATTGCTGTGTGGTTGCATGAGCACCACTCTATGATAGCCACAGACAGCAATGCATGCCACCATTGAAAAGCAGAAAGACACAGTGCAGGTTCATAGTTCATTGGGTCTCTCTGTATATTATATTAGATATGAGATTATAACAATTCCGTTCTCAGACAAGAGTTTATTTGTATTCAGAAACTGTTGTCATTATGAAGCTGACATTTAGGCTTTAAGTCTTCAAAATAAGTCCATAGACTTTGGTCCTCCATAATTTTTGAAAACTCACAATTTTGGGAAAAAAGCTGAACTCCCTCAAAAAGTATTTCTATACATCCAGGGTGGGTAGTCAAAACAAAAATGCAATTAATAAAATCTGTAATAGATGGAAACTTGTAAAACTGAACATTTGATTTGTCTGATTTTATATGGTTACCACTGAAAGTGAAAATATTCGTGAATATACGTAACTGTTTAAAATTATTCCAGTTAACTTTGTTTACTTAGAAAACCGATCACTAGATTATGCCCCAATGGGATGAAAATGGAAGGTAACCTAATCTGTAAATTCTTGTAGGTCTGCTGTGATGAGCATTTCACTTTAACAGTCCTCAGTAATTTGCATAAATTGTTTTAAGCTGCAGTAAGAATGAACGTTATAAAATTGAACTTTAACAGATTTCAATATACAACATGACCTGGATACAGTTTAATGAAGATATTAAACTATGTTTATAAATAGTCAATAACAAACTTAACAAACACACAGCAGACCATGAAGTACAAAAATTCCCAGTCTCCGGAATCCCAGCTTCGAAGTTAGAAAAACCCCACCATTACAAGAATTAGAGAAAAACATATTGGGCATGAATTTCAACCTCCAAATAAAGAATTTTGATGAGCCGGCTCTAACAACAAAAGACCAATTCGGATGTCAAAACAGGCTTACTTAAAGTAATATCAAAGAAAAGAACTCACCAAATGTAGCAATCTCCACAACCTATTCACTGCACAGCTAAAAGTGTTCTAAGTGTCATGTGCTTAAGTGTTTCTTGTCTGTTTAAGCAAGTGCTAACTATCGATCGTCATATGTGTGACACAGTCAATATGTAAACTAGTTGTGGCTGCTACATCAATACATATACTATCGATCATTAGCTGGCACATATTTTAATATTTTTCTTCACTAACATTTTTTCCCTACATAAAGGACACACACTATTTTTTCGTAATAAAAATAAATGAAAAAAGTGTGGTAAATATGCTAATATGATCAATTGTTCCAGAACAAGCTTTTCATGTTGATGTGATTTAAGAAAAAAAAAAAACACTTTCAGAATATAACAGTTCACAATCAAATAGATAAATATAAACATATCCTTGCTAATATGAAATTTTTGGGAACTTCAAACTTTCATCTTTACATTAACTTTTTTGTTAAAACAGCATATGATCATAGAGCACGAAATGACATGCTTCAGACTGCACAGGAAAGTGCGGAAATGACATTACTAATTATAGTCCTACAAGTTAGAAAGAAACCTGCCCACAACAAAACTGTGATTGCTGCTTCTTTGTAACTTGTTGGACTATATATTCCATAATTGTTGTCCTTGTATATAAAAGAAATTATCAAAAGAAAATGTACTTGGAAACATCCATTTTTATTTGATCAATTGTATCAATCAATGTTTGTAGTTTGTTAATGTTGATGTTGATGTCATTCACTACAAGTAAGCAGGGATTCTCTTCCTGTACTGATTAAGAGCGAAATAATGTGCTTCTGGCACTGATGATTACTGCTTGTTTAGTGTAGCTCTGATGCCTTGATTTGCCTGCTTAATCTAACAGAACTAACAGCTCGGGAGCACTGCTTAGTTCTGCACATAGTTCAGGAGGTGATTGACTGTGCATGTAGCAGGAAAGGTAAATGATGACTTAGATGGTGTTCTGCATTGCGACCCATATTACACAAGTTGTAATGACAGGCAACTACAAGCATGCCGGACATGTGTACTGTACAGAGAGACGACTGGTCCAACTCTACCTCCCGTATATTACTCACAACCAAAAGCGCAAAGAGGCCCACCTCTTCTACAAGTTAAAAGCAACAAACAAGTGCGTAGTAAAGATCCTATACACTACAGTCAAGTTTTGTGTGGGAATAATTATAGCACTGTTTCTGTGATCGCCAGTTTATATGTACAAGATGGACTGCTGGAGCAAGATCACTAGTTTATATGTACAGGTAGGGAAAAAAAGTGGATCTACTAAAATATCTAAGTTGCCGATATGAGCCACTGCGCTTGCCTAGCGGGTTCTAGGCATGCACAGTGGCTCATATCGGTAACTTAGATATTTTAGTTGGTCTGCTTTTTTCCCCTACCTGTACATCTGACTGTTCAAGCAGGATTGCCAGTTTTATATGTACAACTGACTGTTTGATCAGGATCACCAGTTTATATGTACAACTGACTGTTCAAGCAGGATCACCAGTTTATATGTTCAACTGACTGTTCGAGCAAGATCACCAATTTATATGTACATCTGACTGTTCGAGCAAGATCACCAGTTTATATGTACAAGTGACTGTTTGAGCAGGATTACCAGTTTATATGTACAACTGACTGTTTGAGGAGGATTGCCTGTTTGTATGTACATCTGATTGTTTGAGCAGATTTGCATCCATTTTAAGTTAAAAACATTGGTTCATTTCATCAGGAGAAATTTGGCTTTCTCTTGAAAAATCAAATTCCTCTTCTCATGGACATCTACACCATTTCAACCTCAATTTCGGAAAAAGTAATTACAATTTCGGAAAAGGTAATTTCAATTTCGGAAAAAGTAAATTCAATTTCGGAAAAAGTAATTTCAATTTCGGAAAAAGTAACTTCAATTTCGGAAATACGAGGGCTATTTTTTAAACCTCCGATGGGGCAAAAAATGAAAACCACAGTGAAAATCAAAACTGTTTTATTTGGAACATTTAGGTACACCTTCTAGCTACTTCTCTACGTAGTCGCACCCCGATTGAGACATTTGTTGAAGCGTGGTGCAACTTTCAAGTACCCTTTTCATAGAAGATTGCCGCCAGCCTATTGAAGAGGGTACTTGAAAGTTGCACCACGCTTCAACAAATGTCTCAATCGGGGTGCGACTAGGTAGAGAAGTAGCTAGAAGGTGTGCCTAAATGTTCCAAATAAAACAGTTTTTATTTTCACTGTGGTTTTCATTTTATGCCCATAATGTTTTTAAAAAAATAGCCCTCGTATTTCCGAAATTGAAATTACTTTTTCCGAAATTGAAATTACTTTTTCCGAAATTGAATTTACTTTTTCCGAAATTGAAATTACTTTTTCCGAAATTGTAATTACTTTTTCCGAAATTGAGGTTGAAATGGTGTAGAGTGATGTGCACTATTTTCGATCAGAATTTGACCAGGGCATTGTGCCCTGTTGATCATCAGGGTCTGATGCATCAGTCATGATTACCATATTTTTTGGACTGTTAGATGCACTTTTTTTTATCTTGAAAACAGAACCTTGAAAGTTGGGTGTATCTACAGATAGCTGTTGTGATGACAAAGCAAATCAAGGCATCAGCAACATGTGTAGACGCTAAGATGTCTTACTCTACTTTATCTGTCGTCTTTCTTTGTTTTCTGCTGGCACAGATCAAGGTAACATTTCCCCGTCTCGCGTCTCTCCCAACACCCACACAGAAGACCCCGGTAAGACTTTAACATTTTCTCTAGGTACCATTGAAACCATCACACATCCATATTATGACATCAGGCTGTGTTTCCTTCTTATTTTATAAGAGCCCTATTTTATAAAAATTACAGGTGGAATGATTCGACAGGCAAACGTTTATATTTTTAATGCACAAATTCGTCAGCCTTGAAGGTAATTGTAAATTATCAAGGCTATTTCTTAATATCGATGTAAATCATCGTTATGGAAAGCAAAATAGATTATTGCAATATGAGATACGGTTGATGGATGGTATTAAAGTATTAACCCAAGCTATTCATTGCATGAAATATGAATCATATTAATGAGAAATTCTGTTGGTTGAATGAGTATATTTCTGTAGCATATATTTGACTCAGATTTTACTGTTTCAGAATTTTTATTTTATAACATCATCAGTCAAATTAGGTGATAATTTACTTATCTGCTTCACTTCATTCATTGGTGTATCCTAGTACAGTATTACAAATGAAGGGGCTATTAGCAATCCTGGCAATTTCCATTTTGATAAAAGATAGAGAGGCTATGTATTAATACTTGAGATGGAGATTTAACATACATAACTTCACTTAATTCAAACTTACCTGAACATGTTTCGAGCCAACATCACGACTCATCCTCCGGTATACTCCATCTGAGGTAGGAACAACAGCTGTGCCTCCTGGTGGGTGTTTAGCTAACCTCTTGATTAGATCGTCATTGGTGGTTATATCGAAATTCATCAGTTGGTCCCTGTTTTTGTGGATATAAATTTTCTCCCTGGGACATAAGCAGCTCACAGTTCGGGAGAGAATTTATATCCACAAAACAAACACAGGGAAACAGTCTTTTATATCCATCAAAAACAGGGACCAGGTGATGAATTTTGACGACGATGTTATTATGCTCACACTTTATCTTGAGCCAAAAAAATGCGGGGGTGAGGGGAGCTGATATTGCATGCAGTATAAGAGATTGACTATTGCAGAAGGCGGTGAGTTGAAATTGACGTTGTTTCTGAAGGGTTGCCAATTACCAGAAAATATAACGTGTGTAGTTTTATGCTGTGTCACAGTGGAACTAACTGTAATCTGTAGCACTTCCAACTCTCGCTACCAAGCTAAAGATTTTATATTGATTCAGATATTATAGTAGAATATATCGCTGGAGAAATGAATAAAGTAATATATTTAGGCCTATTTAGACAATTTCTGTCCCGGTCTTCAGAATATAGAAAATCGTTTCAAGTCGTAGCATTATACATGTACGCCTACTTGAATACGCACTTTCACATGCCTGAATTGATGTAGCCTAATTTAACTAAATACATTTCGCGAAAGTTTGTAGGTAATTAATACAACACAATTAATACAACGAAATAATAAAACTTGACTTGCTCTTTTCTCCAACGACAGATTCAGCTTGAAACACATTAAATTGCTTTTCCTTCCATTTCATTTATTTGGTTCATTATTTCGCTGATTTCCGATACTTCTTGGTTTAAAGAATCTTTATTTTTAACTTCGTTGTCACTTATATCGACCATTTCCACATCACCAGTACTGTTCTTCTAATATCACTGGATTTATTCTGTCATTTTCAGAATAATATGATGTAAACAAATAAAAAAAATTGACGGTAGCTCAAGAATGCCCCAACGGGAAGTTTTTGGGTATGGCAATACTGGGGACGGGTCGTGATCTTCATTTTTTCGAGCGAGGCCTTCTTTATATGGACGGTTTTCAGCATTATGGAGTGTGAAGCTCAAGATAAAGTGTGCGAATAATATCAAGACATCATGGACTACTGCTGTTTGTTCATAGCTTTGATAGCTTGAACACTGATGGAGTGCAGCCAGATATCTTCTTTCAATGCCACTGGCAAGTAACTTATGTCATTTCACAGACAAAGTCACATGGGGATTATTAGTGATGAATTTGGAACTTTAGCGGTGATCAACCAAACAGTTGTTTATTGTCCACATAAGGTTGTTACTGTATGATATATGCAATTTTTGTTCTTATTATGACCATCCTGCCATAGCATAGCATTACTGTAATTTCTTGTATATTGTTATTGTTTCCATAATTAAGATTTAGTAGAATGAAAATGTACATAACAGTTCTCTCTATTCAAATCCTAATCTTATAATCAGTAGGGACCGGATTCTTAGGTTTTTACCTATTTTTTTCCTTACTTCCAAAACAAAAAGCGCTCCTACACTTTTTCGAATCATGTCCATAGGATTCACCCACATTAATTCTGTGGCACCTAAAAATACCTAAATGGGGTATAAAAACCTAATTATACCTAAACGGGATATAAAACCTAAAATGTCTAATTTAGGCTACTTTTTTGTCTTTTTTGTTTGTCAGTTGAGGAATCAATATTTTGCGGAGAGACAATAATTTTTGTCGGGTTGAAATTAATACCACCAGCGTTTCGTTCAACCCATTGTCGTCTAGGATGGACAGTATCAAGAGAGGAAGTGTAGAGTACCGCGTATTCCTTTTAAAATATTCGTACGAACAACCATTGCTGCCGTGTATGAACAAGGATCTAGAATTCTGTGTTTTAAAGCGTTTGTTTGCCTTTAGTACTGTCTTGTTATTCACACTGAGTGGTCACACTGTTTTAAGAAGACGTGTTAATTATGTATTGAATCCTATGTAGCACATTCAAATTCATTAAACCAATTATTCTACCCAAAAACTATATTTTGGACAAAAAACCTAAAAAACCTATTTCACTTAATGGAAAACCTAAAACAGTGTTTTTAAAAACCTAAAAATCCGGTCCCTAATAATCAGAGTTCTGCTAATCCATGGTTTCTATTTTTTTTTTTTTTTTTTTGCTTAATCTCTTTGAATTTCCTATTAAAAAAACTGCAATAAATCAGTTTCTATCTTAAAATCACGATTGATTATAGCAAAACTACATCTTATTGTACAGGAGCTGATCTTGACTCCCCTAGCAGTAGCAGTAGAAATTGTTTGTGCTGATGGTTTCAATGTTATAATCTATTCATGCATGTCTTGGTGTGTGTGTGTTTTCTTTGGTGACCTTTCTTTTGTAGCTTAACACGCTGGGCTTGTGTCTCTGATGATAGCTGTACTCGGCACGTAAGACCATCGGCTTTCCCAGTGCACACAAGCTAGTGAAAACCACAAAAATTGAACAAAGAAGGTGATTTGGTTTCTAAATATTCATCTCCTAAATTTCCTTTATCCTTTCCTTAATGCAAAAATGCAATTTTCTTCTGGAAGAGTCCTTCAATGGGCGTGGAAAAAATTGCACTACACACTTTTTACACAAGAACTACATGACGAGTTTAAATCTTATTGTAAAAGAGGTGATAGTTATATTATTCTTATATATTTTCTTATATATTTTCCATTTCCATTTTCTTTACATTGTACTTGCCTTCCATGCAACACTAACTTTGGTGTCTTATGTTTGAACTCTCCAGACTTTTCTCATTTCTCACAACTTTCTCTATATCTTCCACAATACATATATATATAATGCGTGTACCCACAAGGTTCTATTTTGGGTCCACATTAACATTCACTTGTTGTTACAAGATTCTTTACAATACTGTCTTGAAAACATATTGCTTACATTTTATCTGAATTTACTTATATTTCCTTAAAGCACATCCATGTTTCTGGAATGTCTTATACCTTGATTGATTTTAGATTTATACATTTTATATTCCATATCAATTTTCTAGTCATTCTCATTCTCATCACACCTTTTATGATTAGTACATAACTTTAATGTTTTCTTCTAGTTCCCTCTGTACATTGTCTGCTTTCTATTAACATTTTAAATAAACTATACATATTGCTTTTATAGTACATGATCCATGAAGTGTTGTTTAATTTGATTTGGTTTGCTGAATATCACTGTTTTATTTGATTCCAGACATATTTGATTATAGTCTTATTGTCTTTCCAACTGATTCCACAGGAGCCACACTCTATCCACCGATCCTGCGACCCAAAGGTACATGTCATTCATCACTGTCACATGCTTCTCCGTGAGTTCAACAAAACAGTCTCATGTCTGAGGAATCACAGTTGTTGGAAACTATTAAAGTAGAAACTACAATCTTACAATTTTAATAGTAATTCTACATTGTGTTTCATTTTGGCCTGTTTAATGCCCGAAAAATTTATGATAAGGTGCCGTATTTTTTGGTGACAACTATAAGCGCGAAATTTTATAAATAAACTTAGCTTTTATATGCTTAAATACCAATATGAACCAAATTGAATCCACAAACTATCGCGAAATTTACTTGATTCCGCGAAATGTGTCTATAAGAGTGAAATATGCCCCTTCTGTCCGTAAAGTGAGAAATGAGCACGAAAATGTGCCTTAAAATCACAATATTGTGTTTTGGTGTACTGTATTTTTTATTTCTTAGCAGCATGCTTTTTTTCTGCTGTTTCTGTGGCTGTCGAAGATTTACCAATATATCAATATTTGTGATCGATTACAAAGATTACAGAAATTACGCAAAAATTGTCTGTAACCTGGTTTGTACTGTTGAGTACACTCCTTTCCTGCTATCTCTTTGCCAAGTTAGCGATGCCTATGTTCGATTACAGGCAGAAGAGTGTAGAATGTTTGTTACTTGTATTCAACAGATTTAGTCTTTTATCCACAGTGGTATGGTTGGCACTTCTGTTTGCAAATGGCTATCTGATAGAAATTACGATAATATTTCTCGTAATTATATTTGAACATTAACTCTAATCATGTCTAAATCGAAAGTTACTTCAGTTCATACAAGAGCAGAAGGGGGGGGGGGGAGTTAGTTCATGTAAATAAAGAAGCAAAGTTTATCATTGCGCAGTGTTCCCAATGTAGTATAAGTTGTTCATTTCATGAAATACCCACTGAAATAGAAGGAAGTTAACACCGAAATCAGCCATTTCATTTCACCAATAAATCAGGGCCCTATTTATGATGCAAGATTTAGAACGTTTAAAAATTAACTAGTGTTTTCTAGTTTATAAGAGGCACTTTTTTTACTCTTAAAGTAGGGTTTAAAAATGGCTTGCATCTTGTATAATGAAGGTAGAGATTTTTTTTACAAGTCTTGTGTTCTGTTGGCACTACTATGACAAGACCTATTCCAGTCTGGGTGATTACACTGCCAAATAACGAGCACTCACGAACTATTTACCAGTTGCAAGATGTCAACCATCATATGATTAAAATAGAACCTGACAAACCAGCCCCTCGTGTTATCCAGTGTCATAAATGTCAGGGGTTCAACCATACTTCCTGCAGATGTAACATGCAAACCCCTTCTCATTAAATGTGGAAATAACCATCTATTTATTGAATGTCCAATGAAAGGGCCCGACCATGTGGAAACTGTTTTGGAAACCACACAACCAGCTATGGACACTCTCTTTTTGATATTCCAAGATCTTTGTTGAATCAGAAAATACAATAGTGCCCTTGACCTTTTTGTGGATTGTCTGAAGCGATCTCACCATAACGGTCAGTTAATGAGTTGAGTTTATGAGTGTGTTTTTTCTCACTTAATCGTGGAAAGTACTAAAGTCAGTGTTCATACAGTGTAGGCTATAAATTGCAGGTTATGAATTATGTTTGTTCGTGACAAATTGTGTTAAATATTGGGGGTGTGTCTTATACAGTGCTTTTCACGTAAGAGTTGGCCAACCGTGTGGATTTCTGCATCGCGGCGGACACAGCTCTAACTACCTAGTGATCAAGTGAAATATCTATGCAAATGAAATGGCTAACAGTGTAATGATTCAGTTCTCACAGTTACAGTTAAAATTACAATGGAATAAACATGTACCTCATCACAAGAGATGTTGGAAATGTCCTCCTCTTGCATCCACACAACACTGGAATCTTTTTTAGTAAATGTTCTTTCATGTGCATAAGTGCAGCTTCCGAGATAGAGTTAATTTGTCTTGCTATATTAAATTTATGTTCTTCTAACGGTATGTGACTATTATTTATGGGGAAACTTGAAAAATAAAGTGTATAGGTTAATTTCCTGTACATATGATGGATGATTCAAATTACTAAGAAACTTCCCCACTTATGTACACACGTTGAGAACTTAATATCACAAGAGAAATTAACTCGGAAGCTGAACTTATGTGCATGAAACAAAATTTCCTAAATAGATGACAGTGTTTTGTGGATGCAAGAGGAGGACATATCCAACATCTCTTGTGATGAGGTACATGGATATTTTCATTGTAATTTCAACTGTAAATATGAAAACCTGAACCATTACACCGTTTGTGGCTTTATTTCCGTAGATATTATCGTTTGGGAGTTGGAGCTGTGCCCGCCACGATGCAGAAACCTGCATGATTGGCCAACTCTTACATGGGACTCACTGTAGATCCTATTTCTAGCAGTAGTTTAAATACAGAAACCTGACAGAGTTTATTAAGTGCCAGTATGGTACTTTATGAGATTGTGTGGGGGACGAAAAAATGTCTGTCCGTCTGTCTGTCTGTCTGTCTGTCCGTCCGTCTGTCCGTGCGTCTGTACGCACCATAACTCAAGTACGCTTTTTCGGATTTTCATGAAACTTGGTATAAACACTCATAATGTCGATGGGAAGAACCCTATTGATATTGAACTAAATCGGTTCACCGGTACCGAAGTAATGCCCAATTTAGTGCCTATTTTAATAGATTATGGCGCCTTTCTCATAGAAAGGCGCCATCACTCAAATACGCTGTAACGGATTTTCATGAAACTTGGTATACCCATTTATGACGTCCATGAGAAGTGCCCTATTGAATTTGAACCTAATCTGTTGACCGGTACCGGAGTAAAACCCAATTTAGTGTATATTTTAAAGACGCGGTAATTCAAATACGCTTTACCGGATTTTTATGAAACTTGGTATACACATTTACAATGTCCATGGGAAGACATATGTTCATAGTGGATAAAATCGTTTGATCTGTTTCGGAGTAATGCTCAATTTAGTGCCTATTTTATGGCAATATACGTATTCGAAAGAATTTATAAAAAAAATGAAAATCAGTTATCTTGACAACATAGCCTATTGTTTTACTGTGATCTTATAAGGCCTTGGAAATTAAAATACAGGTAGCTATGACAAAAAACACTATTGTTTTACATGCGCTTATCCAACTAGACCTTTTAAAATGAACCAGGTGGCCGAGATGGTAGACCTTTCTTCTTCCGTAAGCCCTGCTTAATGAATAAATCTGGAGCTTAACTTGGAAATCAATTTTTAAAAAAACATATTCTGCATATCATAATTGCAGTCATAACTGATTAAACAAAAACAAACTGGCACTTTTTTACATCAGTTTACCTGATTTTATTTTTTTTATTTTTATTTTTATTTTTTATAAAGAAAACTCTCATCTCATGCTTGTATGCCTGTCCCTTTTAAATGCAATTGAACGTGGTCCCCCAAGGAGATAGAGACATAAATAAAACTTGGAAGCCAAAAAAATAAAAGTTTGGTCCAGAATGGTCTTTCCACTTTCTTCACCTAACAATAGCAAATATGTTGTCTCCATAGCCTTCTGATAGAAGGATCCTAATTTTTTTTGTTTTTATCATTATTGATTTTTGTTGTGTGACAACTCAGACTGTTTTGTGAACATCACGGAGTTGAGTTGGTACAAGCATCGGATAGGTAAAGAAGGTATACGCAGATCAGGTGCATGCTGCTACTTGTTCAATTTTTGTGGACTAGTTGTGGTTGTCAGCTTTTTTGTTTACTAATGCTAAGTATCAGTTGTACTAATCAAAGAGTGTGCTTTCTTAACAAAGTGAATCTTGCAAGGAGAGACTGCTACTTCGATGCTGAATTTCATAGTGATATCACCCTGTGTTGTGGTGCCACTGTTCAGCATAAAAGCATTGCTTGGCATATACTGTTGTCTTTCCCTTAGCTATTTATTTGTGCGAAAACACCTCCACTGTTAGAAATGTACTTGGTATATATGAGGGATGACATAAGCCATTTTTTCTTTTGAAAATGTGAGACGATTTTAAAATCTATGTAATAATAGGAAGCGTTTGTCTGTCTGTCTGTCTGTCTGTGATGTCTAGCTCAATCTATGGCATGCAGAAGACTAAAATTTTTAACATAGATGAACTGAAGGGTGTCCGAGTGCACCCAAACCCGGATTTTAAATTTTTGCTTTGTTTGCGAGTTAAGATTGAAAACTGGCAGAAAACATGATTTTAGCAATAGATTTCGCTAATATATTAACTATCGTGAAATTAATTGCTGTTGGTCCCATCCCAAGCTAGTTCATAGGTTTATACTAGAGTACTTTCAGCATCTGCCTGTGGCATTGTTTCTTCGTTCAAAATGTAGCTAAATAAGACGTCTGTTCTCGATTTGAAAACTACTATGGATTTATTTTTGTTGCTGTTAATTTCCAGTTTATTCATAGAAGCCCACCTTCTAATTTCTGCAAAATTATTTTGAAGCATAACTACATCTGAATTATCTCAAATATTTTTGTACACAACACAATCATCAGCTAACAGCCTCATTGAAATTTTAACAACCAATAGCAAATAATATATAATATATATAATATACCAGATGCAGGGCCGCCACATCTCGGGGTTGGGCCCAGACAGTTGTCTCTTCCCTTCTCCATGGATCTTCCTTCTCGTTACTCGTGTAACAGAACATTTTATCAAACTTTTCCAGTTTTCCATAAAATTATATCACAGGGGCCCGGGTCCCTTGGGTCCGGTAGCACCCCCAGTGTGGCGGCCCTGACCAGATGATTAAGCCCTTTACATGAGTTGGGAAAATAATAGCTTTACCATTAAGTGAATTTTAGAAGAATTGTAAACAATGACATAACACTGAGGTTCCAAAACACGAATGATCATTGTGCTCACAACACTACAACTTAGCAACACCGCTGCTAGAGTATGTTGTAAGCAATCTATATCATGTCTTTACAGCACTGCATAAAGCGCAACAAATAACCTTAACCAAAATTAAAAATTAAATTTTTAACGAACCAACTGTAAAACACAAATTGCATTTTTAATAGCGTGGCTTACATGATCCGCCTGGAACACATGCTTGGCAAAGACTAAGATCTCCATAAGAAGGGTTCTGGTTGGTTGTTTGCTCTGAACATCCAATGTAACTTTGTAACGGTGCCTTCTGATTGGTTGAATGAATCAGGGGTGAGCTCTGTGAAATGTGGCCTGGATGACCTTGAGGCTGTGTAAATGCTACAGAAAATGACAAAACACATTCCATACTGTGGAGCACAAAAAGCTAACAAAACACTGTCAATATAAAAAATACAAAGAAATTAAATTTTTATCTAACCAACTGTGCTATAAGGATGCAATTTTTACAAAGACATTCCCCTGGTCAAGGAGATAGTATGGTGAAAATTTCATACTCTAGGTCAAACGGTTTTGAAGGAGTATGCATACATACATGCATTTTAGGGCTCTTTTAATGTAATAGATAATACATATATGTAAATATTATATATATATATATATATAATATTTATAATAAACAGGGACATTCTTTGATGAAATTAAATTAATCGGGAAACATTGTGAAGTGTCAACATTAAACTTAATAAACTTTAAAACATTCAACTTCACACATTAATGTAAGTAAATACTCACTAAATCTAAATGTGCATCCTGATTTAGTGAGTATTTACTTACAGTAATGTGTGAAGTTGAATGTTTTAAAGTTTATTAAGGGGCATTCTTCCTCAGTGCCTCGCATAATGGGTGCTGCACCGGCTGATACATGAACCCTTCATGTGCCCCTGCATTAAACAGATGTCTTAGAATTTGTACTTACCATGCTCATAGAAGATGCTGAAAATGTTCCCCATTCTTCCACACATACTTCACATCTTCTGAAGAAATTATTATTAACTCGCACAAGTTCTTCCACACTGATAGACTCTATTTCATGCCTTATGTGTGAGGATTGTCTCTGTATAATATGTATAATATATGAAAAAGAAAATTTGCCCAAGACCTGAACCCAATCCTTACTCTTTGAATCATGCATGTATCTAGTCCTATATTACATGTTTTTCGCATCAGCAAGTTGTGAGAAACTAAATCAAAGGCTTTTGAGAAAACAATTACTACACTTAATTAAGTGGAGGGAAAGGAAATAGACATTAAATCCATGTCTGGGATATTAATACAAGTAAGAATCAGCTTGAAAAATGTTATGTCATAACCGGGATTTGAACACGGATCTTCGGCTTAACGCGCCGATGCTCTACCATTGAGCTACCATGACAACATGCCAGTCTGACATCAAATTCCTCAACTGATTCAGAAGACAAGGCAGACCACGGGAGGTTTCTCCATTGAGAACACACGTCCAATGGTGTCCTCCATTTGTAGGTTCTTTGAAGCCAAGTTATATTTATATACTATTACTGTAGGACGCCATTGGACGTGTGTTCTCAACGGAAAAACCTCCCGTGGTCTGCCTTGTCTTCTGAATCAGTTGAGGAATTTGATGTCGTACTGGCATGTTGTCATGGTAGCTCAATGGTAGAGCATCGGCGTGTTAAGCCGAAGATCCGTGTTCAAATCCCGGTTATGACATAAAATTTTTCAAGCTGATTCTTACTTGAATTACTACACTGTCTATTCTCCCGCCTGCATCTACCTTGTCAGCCAAATCTTGATAGAGTTTAATAAGGACCGATTTCACATCCAACAACATTATTCTAATTTTCCTATTGGCCCCCCACCCATTCTAGTATATCCAGTCTTTTAAGCCTCCAACTCACCCGAGAAACAATAATTCCTGGAAGTAATTCCGAGAAGATGCGTATGGATTCAGGTCTAATTAAAAGTATTTCAAGGAACTATTTTATAAACAATATCATGAAGCTACAAGCCTCCAACTTTTCTTGCAACACTTATACAATAACAGTTGATTTGGGGTTCGTAATTTGAAAAGGTAATGGGAATCATCTACTCTTATACAATTCAACGGCCCTAAATAGCGTGCTTGCTCGCCCGCTTCGTGAGACATCGGGTATACTCGGCGATGTTCGTCTCTCGCAGTCTAAACTTTCATGACGACTACAAAATTAGGAAGGAAAACCGTTTTTCTTTATTATATAAGGCCTAAGTGAAATGAACACAATGAACAAATATTCTAATTTTATTTTTACTTACAATTTTCATAGCTCTGAACCACAAACATTTTTAATAATCTACCAGTGTAATTTTCTTAAAAATCCTGGAGTCAATGAATAATGGCGGGCGAAGCCGGGGGCAACAGCTGTAAAATATTGATGGTTTTATCTCTTGAAATATCGCTGATTATAATAATCCAAACAAACCATTCCTTCCCTTGAAACATTATATAATTTCTGAAAATTACACTGAATTGATAAAATAAAATTCACATCATATTCATGTCAATAAACAGTTGAGAAACAATACGTATTATGTGTTCACAGGTTCTTTGGAACTGCATAATCGATTCTGATATAGTTTTCCCAGGGGGCGCTTTCATGTCGTGGAATGTACTCTAAAGCAGGAATTTTAGCTGTTTCATTAATTATTAATGGCTTAGTTTATGAATGATTCGCGTGCAAGTGTTAATAAATATAATGCTTTAATAATTATTATACTCTTAATTTTTAATTTTTAAAAGAATTATCGTGGCGAAGCCACGGGCAGCTCCTAGTGGTATAACAAAGTGGCACAACATTCAAGTTCTTAGCTTACTTGACTTTGTTTAGAAAGTGCACTCTGTGAAACGTTGCTGTCAAGCTCGGACATTGGGTTTAACGGTGTGGATGTTTGTAGGGCCTAAACCAGGACCTCCTCGTAATCTCACAGTCACTGAGATCAATAATGGCTTCCTGATCACATGGCAGTCGCCAGCCGAGCGAGCGCACTTGGTGCAGTACTACACCATCAAGTACAAAACTGACTCTGGCTGGAAGACACTTAACAAAGGTTCCATCCGGCCGGAGGAAACTTCTTACCTAGGTAAGTGAAAGACTGTCATATCACACAAAAACTATGGTTATAAATTTAAAAATTAAAAAATTTTACTCTTGCAAAATTACAGTAGTAATTTACTTTGGCCACATTATATATTATTAAGGCTATATTTCACACTTGAACTTCACTATTAAATATTTACCTAGGACTACGTAGTTTCAGTCACCCTTGTGACTATCTTCAGCTACATCTGAATTTTTGTTGGTAGCACTATTCCCTTGTACTACCAATCCTGACTGCTGGATGCCATTTCTTGGTGGTTGGATGTACCTTCTGATTAAGTTGTCTTCTGCTGGTATCTCGAAATTTAGTAATTTGTGTTTTTTCTTTTTTTGAATAAAAATTTTTTCACAGACTGTTAATTCTTGGGGTGTTTCTATTGGCTTTAGAAACTTTACAGTTTGTTCTATTTCATGATCATCTTCCCAAAAATGAGCAGCTATTGCCGATTTATCTGTCTGTGCATATTTAATGTTTCTGAAATGTTCTTTGTATCTGGTTTCAATATCTCTTTTTGTTTGTCCAATATAAACCTTATCACAATCTTTACACTCTATTTCATAAATGCCTGATTTTTTGTTGTTTGGTTCTCTGTCCTTGTGGTTATGTTTTAGTAGGTAGGATTTGTTCTGGGGGGCCACATTGCTCATGACCAGGGCCCGGATTTTGATGACATGTCATCTTTTAACTGAAACATCATGGACATTGCCCACTAGTGCAGATATTCTGATAATAACTCATAGATTATAAAAATAGTCATTTTTAACATCATTTTTTGGTCACTTTCCCCCATTTTTTATTTTCAGGTCGTTTTTAGAATGTAATTTTTTTGTTATTTTATGGTTTTTTTCCCACATTTCTTATTTTTGAGTTATAAATATGAGGGAGAATCAAATGAAACTCGCAATTAATTTTTTCCACTGCAGGAAGAATGCTTGCGTGCACATTATTTTTCCATATAGTCCCCTCCCAGTTCAATGCACTTGCACCATCGGATAGGAAGTGCTTTGATACCGCATGAGAAAAATTATTTTGGTTGATGCTGTAGCCACTTGTGCACCACCTATTGGACTTCTTCATCAGACTTGAACTTCTTCATCAGACTTGAACTTCTGCCCTCTGAGGTGCTCCTTTAATGGGCCAAAGATGTGGAAATCTGATGGTGACAAATATGGCGAGTATGGCGGATGTGGGAGGCACTTGAAACATATGTCGTCGATGGTTTTCATGGTTGCACGAGCAGCATGAGGACGGGCATTATCATGTTAAAGCAAAACACCTGCATTCCCTTCGCCGATTTATCTGTCTGTGCGAATAAATCCATCAGACTTCCACATCTTTGGTCCATTAAGGGAGCACCTTGGAGGGCAGAAGTTCAAGTCTGATTAAGATGTCCAATCGGAGGTGCAGGAGTGGCTACAGCGTCAACCAAAATAATTTTTCTCACACAGTATCGAAGTACTTCCTATCCCATGGCATAAATGCATTGAACTGGGAGGGGACTATGCGGAAAAATAATGTACAAGCAAGCATTCTTCCTGTGGAAAAAAATTAATTGCGGTTTTAATTTGATTCTCCCTTGTATAATATCATTATTTTCTTAATTTGTGTTGTTTCTCGCATTGTATAGAGTTTTTGTGAATTTGGTTACATTGAATATTATCAGAACTCTAAATAAGCATTAATTAATAATGCTTGTTATAATTTTAATTTAGATACAGAAAGACAGTTTTTGTTGTTTGCATTTAATTTTATGTACACTACCAATTAACTAATTACAAGACTATAAATGGGTCAACAACATAAATGTAAAATATAAACAAATCTGATGAATAAACTAGTATTTTCATATAAATTTTTGGGTCTTTTTGTGTATTTTTGCAGTCATTTTGTAGCTCATTTTAAAAGTATTTTTAGGTCATAAAAATCTGGGCCCTGCTTATGATGATAAGCACTTGTGGACTTTTTCTTGGTTTTTTTAATTAACATAGATCCTGTTTCCTTAAACGTATTTACAATTTTGCATACAAACTTACGAATTTTCAATGCACTCCATTTGAAGTAAGTCTGTACCATAAGTAAGAATATAATATAAATGCTTAGTAATCGTTTTAAAAATATAATGAACTCCTTCTATTAGTGAATGAGTGACTACAACTTAACAGTTAGACACATGAAAATATTGTTCGTTAATAATTTTTGTTTGTTTATTTGAAATTTGTAGTCAAAAATCTGGTGGGTGGACGGACGTACTACTTCCGAGTGCTTGCCAACTCGCTCAAGAGCTACGAAAGCAGTGATGAAGTGAAGTATCCGGTGCCAGCACGAGTCAAGCACAAGGCTATTACTGCAGGTGTCGTCGGCGGTATCCTCTTCTTCATTGTTGCCATCATTCTGTCGGTTTGTGCAGTCAAGATTTGCAACAAGAGAAAACGTCGGAAACAAGAGAAAGGTAAGAATTCGCTTCCATTGTTAAAGAGTACAGTGTACAAGATTGAGGACTCTATGCACAATGCATGTTTGTATTCAGAGAGCTTATGCTATGATTAGGGCCCGTATTTTTTGGTAACAACGATAAGCGCGAAATTTTACAAAACAACCTCCCTTAGCTATATTTAGCTTTTATATGCTTAAAATACCAATATGAACCATATTGAATCCACAAAATATCGCGAAATTTACTCGATTCCGCGAAATGTGTCTATAAGTGCGAAATATGCCCCTTCTGCCCGTAAAGTGAAAAATGAGCACGAAAATGTGCCTTAAAATCACAATATTGTGTTTTGGTGTACTGTATTTTTTATTTCCTAATAGCATGCTTTCTTTTTCTGCTGTTTCTGTGGCTGTCGAAGATTTACCGACATATCGATATTTGTGATCGATTACAAAGATTGCAGAATTTACGCAAAGATTGTCTGTGACCTGGTTTGTACTGCTCAGTACACTCCTTTCCTGCTATCTCTCTGCCAAATTAGCGATGCCTATGATCGATTGCAGCAGAAGACTGGAGAATGTTTGTTACTTGTATTCAACAGATTTCGTCTTTTATCCACAGTTGGCACTTCTGTTTGCAAATGGCTATCTGATGGTGTTTAGTAGAAATTACGATAATATTTCTCGTCATTATATTTGAACATTAACTCTAATCATGTCTAAATCGAAAGTTACTTCAGTTCATACAAGGGCAGAAGAAATAGAAATGGGGGGGAGTGTTAGTTCATGTAAATAAAGAAGCAAAGTTTATCATTGCGGAGTGTTCCTAATGTAGTATAAAGTAATTTATTTCACGAAATACCCACCGAAATAGAAGGAAGTTAACACCGAAATCAGCCATTTTATTTCACCAATAAATCAGGGCCCTAGCTATGATAGGTTCATTTCTGCAGCGACTTTGAAAGAGTTTGAGACTCTCAGCACACTGCATATACAGGGTTTTTCAAAAATACTTTTACAAACTTCGGGCATGGGTTCCTTACACCAAAAGAAGGAAAAAAGTTCATATGAACATATGTCCCATAATCCTTGAAGAAACTTTTCATCATTGTGTCATGGAAGCCTGCGAAACCATTCAACACCATCCCAGAGTATTTTGAAGGGTGCGACAGTCTATGATTCGACGAGTGCATGCATGTCTAGAAGCAAGAGGAAGACATTTCGAGCATTTGTTATGAGTTTTGTGTGTTGACGTGTTATGAGTGTACCAATGTGTTGAACAGTTCCTAACGAGAAAACAAAGGATTATCGGACCTATGTTCATATGAACTTTTTTCCTTCCTTTGGTGTAAGGAACTCATGCCCGAAGTTTGTAAAAGTATTTTTGAAACACTCTGTATTGTACATGCACCATAAGAACCGACCCTTTTAAACATTTTCCTGACCTAAAAATATTCCACTAATTAATTTTCCTTGTACATCATAATCTTTTTGGCTTTCTCTTTCCTACACCGATTCCAGTTACCTCCAGATCGTTATCATATGAAGGATTCAATTTGAAATCAAAGAAGTTTTGTTTTAAATGTTGCAGCTCTTATCCCATTATTCTGCTTAATATCCCTGAAGCAGGCTTCAGTCTGTAAGAAAGAATAACAGAACAATATAGTATCAAACAAGTAAAAAGACCTTGGTCAATCTGATATTTAAAATCAAAACAAGAGGGTATATTACGTTGTAATGTACAGTTACAAATGAGACTTGGTGTCCCACTATCCCAATAGATTTTGTTGGGATGCCTCTTTGTCCCAATTCGTTCCCTTTTATACTATGTAATATTTTTTATTATCATATTTTTCAAATTTTCAAATCTGTTTATCATAATACAGTACTGGTAACTATTTAAATTTTTGTGTCACTAAGTGGGAAAGTAGATCACTACATCCCCACCAGACAAATTTTAACCATTATATACTTTATATATTATATACAAATGCATGCCTTGACATTATAAACAAACGAATTCACCAGGGTGAGCTCACAGAATCGAAGCGATCAATAATTCCAGAAATTGCGATGCTTTTATTTTCAAGTTTTTTTTTTTTCAATTTATTTATTTATTTTTATTTTTATTTTTATTTTATTTTAATTTTGACAAAAATCTTAATCATGGTGTTTTTTGCAGTGTGTAATTTTTATAAATAAGATATCAAGATCTTTCATGTAGTTTAAAGGTGAGTGCCATTTGAGGACTCTGAAAAGTAAAGAAATTAATTTCTCGACTTTTGCTGCATATTTTTTTCATTTTGTGCATATTTTGTCTTGGCTCTGAAGCAAAGTGCTTGTGTGGTGCATAGAATCCTCAGTCAGTCTAATAATATGAAAGACTTTTATCTAACAATTTAATTATATGTGAGGGATAATTTATTATAAGAACTTATCAGTAAATAATCAACGGCGTTTATTAAGACAGGAGTATGTTTGTATGAAACGAGCAGAACGAGTTTCATAATTTTCATACGAGTGTCCTAATTACTATTATAGGCAAGTTACACACGACTACTTTTGTTTGACCATAATTAAATATTGTTTTTTGTTTTTAGAATACGTAGGAATTGATTAAGCAGGCAATTCTTGCCTTAAGCTGTTGTAGTTCTTAGCAATTTGTCTCCCCTTAAATATACTAATGTGTAACTTCAATTTGTTCATAAGATGTGGGGTGAATTACTCAAGACATTAACCCTTTCACTGCTGAGATATTGGCAAGCTGACATACCCTCCTTGCTGAGATATTTTCACTGTCACTCTGCGCTAAATCCTAAAAATAAGAAGGCAGTTTTAAAATATGCCAGAATTTCGTCATCACGTAAGAAATGCTTTTCCTTGCTCGTGAAAGCAACGTCTGTGTTGAAATTGAACATACCATGGCCTTGACGTGATTCCCCGCTTGTCATATGACTCGTGAGTTCATTGGCTTCTTCAGACATCACAACATTGTGCAAGGCCTCACATTTTCGTCTACAGATTGCACCACAGGGCAAGGAAAGCCATGAAATTAATTTCTATCTAACCCCAAGAGATGGCAGGACACTATCCTTTCGTTGAAACCATGTTAAAAAATTCTATTCTACGAGCAATTGTCTTATTCGTAGCACTAACTTCGCGGCAACATTGTGCAAGGCCTCACATTTTCGTCTATAGATTGCATCACAGAGCAGGGAAAGCAATGAAATTAAGTTCTATCTAACCCCAATAGATGGCAGGACACTATCCTTTCGTTAAAACCGCGTTAAAAAATTCCATGCCTTGTGGAATCGTCTCGTTCATAGCACCAACTTCGCGGGCGGAACAGCTCCGTCGACAGCACACGTAAGTGCCATTCTCCGCGACGGAACAGCTCCGTTGATAGCAGTGAAAGGGTTAAATCTAAGAAGTGGAGTTTGAAAAACATTGTATGTGTACATGTTTACGTTATGATCAGTATTGACTATGAAAGGCTCCTCTTAAACATGATGAATAGGAATCTCCTCTTCTTCATGAAAGCTGTGACAAGATGTTCTTATGCTAATGTACTTGTATCGGTTTCCCTATATCTCAGCATAATCTGTTCCTCTTTGTCACTATCTGAGTTTATCGACTTTCTTCTTCACTTTTCTTTTATCTGAAACGGAAATCAAGATGTGTATGGGTTCAGTTATTTAATTTCCTCATCCTTATTTTTATTTTCTAAAAAGTAAACTAGAAGTCAGTCCACCTTGGTGTTGTAGAGGTAGCGTTTTTAGATCAAAAGTTATGGTCAGGGTCGGCAAATTTTTCAGAATGTAAAATTATTGAGCATGCAGTTCTCTGGGAAGGACTTAAAGCTCAAAGTCCTAAGTCGTAGATTGAAGAACAACTCCAATCTCTGGACCAAATTTCTTTGCCCTTTCATGTCCGAGTAATATCTCAGTTCTCTTTGTAGGGTGTGCTCTCTGCCTGAAAATAAACTTAACTAAAATAATTAGTCTTCAGTACTGGAATCTCCGCTCAAAGAAATAGTCAAGGAAGCTATTTTGTTAAAAAATATTCTTGGTCCAGTTCAACTGACCATACAAGAGATGATCCACATACACAGACAAAGAATGACCTTCAACATTAGCACTAATGTCAAGAGGGATTTTCACTCTTAGATAGACCTACTCTCAAAATTTGGTTAGCGGTCTTTAGTGTACTGACCACCTGAGACTACTCTCGAGAACTTCTGCTTAAGATTTTAACATATCTACTTTGTTTAGTGATTTCTGAACAGAGATCTTAGCATGTACCATATTTACTCACCTATAACACCCCCCTTTTTTCATAATTTTCAACTTCTAAAATAGGGGAGGGTGAAAAATTTCACATAATATAGGTTGGGTTGTCATGCTTTAAAAGCAGAAAAAGGCACATCTAGCGTCTTTAAATCAACACACAAAATAGTTGTTTAAATCTATATTTTATTTACAAAAAATTTAATTATGTCAATTTAAATTTAAATGGTTTGGTACAGCTTCCTCCTGCATTACCACAGCTGACTGAACGCCATGTGTGGTGTTCAAGGTTAACACCACATTGCTTTGTCGTCACTGGCTGAGCAGCAACTGCCTGAATTTCGTATTTCCCTTTCTTCACACCACAGAACGATTTCAATGTTTTCTTTGCTCCTGATAACACAGACCAACAGCCATTTTGGTGCCTTATAATTCATACTTATTCTTTGGTATATTTAAATCGCTGATGCTAAATGTTCCATTAGTTTTGCCCTATCAGCTTTAGTTTGAGAGATATGGTGTTACCATTATGCACATTATCCCATTTTATGTTTGATATAAATTAAAAACAGTGCCTATATTTAGCTTCTAAATCATGTGAAGAAAAAAGCAACACACTAACATTACATTAACATTACAATAACAATATAACATGGGGTCTTTCAAAAATTTGATACTATCATATACGGTACGGTCATTTATGTCACTTTGAGGGTCAAAAATAATCCAGCTTTTAGTTTTTCTATACTTCGTACAATTTTCGTCCTACGTGTCCAAAATATGGTCAAAGTATGCACCTTCACTAGCTGTATTATGAAGCAAGATTTTGTTTCGCTAGACTAAGAGTTCACAAATAAAATCCCTCCGTGGTAGAGAAAAACTGTTTACATATTTGGAATAAGCACACTAAGTAATGCCAAAATCCGGTAAAACATCTGAGACACCAAACAAATAGTTCTTTTTTGTTGGGCTGTGATAATTTGTCTTTCTGTCAATAACATATCACACATGGCTGCACTTCGTCTCACTCCATTTTCTTCGGCATATTCTAACACACTCAACTTGAAGGATGCCGTAAAATCTGCCTTTCTACTCATTTTTCACATGCTTACTCACTTTCAGCATATGGTGGAAGTTGTGGAACTCGGAAACCGGGAGGGCATTGAAAAATGTATAGGGGAGGTGAGAGTAACCAAGACCAACACACAGGTGGTGGGGAAGCATGGGTTTTACCGTGAAGTGGAAAGTTGCAGTTGCTGGTCACTTGAAAAGATTTTCTGCTTTTTTTTTTTTTTTTTTTTTTTTTTTTTTTTTTTTTTTTTTTTTTTTTTTTTTTGGTGGAGGGGGGGTATTATAGGTGAGGGGGTGTTATATATGAGTAAATACGGTAATTGTATTAGTTGCTGAGTTCATACAAAGCCTAAGATCTCAAGCTTCTTCCTCTGTTGTGTTCGTACTGCCTTAACATCTTGGCTTAACCCCGTAACCTTTGCTTTGGTTGAGGAAACTGAATTGTGAAATTGTGTTGTGGACGCAGTGTTGGAATCGTACCTGAGAAACAGGTGGCAAGTGACGGGAATGGACAAAGGTTGGGATCCGAGTGTTAATGTGGACTGAAGCTATTTTCAATAACGTTCTCACAAATATTTTGTAAGTTTCTATTCTAACTAGATCTCACAGTTTTAAACATCACACACGTTGAAACAAACATTTGAGCGACGATGCAGATTCCTGCTTTGCGCACCAGTGCACTTTTCCGTGTGTGTCTCATGGGAACCCACATCGACTGGGACCATTGTTCATATTGTTTTCATTATAGTTGTTTAATGCATTGTTTTAGTGACTTAGAGAATAGGAAATAGATCAATACCAGGTGAGTTTTGCCGCTTTATGATTAGGAGATCCCAGATTCAAGTCCTTTAGCTGGCCAATTTGATCTGGGTGTTTTCATGGTTTCCCAGTTACAATACCAAAAGCCAGATTGGGTATTTACTTACCGTGACTCATAGTACTCATAGTCACTATTTCACCCTATGTTATAATTAGGTTTTGGATGTTTATGACCTAAAAAAGTGATGTTTATGACCTAAAAAAGTGGAAAACATGACTGAAAATATACCCTTAAAATAACTAAATATGACCCAAAAATCCTAAATAGGCTATGACCTGATAAAATAACATATTTTCAAAAAAATAAATGTTGCAATTTAAAATGTTTAATGACACTAAATTCGTAGATCAAATAAATTCAATCAGAGAATCACTTTTTAACAATTTTGGTTATTTACAGTTTTACTTATAATGAACTTCTATTTTTAAAGAATGTGCTCCTGTTTGGTTGCGTCATCAGTTCCAAATACTTGTAATATTTTGTAGACCGTGCTTGTCGCTGAACAATTGCATTCATTTTAAAATTTAAGTTACTTATTAATTTGGCATAAACATTAAATTAACAAAATAAATTTCAAACTTAACTCATCCACGTAGTACATACACTGTATAATTGTGCTATTTTACCGAATTTATAACTGAAATATGACATTAAATTACAAATATGGCCAAAGTATGACCAAGACCACAAAAATCCCAAAATATGACTTTATATGCAAAATAAAAACGGTCCGATTAGGTTAACAAGTGTGCAATTTATGTTTAATTTGTGTTTGTGGCGAGAACAGAGGTCAGGATAAAAATGTGACATGTTATAAACATCCGAACCTTAGTTATAATCATCTAAATTGAACATAAGTTAAAATTAACAGAAGCCATAACACATCAACAATAGAAAAAGATGTACATCTATAGCTTCAAGGCCTACTGGTAAATCCAAAGATCCTAAGACATGATATGACTTTGCAGGTAAAATGTCTGTAAAAATTGTAGAGGTGAATAAGTTATAATAAAACTTACCTAGTTAATTGTACCAAAGAAAATTAACTTTCAGAAGGAAATGCACAAGAGGTACAAAAGGAGCAAAAGTGTGTGGCATTCTGAATAGAGCTAAACATGGCTAAGTTGACTAGCGAGACTCGCCTGGTATGTTGTTAGAAACCTAAATGTCAGAGGACACTTCACAATATTACTGTAAATAGCATTTACATTCTACATTATGATTGTTATGAAGCTCTGTTAACCCCTCAAGCTGGGTGGCAAACTCAAAACGCAGGTGACTTCCCTCAGAAAATTCATGATTTCTCGGCCATTTCATGACCTTTCCTTGAAACTGTTAGGACAATTGTTGATGTTTCTACCTTAGTTGCTGTGAGCTACAAATATGAAAAGAACTGCCTACAATATTTTCATTTTTAACTTTAAATATCTTGCATTCCTTCTTACAAGGTGATAGGATGTCAGATAAAATTTCTTACAGATATAGGTGATCCATAATGGATTAGTACCCAAAACATGAGCTGCCAGTTTGAACTGCAGAACCATTAAATTGAAGCTTGAACTCAGGGGTGCTTGCCTCACCATCAGTCATTTGTCAATATGTCATTCTCATTGGCCAATTTTAAAATGTTAAGGTATTCTACTGGCCAAGTGTAAATATCTAAAATTAGTTTCTGTTTAAAATAATTTTAAGTAAGTTACAATTTTAAACATGAAATAAATGCCGCATTTTACAGACTATAAGACGCTTCGGACCATACAACGCACCTTGATTTTAGGATGGAAATTTAAAGGAAAATAAATTTAATGTGATTCTAAATGAAAAATTTTAAAGGGAATAAAATATTTCATTGCATAAACAAATTATAACCTTGTACAATGGAGTCAGTGTAAATCACTTCTAACTTAAAACCTGCATTGTACGAAAATCCCTTTTGTACAGGTGGCATCACGTAAATTTTAACAATTGAACTCATTTCTCGTGAGAGACTGAAAAATACTTTTACACCTTCTAACCCTCAATTCAGCATATGGTAAGTGTAACGGGACAAGGCTCGATTAAACCATCAGGCGGAGACAACTCCCTTTGTATTAAAGAAAACTAAATATTCCTTCCTTTTCACATTATTTGCCTGGCTTTCTGCTACCCTCATTTTACGACTGTGACAGGTGCACTGATGTACAGTCTGTGCCAAAATTGTCAACTAACTTATCATTATAAAACACTTTGTATATAACTATGGTATTCCGGCAATATTTACCATAATTTAAATTTTTTAAATGCACTTCAGATCATTAGATGCACCCATCTTTCAAGGCTCTGTTTTAAAAGTAAAAATGTGCGTCTTATGGTCCGTAAAATACGGTACTATGTTTTTTCAAATGCACAGTTGAAGAAAGCAGTTATGTAAGTGTCCTCTTTGTACCACATTGCCACGCCATGTTCAATTGAACTCACTGAAGCTGTCGCACATTACTGCATACACTGCCGTGCACGCCTACCAGAGAGAGGAGGAGATAACCAGAAATTTCTGAACACCCTCCCCTTGTGGGCTACCATATTCATTCTCACATGGCATCTGATATTAAACGAGAGAGCAATAGAAAAGACAATGCTCAGACCAGATAAAAAATCAGAAAATTGCAGAATTTTGACCCTTTTGGTGCCACGTGCTTATAACCATCACTGACTGCTCAGTGCCAGCTTTTGTATTGGTTTTACCTGCCCAAGAGTGCCACCGATTTTTACCCAAAAATGCACTTATTGTTGAAAATGTACAAAAAGGGCGGAATTTATCCCTGGTGGTAAGTTTTCTAATTATAACAACAGAGATACTCCTACGCATAATTTTGGTATAGTAATAATATGTACCTGTACTCATCACCGGATATAGTAAGGGCAATTAAGTCACGGAGGATGAAATGTCTGGACATGGGGGAGGAAAGACATATCTAAAAAATATTGACTGGTAGACCCAAAGGGAAAAGACCACCTGGAAGACCTAGGCATAGTTGGGAGGACAATATTAGGATAGGTTTAAGAGAAGTAGGATTTGCGAGGGATGGTTGGATAGAGTTAGCACAGAATAGGGTTGAATGGCGGGCTCAGGTAAGCCTGGCAATGAACCTTCGGGTCCCATAAAATAGATAATATTCCTTTAGCTTGCTTAGGAATTGTCTATTGCCATTGAGTAAGTAAGTAAGGAAGTAAGATTGCTTGTTATGAATGAGGGGTTTTCAATCTCCTGTAGGCAATTAATGTGGGCTTGAAATTACCGGAAAGTGTAAACATGGAAAATTGGAAAGAAAAAATGACCTATTTGGGCTTAGGAATCAAATAGAATGAAATGTTTATTATAACACATAAACACTTGACTTGCAAACTAAGATTATCTTTGGTGATCTGGACGGATGATCCATGAAAATAGAGCGAAACAGCCATCCGGATCACCAAAGGTAATCTTAGTTTGCAAGTCAAGTGTTTAAATGTTTAAAACTTTCGTTAACATAATCAAGAATGGACACCCATACATATAGAATTAAAATGGTTGCCTAATCAGGAAACAATCTATTTTGGTACATGATCTGAAGTACATCAAGAGTGTCTTCTAATATCGGGCTTGAAGAAAATGATATTAAGTGAATCTAATTGGTTGAATCTTGCATTTGGAAGTAATTGAGCAAAGAAAATATTTTAGACATACATTTCTAACATACAGTGCATTTCACATAAGCATTGGCCAGTCGTGCAGGTTTCTGCATCACGGCAGCCACAGTTCTAACTCCCAAGTGATCGGGTGGAATATCTATGCAAATAAAGCCGCTAATGGTGTAATGATTCAGGTTCTCACAATTACAATGAAAATAACCATGTACTTCATCAGAAGATATGTTGGAAATGATCTCCTCTTGCATCCACCCAACACTGGCACCTTTTTAGGAAATTTTCTTTCACGTGCATAAGTTCAGCTTCCAAGATAGAGTTAATTTCCCTTATGATATTCTCTTTAAGTTCTTGTAACAGTATGTGACTATTACTTATGTGGAAACTTGAAAAATAAAGTGTCAAGTTCAAACCCCCAAACATTAAAAGAACTTAGAGACAATATCAGAAGAGAAATTAATTTTATTCTATCTCGTAAGCTGTACTTAAGCGCATGAAACAAAATTTCCTAAAAACGTGCCAGTGTTGTATGGATCCAAGAGGAGGACATTTCCAGCATCTCTTGTGATGAGGTACGTGGTCATTTTCATTGTAATTGTGAGAACCTGAATCATTACATCGTCAACAGGTTATTTGCATAGATATTTCACCCGATCACTCAGGAGTTAGAGCTATGGCCGCTGCAATGCAGAAACCCTCATGATTGACCAAGTCTTAATGTGAAACGCAACGTATATTTCTAACAATCCTTACCTAAAAAATGAAAATGACACAGAAAACTGAATTGGTTCCTTGACCTGAATGTCTTCAGAGAAATTGATTATATGGTAGCCCTTCAAAAATTAAAGCAAAGGACGGTAAAAATAAAGATTTGAATTAAAAAGCAATTCAACTTCAGAAAATTCTGGCTGGAGAGAGTGAATTTCAGCACAGCGCAAACGGAGCACCTATTGTGGTAATTATTGTAAATAAATAGTTAACTCACTGTGAACTTTGAATTTACAGCTATCCTTTATTTTGTACGCAGCATATAATATGGTCGCCTGCCGTGTTACCGACGCGAGAAATGGTGGCCAACCGCCAGGGGCCAGCCAAGTGCCTTTGAAAAAGTAAGTAAGATGTGAACTGTGGTCTGTTTCTAGGTTATGTTGCATCCCGGTGGATTGGAGCATGCTAACCAACTCTCTTCTTCAAGTAGACGTAGTCCTTCTAACCAAAGTGCTTACTCTTTTCATTTGAACAGTTGTCGAGGTGCAGCTGATATGAGAATGAATGGCATCTTGTTTGTTAAAAGCATTCCCTCCTGTTGTTGGTTGGAAGGTAGAATTTCTTACTTTTATTGTAGTTCTTATTAGAGTATGTCTATGATAAAAATAAAGCTCATATCCTAATTTAAGCATTCATGACTTTCCACTCATATGCCGCGTGTTTGATATTGACCAATATTGTTTAGCAATTCCTCGGATGTAGACCAATCACGATCGTTTATCTTATAAAATGCTTGTTATTAATATGAGGAAGGGATTTTACCTGATAAAACATCAGCTTGTTACTGGACACTTAAGCATCAATGTGCCATGATTAATAGGTCACATGTTGCCATTAAGCTGCACGAAAACAGATTATTTTATGTACAACATAACTTGTTTGGAAATTGAAATAATATAAATGTACATTGGTTAAAAACACAATTTCAATTCGGTGCAAACCAGTTGGTGTGCTTTTATTCTGTTCTGCTTTTAGCTTACCTGAATGAAGTTAACTATGTCTTATATACAGGTCATGGAGGCCCAGAGGGTTCCAGGAGGTTGAGGCTCCCAGATTTTGGACATTTGGTACATGAAGGTGGTAAGGTTGTTAGCCTTACGCACCGGCCGCCTTTGCCCCCCAGGGCCATAGTGCCACCAGAAGGATTAGACCAATTGAAAAATCTCAACGACCTCATCGGGAATCAAACCTGCGACGTTCAAGTTTGTAGCGCAGCGCCTCAATCATTACACTACGGCGTACCCCTAAGACATTAAGACATTACAGTTTATATACTGTATGTTTTAAATATTTTAATTTGGCTCCAAGTTTCCAAGTTGTGCCAGGTTGTGCTGCAAAATCTGTCCCCCTTTTTTCCATTCTCAAAGCAGTAAGTGTCCAGTATTGTCCTCTATTGTATTTGACGTAAATAAAAATAGTGAAGTCAGTAACCTGATAGAACCTACTCTAAATATAATATATATCCCATCAGGTGCATAGTTTGAAAAGGTTCTGCTAACTATAGTATTTAAGCCTATTGCCTACATTGTGTATAATTTACATTGAAATAATACGTGATAATCAGATTTTAATGTGCGTAGAGAGCCTAGATGAAGATTTGTACTTACCAGGTTAGTTCTTGGGAGATGTTGAATGGCAGAGACTAGTAGATGCATTTGATTTCTGTCTTGGGAAAGATTTTCCTCTAAGAAGTATATTCTAAATCTCATGAGTGAAAAAATTCTAAAAATTTACGCTATTATCAGCAACTATGTTTAACCCTTTTTTGGCAATGCTAGACACAAAATATGATTTTAAAATATTAATATTAGATGGAAATCTACAGTGAAGTGTTGATATCTGTAGCAAGATTGAGATCGGAAATATACACACTAAACTTCACTAAAAGGTATATTTACCCAGGATGATTACTTCAATGGGTCTTCCCACCATCATCAGCTGATTCTGACTGGTCCTCTAGTGGCGGGTGAATGAACTTGTTGATCAAAGTTCCTTGTATGCCAACTGAAGTGTCAAAGTTTAAGAGATTTTTTCGGTTCTTTTTAATGAATATTTTTTCTTAAACTATAAGATCTATTGGTTTTTCAACTTGTTTTAATAGTGCAATTTCATTTTAAATTTCATGGCCTACTTCCCAGAAATGCATTGCCAAAGCGGATTTTTCAATTTGTTTGTGCATGATGTTCCTAAAATGTTCTTTTCTCCTTGTGACTAAATTCCTTTTTGTTTGGCCATTGAAATAATCATCCTGGGTAAATATACCTTTTAGTGAAGTTTAGTGTGTATATTTCCAATCTCAATCTTGCTACAGATGATTTTAAAAATTATCCAATATGCAGGTATCTTAGATCAAGTGCACGCCTGCGCCATAATTATATGCAGATCAGTAGGCCTATAATAAAGTAACGTGGTAATGAAAAAAACAGGCTATAAATTGAGTTGCCCAGTGGAAAAGAGGCACATGCCACATATCGGCCAATTTTGAGTTTTTGTTATGATTAAGTAGCTCATGAAATCTTGTGTCAGTTCCGATAACTATTTGCATGGTGGCATGTGCCTACTCTGCAACAAGGAGTATAACAAAATCTCTGATTTCTGAATGCTAGAAATAGCTAATCGAAAAGGGGCCCATGCCACACCTGATCATCTTTTATCTCTTGTGGTTGAAGTCCCCTTTTTCAATAGGTTCTAAGAAGTACTCTAAGAAGTGATGGCACTATGGAGAGGATTGAAGTTGAGGACTTAAACGATAATGTTATGCAAAATGTAATAGTCTATAGGCCCAAGGGATTATTCTTTCAATAATGTAAGAGATTAATGTAGTTAGGCATGAAATATGTATTTAGAAGTTTTCATTTTCATTTTCACAGTTCCTGTTAACTTGAATTAACAATGAGTTGCATTATTTGGGGTTTATATCACTATTTCATTTCTATAATTTCCTTTCCTTGTGATTAAAAACACTTAATATGAAGAATATTTCACCTAATATTTGATAACATATCCATTGTTCCACCTAATTCATGATCCAGTTAAAAAAATTATAAGAAGGTGTCAACATTCCACAAAAAACTGACTTTCAGAAATATCTCTTTTCTGTGAAAATGCTGTTCTGTGGCATGTGCCTCTATTCCACTGGGCAACTCAATTGTCAGTGTACTAAATAACTCCTATGATAATGTCTCCCAAATTGATTAAATATATTCCAGTTTTTCCCCTTGAAAATTGAACTAATCATATTTAGGGTCGCATTTACCAACTGCACCTTACGAGAACTGTAAATTATTTAGGATCTGAACTCAGCAGGTTATTACTGTTATTGAGATTGCAAAGTAGCTGATTTTCCTGGTTGTGTAGAAGTGGTGTATTGTAGCATGACATGTGTAATATGGTGTGGGTCTCAGTGACTTGTTTTTCAAGTCAAGAGACACATTTCTACTTAGTGGCATGCAATGAAATATTAGGTGAGGGAAGCAATGTTACAATCTAGATTTTTATCAGTCTATAATGCAAAAATGACAACTCACCTAAATTTATTTCAAGACCTAATCAATTCACTTGCCTTGGGAGCAAAATCGTTGATAACTTTGGCATAAATGTCTTCAATGTTTTCCAGTAATGTTTTTTTTTGATAGACAATAATGATAGTCTGGACATTCTGTCTTCCTTTTGGGAATTTCTGAAGTAGGTTTTAATTCTTTTTAGCGCAGAAAAAGAATGTTCTATAGAAGCACTACTTGCAGCTGTTACAGTGCTGTCCATATTAGTTTCTTTTATTTTTCACACTCAATTCACTTCTTAAACGAGGAAAATCAATATGTTGGTCACAAAACAGTTTTCAACGATAAAAAAGCAATTTCAGAAAACACCTTTTCACATTCCTTCTTACAGTTAAGTTTTATTAGTACGATTAATTTTAATTTCTCAAAGTTCAATATCTCCTACTTTATCCAGCCGTGATCATTTGATCTGAGGTTCAGTTGTTTCTTCGTAGGAAGACGTGCCTGAAAATATTTTCTCAGAGTCCCCACTTCTTCTGAATACAAAATGAGATATTTGATTTTGTTTGCAGCATTACACTTATCAACAAGCAATTCACAATGCCTAGTTGCCACTGAAACAAGCGACCACTTGTGCAAATGGCTGAAATGGCACAAGACTCACTGAGCGCATTATAAGTTTACATAGGCCTACAATAGGCTATGCTTTTCAATTGAATCAATATCTTGATCAAAATCAGAAGGCATAACTGGCCCTTGCTGGATATTTTATATTGTAATGATGGGCCTCCATTGAAATTACTCATTTCCAATCAGCTGGGTGCACTATTGCCTCTGGTGTCACTTACGTCGCTCTCACTCTCACTCTCACTCTCACTAACGCTGCCCATAGTGATCTCGGAAAAACATCGGTAAATGATAATTCTGACGCTTTACTATCTCTTTGAATAATTAATTTGTCAGTTTCAGAACCTGTAAGACACTTTCTTCTTGCCATTTTACGGAAAATAAGGGGAAATCATGAAACAAAGAAAGCACACCATTCACGCCCAGTGAAATCCTCTACTAAAATCATTCTGGGCACGTGTATAAGGGAATTCCCAAGTCAGAGTGGTTAAGAGTACATTTTCCTGCCATCTTTTGAAGTTTTTGAAGTGAAACTTCTTTAGCCGCGGTAGGGGTAAATCGAGAGCTTGTGTAACGCTCAAAAATCTTCACGAAATTAATGGAACGCTCAAAATCGTCACGAAATTAGTGGGATAATACCTTAAAAACCGGGTATTTTGCGAAAAGTATTCAGTTTTCAAAACTTTCGTGTTTTGGGGGTTAACGAATGTGTAATGGTAGATGATGGGCCTGCATTGAAATTACTCATTTCCAATCAGCTGGTTGCACTATTACCTCCGGTGTCATCGAGCATTATCGATGAACCACAGCCAAAATGCTGTCGGAAAGACTGCAGTAAAATTTCACTCGTTGAGAAAAGAAGTGAGTTTGTTGCAGTTTGATCAGCCAGCACTAGGTGCGACAACTTGATTGTATTGTATGTTTGTTTTTGTAAAATTAAGTTGGATAAGAACATATTGTTTTAAGCAATTAATCTATTTGTGCAATTCTATTTCATTCAAATGTGAGCTTAAAACAGCATTATTGTATAAGTTAAATCTTCCAGCATCAATTCTGAAATTCAGGAGCTACGAAGTTTCAGAATGCTGTCATCTTCTTCACCCGGTGTTTGCCATCAACTGTCGCTTGAAAAAAGAACAGGTTTGATTTCACAGACTAGTTGATCCCTCATACTCGTTCTTATGCTATCTGACTAGTACCACTGTTTTCTATTGGTTTGTTACATCAGCCAGTTGATTGCCTTTGCTCGATTGGTTTAGTGTGACAGCCCCCTAAGTAACAATAATTATCTTTTTCAATAGTGTTTGCAGTATAAACATGCCATATCTCATAATGAACATAGGCACAACGTTTGGGAGACTATTAACAAGTTCAACCTTGAAATTGCCTATCGAGTATTCAGTATTATTATTAAGAATAAGTTTTGTGGTCCCTTGGGTACAAAAATGCAAATGGGGTGTACCATTAACTAGTGATGGGAACCATTCGAATGAATTCATTCGGAATATTCGATTGTTAAAATCATTTGAAATGTTCGAGATGTTAAAAAAATCATTCGAATGATTTTGCTCTACTCCAGACTAGCATTAGAGCGCTTCGCTTATTGAACTGAAGTGTGAAAGCGAATGAATTCATTCGAATGCTTCTTCAACCTCTCGGAATCTGGCATTTCGGCTCGTTCTCTCGTTCATTCGATTGTTTTCGTGTTCCATCGTGTCCCCGTTAGCAAAGCGTTCGGTAACTTCTGTCTCTCCCATTCCAAGCGGGGATGGCATGACGCAGAGCTAGAGCGAAGATTTATTTTCATGAGTTTCAACCCCAGGCTTCAAAATATATTTTGACAATAAAATAGCCGTTCTTTCGAATATTAAAAAGTTGCATTTTTCAAAGATTGTTCCTGTTTTACATCCATCATTAGCTTCTACATGAAACATATGCATTTTCAAATGGATTATTTATTTGATTAATTGCCGTATATTATGAATTATGATATTAAATACAGCCATTCAAATTTTTATATTTGATACATTTATAAGATTAAGCAATTTATATTTGTAGGACTTCAAGAAATTTCATGTTAGGCCTAATTTACTGTATTTACTACAGCACTTGTTCAGGACTACATGACTGAAATAATAAACATCTCTGGAGGCCGCGTTTGTTGTAAGATAGCCGCATTGTTCTCTGCCGGAAATGTGCGCACTAAATTTAAATCTACCCGCTTTCGAATGCCAATGAAGTGAAGTGAAAACGGAAGATTTCATTCGAAGAATATTGAAGCTAGCGAACGAACATCTCGTAGTTGCATGTCCCTCTAGGAATAAAACACTTCGAATGATTTCATTCGAAATGTTTAGTTCTGTATTCGAATGATCATTCGATTGTTAAAATCATTCGATTTTTCCCATCACTACCATTAACCCTAATCAGGGTTTCACACTCTGTTAGAGCTCACCTTCATAATGTGTTTAACAAGTTATGGCAACCGAGCGAGGTGGCTGAGATGGTATCTTCTTGGACTTGCATTCCCAGGTTCAAATCCCGTGGCCGGCCAATTTGAAATGGGTTTTTTCATGGTTTTCCCAGTTGTAAAGGCAAATGACGAATTAGATATTTATATACCATGAATCATCCTTGCCATTTCATCCTGTGTCATATCCATTTAAATTAATATCAGTTGAAATTTACTCCATTAAATACACAGACAATGGAAACAATAGTTCCATGGCCTACCCTACTGTGCTGACACAGATCCCGAACTCATGATATAGCCTCAAAGCTAAAAGGAGTATAAACACAGCTGAAATGTTATGGCAGACAGACTAGTTCAGAACAGGTGGTGTACTCTGTAGGCTAGTGGTGTAAGTATTAGACTCAGTGTGAGTGCGGTATTGCATGTAATGTAATGTAATGTAATGGTAGGCAATTCATTTCATGATACTCTATGAAAGAAATGTGTGAGCATGTGTGACGCTCTGATCTTTGTTCAGACGTTCCTAACACAATAAATGAGTTTCTTCGCATTCTAGGAAGCAGCTTACTGGATATTTCATTCTGACAGCAGTTTTGCAAGTGTGTCTGTAGCGTAGAGTCTAGTGTAGTGATTTTGTTTAACTTGAAGTGCATGTGTGAATGTAGTAGAGTTGTAAGCATGATATTCTTTGTCTTCTCACTGAATTAAGTTTGTCTTTTCAATCTAGGAATGTTGATTCTGAAACATATCTGGACTTCAAGCTGGAGCCCACTTAACAGTAAGAATTTCTCCTTGTTGAAATCACTTCTCAATGCAATCTCTATGCAATGTTGGGTGGACGTATTATTATATGAATCAGGCTATTTGCTAATTCTGTCATCTGTCACAATTTTTATGTATAAAACAAATAGTATGACACTTTAGACTTTGATATTTACTGGAACTAATATTTGTGCAAAACTCGTTTCTTGGGCATTTCTCCACATCCTCAGCTGCTAATGAACTGTATGATCATTGTTTGGAGTATCCGGATAAACGTCATGATCAAATTCACCTCTTTAATGCTTTGTTTCTATAAACACACAAAATACCTTTGGGTAAGTTATCCATTTAATTTAAACGTCAGAGTTCGATTTGTAAGATGTTACATCTGGTCTATACTTCTGTATGGTTCTGAAGGATGGACACTGAATACAACAACAGCAAAAAAGATTGAGGCCTTTGAAATGTGGATCTACCGTAGAATGCTTAAAATTCCAAGGACAGCAAGAATAACTAATACCGAAATATTGCAACGGCTACACAAACAAAGAGAAATACTAAGAATTTTTAAAAGAAGAAAAACTGCATACTTAGGACATCTATTACGGAATACTAAATATATGCTTCTACAGTTGATAATTGAAGGGAAAATAGAAGGTAAAAGAAGAAGAGGGCGAAAAAGAATATCTTGGCTGGATAACATTAAGCAGTGGACAGGATTACCACGGGTAGATCAACTATTACATACTGTGGTTCATAGAATGAAGATGCATCATGTGGTCGCCAACATCCATTAATGGATAGGCAGAAGAAGAAGAAGAAGTTATCCATGGGCAAATTAGTTCCAGAATCATCCACAAGAGCACTAATGATATAATGAGGAAGGCCTTGGAGTTGTACAGTTAATTTAATTCAGAAGGCTTTGATTCTCATTGTTTAAATTATTATGTAATTTATCTTGTACATATATGGTACAGGTAGGGAAAAAAAAGTGGACCTACTAAAATACCTAAGTTGCCAATATGAGGCACTGCGCTTGCCTAGTGGGTTCTAGGCAAGTGGGTTCTAGGCATGGACAGTGGCTCATATTGGCAACTTACATATTTTAGTAGTTTCGCTTTTTTTTCCCTACCTGTACATAAAAGTCCATTAATGGCCGAGGGTGTCGGCATGCTGACCCCATGCCCCCCAATCCTGCCATCTGCCTATAGGTAGATGATGCAGCGGTCAGGTGGTAGGCCTCGTTCCTTCGGGGATGTCGCACCACGGAGTTCGGAGTGCATAAAAGTTTAAATAAGAAATATGTAAATAAATTCTGATAAGCCTATCTTTTCATGGAAACCAAGTCAACACTACAGATCACTCTCTACTCAAACTGTGTTTTACAGGAATTGCAATCAACTGTGTACGTCTGCCATATTGATCCTACGGGAGGTTAAAAAATTTAACAAAGATGAAGCTTTAGAAAAAAAAAAAACTAGGTTGAATTTTATCTAGCCATCCATGAAATTATTAATTAACCCCGCGATTTACCCTTGGAAAGATATAACCCAAGTTTGTAAGAACAGTTTTTCTGTCATTTTGACATTTACCCAGAGGACATTTATCTATAAACTCGCCATAAGTGTATGTGACTGTTATCTTTAAATTATTTGAGTTTGTAAAATTTAGCTTCTGTCCATTGGGTAATTTATTCATAGGTATTTCACGAGTTTATAGAAACCGGGCATAGGTATTCCAAATTAATCTATCCATCTTCAAACCTTTTTACATAAGTATTTCCGACAATTCCAAATCTTTCCCAGAAAATTGTGATCAGCATAGAATGCTAAAAACTGGGGATCGATTCTTCCCAGAACAAATTTTCTTGTATAGAGTTTAAACATTAAAGAGTTATGCTGAAATGGAAATGATAATAAAGTTTCTATTTTTTATATTGGTAAAATGTGAGTAGGCTGTCCATTGATCTTACGAATCTACTGTCTTGCTAACTGTTTTATAGAATTCGAAGAAGAGGGTGGTTTTGGAATTTGGCCTCTAGCTTTCTTCTATGATAGTTTATTTGAAGTCGTGTTAAGAATAAGGTCAATAGTGAAGACTTGAAACTTGTGTTTTTGCAATATGAACCGCTGTATGAAAAAGAAGGAAGCTAACATATACTTACCATTTCTATTTGAAATTTTGTCTCATGCGCAATAATTGGGAATAAAAAATAGTGAACTTATGATTTTCATAGATAGATTAAGTGTCTATAAAGCAAACATAAATTCAAAAAGGACAACGGTATTTTACATACTGATGTCATAAATGTTTGTTTCATACACTGAAACCAGGTGTGAAATGCAGTTCCGTGTTTTGTTGCAGAAATGTTATTTTCAACTCTCTGATGTAGATTTTATTTTTAAATAATTTTAAAATAATTAAAACCGAGATTATTATATTTTGGACTAAAATGCCAAGCAAGAATGATAGTCCAAACAAAGCGGTCAAAACCACTGTGTGAGACAATTTTCTTTTACAAGTTGTGTGGAACTTCTTGATAACTGTTAATGTGCGTACATCCAGCATTGCAAAATGATTGTGTGAGGTTTTGTTACTGTTGGGGCTTGGGAGAGAGGAGTTTAACAAGTGTTTCTTGTGTGCACTAACCAGCTTGGGTGTATGTCCATTGCATTGTGTGTAACCCCTTAATTACTCTTGCTAGATTCTGTTTGACTGCTAGCACTGGTATGGATTTCATTTGTCTCCATTTCTACGGGTAGACCAAGACTCGCTGAAGTCAGCCCGGGTGTATGTTAGTGTCTGTACTCCATTGCATTGTGTGTAACTCCTTAATTATATTTGCTAGATCCTGTTTGACTTCTAGCACTGGTGTGGATTTCATTTGTTTCCATTTCTAAGGGTAGCGAGAGCCCAACATACAACAGAGTCACACCGCCAACTGGCTGCAAAAGTTAATTTTTTTGTTTAAATTTATGTAAGGAATATAGAAAATTGCCAAAAAAAAAAAGTGTCATGAGAATGGGATTTCATATTACCGTATTGGCCCGAATATAAGACGATGTTTTTTCCCTCAGAATGTGCTTATAAAAACTATTTGCGAAGCCTAACACTTTCATCAACTCTCCATTCATGAATGCAGCTGAGCAGCGGGAATCCCCATGCGATGACATGCATCCTACCCAAGGTCAAAGTCACGCGTAAATTCACCGAACTTTACCAAATTTTACCGAACCTTTTTCCCTGAATTCGTGCTTCTCTTGGTGTACTGCACTGCTTGGCATCTCTATTCTCTATGCGTAAAGCTTTGCTTGACCACCATCATGGCAGATCATGTGGAAAAGAAAGCATTTTTATTATCTCAATGCGTAAATAAAGGCAAGAGAAGAAGTTACAACATGAACTTCAAAATTCCATTTTATGTGAAGCAAAATTTACTAAAAAGCTATTTTATTTATTTTTTCATAACTACCCTTCAAAAATTCAGGATCATCTTATATACGAGGCCGTCTTATATTTGGGTCAATGCGGTATTTGAGTGTTGTAAAAATAAAACTGCCATTCAGATGGAAGCATATTTGAATGTACCAAATCTCAACAAAATATTTAAAGTGTCAACTATAGTACTAAAAGCATCCCATATTCAAAACAGAGAATCCCTGTAGCAATGCCTGTGCTTTGACCCACAGGGTCATGTTATTTTCATCCAATAGCAAGTGTAAATGTCCGCCGGCGTGGTCTTGTGGTTAGCGTTGCTGACTACAGATCCGTCGGCCCGGGTTCGATTCCCGGTACCTCCTCGGATTTTTCTGAGGTAGGGAGGTCTGGTAGGGGTGCACTCAGCCTCGTGATTCAAAATTGAGGAGCTAATTGATAGAGAAGTAGCGGCTCCGGTCAAGAAAACCACCATTAACGGCCGTGGGTGTCGGTATGCTGACCACATGCCCCCCAATCCTGCCATCTGCCTACGGGAGATGACGCAGCGGTCGGGTGGTCGGCCAAGTCCCTCCAGGGATGTAGCGCCACGGAGTTTAGTTTAGTTTTAGCAAGTGTAAATATGGACTTGGTGGTAATGTAAATATCAGAGTATTGTAATTTCTCCACTCCCGTGCAGAAGTACAGTGCGCCCGAGAACAGTCTCCGCAGTTGCTATTTGCTGGAGAGAGGGCTAGGTGCAACAGTTACATTGGCAACACGGGCTTTTATAAAAACAAACCGCCAGCTGTGTATGCAGGCAGGCAGAGGTCACTGTCACTTTATCAATGGGTGCATTGTCTAATTACTAATCAGTGCATATTGCAGTGTGCAAGCATTTTAGATCGAATATTGTGACAGGACTTCCAGCACCTGCAATGATCAGCTGTGGTGAGTACCAACTTAACTGCTGCAGCTAGCTGCCTCTCCAACAAGTAGCCGCTGCGGAGAATATTCTCGGGTGCACTGTAGAATGACTCCTCATTTAATCCAGTGACCTGTCTTCAATTCCCTGTCAAATGAGAATTTTTCAGTTTGCTTTATGGGTTGGGGATTGAGTATTGTATTGTTCCTTCCTGCAGAGGGCAACGAAACCCATAAGGTACCATGATTGCCTACTTTTCATCCAGCCATTCTTAGGGCTGTGATTATTTTAGAAATGTGACATTGATAAAAGAAAAACATTCTTTGAAACACACACTTCATTCCTGGAATGTTTTTCTAAAAAAAATAAAGCCCAATTTAAATGCCCTTTCGTAATAGCTAAAAGAGTATAAATAAGTTTTAAATTTGACCTCTGAAATTTTTCCTTGACATTCCAATTTCACTCTTATACACAGAAATGTTGCTCGTATTTTTCAAAACTACTGTGTTCACAGTTATATAAATAATTAGAAGTGAAAAGGGTGTACACAAATTTGGAAGTGAATTTTTTCAGTAGTCCATGAAGTTATATAAAATATAAAAATGATATTTTAATATGATGTAAATTGTAATACGAGGCGTGTTTTTTAAGTAAGTACCGTTTTGGAATTAAAAAAAGACGTGCAAAGATATCGCAATAATTTTATTTTTACATGAAAGCCTGTACCTTAATCTACTTTTCTACATAATTTCCGTGAATATTGAGGCACTTGTCATAACGTGGCACCAGTTTTTGAATACCCTCCTCATAAAATTCTGCCGCCTGACAATTTCCGGTAATTCAAATTCTCGGTCACAATGCGATACAAAACACTACGAGAATATTGAGGAAACCAGTCGCACATTGATGAAATTGTAAAGCGTCTGTTTTCTGTCACCTTTTCTTCCACTTTCTGCACCAAATCTTCATTAAAGACCGAAGGACGCCCACTCCGTTCTTCATCATGCACATTTGTGCGGCCATCTTTAAATGCTCTCACCCATTTCCTTACCATTCCATCAGTCATAATGTTTTGTCCGTAAACTTCACAGATCTCACGATGAATATCGATCGGTTTTACGCCTTTAGCACTAAGAAATAGTATAACAGCCCGTACTTCACAATCGGCGGGACTCACGATTGTCGGAGGCATCTTAAACACTCAGTAAACAACGTATACAATGAAGAATCAGACTGTAATGGCGTCAGTGCGTAGACAAGAGATGTAGGTAACCATAAAAATAAAATTATTGCGATATCTTTGCACGTCTTTTTTTAATTCCAAAACGGTACTTACTTAAAAAACACGCCTCGTATAATACTCTGCTGTTATCCAAGATGCTTTTACAGGAGACTGGAAATGATAGTAGATTTGTGTTCTTCGATACAGGTATCGCTTGAGGCAGCATATAACATGTCTTGGCATGCAATTTCTTCATAGGTTAGTTGGAATTTTATAAAATTCTCAGCTTTTCAACTCAGCTTTCAGTCTATCCTCTGAGATCTGACTGCCATGTTCAAGTTGATTGTGTGTGTAGGCAGGAGCCGGTTAGTAGCAACGACAGAAGATGATCGTGGATGTTGTCTGGCCAATGGGGAAGCCTATTGGCCCTCTACGCCACCTAGTCTTTCTTCATCTTTTATATGTAATACAGACCTTTTCCCAATTAGCTTGCTTTTCCTTGAAGATTGCAGCAGGATGAGCTGCTGAAAGCTTGGAATCAATCCTTGTATTCGCCAAGAAACATTTAGCCAAGAGAAATCACTGTGTTTAAATGGGAGTGTAATTATCGCTTACGTTTCCAACCTAGTTGTAAGAAAGTTTAAAAAAAATCACGTTGATATAACTCTTTCGACAAATACACTCTTCTCTTGAAGTCTTGAACTTTTTTTAAGAAATAGGAACTGAAAAAGAATAGGAATTCATTGGAGAAAATCTAAGTAAAGGAGCAGAATTACATCTTTAATACATGGAAAAAGGTCTGCATGTATTAACTTAGACCATTACAATATATTGACATTTATAATTCTGTCTTCTGTGTGGACATATTTAGGCAAATTTTACCTGCTGTTACAGTGATGACAATCACAGTTAAAGGGTTAAAATCGACTTTATATTCAAAGATGAAAATGATCATTGAAGTTTCCTCTTTTTTGTTTTTAATGTACCTAATACATTTCTAAGACAGTGGAACCTTGGTAATCCGAACCCCATTAATCTGAAATTTCAGATCTAATTAGTAGAAACAAAATTGGTTATCTTCTTTTGATATTAGGAACTAAACTTGCTTGAGGATGCGATGTTGCACCAGCAGCGTCTTCACTTTCCTCGAGATTATCTTGATCTTGATTCTTGATGGTGGAAACATTGATATCATTGCTTAACCCGTTGTATGCAAAATTTAATATATTAAATCCACTATCTTCTGTGGTAGTGTGTAATATATTAAATTCACGACTGGCCTGCCTCTCTGGCGACAGAGTGCACAAAATTGATGCTAGATGTCATGGGAAGGCTTTTTCACACTTCCTGCAGTGAATCCCCTTCATCACATGATTTCCTCATGGATTGCATCAGTCAAGGAAATATAAATTATCTTGAAGAGCAGAGGTAAATTTTTCTTGCCTCTTTTTTACTGTTTTGGTAGTGAAATGACATCCAAGATGGTGCTAGGTGATGAACAGCTTAACTCTGTAATAGAGTCTGTGTCAAACGAAACATATTAGTGACTTTAATAAGGATGAGGAAGAATTTATACCAGATGATGCTGCTGAGAGCAGCAACGACACAAGTGACAGTGACACAGTTTCGACTGCATAGAACGTGACTGATTCAGATCTAGGCCCACCCCATTTACAATACCAACAAAGGTCCCATATTACATCTCAGTTCAATAGGAACATAGATCCAATAGGATGATTAGATCCTGGAATGTACTGGAATATCCCTTATGCCACTATTCTGGTAACTAAGTCTTACGGAAATTTTTATTTCATCTCCTACTTACTCCAGCTGTGAATATTATATTCAGAAGAAGGTAAATGTTTGATGTTATGCAATATTGCATGTCTTTTAGGAAACATTTAATAAATTGCAGGATTTTTTAATTTGAAGGAGAATCGGCCACGTACAGCCATACAATTTGCCACGCACAAAGGATTAAATCTTTATGACCATTGTTATCACTTGCAATCCATTCTTGGAGGCAGTTTTCCTCTGCTTCTTTGTGTCCGGGGATTAGTTGGACGAGTTGAAGTACCGTAAGTCTTTTTTATGTGTTAGTTTCATCAAATTGAAGTCTTAGCCACAGTTTTCCCAGGACTTTTTAATGAAAGATTTATGCTCTTTTCCCATGCTTCGGCAACCCAATAAGTAACAAATAAAACCAACCCTATCGCTTTTATCCCAGAATGCAATTTTTGCCGTGTCGGTCACAGTAATCGGAAATCACTTCAGCTCGAGATCACTTTGCCTATGAACTAAACTAAACTCCATGGTGCTGCATCCCTGGAGGGATTTGGCCTACCACCCAACCGCTGCATCATCTACCACAGGCAGATGGCAGGATTGGGGGCATGTGGTCAGCATGCCAACACCCATGGCCGTTAATGGTGGTTTTCATGACCGGAGCCGCTACTTCTCTATCAAGTAGCTCCTCGGTTTGAATCACAAGGCTGAGTGCACCCCTACCAGACCTCCCTACCTCAGAAAAATTCGAGGAGGTACCGGGAATCAAACCCAAGCCAACGGATCTGTAGTCAGCAACGCTAACCACAAGACCATGCTGGCAGTCACACTTTGCCTATGCCTCCACTATAACTTATGAATTGCCGCTAGATCTTTCTTTACTCTTTCACAGAGCATCCGAAGTCAGTATTCTCCTGCATTCGGTAGCCTACATCAGGAGTGTTTTACTGAATTACAGAAGTCAGCTCCAGTTAGTTGGAATCCCAGGTTTCCACTGTAATGACTTTCAGAAAAAGTTCAGAATTGGCTTAGTTTTCTGACAGTGGCTAGTCTGTACTGAGAACTTAATACTTTTGTTCCAACACAACTCTGCTAACTATTTAATGTTTGTCTTGCAGCTCAGAACATTCGTGTCATAATTTGCTATTCACTTTAATTTCTAGGTGCATGTGTGTCCGCCAGTGCTCAAGGCGCTGCTTATAGTTCTGTGGAAAAAGATACCCAAAGCTATGTACTGGTGTTAACGTTCTGTTTTTCAGACAAAATAGTGGTTTCTAGTCGATCCCAGATAGGTTGCAATACATGTTCCTGGTCACATATCCCTGCAACAAATCCCTCAGTATGTACTTAGCGTTACAAGATTTTATGTGAAGGGGAAATTGAATGCATATTTTTATGGTAATAAACCTTGACTTTGGATTTTGTTCCTTAAAAGCAGGAATTTTAAAACAGGGCTTTGCCGTACGTGTGTTATTTTGCCAAGAAATTTTGCAATTTAAAAATTTTCAATGCTTTTAAGCCACAGTTCAATTTTTTTTGCATTTTGATATATTTTAAGGCAAAACTCAACAGCTAAGAAAAAAGAAAATTTTAGAGAAGGAAATTTAAAACTAAAACAAACAAACAAAAAAATACAAAAGATTTATAAAACACTATAGGCTTTCACGGCTGGAGTCAATATTAAGAACATTGTTCGGGCTTGTAGGCCGTGATCCAGTTGACATTTGTGTGCCAAACGTTTTGTCAGTCGCAGTTGCTGACGAAACGTTCTGACGAAACGTTTGGCACACAAATGTCAACTGGACCACAGCCATCAAGCCCGGATAATGTTCTTAATATACAAAAGGTTCCTAAAAAGACTTAAAACCTTGTTTTTGTATCATGTTACACAAGAGGAATGCTAGGAGTAAACAGATTAAGCTTCTGGTACCTTTTTTCCAGGCTTTGCATTGTTCCTGCAGTTAATAACCTGTTCCAGGTTATTATTTTATGCATTAAAGAGACGTCGCTTAATTTAGATCAGCATCAACTTGAAGAGAAAGTTGTGGTTCAGTGGTGGCGAACACAATGTCAGTGGAATTTGCTAATCTTTACTTCAAATGTTTTTCTTACGCCTCTTATAGCCAGGGACATAGCCTGAATTTGGTTTTGAGGGGTGGTTCACTTTTTGCTGCTATTATTAATAGAAAGTAAATAGTCATGCCCTTGTATGTATTTTAATTTTTTATTTTAAAATACTTCCTTGATTACAAGGCTGCTGAAAAGACAAAGCTTACCCTCTGTACAAGACTATTAACAACGTTAGAACAGAAATGATTACACAATAACAATCAACAATTCTAGCTGGTTATCCATCCTTCGAATGGGTAAAAAAGTTTACAACTTTGCTGTGTCTTTTGTAGGCAGTTTATTTGATTGGCAAAGAACATAATTCCGTTGTTCACCACAAGCCATTGGAATTATATTTTCTCAATACTCGTAAGATGTTACTTCTTTGTAGATAATTTAATTTTAAATACTGCAAGGGTCTCCAAATTCGGTCCCGGTAAAGTTAATATCAGGAAGGAACATAATGCGGTTGTTTCCACATGCCATTAAAATAATCATCATTAAACGGTGAGACAGTTTGAAACGAATGTAGTCTTATGTTCTTTCCAAGCATAAAACTGTGTTCATCAACTCTATCAGTTGAGTAGTTTTTGTGTGAAAGAGGAATAGACAGACTCACAGGAACTACTGTACATTAGTAGGTTAGGTTAGAAAGGCGTTTATACTTATATATGATATTTTCCCGGGCTACTAACCAGGTGGTGAATTGGATTAATTCCGACGTTTCGAAACCAAACTGAGGCTTCATTGTCAAGGAGAATGAAATGCCGGGATTAGATGGCGTGTATTTATAGGACTGCTGTGAATGGGGACATCCGGATTGGAGAAAGGATTTGTTGAAGACCAACCAATCAGGAAACAGATGGGTGCTGTAAGAACAGGAGGGAAAAATTAGAGAAGTAGGGAATTTTTTCCCTCCTGTTCTTACAGCACCCATCTGTTTCCTGATTGGTTGGTCTTCAACAAATCCTTTCTCCAATCCGGATGTCCCCATTCACAGCAGTCCTATAAATACACGCCATCTAATCCCGGCATTTCATTCTCCTTGACAATGAAGCCTCAGTTTGGTTTCGAAACGTCGGAATTAATCCAATTCACCACCTGGTTAGTAGCCCGGGAAAATATCATATATTACCAGCACCAGGAAAAATTCAAAGCACGCATTTATACTTATTCACTTTATATATACAACAATCTCATGTTCTCATGCTCAACAGGAAATCTAATGCGATGGTGTTTCCATAAAGTATTCTACAGAATCCAGTTTCATATCAAATTTTTGACAAGCCTCTCTTTTTATATTTTTTTAAATTCATTATTTTAACATTTCAGGTTTTAAATATACGTACACTGCTTACAGAAATAACAAAAACGGCTAGATATATGCATGAACCACAGATTATTGTCTCTGTTGGACATTGCATGATAATATTATAGGAGAAAAATTCCTCTGACACTGGCAGTTGAACCCAGGACCTTTGGCTATCCGTGCCAATGCTCTACCAACTGAGCTAAGCCAGAGTTCACTTAACAGCACCAGATGGAATCTCTCTCCTATTGGTCTACCTCACTGACAGACAAGTTAAGGGCAATCAGTCATAGGAGAGAGGTTCCATCTAGTGCTGTTAAGTGAACTCTGGCTTAGCTCAGTTGGTAGATCATTGGCAGGGATAGTCAAATGTCCTGGGTTCAAATTCCAGTGTCATAGGAATTTTTCTCCTGTAATATTATAAAAAACTATTAGTTCATTGTATAAAGATAAAAATGCATATCATTCATGTGTTTGTTTTCCTTATTTTTGGGGGTCCAGACCTAATCCCCCCCCACCTTTGGCTATGTCCCTGCTCGTAGCTACCATAACATGAGCATTACCAGTGCAGTTAACTTATAATGTTATGGCAATGTTATTTGGAGATGTGAGTCTTAGCTATGTTGACATTCCTAGTGTGGTGTTACGTATTTACCTAAATATAAGAGACTAGCTTAATAGACCTGGCGTCGCCCGGGTTTTGTATTTTGTAATTGGAAATTAGCTTATGAAGGATTTTCAATTTTAAATTCTAGGTCCTTATATAGGCATTTATAATTTGAAATAGGAAGAACGACTTATTACACTCAAACTATTCCCTCAGAAAACGCTTGATATAGTTTTTTATGGCTCATAGAGGATGTAGAATTTTGCATCCCATCGCTTGTACAGTGCACAGCAAGCCTGGTAGAGGTTTAAATAAGAAGAAACAGAAATTCCTGTAACATAAAATTGTAATATCGAGGCGGGAAATTTCCCACTCTTATGTTACCATAGCCTAAAGCCGTTTTGGGGATGAAATTAAACAGAAAGCATTATCACTTTCATACTTTTCTCTCCAAAAACCTGCGATATAATATAATAATATACACATTACCATACCTCGTTTTGTTTTCTCTATGTCCAGGGTAGAGAAAGTTATGTGATTCCATTATTTTAGTGGATTTCATTCTGTAATATTTATTTATATCATGAATTATTTTTATAACTTCTCTTATTTGTCAAAAGTGCATTTCATTTGTTTTTTCCAAGCCCACCTGATACCATTTGGCAACAATATATTCTGTGATTCGGAATTGATAATTCTATGTAAAAAGGGATTAAGTATTTTCAAAAATATTTAATTTTTGGCATTTAGAATCAGAATTTTTCAAAATCCTTTCTTAGTGAGCACCTACATTATGAAACGAAGGCACTGTCAAATTTCCAAGTCTCTACCTGTTATAGTTTAGGCTGTACGTTGATTCCTGTCATTCAGTCAGTCATTCATTCAGTCAGTGAGGACAAAGCCTTTTATATATATAGAGATTGTTTGATATCTTGAACAGGATGTACAACATGCGTATGTTAGGTGAACTCTGGACACTGCTATTGACCACATGTCGGTTTGGACATCTTATATTTTTCAATGCTTGTTATTTGGAGATTGCAGGATTGTAGATTTCATTGTGGTAAAATGAAGAGAGCTTCAATGAGATACTTAAAAATCATTAGACTAGGGTGTCCATATAATGTTTATATAAAAAGAGGACATTTTAATTTTTTTGTAAAAAACCTGGGACCATTAAGAAAAAAAGGCGGACAAAAATTTAATTCACAAAATTTAGGGAATATTTACAATTTATCTATGTTTCATGCACACAAATTACTTAAATTTCTTCTGCAGACTGGTGTAGATAATTTATTCCACAGAAGTAGATTCCTCATTGTCGCTGTACATTTCACTTTTATGTATTCTTATTTACCATAAAAGTCTGAAGATGGAGGAACCATTGTACTCTGAAACGGAGAATTCTAAACTACTCTCCAAGAGAAATAAATTTGTACTACACTAGGAAAACCTAAATTCATGTACAGAAATATTGAATCTTGAACTTGAATATTTTTCATATTAACAGTAAGCTAAAAGATCTTACGTAATACACTCACATAACTTAGGGCATTCAGTTGTGTGAGCTTGAGGATGTAATACAGCCAACTTAAAACACTTTAAGAAAAATGTTTTAACACTTATTACTGCTTGTTATTGTGCAAAATTTAAACAAAATCATTCGAGTCATTTTCGATAATTTGTGAAACAGAAATTTCACTTCTGTATTGTTAGATTTTCGAGAAAATTGTGAAAAATCAAATTCTCTTTAAATAATTGCTAGTAAAGTCACACCAAGTTTTTGTCATGCTTTGTGTCACATCTCCAGAAGATTCTTAGCCCAATCATAACATTTCCGTTTTATTCAGTTCATTTTTGAGTTATGTAATTCACAGATACATAAACAGACATGTTTCTCAAAATTATAATTCTTTTATTTAGGGGTCTTCAGAACATGTATTAACACTGGAAACTTGACTTCAAATTTCAGGGTCGAACACAATACTTCCCTTGACTTAAGTAACAAGCTGGAAGGTTAGGTTAGGTGCTAACAATAATTTGTGAAATAGAAATTTCACTCTTGTGTAGTGTTAGGTTTGTTGCAGTGATGGTGTAAAGCAGGCAGTGTTCAATCATTTCTACTTCTAATACATTCTGTTATAAACTTTTCCATTCTGACGGACAAGGTAAGGTTCTTATATGAGGTAAATACAATGTTTTGAATTTACTCTTTCAGCTGACAGTAATGCTGAAAAGCATCCGAGAAGATAACTAAGGTAAAGATTCCATACCAAACATTTGGCATGTTGGTAGAAATGCTTTCTGACATTTTTGCAGTTGTTCGCCATCACTGGAACGAGGCTGATCATTTCATTTCAGTTTATTTTAGCTTCTTATTAATTATTTTTCTCAAAGGTTTGCAGTTCTCAAACAATTCCACGTGTATGGGAACTGCTTTCTGCTAACTGAATTTTGCTGGTGGAATTTCTGGACATGGAATTGCGCTAGCAAAGTTCTGTGCAAGTGTTTTGATTGATTTTCAGCAGTGATCCCTGTTTTGGTTTTAGCCCTTGTAGATTAGGTATAACGTCCCCTGCAGCTCCACTCATTGAGTGATTTTGTTTGGTTTCTCTTGAACGAGCATGTGACTTCCTTCCAATGCCAAGGTGTGGTTGTAAAATAATATGACTGATCCTTTAAACTTATTTCCCAAGCCTGTTGTAAAATAACCATTAAGATTTCTGAACAGAACTTTTAATTTTTCATCTACATTTCCCCTCATAGTCACCCTTCACATTAAAGCACTTATCATGCCCAGTGAAGAGGTTTTGTGTCCCATTGTAAACTTCTACCACTACAGGATATAATATTGGGTCTAGCATGCATACTTCCCTTTTAGTATAAATACCTGAACTAGTTTCGAAGACCATCGTCATTGATAATCATTAGAGTAACACCAACTGCCGGTGACACATTTATCTGTTGGGATATTGAAGTTCATAAAATGTTCTTTATGTTTGTGGATGAATACTCTCTCCCAAACCAAAAGTTCCTTGTGTCCTTCGACACATTTAATTAATTAAATGCGTCGAAGGCCACATTAATTAAATGTGTCGAAGGACACAAGGATCTTTTGGAACATAAAGAACATCTCATGAACTTCAACATCCCAACAGATGAATGTCTCATCGCCAAACGCAGTAAACTTCCCTGAATAGGTCAACACAAACGTCCAGCCGGCAGTTGGTGTTAATCTGATGATTATGAATGACGATGGTCTTCGAAACTAGTTCAGGTATTTATACAAAAAGTGAAGTATTCGTGCTAGACCCAACTCGAAATTATATCCTGTATAATATAGCTTCACTGTGTAAACTTACAAAATATTTTTGAATCCACCGCTAGTTCATAGGTATCCATAACTTCCTTTAGGAGATGGTATTCTGTGAAATTCTGTCTCCTGTCTCACTTCACATGTGATGGGATTCTGTGTTATCTTGAACGTTTTAAGAACGTTAGAACAGAATTGTTTTAAGCTTGATTTCAATTCATACCCAGAAAGAAAACATAATTATGTCCGAGGCTTGTTGACCTTGAATTGGACATGCATGTGTTTTATCCAAATGATCCTTGTACTTAACAGAAATATCGTTTCAGCCAATGTACACCCTTCCTCAATCCCTATGCCAATCTAGGTGTTGAAAACAGTGCTGGAGGTCCTTTTCTGGCTAATTGTTCAATAGCTCTGTTGAACTGCATTCATTTTCATAACAAACTTAACATTGTATGGTGATTCATGCAGAATTCCTTTGTTTGTCAAAGAGAAACTTTGACACCGTCTTCTCAAAGCTTTTTTTTTTTTTTTTTAATGTAATGAGTTTTATGTATTATCTGTCTTAAGTGCCAGAATGGTATACAAGAAAGAATTTATCAAATGCAATACAGTTAGCTTTGGCAAATAACACTATCCACATATTTCTTCACATATGCTTATCAAATAAACCTTTAAACCGAGCGAAGTGGTAATGTTTTGGGCTCGCATTCTGGAGGTCCCTGGTTCAAATCCCATAGCCAGCCAATTTGACATCTTTTTTGTTGTATTTTTATGTGTGTGTGATTGTCAAGATATCACAAATCTGTATAGTTTTGCTGATGCTGGATGATTTTAATCTGATTAAAAAGAAAATAGACCTTTGTTCTTGTGTAAGCCCTGCTTAATGAATCAATCTGGAACTTAACTCGAAAATCGATTTTAAAAAAATACTAAATTTTCTGCATATCATAATTGCAATTATCGCTTATTAAACAAAAGCATTCTGGCACTTTGTTATATCAGTTTACCTTATTTTTTAGGGTTACATTTTGGAACAACACTTGAATACTTAGGCAATAATCTTCTTGGCAAATTTCAGTGATGCTTTAAATTTGTTCAACTATTTGCTATATAGTTATTTACTAACAGTTGTGTTAGTTTGAACTATTTGAAAACTTGAGTGAAAGATAGAAAGCCATTGCCATAACATTCCCTCAACAAAATGTATGTTTCTGTAGTGAATTTTAGAAGTTAGTTGTACTACCCGCACGCGATTTCTTGAGCGCTCGGCTCCCTAGTCCTCATTCGGTAGGTTTCGTTCAACTTCGTAGGTTAAGCTGACAACATTGAAACACAAAGTACGCTATACACCCTGACATCTAGTGGCTTCAATACTAAGCTTTCATTCTGTCTCAGGATTCTTATTTATTTATTTATTGACATTATGTTTTCTGACGCATCGAGTTATGGAGAAAAATACAATCTTTCGAACTGCTGATTTCACAAACACTTCATTGTACATCCAACACTTTCCTCGCCTCTTTAAGAATTCCGTATGTGCTAATTTCTGACGATCCCGTGAACTCTGATGTCAATTTCATGGACTGAAAGTTGAGCGAACTTTTCACAATTTGTATTAAATACGTTTAAAATTAGGCCTATAGCTTTCTCCACTTTTAGATGCCATACCTCTCTTACGTTTTAAAACACGAAATGGTGAAGCATGTTCTGCTAAGACTCTTCTTTATGCTTAAAATTAGTCATCCAGTGTAAAAATATTGAGCCTATATTATGCATAATATTCTTATTTGACGACTTATTTGATAACCAAAGGCTTATGACGTGTAATTAATTGTTACGCAATACCGTCACCACATTATATTATTGGACTGCATTAAAATCGTTGTATATTAAAGTCACTACATAAAATACCATACGTGCGATTCTGCTGAAACGTTATTTCTTTGGTTGACAACACTGCAGAAAGACTGGCGGAATAGCTATGTTTTGTTCCCCCCGACCCTCACTTCCCTGTAAATCCAGCGCTCAAGATATGGCGCGCGGGTAGTATATATCTGTTCCTCCATTCCAACATATAGTATGATTCCAAAGTCTGCTGCTGAAGTAATTGCCGCACATGCTTGAAACCTAAGCAGTAAATGGAGAGATGAACACAGGTCTAAACAATACCCTCATCATAGTTGTTAAGTACAGAGGAAGCTCACAGTAAAATCAATCTTGTTATTTTATAGCCACACCTTATATTTTATATACATGTATTTGTTTAATGTTGAGTTTTTCTTCATAGCCATTTATTGCTTTTCAGTTTGTATATAATACCATGTAAATCTAATTTTCATGTGAGAATTTCACGTAATATGTGACTTCAATATGCGGAATTTTGTTTGATGGCTCTCCTTAATGAATTTCAGTACGTTCTTTTTTAAAGTGAAGCTAAAGCGCTTTATCATTGCTGCATCAAAAACATTCTTTTTTAAATTTTGCTGCAGCTTCGCTTTACCCCCACTTCACTGTCAGTGCAGCAATCTCAAATCTCGCTTTACGAGTGCTGTAAGTTTTGCTGCACGAATTGTCATGGCAGAGTAGGTGTTCATCGAAAATTTCCTTGATGACTTTAACATCATTATTCAAATTCCAGAGTAAGAACGCCTTCTTCAGCACAGTTAGTACCATTTAATTTTACCTGTACATCATATTGTACAGTAAATATTATTTCCATGATCAACTTTGCTGTTCTTTTTTGACTGCAGCGGTCATAAAGTGATGCTGTAGCACTCGTAAAGCATTTTACAGGTTTGCTTTAAAAAAGAATGTACTCAGATTTGTTAGTATTTTAGTTAGTTATGTACTTTATTTCCTACAATTATTGTATTATGCAATAGTGTGAAAAGCAACCAGCATAGCTGTTTATTACAACCAAACTCGGATTTGCATATCAAATATTCACCAAAGGTCAAAATGTGACTAATTTTTGTTACTGTGGATGAGTAAATTTGGCCAAATCTAAGTCTGTGTATTCAAGGCATGCTAATGTTAGGCTACTTTCAGCTTAACTGTGTTACTGATTTTAACAGGCTTACTAATTCAATCTAACCTAACCTAACCTTACCTATTCTAGTCCAACCTAACATATCATAAGTTTGTGATATAAAAACTACTGGTACTGATTATTCACACCTGCTTTAATATAGGCATGCTCATTAACATTTTGTTGCAAATCACATCTTTTGACAGATAGACATAGCTGTGTTTGTCAATCAGACTGTCTAAATAGAACAATAACTCTTTCTTTATAATTATGCCTGGTCAGATGGGACCGTATTTTTTGTTAACGGCAATAAGCATGAAATTTTACAAAACAGCTTTCTGTAGCTATATTTAGGTTTGTACATATTGCAATAAGTATTTCTTACTTATTGATGTTTTTGTTTTCTTTATCGGCGATCAGAACTTGCTTTCTTCATGACCCTCGTACTCAAATATTGGTCATATTCTCTTTACAAGGTGTTCAATGAAACAAATCAAAGGCACATCCCAAAATATTTTCCATCAAGTGATTAAAGTCATGTTTTTGTTAGTAGGAAGTTTCAGTATATTTATGTACAGTAGAACCCCGATAATTCGAGCTAATTGGGGCTGAGGCTACCTCGAATTACAAAAAACTCGGATTATACGGAAATATCACTAAATCAATGGGTAAATCGCAAATAAATGTTTAATGAGCACAATAATGGTTTAAATAATAAATAAATAAACAATATAGTAGACCTACATACCTGTGTTACGCCTGTATGCATATATTGTCAAACATTTACAATTTGCTACATTGGCATCCTTTAAGGATTAAGTCATTGTCTGACCCTTAATGAAATGGAACGGGAAAGCGATGCTACTAGGAAAACACTTTTAATTACCATTGTAGGGATTACAGTAACAATAAAGTACTATTTTCTGAAAGGATGGGGAAATATGCACTGTACAATTGATTGACACGAAGTCCCGACAAAGAAAAATCGAACCTAACGGTTTCTGTCAATCTGTAATAGAAATGCATTAGCAGTCGGAAACCAAGGTTATTTCTGTGTATTATGAACAAAACCCTAAGTGGGACAGTTTTACCTGCATTTTTGTACATGGAAAAATTGAAAGAAAGCTCAAAATGTAACACATTCGGAAGTGCGTAAAACTTACTTGCGGACACCGTATAAAAACGGGATTTTACTCTAGTTTTATGGACAATTTTAATTTTCTTAAGACCAGCTCGAATTACACGGAACCTCGAAATACCGGGGCTCGAATTACCGAGGCTCTACTGTACATAGAAATCCAAACTCTACTGATTCTGTTATTCTACACAGATCCAAGTGTGCTGTTTGCTTCTTGCTTGTTTGGTTTTGTCTTTGTTGAGAGTTGAGTGGCATTCCTATTTGAGTCAACCAGTTTTGTTGTAAACATGTCTTGCTTTTAGCTCAATTAAGAAAAAAGAACCAATCTACATGTATGTGGTATGTTAACGTATCCATTGGGAAAGCATTGTTGACCATTTAAACCAGGCACAGTTGGGCTAATTCAACATGTGACTCGCCACGTACTTTTACAAGAAGCACTAATAGGAATAGGAATAACTAGACGAGTCTGCAATATCGAGTTCTCTTCATTTTACTTAAGCAACAGAGTGCATGAATGATTTAGGTAGTATTCGTAAGTTCTTCACAGGCTATCAGCCGAATGAAAGTTTTAAGACAAAGTCAGAGCTGTAGTCTGAAAGCTCGGAACCTTTTAAAACTTTGACTCAACTGCTAGCCCATGAAGAACTTACCAATAGAACCTATTCCTTCCTACTAAATACCTGAACGATATGAGCGCCAACCAACCCAGTGTTGCCATCTGATCAAGGATAAGAGCAAAATGCAGTCCTGATAATTTTGAACTATTGACATTTTGAAAAAAAAAAAACTTCCTTCTTAAAAATTGTATTTGGTAATCTGGAAACTGGGAACTACCGGTATTACCTTATTGGCCCGAATATAAGACAATGTTTTTTTCCCTCAAAATGTGTTTATAAAAACTATACTCGTCTTATATGCGCAGCCTAACACTTTCAACAACTTTTCATTCATGAATGCAGCTGTGCAGCGGGAACCCCACGCGATGATGTTCGCCCAAAGCCATGTGGAAATTAACCAAATTTTACAAAGTTTTATTTTTCCCGAGTTCGTACTTCTGCTTGAATTGCACCGTTACTTTGCTACTCTCTACACGTAAAGCTTTGTTTGACCACCAGTCATGGCGGACCATGGTAGAAAAGTAAGCATCTTCATTGTCTCAATGCGTAAATAAAGGCGACAGAAGTTACGACATGAACTTCAAAATTCTGTTTTATGTGAAGCAAAATATACTAATAAGCTATTTTATTTATTTTTTCATAACCTTTGTAAATTCATGGTCGTCTCATATGCGAGGTCATCTTATATATGGTACTTTGGGAAATTCTGATTCAGAAAATACCTGTAAACCAGTTATGGTCACTACACTGATGCCACTTAACTTGAATAGATGTTCTTGTGAAGCTCGATGCCACCTTACGACATGTATTTGTAATCAGGAATTACATAAAATGGCTGATTCAAATGGGAGTTGTGTTTGTTTAATCACTGAATATTTTCTTTTTCATGTTTGTATTCTCAATACATGCAGATGAATCCTCTGTGATTTAGTTGATTTTTCTAAGGCTGAATTTTGTAGGGAGTAATGTTATGTTGTAGTCAAATTTTTGTTTTTCTTTTATGCAGGATTGTCACTTAAAAAAACACATTAAATATTTTACTTGTGTTCATCTGAACATGGATTCTCAACTTAATATTTTATTAGAAATAAGGTTTTTGAAATAGGTATCTTCTGATGCATGCACGAGTGCTCATACTGAGGAAACATTAATTTTGCTGCTTGTAAATATCCATGCTTCCATACATTATTGTTTCTGCTTACATTACATGAGAATATTTAGGATAAAAATTCCTCTGACTCCAGGATCCAAACCCAGGACCTTTAACTTTCCAGGCAGATTCTCTCCCAGCTGAGGTGATAAGAGTTGGAAACATGGTGAGAGATAAACTTGTCATTTTTCGTCCTGATTTCCTCCATGCAACTTATATTTAGTCAAATCATAATAAAATTACCTTCAGTGGATCAATGTGTTTTTTTGTTTTTTGAAGTAAAACTTCTTTAGACGTGGTAGGGGTAAATCAAGAGCTTCTGTAACGCTCAAAAATCGTCACGAAATGAATGTAACGCTCAAAATCATCACAAAATTAATGCAACGCTCAAAATTGTCACGAAATTAGTGAGGTGTGACGGAACGGACTGCACAGAAAACAATCAACTCAATGATTAGACTTATCCAAAGTTTAAAAAATTCAAAATAAAAAACCGAAAATCCATAATTAAAAAAATAAAATTCCAAAATTTAATAATAAAAAACCCAAAATTAAAAAATCGAAAATTAAAAAAGTCCAAAAACCCAATATTAAAAAAGTCCAAAAACCCAATATTAAAAAGTCCAAAAACCCAATATATTAAAAAAATCCAAAAACCCAATATTAAAAAGTCCAATAATCCAAAATTGAAAAATCCAACAAAAAAAACAAGTTTCACTTCTGTCACATGGTGTTCCACGCACACTTTTTTTTTTATTATTTTATTTATTATTATTATTTTTTTTTTAAAGAACCTTTACAACGTTCCACTTCCCCCTGTGGATGTTATTGAGGAGTCTCCTTATGAGATTCCTGGGGAGTGGATTGACATTCACTCTCAGTGTACCACGTTTCTGTTCAATTGTGTGCATATGTATTTCACAAGCAACGAGTGTGAGTTTTTGAACCAACATAGAAGCGGATATAATGATACGACAATGAGGGAACATACTCCTCTCGGCAGGTTACAAGGTTCCAACAGTCACCGGAGGAAGGCCCGGAGGTTTGGGTCAAAACGTTGTGAAGGTTGTTTTTAAAAAGAAACACGTTGATCCAATGAAGGTAATTTTATTTTGATTTGACTAAATATAGTGAGAGATGGAATTGTTCTCATCATGTCAAAGAATTTTATCCTAAATATTCTTTTTGTTTAGATAAACATTACCCTCTCACAAAATACTGAAAACTTATTTTTTTTATCACTGCGTATATAAGCATTTTGCATTCCACATTGTTCTCCTGGCCCATGTTGTCCCCTCTCCTCTGCTGTTCCTTTCCTTTTTATGAGTTATTGGAACATAAAGAGTTCACACTAAATGCCAAGAGCTGGCAAATAGAGTGAAACTATGTGGTGTAGTGTTATCAGATTTGCAGTAAATAACGAAGTGTAAGGTTGCAGAGACTTGTAATTGAAATGTCCTAGAACATGTTTCCACTAGCAATGTAAACCTATCACACCGTACTAGGATTCATATACGAGGGTCATTCTGAAAATAAGTTCCAATCGTCGATAAAGAAAACAAAAACATCAATAACCAAAAAATATTTATTGCAATATTTACAGAGATTCACTGGCTACTTCTCTACATAGTCATCACCGTTATTGAGACATTTATTGTAGCACTGCTTCAACATTTGTATGCCCGTGTCATAGGACTCTACCGCCAATGTCTGGAGTCATGAAATCACTGCCGTCTGTACCACAACGTCGTTGTAGATATGTTCTTCTGCCAGAAATAGCTTCATGAGACAGAAGAGATGGAAGTCACTTTGTTCGAAGTTGGGGCTGTAGGGTGGATGATCGAAGATCTCCCATCCAAACTGAAGCAACAAGAAGCAAATACTCAAATCGGAAGACTAACTGAAAAGAATAAGGAATTGGAGGAGGAAATTGCGAAAATCAAATGCAGCAGTGCCTGGAGTAGACCTACACCTAAGGAAAGCAAATGGCATACAGTGCAGAAAATGAGGCAACAGCCACGAGGAAATTACCACATTGAGGACCACAGTAAAGGAAGGCCTATGATATGGAATCGCTTCCAACCCCTAGCAGAACAAAATCCTGAAGAAGAAGAAGAAAATCAAAATCAAAATTGCATAACAAAAACAAAAGCAAAAAGGCCTACAAACAACAGAAAACGAGTGTTTCCAGCAGGACGAGTGATGATTGTAGCAGACAGCCATGGACGAGGAATAGCAGAGAACATGAATAGCAACAGTTACTACAACATCCCGAAGGCAACTGGACACGTAAAACCTGGAGCAACATTCGAAGAAGTAACTAAAGACATCGGAAAAAATTGTGCTGATTTCACAAAAGAAGACTCAATAGTGCTAATAGGAGGGACTAATGATGTTGCTAAAGGTGAGCCAGCGAATTTCATATACAAACTAGACAAAGTCATTAAGAAGCTAGATCACACAAATATTGTAATTGTGAAGCTCCCCCATAGGCATGACTTAAAACCCAATTCCTGGGTTAACCAGCAGGTAGAGAAAGTAAACATTGAAATTAGCAAAATGAATAAAAATTGTGAAAATGTTAAGATAGTTAATCCCAGTCATGTTAACAGGAAACTGCATACCAATCATGGAATGCATTTCAACAAAATTGGAAAACAGGCTCTTAGTGATGTGCTGTGTAGGGCTATAGCTGATGCTAGGAACATAAGTAAGCCTATTACATGTAACTTGGTAAATGAAAGCACACAGCCAAAAAACTAATTAACAATGTAAACAGCCAAAATAATATGTCAGGAGGTAGCACGTTACAAGAAAGGACCTTAAATACTAATTCTAGGCAGATAATAAAAACTAGGCCTAATTGTCCTCATAATGCTAGCAGGCCTATCTGCGCTCAAAACATGAAGGTTATACACTTTAATGCACAGTATATTAGAAATAAAATTTTATATATAGAGCAGTTTATAAATGAAGAAATGCCACAAATAGCAATAATAACTGAGCATGGTTTAAAAGAACAGGAAATAAATATACATGAAATTGTAAATTATAATATAGTAAATAGTTATTGTAGAACTGCATGCAGAGGTGGGGGCGTCATGGTTATGAGTAGTAAGTTACTACAAGCTAAAGCTTTGAATTTAGATGAATATTGTGTTGAAAAGGTATTTGAGGCAGCTGGCATAAAATTACAAACACAGGATGGAAATATTATAATTATTGGAATCTACAGATCACCCAGTTCATCAGTAAATGAATTCATACAATGCTTAGACAGAACCTTACATGATGTTGCAATGAAATCATCGAATATAATTATTGCAGGTGACTTGAATATAAATTTAAGTATTACTGACAGCTCATACATTAAACTAAAAAGTATTTTTGATATGTATGGTCTCATAGATATGATTAATGAACCAACACGTGTAACTTGTGAAACAGCCAAAACCATAGATCACATAGCAACAAATATGATAAATCATGTGTCAGACTCAGGTATAATAAAAACCACCTTCTCAGACCACTATGCCCAGTTTGTTAATTTCAAAAATATAAATGGAAAGATGCATAAGAGTGCTACAAAGAAAATTAGGATACTTAATGACTCAACAATTAACAAATTAGTAAATAACCTTGCAGAAGAAACATGGAATGAAGTATATAATTCTAATAATGTGGATGATAAATGGACAAAATTCTATGATATATTACAAAGCCATTATAACACTGCCTGCCCAATGAGAAAAAAAATTGTAAATGAGAATAAACTCATAAAAATAGCACTACCTAGTCACATAAAAAAGCTAAAAGACAAGATGAAGGGCATGTACGAACTGTATAAATCCACTTCGTGCAACTATTATAAAAATAATTACAAAACATTAAGGAAAAGATATTTAAGTGAACTAAATGAAGCCAGAGCTAATACATATAGAGATAGAATACTAAGCTCAGAAAACAAATCAAAAACTGCATGGGATATGATAAATGAAAAAAGGAAAAAGAAAGTTGAACAAGGAAATCTAGAACTGGAAATACAGGGAGAGTTAGTAAAAGAACCAAGCGTGATTTGTGAACATGTAAATAATTATTATGTAAATGCTGTAAATGATATAACTGCCAATACCAGAGTCGACCAAAGAATGTCCATAAGTAACAATCCATTCACATTCTTTATTAGACCAACCGATGAAAATGAAATAATTAAGGTAATATCGCACATTAAAGGTAAAAATTCCACGGGATGGGATGAAATTAGCTCAAAAACTCTAAAATCTTGTAAAGAAGTAATAGCTAAACCACTGGCACATCTAATTAACTTCTCATTTCAGGAAGGTATATTTCCAGACTGTCTCAAATTGAGTATTGTTAGACCGATACATAAAAAAGGAAGCAAAACAGATATCAAGAACTATAGGCCAATAACACTGACATCTGAAATAGGCAAAATATTTGAAAGAATTCTACTAGTCAGACTACTTGAATTCCTAAACAGACATGATATATTTTGTAAATTTCAACATGGATTTAGAAAAGACCACTCAACGGTGACAGCAATTACAGAGTTTGTGCATGATATAATGGAGAAACTAGATAATAATGAAAAAGTTAGTACACTTTTCTTTGACTTAACTAAAGCCTTCGATTGTGTGAAACATGACATACTATTGGAAAAGTTGGAATCATATGGAATTAGGGGACTAGCGCAAAAACTACTTAAATCATACCTAACAGATAGAAAGCAAGTAACGGAGATTTATAGCAAGAACAATAACACAATAGAAAAATCACAATCAAAGCAAGCTACAGTAAGATATGGAATTCCACAGGGATCAGTTCTTGGCCCGCTCTTATTTATTATATATGTAAATGACATCAAAATATCTAACAACTCTAGTGTAATATCTTTTGCTGATGATACAACCGCAAATTGTTGGGGAAAAAATGACGCTTTACTTTACCAAGCAATGTTGACTGCAACAAAAAATCTACTAGAATATTTTTCGGCAAACAATCTCCTCTGTAACATGTCCAAGACATCACTAATCAAATTTGACATAGGACGCAATAACATAACTAGAGACTTTGGTCTAACAGTGGACAATGAACTAGTTACAGAAGTGCAAGAACATAAATTCTTAGGAATATGGGTGGATAAACATATGTCATGGGCTACCCACATAAATGATATATGCACTAAAATATGTAAATCTGTGTACATACTAAGATACTTCCAAACATTTTTTGATAAAAATGGACTAAAAACCATTTATTATGGTATAATCTATCCACATATCAACTATGGGATAGAAATATGGGGAAGTGCTGCAAAAATTAGCATGGACATGTTGTTAATAATACAAAAGACATGTGTTAGGCTAATAAGTAAATTGGAATACAACGAATCCTGTAGAAATGCATTTAAAGAAAACAACATGTTAACAGTCTACTCACTCTACACATATAAAGCAATATTATACATAAAAGGAAAACATCTAAGGGTAAACAATAATATACACAACTACAATACCAGAAACAATGAAGACTGCCACAGAGATCGTATAAATAAATCCTCAACCCGGAAAGACGTGTATATCATGGGACCTATCCTATTCAATAAACTACCAAGGTATATAAAGGCACTAAATGGATTAAGATTTAGGAAGGAATTGAGAAGCTATCTGATAAATAAATGTATGTACTCGTTAGATGAACTGTGATGATCTGTATGAATATTGTATGTGAATATTGTATCTGTATGAATATTGTATGTAAATATTTAATTGTACCGGTACTTTTATAGTTTATATATAACTTTAAATTTTATGAATTGTAATGCCAATGTAATAATTTGTATGAATGTAAATTGTATGAATGAATGAATGAAAAATGTATGAATGAATGAATGTTGTATGAGTGAAATCTTAGCCTAGGCATATAGATTAATGTAAATGACAATGTCAGAAACTCACTGAGTCTATTGACAGAAATAAACTTATTATTATTATTATTATTATTAAACATTCCATGTGGTGTTGGCTATATGGGGCCGTTGCATTGTCATGCAAAAGCATAATGCCTCTTATTAGCATTTCACATCTGTTGTTTTGGATCACCCTCCTCAGATTTTTCACCCTTGTTTCATCCCCAGTGACATCATTGTCAAGAAACTAATCGCTTTTATCTGTGTTCCGCTGGCGGCAGAGTCCTACTACACAGGCGTACAGTTGTTGCTACACCGCTAAGATATATGCCTCAATAATGGTACCGACTATGTAGAGAAGTAGCCAATGAATCACAGGAAATATTGCATTAAATATTTCTTACTTTTGTTTTCTTTAGTGGCGATTGGAACTTACTTTCTGGATGACCCTCGTATGTCCCATAAAATAAGACATTTCTCTTCTTTTTCCAAACTCTCCCTCAACCCAAAAGTCGGAACTTCATTATAGAAAATTCGTACACTATAGGAAGTACACCACGCATCTCATAAGCCTGGTTAGAAGTGTTTTTTATATTAGAAAAAATCCACTAAGCATATACTTGATTGTCCATTATGTAGTTCCTGATGCTTGCAAGCTTGCAATGACTCTGAATACTTTCTAGTCTGAAGTTCTTTTATTTTGACCCTTACATAAGCCCCTTAAGTTTATGCACAAGCCTTTGACTCATCCTGTTATAATATCTAATAGCCATCACAGTTCAGACAACAAAACCAAGTCTGACAAGAACTTCAGATAAATTTTCCCCAGGCTTATTTACATTATCCATTCCCTCCTATCTCACATTTCCTTATCCTTCAAACGTCAGCTGTTGTCTGAGGCACACTCAATTGTATATAGCTATTACAGAGGTATTAGTTGTGTTTGCTAACATGAAATGTCCAGATTCACCTTGACTGCAGCGAAGTTGTATTTGTGTTATATCGTGTGGATCACTTTGGATGTGTTGATAAAATTTCTGATTTGAACCTTCAAACTAAAAGAATTTGTGTTTTCTTGTCTTTCCCTCTGCGCTGGCCGTACAGGAGGAAAAAAGGTGAAGATTTTGGAAGACCCTGTTGAGCACGTATCTCTGCACTTCTGGTACCAAGCATGGCAACACTGTGTGGGATCTGTGTGACGAGTCTTTTCCCCTCCCCTTGCACGCATGACTCCATGTACTATCCCCTAGTCTTCTTCCTTCATCATGTAAATAACATCATCTCTTGCAGAGTGAATAGAAATATGTATGTAGACATGTGTTCACACTGCAAATTTTTCTCCTTGGTGTTTTTTCTGCGCATCTTGAGGTGCGCAGTGTGTGTCTGCCTGCACTGTGCATGTGTGTGTAAATCTGGCACAAATGAGCTTTGTTTGACATCATGTTTCTGTTCACAGACTTAGACAGAGCAGAATACCAAGTGTGACGCTCTTAGGTGATGCTTTAAAGAGGACACGATGTTGGCTCACGTCTCGGCGAATTGGTGATGGAGAAGTGGGTGTGAATGGGAAGAGTCTTGGACGAATCTCACGAGCGGCTGATGGTCGTTTTGTGCTGGCGGATTCATCTCACTCTTCGACAGCAAACAGCGTGTCCAGCAGCAGCGATGATGGAGGGTTTTTGCCCCGGCGTGGCAGGAGACGAGCCTCTTGGAGGAGGCCCCTTGTGGGGTACCCCAGTCAATTGAGTCTGAGGTCGGACGTCTCAGGAGAGAGCGGACTCGCTGCCATTCTGGATGCACTGGGAGGTAGATCGCCACCACCTCCTCGTTACCAGGTTCCTCTAGTCCCCGCTATATACTCGCCACCTCCTGCACCCCCTCGTGCACCCCCTTTCCGTGCCAGTTCCCCTCTCCTCACCACCACGTGGTCTCCTAGTTACAACTTCAGTGACCTGAGTTCCGTGCCACAGCTGAGTTCTGTGGAACGATCACTGCCCACAGGTAGCACACCCCCCAGCTATCTGCAGCTTCGCTCGGTTCATGAGCGCTACAGCCAAGAACTGCCATCGTTGCATGCAATACATGAAGCGCAGAGACAACAGAGATCTCGCACGGAGACGTACCCTCCGTCTGCTCCCCTCACGTCTCCCTTGTTCCTGCCGGTGCATCCCCTGGCCACGAGCTCTCCACCCAGGGTTCGCATCCCTCCCCCACGCCCCACACTGCCATGGACGGCCACCGCTCGTCCTCGAGCCCGCCTGCCCCCACGCCATGCCCGACATGCTCGAAGTGCTCCTGATCTGGCCGACCCCGAACATCATGAGGGGCTGCTTATGGAGACGTCACCGTCCAGTTCAAGCGGATTTGGCAGCAAAAACACTTCGCAACAGAACCAGAGCTCGCAGTCTGGCAGCACGAGCGTCGAGTGGCGTCTGCCACCCTACAGACCTCCGCCGCCTCCTCCTCCACCTCCGCTGCAGCATCTTTTGCATCCGCCGGCACCTCCACCTCCGCTGCAGCATCTGTTGCATCCACCTCTAGTGGGACACTGGCTGGAATTCACCGCAGGGGCTTCTCCCCCTCACTCGGAACCGGGCACCAAACTGCTCGATGCCAGTGTGGACAATCACTACGAGTTCGATACGGTGTTTGCTGCCACGCCCTCCCCTTCCACTCCCACAGGAGTGCGCACCGTCTTGCCCCGACAGCGGCTAGGCAGTGGTGGTGACGATAGAGGCATTAGTGACTCTGAGATATATTCGGCATCGTTCTATCCTCCGCGTGCAAAGAGGCCTTCCAAGTACGATAACATAGAAGCTCGAGTACAAGCTATGAAAGAAGAGTTCCATGAATTCCGCAAGAGACAGGCAAAGAGGAGACGGAGCGAAGAACTGGAAAGTGCATGCTGAGTGCAGAGGTTCCTATGCGCTGGCTCATGTACACTTGAACCCCCTGTTGGAATCACTAGGCCTATCTATTAGCAGCACTATTTAAATTAGAGTAAAGTAGAGTATAAAACAGGGGGTGCCCAACTGTAAGTGTTGTGAATATGTAGAGCGAGCGAGTGCGTGATGCGATGATCAAGTGATTGACAAGGTTATTACTAATTATCTTCTAATTACATTACGAACTCCAAAGAAGACACAACAAACAAAAAATGAATGAATATTAAGATAAAATAATATATGCATTTATTCATACACTCCATTGCAAGATATATATTATATTGTTCTGTTTCTGCAGTTATGTTTAGAAGGTCTGAGACGCTGAAAAGTGCAGAAACAGTTTTTATTATCGGACGATTCGGAAGGATGCGAAGGTTTCCTGGGGATGACAGTTGTTGATGTTATTTCTCGTAATAATTCTAACGCTTTATCGTTTTCTCTTTCTTTATTCATGAAGAAAAGAAAAAACGAGAGAATTTGACACACAGGCTGTTGTTACAATAGATATTTATTGATAGGCTGCTGTTTCATCCGTTCTTTTAGTTAAGTTTCAAAAGTACAAACAGAGAGTGAAGAAAGATGGTTTCAATTTTGTTGATATTATATTATTTTGTATATAATTTGGTAGTCTATACACTTTGCTGACATTTGTTATATTGTAGTGCAAAATATTTTTAAGGATAAAATATGTAGAAGTATATCTGCAATTGAACACCTTTCATCAAAACACTATTGAACATGATTAATAATATTGCACAAATGAGTATTAGAAAAGAGGGAATATGACAAGAGTCCTAGTCGCAAAATAATTTAGTTTATTGTATTCCTACACCTTAAAACAGGTTGTGTTTTGTGCTTGTACTGCATTTTCTGTGGCATTGCATTTGGTAACTGACTACAGGACAACCTCTGTTTCATGTTTTGCAACGTTTTTTGACGAATTTTGAAAATCTCGAATATTTCCATATGTAAGTAATGTAATGTCTTTATTATATGTTTTACGCTATTCTGCTTAAAGAAAGCAAAGATAATGGTGATTGTATCAGTAATGCATGTTTATAAACTTTGCTTGTTGTGGATTGTTTCTAGATCTTAAAAAGAAACTTTCAAAGACAATGTTTAGATAATAATGTTGATTGATTAAATTAAACATGTTGCATAAATTGAAATTATGCATAATTTTTATCATATTTTCTGCAACAAAACTTATTATGCCTTATTTTTTTTATTTTTTTTTTAGTGAAAATATTTTTATTTATTGTCTATTGAAAATATTTCAAAAACCACCTTATACCCTCATTAACTAAACGTAAGGATAGAACTTGGAAGCAGCCAAAAACATTTACAATTTTACATTGTTTATTATATGCTTAGTTAAAATCTGATGCAGTATACAAACTAAACAACAAAACACAGATGTTTATTAAAAACCACCTTGATAACAAACCTAAAATCTAGAGAATTTAAAAATTACTATGGTATGGACCTGTCCGTTATAATTATATCCTATGCTAAAACAATTACTTGAATTTAAAATATACAATCAGAACATTTACACATAGTTCATTTGCTAAAAAAGAAAACAAGTACATCAAGTGCACTATGTTAGTTAATGAAATTCATTAACATTTTTATTTATGTTCAGTACATATTTAAAATTGTTTAAGATTACAATATAAATTTATTACACACAGAACGTGTTACGAAAACGTTGCCTTATTAAAAAGAAGCAATCGTACAACAGACTCATCTGAAGTCGTTTTGTTAAACTAGCACCCATGGTCTAGGGGACTAAGCTATGCCTTCATAATGCAAACTTCCCAAGTTTGTGCCCAGTCATAAGAAATGTAAAAATCTATTATTATCAAATTTATTTCTTAAATTCAAGAATTCTAAGTGACAAATGCTTGAGAATAGACAATGATCTATAAAACCCTTAACATATAAAATTGAACTTATGCTGGGAGACACTATAGAGCATCTAGGAGCCACAGTTGGAACTATGTCCACTAGGGGTTACCATGGCAACTTTACTGTACTAGGCTGGTAAAATTACTTTACAGTTTATAAACCTGGCTTGATGGATTGTTTATTTTCCTTAAAAAGAAACTTTCAAACATCGTTTAGATAATAATGTTGATTAATTAAACTAAATATATTTACCTCAATTGAAATTACGCGTCATTTTTATCATATTTTCTGCAACGAAACATATTATGCCTTGTTAAATGTACAAGAGGCTCATCTGAAGTCATTCCTTTCAACTAGCAGGGGTAGTGTTGTGGACTAAAACGATGATGTAGTAATACAAACTTCATGCATTCAAATTCACCCCAAGTCATAAAAATTATAAAAAGTTATTGATATCAAATTTATTTCTTAAATTCAAGATTTCTAAATGACAAGGTTTACTATGCTTGTTAATACACAATGAACAATAAACATGTAAAATTGAACTTACACTGGGAGACACTGTAGAGACATCTAGGAGCCACAGTTGGAACTACGTCCACTAGGGGTTACCATGGTAACTTTACCGGCCTAGGATGGTAAAATTACTTGATCGGTCTAGGACAGTCAAGTCCTACTTTACGGTGTGTTAGCAGTGTGTTACAGCCACTTTGAGGAGTGTGTACAAAAATAATAATTTAATGAAATGTTTGGGTTTATATAACCCCAAATTTTCCATATGCAGTATCTTACTTAAATGAAATAAAGTCAAGTGGTCAATTCCAAATAATACTACTTTCCTGGTTTGAGTCAGTAGGTGGGTGCAGTTGGTACCACGCTGGCTTTCTAAGTTGCAGTACATCCCTGTCGTTAAATAACCATATACCAACCAATCAATAGGCAATTTTTTTTTTCAAGACTACCATTAAAGTGGTTGTGAAAATAACGGAAGACAATTTCTAAGTTATGAGCTTTTGTATAGCATCTTCATTCTTAATTTAATCATTTTTCTCTGTGAAATAAAATCAAAAGCATCAAAGAAAGTGGTTGATTCTTGACAGTTTCATGGTATTATCTAATGCTAAATTGTTTATTTGTAAATAAAGGATACGTTAATAAATAAAATCAAATTTCTGCATAAAGTCCGTTTTATTTCTTAAAAAAGCAAAACCCCCACTTAAAATAAAAAGTTGTGTACCCCCAAAAAAGCCATAAATCAGGGTTCACACGCACGTAACGAATAATGTGAGATAATAATAACCAGAATTCTGCATTGTGTATTGACATCTTGATTATTTTGAGTGTAAATGTAGAAGTTATGATGGAAAGTAGAGACTGAGCGAGTGTGTATCTGCAGTGGGGTTCACTCACCATTGTGAGGACAGTTCAGATGGTCTCACATACTTAACGTTCATATAATTTTGTATACAAAAAAATACAGGACTTATCTGATTTTTAACAAAGACATAGACCATACACCCTGAAACAATATCATTTTAACTTTGAGATAGTTTTTATTATATCAGAAACCAAGTGAATGATAACGTGAGACAATAGTATCTAAAACAGTTTCAAATGGAATTCATTATTACTGTTCTTCCTTATTACTACATTTGGAGCAAATAATAATTACGAAAGTCTATGCATGTTTTGGAACAACGATTTCACAATCGGCATTGATTTTATGAAGAATCTGTTCTCATGATCCATAAACAGTTCATTTCAGAGAATAGGCATTCAGTTTTAATGAATATGCACTTTTTGGGAGGTATTTTTGAACACTTTTCTTACATATGACTGGCAATGCTAACTTAACAATTTTCAATATCAAACAGAGAAATTGTCTTTATATCTGATATAATGTTGGTAATTTCTGAATAAACCTATTCCAGTGAAGTCAAAAGACTGAGGTAGATGACTGCAGTCTCTGCAAGGGTTTACTGATGTGCCCTTTGTTATTTGTCCTGATTGTTTGTGTAAGGCAGTGCCACAGAATAATGCTGGTAATTCTGAAGAGTGTGTTCAGGTATTTGAGAACTTGTGAAGGAACTGTGAGAATAATTTAATAAATTTGCAATCTGTTCACCTGCTTACTAGATTTTCACTTGTCTTACATAGACATACAGGCATATTCAGGCAACCTATGCTGTTTCTGGCTGCATATATTTTCCACAATTAGGCCACTGGATGATTTATTAACTTTTTTGCACGATTTAACTAATTAGTGGTACACGAATATTGTTGCCGTGGATCGTAACTTGACATTCCCGCACGCAATCGTGTTGCTATGGAAACAAAATAAATTTCCGTGCGGTAAAAATTACAAAAAGCACAAGTGCCGTAAGTAAAATCATCATAATACAAGCATTTATGGACCAAGGCCCCTTAGTTTGTGGCGACTTTAACAGGACAAATATTCGGTTCCCATAACAACAAACATATGCGAATCACTTTCTGAAATATAACATCCATCTTCAATAGTGTATAAACATAATATTTTCAGCTAATATTTCAATTAATATAAATAATCATCGTACAAAATATAGCATGCAATACTCGTGCCCGTAAGCGCATAACAGATCTTGGAAATTGAAAAAAACTCTTTCCTCGATCCGTATGCACTGCTTACGGCACTTGTATCGCAATATACTATTTTCTTCCCTTTGTGTAGCATTGTATCAAAATAAATGCTAAATTGTTAATTCGTGTGGATCTGCTTCAACTGTGTCAGTTCATGATGACAGCCTTCGTATTGGTACACAAAAGACAAAGAACGTTTGGAAAGTTCAGCTTGTATTACAAAAACACTTAAGTCCTATTTGGAATGCCGTTCTGTAGGCACTATTGGATGGTAGATGCTATATGCACGATTTTCACTATTCAACTATCCGCATTTGATCTTTACTTCTTACTTCTGTTCATATAGATTTTTTAGAAATTTGAAACTCCCTTGAGTGTGGGTAAATATTATCATAAAAGTTTTTCTATTAGGTTAGCCATCTTTTTCATTTGTTGATCTACCATATAATGTAATATCTCTGCTTGAGTTGGCATGATAACATCTTTCGGGTTATTAATATTATTGCAACTTGTTATCTGTACAATTGTACACAGAATAAGAGTCTTATAATGTTATTAGGAATATACTGGTATAGTTTGGTCACATGGCTTGCGATTGCTTGATTAATTCTGCTCCACATGAATCCAACAGTTGTTCCTAAGTTGGGTTTAAGTCTAAAAAAGTGAATTTATATCGAAAATAGATTTTGCTTCAGCATAATATATTTCCCATGTATATTACTTGCAGTATTTACAATAACAAATTGAAACGCAGTCAACTCCTTAAAATAAATTTGCATTAAAAATATATTTATAGATCATAATTTTGACGTGAAAAGGTATATATGCAACAAAATGGAAAATATTTAGAAATCACATAAATAACTCTGGCAGATTACAATATAGAAACTGGTCAGATCAGTTCGTTGTTTGCATATATTTGCTTAAGAATGGACAGCTCGTATCTGCCACTTACTGAACAATGTTTTATTGCTTCACTGTGATCTTACTAAGCCTTGACAAACAACGTAACAAAAGACCCAACAGAATTGCTTAACTAATACATCTTATGATATTATTCCTGTACTCAGGAGATCTCGTATCTGACAGTTGGAGTGTGAATGAAACCACGTTGTGTTTGGCTCATGGTGACCTTTTATTACAGTTCAGATTGCAGATTAATCTTTACTCTTTATTATCAGGTGTCCTATGCAGATGTGTTTCTAGTTTCATAGTATAACTTGTATGACACTGTTATAGTACAATTCCGAGTTTTGGAGATTTGTTTGTGATTTGCAGAAAGCCGAGATGTACACATGTACACAGCTCAGACCATAAAAATGCAACACTTAATATATATTACTGTGTCCTACTCTTCATTACAGTCCCGTTGAAAGTCTATTTCAATATTAATTTTTAAAAAGCACACGTACTTGAATATTATATGATTGCAACAAAGATGTTCTCTTGCTCATGTTATCTGTATAACATTTATTCTTACAAAGTTGGCAAGTTGAAGTTTTATCAGGGGTTTAGCAGGATTTTTATCATGGTGTCCAGTGACTGCTGGTCACTCATATGAATCCCACTCTTCTCAGTCCATGTAGGTACGCCTACCAAACTCAATTTGCAAAAATATTTTTTTCAGTTATTTTAACTGCATATAAGAGCGACACATTTCATAGTTTCATTTAATGTTTATAATTTTGAAATGATACTAATAGCAATAGAGTTATGAGCGCTGAATATGCCTGTATGCTGTAGTTAACATGAGAAGTGTCCAATTCGCAAATGTACAGTTTTCTGACAGAGAAATCACAAAGCAAGTGTGGAGATCAACTTCCCTTGTGTGACGGCACTGAATAGTTAATGTGAAAGATTGGCTCAATATTACTTGCCTCGAGGCACAAACTCAAACAAATGAAATATCCCATTTTTAATCTTGAACGACATTCAAACCTCGACTTGAGCTGAAATGCTGCTCACTTTTACGAATCTATGACTCAATGTATACAGACGGCAGGAGTGATTGTGTTCTCTATGTAGTATGCATACTTTGCAATCTCGCACTTGTTAACTTAGAGTGAACAGTTTTCTGACTTGCACAGTTTGTATAGTAGATCTCACTTTTGCATTTCCTGTCTGTGTGTTAAGTACATTAGAATCCCAATCCCCCTTAAAAGACCAATTCTTCTAGGCCATAACATCAATGTATTTTATAAGTTCGTAGCTTTCACGGCCGGTGTCGTCTATAACTGATTATATTGGCTATCCGGGTTGGGCCGCGTCGTGTTTTTAGTACCTAACGTTTTGGACATTCTGTCGTGTCCTTCGGAATTTGATTCATACTAAAGCGAAGTGCCTCTAATGAATGAACAGGACAAATCGACTTGATTTTTCATTACAGGCATTTCGTTTTAGTGTGAATCATACTCCGAAGGACACGACAGGATGTCTGAAACGTTAGGTACTAAAAACACTACACGGCCAATATAATTGGTTTATAGATCAATGTATTTTGTTCCTCTATTAAAAGACCATCTCTCCCCCAAACAAAGATTAGTATTTCTGTTGCTTCATGCCCTGTTTTACTGCTCAGAGTAATTACTAGAGATCCATAAAAATTGTTTTATTTTGAAGCAAGATTCGTTTTTTAATATTACAGTATTTCGATGTTATAACTAATTTGACAGTGTTCATGTAAATTTTGACCACCGACATGGTCTTGTGGTTAGCATTGCCCCTCGGATTTTTCTGAGGTAGGGAGGTCTGGTAGGGGTGCACTCAGCCTCGTGATTCAAATTGAGGAGCTACTTGATAGAGAAGTAGCGGCGGTCATGAAAACCACCATTAACGGCCATGGGTGTCAGCTTGCTCACCACATGCTCCCCCAATCCTGTCATCTGCCTGTGGTAGATGATGCAGCGGTCGCGTGGTAAGCTAAGTCCCTCCTGGGATGTAGCACCACAGAGTTTAGTTTTTATTTGGATGTTATAACTAATTTGGCAGTGTTCATGTAAATTTTATAATCCACTCATCTTATTATGAATTAGCCTATAATAAACCAGGTTTTTGTTGACAACTTAATTCAAATTTCCCACCTCTTCTATTTCAGTTTATTGTCAGAAATATTTATTCATTTAGAATTTTCACAAGTTAATAGTGAACGCTCGTAATTTAAGAAATAAACCTTTCTTAAAAACACAGTTGAATTTGTATTCCAGAATACCCTCCCCCCACTTAAAAAAAATGTTTAGGAAGTCATAAAATTTAGAATTAATGGAGCAGTCCTAAATATTCTGAATGTGTCGCAGTATTCGTCTTATCACAGGTTCTTCCTTCACTGGCAATGTGGCTGATGGGTATTTATTTGCTAACAAAGTCACGACAGAGTAAGTACAGGAAATTGTGAAAATATTCCTTAAAAATGAATCATTGTTACGATTTCGTCTCGAATCAGTTTAAAATGTGGTGTTATGATTATTTTTGTTTGACCATACTGTAATATGCTTATTACTTGTGACATAACAGTATCATTTTGACACTGTTTTCATTTTGACATCGGTGGGGTATCGATTATTATTGAACATGAAACAATCTTTAGGGTAACAGCTGAAATCTGTGTAATAAGTACCCTGTATTTAAAATAAAATCAATTCTATTCATCTATATTAATTTTGTGTTGTCAAAATCCATTGGTTTCATGAAAACAACGAAAATTAAGCTTCGATTTTACTAACAACATGAGCTGCCATCTGTCATAGAAGACAAGAACTACAGCCAGCTGGTGTGAAGGTCAGCATGCTAAACGTAGACAGTTTGCTTGCGAGAATCTAAAATCTCAAAATTTAAACATTTAGACTAATTATAGTCTAACAAAAAACAGTCGTATGGAACTTGACTATACAAGTAATTAAGATACTCATATGAAAATTATGAAACTCGCGTTGCTCGTTTCATAAACGTACTCATATCTTAATAAATCCCATCATGGGCTTCTTGCTTTATGTACTATTTTTGCATTATTAAATATATGAATTTTTGTTATTTGTCATTAAAAAGTATGCTTTATGGCATTATGCAGTAAAAGAAAACTTTTCAAACATTTGTTAAGATGAAAAAAAATTTGTGTTATCGCATCTCGCAAATTTTATGAGTCTCTAGTAATTACTTCTACAGTAGCTGGAAGGAAGTACTTCATGTCAACACTGCAAGTCATTTTTTTTAATTTTTACGATTATGAAAAGAATATAATTAAAAAATGATGAATAAAATTTACTCTTAGTGGATAAAATACCTTAAAAATTAAGCACGACGTTTCAGCTCTTCCACCGAGCCTTCTTCAGGTGCGCTCCACTCAACGACTGACTCTCTGGATGAAGAAGACTCCACTCGTTCCGCCGTCCTGTCACTATCGATCATGAAAATCGTGCATCTCGAATGTTTATCGATCCATTCAGGTGGAATGTTGAAATCCATGGATTTGCACGATGCACAATTTTCATGATCGATAGTGACAGGACGGCGGAACGAGTGGAGTCTTCTTCATCCAGAGAGTCAGTCGTTGAGTGGAGCGCACCTGAAGAAGGCTCGGTGGAAGAGCTGAAACGTCGTGCTTAATTTTTAAGGTATTTCATCCACTAAGAGTAAATTTTATTCATCATTTTTTAAATCATCAACTAGTGGAAATTATGGACCGTTTTGCAAGTTTAGAATATAATTAAGAAGGGTGCAAGGATGACTGATGACAAGGAGGAAATACAGAGGAGAAGACATTCCAAACCCTCTTTCCTGACAGGATCTTTTGTTATTTTGAATATTAATAGAGGCTTGCTTCAGACTTGTCTTTTTTCTGTGATATTTTTTATGTACTGAATGACAATTTTGGGATACACCATGGTGTAGTGGTTAAGGCACTGTGCTACAAACTGGAAGGTCGTGGGTTCGATTCCCGATGAGGTCGTTGAGATTTTTCAATGGACTTAATCCTTCTGATAGCCATGGGGTCGACTCAGCCTCTAACAGAAATGAGTGCCAGGAGTATTCCTGGGGGTAAAATAATGGCTGGTGTGTAGGACTGACAACCTTGCCACCTTCATGTGCCGTATGTCACGACCCTGATGCCTTAACCTCCTGGTTACACCACGGGTCTCCATGACCCGTACAGGAATCACTTTATCTTAAATGACAATTTGGAAATGAAATTAAAAAAAAAAATATTTTAGGCAGAGTCTACTATAAATACAGACTGACATCTATTGACAGTTCCTTTAGACAAGAAGATAAATAAGAATAATTGAAATTAACTTGACATAACAATAAATTAGTAATTAACCGTATGTACTTATAATTATATAAAAATGCAGAGACCTTCCGGGCTCTGAAAGACCAATTTACTCAGGAACCATCGGTGGTCTTGAAATAGAGGTTTACCATAACAAGATGGTGTCTGCTGTCTTGTTTATTCCTTTCAACTTTAAGGGGAGACATATACTATTAATTAATATGTGTTTTTCTTTTAAGAATAATGGAGTTCCCACTTTTCCCTGTGAAAACATGATCTAGATATTTGTAATGCTTACAGACGTCTGTGACGTTTACCATGAGGGCCTGTGACTTGTGGGTTGGCAGCTTTTTTTTTTTCTTTCTTTCTTTCTTTCTTTACTCAGTAAGCACTTCGTTGTACCTTTGCATGCATTCATCAATGTGATCTACTATCTCCCTTGTAGCATGTACAGACATTTTAATTTTAAATTAAATTAAATTTTATTGGTGCTAAAATGCCATTACAGCATTACTGTTTTAGCGGTGGCCACTAACTCAGTTAACCCCCGACACGTCACCTGTTGTCATTTTCTGTTTGTCCATAACTATAACATTTTCGTGTGCTTTCCTCTCTTACCACAGAATCCTTGAGGACAATGGTGATTCGCATTTCTTGCTTCTCTCCTTAGAATTTTTCCAGGACTTGTATGAATTTATCCCATCTTAACCTATTTTCATTCACAAAACCCGCACTAGTTTAATTAATAGACATGTCACCTCTTTGCAGTATTCACTACAGACTCAAGCCCTGCATGTGTTTGGGTCGCCAACAGTCTGCTCACTCGCTCATTTAGTTTACTACACATACTGCATTTTAAATTATATGTTATTTTAAAGTTTCAGTATTCATGAAAAATTGAAGAAAGACAATGCTTGTTGATATACAAGGGTTGATTTTTTAGTAGCGGCAACCATTTTATTTCTCCACATATAGCATACGTACATGGTTCTAACTTTTATAGGTCTTTGATATAATCACCACCATGCGTACAACATGTTCCCAGCGATGCGGAAGTCTTTGGACCCCGTTGGCACTGCCTAATCTGTTGACAGTGCGAAGAGAGCGGTCGGTTGCCTGTAAAACATCTTCAAACATACAAATTAGATCAGGATTAGATCAAAATCTGGAGAGTATGGAGGGTGATATAGCACCTCCCTTCCCCAGCGATTAAACAGTTCAAACACAATTCCTGCTGTATTCACCCGCAGTTTTCTTTTTAGAGCTGCTCGCAGATTGTTTTGCAAAAACGAGTAGTAGTACTCTGCAATAATGTTCTGGCTTGGGAGAATGGTATGTTTTAAGATCATACCATCCCAATCATTTTTTACAGGCAACCGACCGCCCTTTTTGCACCATCAACAGATTAGGCAGTGTCAACGGGATCCAAAGACTTCTGCATCGTTGGGAACATGTTGTATGCATGGTGGTGATTACAGTGAAGGCCTATAGAAGTTAGAACCATGTATGTCTGCTATATGTGGAGAAATAAAATAGTTGCCACTATTAAAAAATCAACCCTTGTATATAGGGCATTATACCAGTACTTTGTTATAACAGATGTTCCCAAAAACCCATCCATTTTATTGTCATAGACAACCCACATCATGCCATTAGGCTTGGACAAAACATAAAACAGAATTTGACATTACCCTACAAGTTTTCATGATGTCTGAGTGGTCCTGAGTTCAAATCCACTTCCAACCAAAAATTGTACAGTTTTAATCGCAAAATACTATTGGTACATAGGCCTAATACAAAGTTTGAACAGAACTAAACACTACAGCAACCACTAACATTGGAATACACGACAAACATATTACACAGGTGATTGCAAATCAGCATAACATTCACCAACGTCTTCCGGTAATACAGATTCAGCCCAGGAATGTTCATTTTCATTATCATTTTCACTACCTGATGGAATCAATTCTTCCCTCGAATCTTGTTAAATAGATGTTTTGTTTGTCTGTTTTAAATCTTGTTAAATGAAACTTAAAAAAAAATATTGCACAATGTGTAAATGGTAAAGTAATATTTTAAATTTTACTGGCCATATTTTAATGTTTTTAGGTCATAAATGCATGCATATGTCCTATTTTTTAGGTAATAGAAATCCGTCTCCTACTGATTATACACAGGCGTAATAATGTCCAATTAAAACATACATGAAATGTGGTACATTCAAAGGGGAAACTAGCAAACTGTATTATATTGAAAACGCCACAAACACTTATTCATCACTGAATGCCTTTTTAGAACAGAACCTACTTTTATTTATACTACAAGAACTGGCACTTACACCCTCACTGAATGAGGCTTGGGTCACGTGGATTTCATGTGTTTTTCCAAACACAAAAGAAACTTCAAACAAAGAAAAAAAGGGAATATATACCATCTATTGTCTACAAAAAGAATTACATTCATGTTCAGTTCCAGTCACGAGATGTACAGCAAAATGTTATCACCCATCCTTAAGCGAGTTACGAAGCCCTTGGTACGTTGGACCTGAGGATTCTTGAGCAAGTTATGTTACCCGTGGGAGTGAAGGCGTTAAATTTAACAAACCAGACAACCATACTTATATTAAGAAAAGTCAAAAATAAAAACTTTTAATATTCAGTATGCTCCACTTCATTTTAATTTGTTTTAACCATACTTATGTAATTAACTGCTGGTTCATAATCCCTCCTGAAGTTTCTGGTAAATGTATCTCATAGTGCTGTCTTCTGCAGTAATGCCATTTTCAGTTTCAGTGATTGTAAAAAACTAAAAACAATTGAACTCATTTTTTTTGGCATGTATATACAAATTACGGTGAATTGGCTTGAATTTGTCTGTAACAATATTGCGTCAATGTGTACCAGGTTCATTACTTTTCTACTCAGTGAAGCAAAAAGTCGAATTTTTGTGGAACACTCTGTAGAAATGTACACAATTTAATTTCTCTTGATATACGAGGGTGGATCGAAAAATAACGCCAATAATATTTTTCACAAAAAGTTTAATAGGTACAATTACAAACAAATGCACACATGAAGGGACATCTTTTGTCTATTTTTCTATATAGTCGCCAAGTTTCTCAACACATTTCTCCTATCGTGATACCAGTTTCAAAATACCCTGTTCATAGAAGTCCGTTCAATTGGAGTTATAGTATTGAATTTTTTCTTTACCGAGGAAGCAGCATGTTTCCACTCCATAGAGGCCTACTTTGCATTGGGCATGTAGTGGTACAGCCACTACTCATCACCAGTGACAATTCCTTTCAGAAAGTCATGACTTTCTGCAGCGTAACACGATACGTGATCCAAACGTGTCATCATTCGCTGCCCCTTGTGGTCGTCTGTCATGTTCTTAGGCACCCAGAGAGCACTAACTTTACGAAACTTCTATGAACAGGGTATTTTGAAACTGGTATAAGGATGGGAAAAATATGTTCAGAAACTTGGCCACTATATAGAAAAATAGACAAAAGATGTCCCTTCATGTGTGCATTTGTTTGTAATTGTACCTATTAAACTTTCTGCAAAAAAAATTATTGTGTGTTACTTTTCAATCCACCCTTGTTTGTTTCCTTTTTAAGATAAATAATTTTGAAACTGATAATATACCAAAAAAATCACCCCGTTAGCTTCTCTTGAGAGTGAAATAAGTAGGTAGATATAGGCTACGCTAAGAGTGGAAATTGAGTCTGTATGGATGAAGTTGATTTAATCAAAATATCAATCCTGCCATTACTACGCTAAAATCTGTGCAATTCGAGGTTTGAGTGTTTTCTTACTCTAAAAGAAATAAAAAGTAATAAGTAATGTAAAAAATATCCCTCCTTGAATTAATTCCCCTGGATATTATTTTTATTAAAGTGAGTCATGACGTGGCATGCTGCTAGATATTAATATTTACACTGCACCGAGCAGAAGAAGATTCTAAATATTACAATTCACCTTTTTTCATTTCCTAGCTTGCTTGTGTATTAGCATTTCATGACTACAGAACAGAGTTTTAATATTTCAAATTTGTAAAAATGAAAAAAAACAAAGTGTTGACGTAATAAAAATAAGCGAATGTTGTGAGAAAGTTTTGTTGCACACTGTTGCCAACTATAAAATAATAAATTAGATGATACAAAGTCACAGAGTAATGTGATCAAGTGTGTTCTGCTTTACCTCCATTCCAACCTGATCCAGATCCAATCCATTCGCAATGAAAGTACAGTAGAGTCCCACTATTTTGAAAATCTGCCTATTTCAAATCATTTTTAATCACTGTTAAACACAAAAAAGTGTGCATGGAACGTCACGCGACAGAAGTGAAACTTGTTTTAATTTTTGGATTTTTCAATTTTGGATTATTGGATTTTTGAATTTTTACTGTTGGACCTTTTAATATTGGGGTTTTGGACTTTTTAATTTTTTAATTTTGGATTTTTTAATTTTGGATTTTTTTATTTTTGAATTTTTTGAATGTTGAATGTTTTGATTTTTAAATTTTGGATAAGTTATTTGGATTTTTAATTTTGGATTTTTTATTTTTTAAATTTCGGATTTTTTAATTTTAGATCTTTGAATTTTTTTTAATTTTTGAATATTGGATCTTTTAATTTTGGATCTTTGAATTTTTTAATTTTGATTTTATATTTTTTATTTTTTGGATTTTTTAAACTTTGGATAAGCCTAATCATTGAGTTGACTGTTTTCTGTGCAGTCCGTTCCGTCACACCTCACTAATTTCATGACGATTTTGAGCGTTACATTAATTTCGTGATGATTTTTGAGCATTACACAAGCTCTCGATTTACCCCTACCGCAGCTAAAGAAGTTTCACTTCAAAAAATAACTAAATTACACACACTTAAGAAGTAGAGTCAGTGATTTTTTTTCTCAAGAAGAGCACTGAATCAACTTGAAGATGCAATGTTCCGCCATCACTGCATGAACATATCATTTGGTGTTGATGAACCATGTTGTTGGACGTAGCGTTAAGGCGAGGTCAAGAGCATTTGCCGTGACTGTGTGTGATATTTATTTATATTATTCTTCCAACTACAGGAATAAATCCCAATTACAGTTGGCATAGTTTTGCCAATACATGTTGTACATTAAAAAATACAATACAATAAATGAACGAATGTGTGAGGATAAAGAAAAAAGATACATAAATGATTTACATTAACTACAATTAATTTAACAAGACAATTTAAAAATTAAGCCAAATCATATAGAACATATAACAGTTTATGAAGAAGTACTATGTACTGATTCAATGAAAAGTCCAAATCCAGAAGAGCATTTTGAAGTGATAGAGAATTATATCGTTTACACATTTGAATGAAAGATGAACATTCTAATATTTTTGACCTAATGACAGGAATATATAACAATCCCCTATTCCTTAAATTTAATTGCACTACATTAAATTTAATACGTTTTAAAAGTTCATTACTATCAATTTTACCATTGATAATTTTATATTAGAATAACTGTTGCGCTACCAACCTTCTACCAATTAAAGTAACAAATTTAAATTCATTTAATAAAGTATTATAAGAAATTCTGTCAATTAAAGCAGATCTATCATATTTTTTAAATCACATATATCGAAGAAAACTCTTCTGAATTTTTTCTATGAGTTCAGTTTTGCTTTAACAAGTCAATACGTTGATATTTTTCATGAAATCTGCCTATTCCAAATTCCCACTAAACCGAGCAGTGTTCGGTCCCAATTAGTTTGGAATAGCAGGACTCTACTGTAATTGCAAATACCATATCTCCACTATGTTAATGTGTTAGTCTTACACATTACTAGAATAGTACATTATGCAAGAACCATACGACTGTTTTTGTTCGACCATAATTAAATGTTTAAGTTCTCTGTTTTTTATTTATAAAAAAAAAACAAAATCAGTTGACTGACAATCAGCTGTTAGCAGTGTCGTGGAGAAAGGGGGTACAGGGGGTCCAGACCCTTCCTGAAATCAAAACCTAAGCTTTATTTTGTCAGATATATAATTGTTTTATTTAATAATAAAATACTGAACTTGTAAATGTAGGGCTACTATTTCCACTTTTCCATGTGTTGTTTAACTTTTCTTATAAATAGTAATAAGTGTTATAACTTAGGTAAGGATTTCTTGTTTACTTTGGCATGTGTTGGAGTATGGTAAACAAATTTGCTAACTAGTTTTTCAGTGCTAAAATAGCGTAAAATGTGATTTTCATTAGTTCAATATTTAAAAATTTAGGGTGTATTCCATACCACCCAAACCCCCAGGCCTTTCAACCCTCCCCAAAATTATTTTTTTGGCTACGCCACTGGCTATTAGCAAGTCCTCATTGTTCTTGTCTTCTGCAATACATTGACAGCTGATGGCGTACGGTCAAGTCGAAGCTTGATGTTGGCCATTTTCTTGAAATGAAAAGATTTTTACAAGACAAAATGAACTTAATTTAGCATAATATTAAAATTAACATGAACAGAATTGATTTGATTTTAAACACAGGCTATTTATTAAGCAGTTTCATTTGCTGCTCTCAAGGTTTCAAAATCTTTCAGTGTTCGATATTGATCGATACCACACCTGTGTTATAATGAAAATCTGTATCTTAATGGACATCATTGTGATATGTCACATGTAAAAATCATATTAAGTGTGGTTGAACAAAAAAGTAAAAGGCTTAGGCTAGCTGCATAAACATGTATTCAGTGCAAGTAAGAATCAGCTTGAAAAATTTTATGTCATAACCGGGATTTGAACACGGATCTTCAGCTTAATGCGCTGATGCTCTACCATTGAGCTACCATGACAACATGCCAGTATGACATCAAATTCCTCAACTGATTCAGAAGACAAGGCAGACCACAGGAGGTTTCTCCGTTGAGAACACACATCCAATGGCGTCCTACATTTGTAGGTACTTTGAAGCCAAGTTATATTTATATACTATTAATTAAGTGGAGGGAAAGGAAATAGACATTAAATCCATGTCTGGGATATTAATACAAGTAAGAATCAGCTTGAAAAATTTTATGTCATAACCGGGATTTGAACACGGATCTTCAGCTTAACGCGCTGATGCTCTACATTCAGTGCTTCTTTATATTTTTGAAACACTGTTTGAGAACATTTTTTTAACCCTATGGCCTGTTGTAAAAACCACAACAGCAGCAGTTTTTGTGCATTATCGATGCCTTAACCGTGAGCTATTGCACCAACCCCATAATTTATTCCATTGTTGATGCTTACTCAACAATGTTACTATGGCTGCAGTTTCCTTGTTTAGCTTTTTCAGTTGATTTTCTGAACTTTAAACGACAAGGTGTTGACTGTTGTAAAAAATACAACGCACGTCTGATGTCACAGATTCAAGTTTAATTCAAGCTGCCAATATGCAGAAAAATACAGCTTCATGAAGTTGCGTCTGACTTTATGAAGGAAACTAATATTTGTGAATGATTCTGCAATGTTCAAGAATGTGAAAAATATAGCCAATGGCCATCATCTTGTAATCCTTGAAATGGAGGAAGAGGCACAAGTTTTATCTCCAATGCAAACTCCATCTTTTGTGATGTTGTAGTTAATGGAGTCACAAGAAGGTCTAATGAAAAATCTAAAGTGCAACTCAAATCACTGTAAGCTGATCTCACTGTATTTCTTCCACACATTCTTGTGGGAGAACTGCAAAAAGGACGACCTGTGAATGTGTGCTTGAGAGGATGACAGACGACGGATGTTACTGGAGTTCAAGAACACAAGTGACATTGAGAAACGCATCATCCACAGGATGGCAGAATGGAAGAACAGATCACCACTTCAGCTCTGTCCACCCCAGCCGATCCCTGCTATGGTGATGGCCCGCTTCAGCCCCTTGTACCAAAGCTTATGCGCTAATTACTATAATTGAGGCATGCTGATACAAAAAATATCCTGTACCATGCCATATGTACTAATTATTACCATGCGAAATAACCCTTGGATTAATTATTACAATGCGAGGCATCCCTTGAACCAAAACGGCTCTCTAAGCTTAAATAGATGAATTCTCACTTCACACTGCAATGATTACTTGATGGCGTAGTGGATAAGATGACTGGCTATGATGCTAGCAGTCCCACATTTGAATCCCGATAGGCCTAGGTCGAAAATTTATAGGATAGGAATAGGTAAGTAGGCTAAAGGAGAAAAGGAATTGAATAGTAGAAAGATGAAAAGAAGAGAGGAGAGGACAAAATATATAAAACCTTTCCAAATTTTTGCCTGCTAGTAGTTCCATCATTACCATATAGATATCTCTCAGGGTGGAGCTTAAATGGCGACCTGTTTTTCCATTTCCTCACAGGATTTTCGGGCAAGATCTGAACTTGGGCAATACCTTTTACATGCGCAGATATTTACACCGGTTTGTGTGCAACAACTGGGTCTGTACAGACAAACCGGTTCATGTAAATGAAAGAGATATATCTGCGGCACAGTCTGAGTTTGACCTGTGAAAAGCCTGGCCAAGCTTGAATTTATGCAGACAAACTGGTCTGAATGTGTAAAGGCAACACAGATATCGATGCACAGTCTCCACAATAGTGATGGTGCAGTGCACATCTCTTCAGCAACCACTCCAAGTACGAGAACTGTATTCATGCTTCTTCTATAGAGTTTCACATGATTTTATAGAGTAGTTGTAATGAACTCTGCCAGCTTTTTGGAAAGTGAAGAGTACGTAATGTATTGAATTAAAGAATTGACCATAAAGCCTTCTATTCCGCTTCACCAGAAAAAAACTATATACATTTTAAACAACAAAATTTGATATAGAACTAAAAATTAAAAACTACTAAAGAAATTAAAATATTTAATTAAAAAAATAATACTGGTAGTATAGTTCTATAATAAGAGCAAGTTTTTGTCTGTCTGGCTATGATCCCCAGCACACAGAGATCTCAGATTATTTACATAAATGACTGTATGTTTGAGTGTCCATTCTTGATTGCTTTAACAAAAGTTAGTTGTTAAATTTTCACTTGACGAGCAAACTTAAGCAGTTCGAAAACCGCTGATGATGCACTAAAATAGTGCGAAACGGCCGTCCGGATTACCAAAGATACATAAATGAACTGAAAGGGGTTCAAGCGTACCTCGAAGCGCCGGATTTTTAATTTTAACTTTCGTTTGAGTGAAAAACCGTCAGAAAACGTGATTTTTTTGAGCTATGGAAGTACCAAAGATCTGTGGTACATTGTCATATTGTAAGTTAATGATGGAGCTGAAATACTACTTATAGCTACCAGCACTATTGATCTAACATTTTTATTATATTATATTGTAATTGTTTTTTATTGTAGTATATTGTAATTTAATGACGAAGCTGAAATTCTTAAGGAATCTACAGCTAATAATAAACTGAAACTGAAACCAGTTTATGCTAATTTCAATTGTAAAATTAATTGCATATTACTATGATCTGCTGCCATAACCAGGAAAGAGACAGCATCACTTCAATTTGTTATTCATTTGTTTATTACACTACGATAGGGAAAGATCTGAAATTCGTAGGAGAGAGTGTTGGGATGGGACTTTTTACTTTACATTTTTTTCATTTTTTGGTTGAATGTAGGCAAAAAACTGATAGCATTTCTGAAAACTGCTTGGCTTCAGTCTATATATATATTATACAGAAGATTACAAATTTTATTTACCTTGTAGATAAGTAACATTTATTATAACATTATCAGATGTCCCATCCCTCCTACCTGGTAGGTGTTCAAGGAGGTATGGGACAAAGCTTTTTGAGCCTCAGTGTCCATGTAAATAACGTTGGAAATCCTCATAAAGTTTAAAAATGCCTTTTTTCAATGCATTTAAATAGATCATAACAACAACAGAGATATAATAGGTGACTCGGAACAATGAGTCTCTCATAAAAATTTTGAAGCAAGCAAGTTCGACTTTCAAATACATAAATTTTGCTCTCATTTCCAAAAATCAACCCATATCACTACGAAATATAAGAAAAACACCTTACAATACATTTTCAATTTTGAAGGAAATATGGGAGGCTACGTTTCTCATTAAAATGGTGTCCCTTCCCTCTTGCGTACGAATGTCCCATCCTTCCTGCATTGTAGTTATCACATGATTTAGGTTATAAGACATATGCCTTACTTTCAATTGCTCTACATTAGTGAAGAGTCAGATGTTTTCATCAGTTACAAAATATTTACGGTAATTTTCCGATTTTAAAAATTACAAAGCTATTTAGAAATTCCGAAAATGTATAATTTATTGACAAAAATGAAGGAGGTTTGTTTTCTCTTAAAGCTTCAGCATATCATCCACCATACTTTCTAATATATTGCTGTTGCAAACTTCTGAAACCAATTTGGTAAGAATTTCAAAATTTTTTTGTATTATATTTGAATGTAGGCCTACATCCCTCCAAAATCTCCTTTATACATAGGTGGACAGAATAAATGTGACAACTTTGAATAATTTGGACGAAAGTCATTATTCTGTTTTTTTCGGGGGGGGGGGGGGCCTAGGGAACTTGAATCTGAGGCCCCTCCCCCGGACGGTGCACCTAATCGTGAAATGCGCCTCGCAGCCGGATTTTTAGCTTTTTATTTAATTGTTTTGATTGTTTATGCATGATAAGTGTTCATGAATCTGTGGTTTGTTTTAATCGTTTCAAATCTGTATGCCCATATGGCAGCACAGAGTTAATAAGTATAATGTTCTGATTTATTATATTTCTGTTACATAGTGACACAGTGACCGGAATAAGAAAAAAATTGCTTAAAAGATAGTGCTCCGGTTTTGTGTCCTCTTTGGATCCTCTGTATTTCTCTCGTCTGTACGAATCTTGCTTTCCTGCGCATGCGTATTCCCGGGGGTTCAGTTCCATCGTCATCTTCACCCAGTGCGAAAGGATTTTCGGTTCGGTGGTGGATTCAAGTTTTCGTGTGATGTTCTAATTAGTGTGGCTAAACTCTCATTGCGTATTTATTTAAACAGTGCTCATGCCAAGAGTGGACAGCATCTTTCAACCCGCGGGGGTTGATTTTCTGGGACAGTATCTGGGTTTAGGTTCCTTCATTACGCATTCCGCACACTTCTGCGACCACACTACATTCCAACTTCGATTCAAGGTAAGTGGCAGTTAGGTTATGAACAGTGATATTAGTAATAGTGATGTGTAGAGCTAGGTTGATTGCAGTTTTGTTATGGACAGTGATATAAGTGTAACTTGTAGAGCTAGGTTGCGGCAGATAGTTGAGGAACAGTGATATTAGTGTTGATTGCCATCAAGTTTACAATCCCAGCCCTGTTTCTGGATCACGTGACCCAAGCACAACTCGCTACCACTCGTAGTTCTCGCCTTCCAAAAGCCATTATCTGTTCAGAGACTGTCATTTATAGGTTAGAAAAGTGACATTTTCGTTCTCATGTCCCCAGTGTTTCGTACACTTTCTCACAGGTGCGGCAGTGAAACGGGTGATTTTGAAACCTCCTCCAGCGATATAAAAGAATTACAACATGAATTTACAATGCTTGCAATTTGTGAGGAATGTTTCTGAACAACTTACACATCTTGCACAGACATGCGACTGCACAAAATGTTCATCACTTGAAAATGACATCACGTAGGTGGCCCCCCATTTCCCCCAACACACATTCCAAGTCTTTTACGGAAGTTGGACATCACAGGACTGGCAAAAGCACGTTGTTCACCGGTCCACAACGCCATCTCGATAGAATGTTCAGTTTATCCAGGTAAAGCTATGTTTGTCTACGGCGTTCATAGCTGCCTGTGTCTCTCCATACAAATCAATGCATCCGGTTTGTCTACGGCGATGACCGCCGGGGTCTGCGGTGATCGCCGGTAGTACAGGGGTTTTCTGGGCCAAGGACCTCGAATCTGAGGTCGCTTTTACCAGGCGACGCTATCTAATCGTGGTATGTAATTCACGTGATTTAGGTGTTAATAAATATAATGATTTAACTATTATGCTCTTAATTGTTAATTTTTGAAATAATTATCGCGTGCGAAGCCGCGGGCACACGCTAGTATGAAATAAATTTTAATTAAAACAAAAATAAATTGAAATGGAATTGTACATATGAAAGAAATTGAGGTGTAGTTAGTAATAAATAACAAATGTACGGTCATTTTTTTATTAAACTTATTAACTTCAATGAGAAGGATGGAACTCTTTTTTGTCATCAACAAGTTTTTTTAATGTCGGGAAAGTGGGTAGTGGCTGCCATTCGAATACAGTTGTCCAAGTGTTCATCAGTGAGTCTGTTTCTGTACTTATTTTTAATAAGTTTCATACTGGCAAAAGAATCCTCACACATATATTTAGAGCTGAACATTGCCTTCACTTTGAGAACAACCTGGACCAAAATTTGATATTTTTCTTTAGGAACAAGAGGCCAAATATTTTCAGAGCTTGAAGAAAGCGATTTTACAGATAAATCATTTTGAAAATCAATCAGTTCCAACTCCACTGCAGCACTGTCTTCTTCAAAATCAAAATTTTCCATGACACAAGCAGAGAACTCTTGACGCGATCTACCGAAAATGTCCCTGCGAGCTACTAGTAGCTCGCGATCGACGGTTTGGCGATCACATTTAGGCAAAACAACAAGACGATGGCCGGTTTCTATAAACTCGCGAATTACCTATGGGTAAATTACCCAATGGACAGAATTTACACAAGAATAACACCACACAAACACAAATAATTTAAAGCTAGCAATCACATACACTTGTGACGAGTTTCTAGATAAATGTCCTCTGAGTAAATATGAAAATGACAGAAGAAATGTTCCTACAAACTCAGGCTAGATCTTTCCAAGGGTAAATCGTCGGGTTAATTTATCCTTTCATGGATGGCTGGATAAAATGTAACCTCTTTGTAGGATCAATAATAATTTAAACAATGAGAATCAAAGCCTTCTGAATTAAATTAGCTGTACAACTCCAAGGCCTTGCTCATTATATCATTGTGGTTGAAATGGGACTAATTTATCCATGGATAATTTACCCATAGGTAATTCACAAGTTTGTAGAAACCGGGCACCGGTCTCCTGCGCCAGATACGCTCACTGGACCTCCGGGCGGAGTACAGGTTTTTGGGGGTTGTTGTAGACACGGGACTGTCATGTACATATTAGCGTGCAGGCAGTCTTATATTTTTTTAATTCGAATATAAATTCCTCGCTTTTCACAACCTCCCTTTGCAAACTCAATAAAATTATTTTCTGAATCATTGGCAATCCGTCACTAGTTCGCCTTCAACAAGAATTTCCCTTTTTCTAACATTCCATATCGTCGATAAATTTGCTCTGTCACCTACGTCTTTTCACTTTTACTTTACGGTATTTCCCAAACTTCAACTCTTACACGATCTTTCTATTTTTCACTCCTCACTCTGATTCACTCCCCATGCGTGACTTCTCTATATCGACATTACAATAATCTATACCAGTGGTTCCCAAACTATGGGTCGCGACCCATATTGGTGGGTCGCGGGAGCAATTTCGGCGGGAAAAATTAAACTTGTTTTCAGTATAAGGAAAGAGTGTTTAATTTGAAGAAACCAAACAAAACAACAGTTTCTCAAATCTCATTAATTTTTTTAAAATAAAATGTACTAGTTGTACAATGTTCCTTATTGAAATAACCTTTACCATTTTTATTTCATCTCTTTTCTCAGCAGAACATTTGAATACAATAAAACTATTGAAAGGCATGTGAAAAGCATGTGCTGTATTTTATATAGCCTATATTGGTTATCGTTATGTAGTAGTGGGTCTCGAAAAAAATTTCTAGGTGAAGGTGTCTCAGGACAAAAAAAGTTAGGGAACCTCTGATCTATACCCGAGCCGTCCCCATGGCTGAGTTGCAGACCGCTCGCCCTCCACCGCTGGGATCGAATCTCGGTGGACAAAATGGGGTCGGGGCAGGTTTTCTCGGGGCGATTCTTTTTCCCCTGCCATATATCATTCCATTCCATTCATCATAGTATGCCCCTTTGGGGCATAAATCAAATGTAAGCCCCGTATGCTCCGCTCACTGCGTTGCTATGGCAACCATCTCGGAACTCCCGGCCGTGCCCTCACTCGACACTCCCGACCGTACCAAATACCAGCTACCAACCCATATACCAAAAGGACAACCCGGTAGCTCACTCGGTACTCCCGACCGTACCACAATCACCTCTGCATATAAGTTAGTCTAAATCAGGGGAAGTCAACTACGTCTTGTGATGACGTTTGTGGAGCAAGTGCATGCGGATCCCTTGTGTGTGACGTCAGCAAGAGCGCACGGTAATAGGGGTGATTAGAGTACGCTAGAGCTAGCTCCAGCTCTGTGGGTAGAACAACTTCTGGTTGGAAATGCGGAGCATTTTTCAAAGTTAATGCAAGTACGCGATCCTGATAGTGTTCTCTTTGCAGAACATGTGTTAGTTCTGCAAAACATTCTTCTTCAGTTCGAATCGAGGTTTCAGGATGTGGAAAACCTTTCTCCAATGTTTAAACTTTTTGCTACCCCATATTCAGTTAATGTCAAAGACGTTCCTTGCCGGTATCAGTTGGAACTGCTAAACTTACAATCCGACGATCTGTTAAAGGACAAATACGAACGTAAAGTGGTCTTGGGTAACTTTTACAGAAATTTCTCTGAAACCAGATTCCCGAGACTTATGCACTTGCCGCACGAATATTATGTAATTTTGGATCGACATATGTGGCCGAACAATTTTTTTCACTAATGAAATGTGCAAAGCTCAAATCAAGAAGTACATTGTCAAATCACAACCTAAATGTAGTCTTCGATTAAATATTGCTCAAACATTACGTCCCAACATTGATAAACTTGTTAAAGAAAAAAGAGACAGGAAAGTCAGAAAATTGTTACTGTAATCTTGTATCATCTAAGGTGCAGACGAGCTTGTATGGAAATTAATTAAGTTCATTTTTTATTATTTTTATTGTAGTGAATTATGTTAATTCAAATGATATTATTGTCTATTTTTGTCAAAGAACATAGATTTTGTGGAAAGGCAATTGTTCTCACAGAATAGTGAAATAGAATTATTTATAATATGTTAAACTACTGTGCTGTAATTAACCGATAAACTATCAAGAAAATCGATTGATGTTTCATTAATTCGGAAACACGTATTACGTAAGTTCTAACCCCCTAAATTCCCGCTGCCCGCAATACTAATGCCCTCTCTTCCCCCCTGTTCACTGATGCCACCATTTCACATACTCCTCGCAGAGATATAACGCGAGCAGTGAGAGCAGAAAGCAGTGACGTCACAGAGCAACCTTCTGTCTTCCCCTGGTCTAAATAATGCATAACAATAACCACATTGTCAAGTGCGCGAAGTGGAGGCGGTAGCCGAAGCGAATAATGTACGATACACTCATAGACGTCCGCAGAAAAAATTACCGCTGCCACCACGATCACTATATTACTATTGCAACCACTTTATTATTATTATTATTGATATTATTATTACTACTTTTATTATTAGGCCTATTATTATTATCATCATCATCCACATAAATGATTTATCGTAGCCGTATAAGTTTATGACTGGATATAAAGAAAAAAATTGATGTAGTACACTCATATGAAATTTTCTACCCCCTTACAATTTCACAGGTACTATTCGTATAAAATGTGATACTTTCATTGTCTTATCTTCATTACAATAGAATGTTTGGCTAGAAATGATTTCAAGTTTAGTGGAAGTAATATTATTTCTACATACTCAAATCTAAGTTAGTTACAACTCATTTTTGTATAAACAACTCCGAGTACAGTATGTGGAAACTTAAGCCTCATTTCGCATTAGTTGCTTATAGCCATTTAGTTTAGAGATTTATGTGTAAACAAATTTTCCAGGGGAGGGCAGTGGCCCTATCCTGCCCCCCTTCCGGACGGCCATGGATACACTGTCTGTAGGCTTCGAAAATGTGGTATATTATATCTTCCGCGAGGTTTGTCAGCCTGCCACCTCTCGTCTAGCGGTAAGACGTCACACATCAAACGTCCGATCACGAGTTTCTTCATAATACGAGGACAGAAGAATTCGCTAGATCGTGGTAGAAAAGAAACTGCATCGCGAGGGTGCGGTGGGAGGGTGCGACTTAAATTTGTTTTTTCCCCCATTTGGTTGCAATAAAGAATTATTATAATAATCTATACCAAACCCCTGGACAGAAAACCCGCTCCTGCGAACCTCCACATTGATGTAACAAGTTTCCGTCCTTCCACCACGTCACCAGTTCTAGAGTTCGAGAATACAAACACTATTCATGCCACATCTATTTCACCGATGCCTCCAAGACAATATATAACTTGGGTGCGGACCAGCCAATATGGGCGCAACTGGAAGACTTCCATGTTTACCGCAGAAAATCTTGCCTTACAGACAGCACTAACATATTAATTTTCATGTGAATTAATCAATTCTACACGTCACATTCATGACTTCACTATTACGCGCATTTTACCACCTCACACTCTGGTATTCAAGGTAACGACTTGACAACGTTTTCGTCTTTATCGGCTGATTAGAATAAGCTCATTGCTAAAATAATATCGTGTTATTGAGTGCCAGAAGTCCACCGCTGTAGCGTAGGGGATGCGTTCGCTCCTCTCACGCAGCGTGCTCGGGTTCGAAACCTGGTCGGGACAAGTTCTAGGTGGGTTTTTTTTCTGGGATTTTTCCTCACCTGTGAGACAACTTTAGGGTAACTTTAGGCCCTTGTGTTCCCCAGATATCATCTGGCCGTCTTTATCATCTTCATCCCATCCTCGCCTTGTTTGGAGTGCGAGTGTGTGTGCATGGTGTGTCTCGTCCTATGTGTTCATGTTGTCTCGGAGGTGGCCCCGGCATTGGGCTGATCACTCATCCGGGAGGCCCCAAAAAGTATGTAGGCCTATGTGATCCAAAGATAATCCCTCTCCCGAAATGTAGCGGCCCTGTAAGGCCCGGGCGGCTTGGATCACTTAAATCCTAAAAAAGGGAGAGATGAAAGTAAGATAAGAAGAAGAAGAAGAGTGCCAGAATGGTACGATCCAGTCTTAAGTAGCATTTACAATAGGGCGATACCCGCGACACGCGGCGTGAATTGCAGTATCGCATCGCGTCGCGGACTGTGTTCACAATACGTCGCGACGAGAACTAATCAAACATATTAAATAATACTGACTTAATATTCATGCAATTCAAGAATACTTTTAGCCCTATATAAGAAGAAAAATGAGAAATCATGTCAGGGAGCGTCAATTATTTATTGCGTGGGAATTGTGGTTCCCTGATTCCGAAATGTTTACGGCTACCGAGATACAGATTCCTATTAGCAAATTAATATGTGAATGACACCTTGTTGCAAATCACAGATCCTCATATATTATAAATACATTATTTTCAACGCGAGAAGCAGTATTTCCATCAGAGCCTGTATTGCAGTAACTTTGAATTTGAGGTTAGTTTGAGCTTAGATTTATACCGTGGAACACATAACATCCTTTCCAAAGAAAGGGCAGTAAATAAATTTTATAGGCTGAGAAAATTAATTTTATTTCTTGAACCCGTCTTGAAATGATTAGAAACCATATAGAAATCTAATTAAATGTAGTATCGTTCCCCATATAAATTGCTGTGGCTGTCATCGCCATTGGAAAAACAAAATACATTCGACTTCCGCTCATCTCAGCTGATGTCGCGCGGTAAAAGTTAACTCCAACTCAACTTTCGTCGCGCCGCCATCGTGACGTTTTGCCGCAGGAATGCTTGCTTTCCATTGGTCAGTAAATGTCGAATGCCGCGTCGCTGTTGTCGCGTTGTAAATTAAGCATAAGAGATTACGCTAATGTAGGCCTATGCATTTGCTGCATTCAAAAGTTCTTTATTCTGTAAAAGAGAGTAACAGATGCTTCTCCTATATGGACTTCTTTAGCTGATGTTTTTACTCCGAGTAGTACTAAGACTCGCTGAGGTACGTCAGAGGAGGGCAAAGTAATAATGCGATATCTCTACCTTTCCACAGCGTACATGTGTTTGAGAGACTGAAATGATAATGGAGTTCTCTGCTAATTGAGGGAATTGACGCCTCGTGGCTTGGTCTAGGGTTGTACAAACCCACTTTGCCTTTGCCTGGACATCTCTATATATATAAAAGGCTTTGTCCTGACTGAATGAATGACTGACTGACTGATTGACTGAATGACAGGAATCAACGTATAGCCTAAACTATAACAGGTAGAGACTTGGAATTTTGACAGTACCTTCGTTTCATAATGTAGGTGCTCACTAAGAAAGGATTTTGAAAAATTCTGATTCTAAATGCCAAAAATTAAATGTTTTTGAAAATACTTAATCCCTTTTTACATAGAATTATCAATTCCAAATCACAGAATATATTGTTGCCAAATGGTATCAGGTGGGCTTGGAAAAAACAAATGAAATGCACTTTTGACAAATAAGAGAAGTTATCAAAATAATTCATGTTATAAATAAATATTACAGAATGAAATCCACTAAAATAATGGAATCACATAACTTTCTCTACCCTGGACATAGAGAAAACAAAACGAGGTATGGTAATGTGTATATTATTATATTATATCGCAGGTTTTTGGAGAGAAAAGTATGAAAGTGATAATACTTTCTGTTTAATTTCATCCCCAAAACAGCTTTAGGCTATGGTAACATAAGAGTGGGAAATTTCCCGCCTCGATATTACAATTTTATGTTACAGGAATTTCTGTTTCTTCTTATTTAAACCTCTACCAGGCTTGCTGTGCACTGTACAAGCGATGGGATGCAAAATTCTAGATCCTCTATGAGCCATAAAAAACTATATCAAGCGTTTTCTGAGGGAATACTTTGAGTGTAATAAGTCGTTCTTCCTATTTCAAATTATAAATGCCTATATAAGGACCTAGAATTGAAAATTGAAAATCCTTCATAAGTTAATTTCCAATTACAAAATACAAAACCCGGGCGACGCCGGGTCTTTTAAGCTAGTATTTTTATAAAATTAGTTTTACAAAAAAGTGGCTTTAATTTAGTGCTTAGCTCATCTAACAACAGTCTACATAATTTCTATCCTGATTGTTCATAAACAAACAACATGAAGTGAGGAAGTATTGGGAATTACAATTTTTCTAAACTATCTAAAGGATGGACATAACTGTACATCATAGGGCTTGGTATATCACCTTCAGTAATTGCTCTTCCTAAACATTGGTGTATGCATAACGAGTGATGTAACAAAGTGCTGGAATGCTTTTGTTTAATCAGTTATAATTCCAATTATTATATGCAGAAAATGTTATTTTTGTTATCGATTTCCGAGTTAAGCTCCAGGTCGATTCATTAAGCAGGGCTTACGGAAAAACAAAAGGTTTGATAAGCATATGTGAAGGAATATGTGGGTAGTGTTATTTGTCATAGCTATCTGTATTGCAACTTCCAAAGCCGTAGCCTATATGAACCCTGCTAAAACAATATGTTGCTAGGAGAACTGATTTGCATTTTATAAATTCTTTCTAATGCATTACCATAAAATAGGCACTAAATTGGGCATTACTCTGGTACCGGTCAACTGATTAGGTCCAATATCAATAGGCTTCTTCCCATAGATGTTATAAATGCGTATACCAAGTTTCATGAAAATCCGATAAAGCGTATTTGAGTTATCGCGCGTACAGACACACGGACAGACGGACAGACATTATTCCGTCCACCACACAATCTCATAAAGTACCATTCTGGCACTTAATAATTAACTTATGTAATAGGCCTATCTTTACATAATATTTTTGTTGCATAAATTATAAAGGATGAGGTTCGGTTTTAGTGGTAAATTTAATATTTGACGGGGGCCCGGGAAAATTTGTCCCTGGGGCCCTTGCTTTCTCTCCAGTGCCCTGACAGTACCAATACGAAATGCGATATATTTGCATAATATATGAGTCGCATTTTGTAAACAATAATGCATACGAACTAGTATTTATGAAAAGCTCGTGAAAATATGAATGATAATCCCGAGGAAATTTCAATCCAAGCCAGAAACATTGAAATGGAGCTGTTACCAGCAACATCACGGCAGGTAGACTATGAGAAGGAATATTTTACTGCATTTAAATGCTAGTGCATCCATGGTAAGCAATGTTTCTCTTGTGAACGAAGATGTGAGAAGTTGTTGGCTTATATTTGTTGTTATATGATGAAGTAGGCTACCCTGTTTTGCGAAAAGCCCTGGTAAAGTTTCTGATTAGCATAAAGAAACATGTTGACTTAAATTTGTCGATTTATGATCAGATATATGCTTAAATTCATGTTAGGCCTAAAGTTAGTGTGGCTGGTCAATGCCATCTGGGTTTTGTTTACAGATTGCCATGACGACTTTAGCATCCTAGGCCGATAAATCTGCATTTCAAATGCATTCTAAATGCAGTTTTATGCAATTTTAGCGGCCTAGGCGTGTTACCAGTCCGACAAGCAGCTGTTTTAGAGAGCGTGATTTGATAAAACATTACAAATTTCTTTATCATATTGCGTACTGTTTAATGTACACAAAAATAGGCCTGTGGGTACCAATCAAGAGCGTCCATATGATATTTTCTAGGAGGGGGCCAATTTTTTAAATTTATTTTTTGTCATTTTAACTTCTTGGCCCACTTTGCAACAGTATATTAATAATGTAATAAGTCCAAAAATGACGTAGCCAGAAAATAATTTTGGGGAGGGTGGAAATACCCCCAAGAAAGGGGGGTCGGGGTCCACCCCCGGAAAATGTTTAAATATTTAACTAATGAAAATCACATTTTAAGCTACTTTAGCACTGAAAAGGTAGTTAGGCAGTTTGTTTACCATACTCTTAAGATATGCCAACTTAAACAAGAAATCGTTACCTATGTTATAGTACTTATTACTATTTATAAGAAAAGTTAAATAACTCATGGAACAGTGGATATAATAGCCCACCCATTATGTTTTGAAAACAAAATAACTGCTTTATCATATTTGACACACCAACGAAACTTGTTTAATTTAATGTTTTTTTCTTTTAAATACAAAACTAGAATTTTAAGCTTTGATCCCCTGGACCCCCCTTTCCTAATCCACTGTGGATTCTGCTTCCAAGTTGTCGATTTGGTAAAACTTCTGCAAACATTTTATGTCTGTATTGACTTTTAAATAATTGTCCTAAAAGAAAAACACCAGACTATAGTTATTAATATACATTTGTTTCCTTTCCCTGAGATCTGGGGGGGGGGGGGCTGCCCCCCCGGTATGGGCGCCCATGATGCCAATCAAAACCATTAACTCAACGTATTGATGTTAATTTTATCATGAGCATCCTGTGCGCTGTGTTAGTCATATGTTTTAATTGTCTCTGCGCCTGCGTCTTGCTAATTGCAAGATGACTGGATTATTGGAGCTGAATGGATCGAGGGGGCCGTGGGTTTCGACCTCGGTTCCCAAGCCTCCCACAATCCGCAGACGTAATTTCGTTCATTTAGAAACATTTTTTCTTAGATTTTTCACGCCCTGCATTGAGAGTGTGTCAATTAATTCAGCGCTTCCGGTGTAATTTGTGAGAACTACTCATGGACAAAGGAGCCTCTGGGTCATGGCCGTTGTGGGGGGGGGGGGGGGTGGGGTGGCCACCACGAGCCAGGTATCGATATAAACTGGAATTGTGTTTGTCCTTTATATAAATCTACACTTTTTATTCAATCTCAATGAATCTTTGCACACTTAGGCCGGTATTCATAGTCGGCGACTTAAGAACCGACTTTATAAAGCTGAACTTATTTGACAAGTCGACTTATATGTTTTTCGTATTCATAGTCTTCTTTCAAGTCGTACTTTATTAAGTCGGACTTCATAAAGCTCTACTTCTTCTACATATTAAAGTCGAACTCAATAATATGAAAAATCATGCGTTCACTGCCGTAACAATTGAATTAGCGAATCGTGTTCACGATTTTTTCAGATTTTATGTAAAGCAAAGCCGTCTGAGTACGTATTTCGCTGTTGTGATATAAGAATACAGACGGCCTGTTCATTGTAAACAAAGGATTCAATTCATCCAGTCATATTATGCAGCGTGTAAGTAAGCTGATCAATAGTTTCTTTACAATATTCTGTGTATATATTAGCTTGGACATTGTTCTGAATTAAGACCGGTACCACTGCCTTCTAAATCTTACAAGCCATGCTGCTTGAAATCTGGCAACACAGGAGGTAGTCCTATCTGTGGTGGTCTGTGGGAAGCATTTGAATACGTTTATATTGCAGATAATTTTCTTCATCACAAATACTGACTTTATTTAGGCCAAATCAGTAGGCCTATATTACATAGCCTATACTTGTGATGTGCATAATAACGTAACGTGCAGTGACTCCACATATCTGAAGGAATTCGTAGTTTTCAGTGTCTCCTCATTATACGTTATGATGTCGCGTTTTTTCTTATTTTATTGGTAATAACCTCACTTATCCTGTTAGGCCTACGAGCTCTGTTATTTGACCCACAACAGAGTCATATTTTATTAAGCTACTACACTTCTCTGGGTCATTTTGTACCACCACTGAACTAGTTTTCTCAGGTAAGCTATAATATAACCTAGAACACTGATATCTATCTTCTTGTCACATGCACTTTGTGGTAGACTGTGCCCATGACTGTCACTGAAAAGAATAACTTTGCCTGATTCCTTGGAAGCACTCGGCTTTCCGTTATTTGCTGTCTATAAAAATCATCCATTCGTTATCCTTGGCTCCAGTGGTGAACAGTGTTGATTCGCCAGGTTAACCCTTTAACTGTCAGTGGCATCTATGTTTGCCACTTACTATTATGGGTCATATTCCATTCGTATTCGGGTTTCAAGTCAACCTTATTGCACAATGACGTTTGTGGAAACGGTCTCTGGCATCTATGTTGGCCACATTTTGAAATTCCCGCTCAATGCTTCCTAGATTCTTGTGCTTGTGCAGACAAGCAAAAAGTGGCTTCTTTGTTTTCCACTGAGCGTCTGGCGTCCTAGGCTACAAGATGGAATGATTAGACCTCTATTGGAAGATTACTATTGAGATTTCTATAAAACTGAGGTAAGCATATCACATTTTACTTATTATCAATTGTATATAAACAGTAAAAAATTGATCTTTTGTTATATTGTAAGTGCTAACAGTATATTTCGTGAAGGACTTCATAACTTCGCTAATTCTGGCCATGCATTGTGATTTTTATAATCGCAATGTCATATTGATTGGTTGACCTGTAACGAAAATTAATGATGTAATTATGCTCATTTGAATGTTTAGTTTTCTAAATATAATTAACATCTTTACTGTATATTCCCACCAAGATATTTTTCCGAACTTTGTAACCGGTATGCTCCAGAAGTGGGGTTATGTTTACCACCTCGTGTTTGTTTATTACTTTCCTTATCTGTTTTGAAAATGCTTGCAATATAAATTATTGTGAAAGCTTATACTAGAACTTTTCTGAGGCATTGAATGTAAATGTAAAAAATATAAAGTGTAAAAAAGTTTATTCTTCTGTATGAAATTTATGTAAAATAGTATGCATATGTACATGAATTGTGATATTTCTGTATGTATCTTTTAATATTTTTAAATTTATTTTATTTCAGACGCAATGCATAAACAAAAAACCTACAATTTGGACAATGAAAAAGATTGGGCTGAGGTACTTCACATAATTACAGACGAAATGGCAGAGATATCCGACCTGGAATCTGACGAAGATGCAGAGGACGCTCTACCATTGGATGTCTCCACAAGGACTTCTTTGAACGCTGACCTTCACATAGATGCTGTGAATTCTGGCACTTCAGATGGTATGATTGGGGATGATGATGATTATGATGGTGGTGGTGGGGGTGAAGCTGATAGCGATAGCGATGACATGCCCTCCAGGTCAGGAAATAAGGATATGACGTGGTCACATACAAGCCAGACGCCAAATCAGTTCTCTTCTACTGTTTTTATGGAACTATTTGGTATATCCAGTAATGCACAGGTAGACATAAGTAGTCCCAAAGCTATTTTCAATCTGATTTTTACGTCTGTGTTTCTTGAATATGTTGTGAAAGAGACAAACCTGTATGCCTCTCAGGCACACATAGCTCTTCAAACAAACACTGAGGAATTGAAAGCCTTCCTGGGACTACTGATTGTAATGGGTTTTCATAAACTCCCAAGCATAAGACTTTATTGGAGTGAAGACTGCAATTTCCGAGTAAATAGGGTTGCTGAGGTTCTACCACTGAAGAGGTTCCTAAAGATTTTACGCTATTTGCACTTCAATGATAATTCAAAAATGCCTAAAAAAGGAGAGCCACAGTATGACAAACTCTACAAAATCAGGCCTCTTTTCGATCAGTTGAACAAGAGATTTTTTGACCTTTTCCATCCTTCCAGGTACCTTTCCATCGATGAATCGATGGTAGGATTCAAGGGGCGTAGTAGCCTCAAACAGTACATGCCAATGAAGCCTATAAAAAGAGGCTTCAAGGTCTGGGTTTTGGCTTGTGCTGTTACAGGATATTGCTTGGCACTCTCTGTATATGAGGGAAAAGAGGGAAATCAAAATCTGCCTCTTGGGGAAAGAGTTGTATCGAAATTGGCAGGAGCTTTTGAGGGACTTGGATATTGTTTGTTTTTTGACAACTTTTTCTCCAGCATCTCTATGATGAAAGCGTTATTAGAAAAGAAATTATTTTGCTGTGCTACAATTCCTCAGACCAGAAAGCTCTTCCCAAAGAAAGAACTTCTTGATGACAAGATGCTAAAAATGGGGGAAAGCAGTAACATTATATGTGGCGATGTAGGGTTATCAAAATGGAAAGATAGGGGTAAGAAATGTGTCTGCGTTGTAAGCACTATACACAATCCATTCAGAATTTCTCATGTCCTTAGAACAACCAATGATGGCACAAGAGAGCAGGTTCATTGTCCAGAATCCATCCGAGATTACAATAGATATATGGGTGGCGTAGATCACTTTGATCAGTTGATGTCCACCTATGATACCTCTTGGAAATCTCGCAGATGGTGGATGAAGTTATTTTATTACTGTCTGGATGCATCTATTGTAAATTCCTACATCATGTACAAAGAAACCATGAAACAGGCAAAACCAAATGAAAAACCTATGACTCATTTATCGTTTCGGTCTGTTCTTGCCTCCGAACTCATTAACACATATTGTGGAAGGGTAAAGCTTGGCCCGGTAGCAACAGTTGGAAGAGCAAGAAAAAGAAATCATCCTGATGGTCGTTCGACAGTTTATAATGCTACTAGACTGAATAATGTTGGAGAACACTTGCCAGAGAAGGGACCTACATACCGCAGATGTGCACTTTGTAGTACTAAACGTTTACCGAAACGATCCAACACCATTTGTACAAAATGCAACGTAGCTCTATGTATCACATGTTTTGTTCCTTTTCATAAATCACAGTAAATGTAAAAGTAATTGTAAGTTATGTAATGTGTTGAGTTTCATTATCTCGTTTATAGAATTCTGATCTAGATGCAATGAAAAGTGTAATTTTGTAAAATGTTTTCAATTATTTCTATATTTGTGTAATTTCAAGTGATAATGTATTTGTGTTTGTAGAAGCAGCTATTTCTTCAATAAATAAAGTTGTGTTTTATCATCCTGGAAAATTTAGTACTGTAATTTCCGTCGTCAGTGGAATAACCCAGAATTATTTGAAACATTAGTGAAAGTAAATCATCAAACATCTTCCAGAGTGTTTTATACCATGTATATGAATCTCACAAGCCTATGTATGCTCACATGAATACAAAATATTTATTAAGAAAAAGTGGTCTCCATATTAGCCACCGTCAGTTACTGTGCAGAGAACGCTCAGTGGCAAAGATAGAAGCCACCCTATAGTTAGGCCCCTAATGAATAAGGTGGTCCAAATTATATAATTTATAGGTAAATATCATGCATAGATGCCATACAATACAAATCTTTTAAATTTTTTACAGCCCCGGAGTCTTGCCCTATAACGGGTTAAGGTTTGAATCCCGTTCATTGGCTTCACCAAACTGTAGGAAAACGCTGAATCGATTTTCTAGTAGTAATATTGGGAGAATAGGAGATTGCATATACTACGATTTGAGATGAATTAGGCCTACTGTGAGCAGTTTGATATTTTGATAAAAGTTCATACCAGTAAAAGTGACTATATTTCTCTTCAATTCTTCTTTAATACCAGCCAATTCTTCCTGAAGGACACTAATATCATACCGTACCTCTTTCTTGTATTCGTTTGTAGATGGTAATAGCTGATGAACATGAAAATATTCTATGAAAAACTATTCTCTGGTGTACTCAATTAGAGGTGGCGGTGTATATAAATATCTCATTTTGTACACGGTTTTTACCTTCTGTATGCTCTCCAGTTGCTCTTCAGGTGTGTCCAGATGTTCTCTAAACCATAGGCGATGATGACTGGGATTACTTTAAGCTGAAATATGCTTAATGCGATGATTCTGATGGAGTTCGTTGCTTTATTTACGGCATGTTGATAGCCGATAGGACTACCGATGCGATGTTTCCAGATTTAACAACATGGCTTGTAAGAAATAAAGAAGGCAGTGCCGGTACGCTTATGTATTTATTTCTAGAAAGATTGAATACAGCTTAGGAAGCATTGGGCCGATATGAAATACCACCAGAGAGAAATACCGATGAAAGATAGGCGATTGATATTTCCAAAATTGTGTCTTCTTGAAACGAAATCTCTTTTTAAATTCATTATCACTGTAGAATTTGAATGGATTCATCATGTTTCGCAAATAACGCTTTGGGGAACGAGTTTATTCTAATACCTCGCCAAGATCCTCAAAATCACTCTCCATGGTTCTGGCTTAAACTGAAATAAGTCAGGGGGACCCTTGACTTGATCAAGTACGGCTTATTTCGACAAATAAGTCGTACTTTAGTGACTAAGAATACCAATAAGCTCGACTTTGTCAAGTCTGACTTTATAAAGTAAATACGTCATAAGTCCGACTTGTTTGTGTCAGAAACTCAACTTAAGACGAGATTAAAGTTCGACTTGGATATAAGTACGACTCATTGCGACTATGAATACCGGCCTTAGCCTTCAAAACAAGAGGAAAAGCACTATCTACATTTCATTTGAAAAATAGTATATTGAGATACAAGTGCCGTAAGCGGAGCATACGGATCGAGGAAAGAGTTTCTTTTTTCAATTTCCGAGATATACACTATTGAAGATGGATGTTATATTTCAGAAAGTGATTCGCATGTGTTGGTTGTTATGGGGACCGAATACTTGTCCTGTTAAAGTCGCCACAAACTGGGGGGCCTTGGTTCCAGTCTTCGATGAAAGCTTGTATTATGATGGTTTTACTTACGGCACGTGTGCTTTTTGTCATTTTTACAGCACTGAGATTTCTTTTGTTTTCAAAGCGTGTGGGAATGTCAACTTACGACCCACGGCAACAATATTCGTAAGTACCATTAATTAGTTACGTCATGCAAAATAGTATATTGCGATACAAGTGCTGTAAGGCATGATTACGGATCGAGGAAATAGTTTGAAAACACGAGGCGCTTGCGCCGAGTGTTTTCAATTTTCCGAGATCCGTAATGCGCTTACGGCACGTGTATTGCATGCTATTTTTTGCACGATGATTATTTATATCAATTTAATTATATTAATTGTGATATTACCTGAAAATATGATGTATAGGCTATACATTCTTGAAGATAAGTGTTTATTTCAGAAAGTGATTCGCATGTGTTTGTTGTTATGGGAACCGAATATTTGTCCTGGGGGCTTTGTCCATAAAGACTTGTATTATGAAGTGTATCGTAATGAATTATGACGTAGCGCAAGCACCGTAAGTAATTTAACCGCATCGCAACGCCCTTAGCAACAAGATTGTGTGGGAATGTCAACTTACGATCCACGGCAACAACGTTCGTAAGTACCACTAATTAGTTAAGGAGTGCAAAAAAGTATATTACGTCCTTAAAATCACATAACGTAACAATATGCAGTTGGTATGCGTGGACAATTGATGGTGCATAAACAAACTCCTTTTGTAAAAAATAAATAAGTATACAGTGGACGCCGCTTAATGTAATCAATCGGATAATGTTATCACTTTTATGAAGTCCTGTACGGATTAATACTCATACAATGAAAAAATGCTGTTTATTGTGATGCCTGTGGGGGTGAGAGGATGTGAGTGGGCTCCGGCATTTCTGGATTTTGCGGCTCTGCTTTTGGAGGCTTTCCAACAGAAACTTGCCTTGTATAAGAATATTTCAGAACCTGCAACCAACCAATCACGGTCATCTATCAGTGTAACGTTCCTCAAGCAATATTGTCATAACTAGACCTGGGATTTCAAGGCAAATGCCTATTTTGTTCCTTATGAAATAACATGAAAATTTTTAAATATGTGGATGTTTCACGATAAATCACTTACACTAAGAGAGTTTTATAGTGCCCTAAAATGCCCATTTGTGCCTTTAGAGCGTATTTTACTATTTTAGTGGCTAAAATGCCTATTTTGTACATTTAAAATAAAATTCAACTCCTGCAATTTTTACAATCTTGTAATGGACATCCCTCAATGAAAAGCAGAACAGCAGAGGTGGGTTTTTCACAGAAACTTGATTATTCCAAACAACTGTCGCTAAAGGAATGCTGACTGACGGGGGAGGGGGAGGATTAAGGAGGAAGGACTACTGTGTCAAGTCACCAGTGAAAGAACATCTGTTTAAGGGAATATAGTTTGAGATGCCTAATTTTGCAGTTAATTCTGATAAGAATAGGTATACCACGTTTCTTGCAGTAAAAAAAAGACAATGTTACAATTTTAAGTGTTTATTGTAGTATTTTAAAGTCTATTTTCTATCTATTTACACATTTTAAAGCACATTTTAAGTGCGTATTTTCTCTTATTATGCTCTTCACGAACCAAAGAAACCACCGAAAGAGTGGTAAAATGAAAGAAAAAAATCCCTTTAGGCAGGCCTACAGGCTGAGGTAGATTTCAAAGTGCTTTTGGTTTAATTTATTATCGCTGCGCAGCACTTTTCTTTTTTAGCCTTGGCATGGCAAACCTGCAGTAAAGAGGAAGAGCCTACAATCATTTGTTTTGACAACAAGAATAGGATATAATATTCTGGGAGGCCGTGCGCAAGATCAGCAATGAATAAAATTAGCAAAGCCGCTAAACGAGACAAAATTATGATAGACCTATTATAATAATTCTTTTAAGTGTTATTCTTTTCAAACATTAAAATCTCGCGTCATATGAGAGCTATAAAGAAACTATTTATTGATTTGTAGAGGACTCATCAAGAGCTTTTCAACGATACCCCACAAGACGTGGTTTCAAAAGTTTCGAATTTTCATCCCCACCCCCACCCTCACTCGAACCCCCAAATCGTTGGTGTCACTGTGAACTCCATAGGGAGTACTCTAATTTATTCAAACAAAGTTTCCCTCTATACTTCATAGGGGCCGAGATATAAATGTTTTAAAATTTCAACCCCCTCCCCGACCACCCCCTTGGGCCAATTTTGCCCATTAACGAACTTGTCCGAACTATTGGGCCTAGAAATAACATAATAAAATTTGATTCAAATATCTTCAAAATTACGGCCGCTATCGTGTAAAGATATATATATATATATATCACAATTTTTTTTTTTTGAACGGGCGGTGGTTTCGTACTTAGGGGAGCATGAAACGTAAAGATATGAAAGAATTTTTCGAAAATCATGACATGGTATCCATTGCAATAGGTAGATTTTTCTTCGAAATCTACCTAAAAAGCCACTTTTAAATGCCTGCTGGAAGGCGAGAATTATTACGACTGACGGCATGGGCGTACGTTGAATTTCTGTTTGGAGGGGGTTGAATGTGATGTTGTCTCTTGCGCACATTGTAACTTAATACACTATTTTTAGTAACTAAACTGTAAGTTGTATTGTGATCATTAGTAGGCCTACACTATGAATAATAATATGAAGTACAGAATTTCAAACTGTTTTCTTTAGGTTTTAAATCTACCTATATAAAAACAAATGTAGGCTATATATGTTTGTTCTTGATGCATTAATTCACCATTCATCCGATTGCCATGAAACTTGGGGAAGTTGTTAAGTACACTCCTGCGAAGGTTTCTGGGATAGTACATTTTTAATTTTAGCTTTCGTTTTAGCCATCTGATGAAGTTTCTTTCTGAACGAATAAAATGCACTTAGTCTTTTGAAAGGGTAAAAAGATATTTTTATTATGGATGTGGAAACTGCATTCAGAGACGTAAACATTTAATGAATTGAGGAACGATTTCAAACGATCGTGAGTGAATCGGAAGAAAAGGTGATCATTCAAGTATAGCCCGATTTTCGCTTTACAAGGATTCATCAAAGAAACATGATTTTAGTAGTAGCAATAAAGAGGCTAATTATAATCTATCTACTCTTATACAATCAACGTCTCTAAATAGCGTGCTCACTCCCTCACTTCGTGAGGCATCGGGTAAACTCGGTGATGTTCGTCTCTCGCTGTGTAAACTTTCACGAAGAGTACAAAATTAGGAAAACCGTTTCTTTATTATATAAGGCCTAAGTGAAATGAACACATTGAACAAATGTTCTAATTTTATTTTTACTTAGAGTTTTCATAGCTCTGAACCATAAACATTTTTAATAAACTGCCAGTGTATAATTTTCTTAAAAATCCTGGAGTCAATTAATAATGGCGGGCGAAGCCGCGTTAGTTTAACCCTGGAAGTATCGCGGACAATAAAAATCCAAACAAACCACTCCTTCCCTTGAAAAATTATATAATTTCTGAAAATTACACTGAATTATCAAATAAAATTCATATTCATCTGTCAACAAACAGCTGAGAAACGATACTTATTATCCACCGCAGTCTCGAGAATTACACAAGAGTAATACAGTCTAGAAGGCAATGGTATTATCAGTGTTCACAGTTAGCTTTGGAACTTAGCTTTGGAACTTCATAATCGAATATGATATCGTTTTCCCAAGGCGTCGCTTTCTAATCGTGGAATGTACTCTAAAGCCGGAATTTTAGCTGTTTCATTAATTATTAACGGTTTAGTTTATGAATGATTCGCGTGCAAGTGTTAATAAATATAATGCTTTAATAATTATTATACTCTTTTTAACTTTTCAATTAATTATCGTGGGCGAAGCCGCGGGCACCTGCTATTATACGACAAATTATTGGGCGGATCTGAGGCCCACGGCCCATATAAGTTGTCGGCACCAATCGTATCTCCTTCCTCGAGGTGTTTCTCGCGTAACGCTAAGAACCGTACAAAATACATTTTTACCTGCTCGAAAAATGGGTAACCAGCTAGTTATGCAATAAAATGTCTTGGTGTCTTCTGAAATTACCTATAATATGAGAGAACGTATCGGTAATATTTCCTGAAAATGGACACAACTGAACGTCACTATCAACTATGAGAAGAACGGACTCTTTCGCTTGGATGATTTATTTAATACTATCATGTGTCCGCGGCTTCGCCCGCGATAATTATTTCAAGAATAAAAAATTAAAAATTAAGAGCATAATAGTTAAATCATTATATTTATTAACACCTAAATCACGTGGAGTGCATTCCACGATTAGGTAGCGTCCCCTGGTAAAAGCGACCTCAGATTCGAGTTCCTTGGCCCAGAAAACCCCTGTATAGTGAGTTTCGTTCAAATCGAACAATGTTTTACCATATTTAGGTCTATGTTGATTATCTCTCTTCCGTGTAGGTTGAAAATTTCATATGTCTGCGGACCTTGATATTCTAAACAAATGAATCATCCAGGATGGACTTACAAAATCAAGAGATCGCATTCGATAATTATTTCAAAAATTAAAAATTAAGAGCATAATAGTTAAATCATTGTATTTGTTAACACCTAAATCACGTGGACAACATACCACGATTAGATAGCGTCGACTGGTAAAAGCGACCTCAGATTCGAATTCCTTGTATAGTGAGTTTCGTTCAAAAAAACAATGTTTGACCATATTTAGGGTTTACAACATTCAAGCGATCGCGATGCTTTTATGTCCAAGGTATGATAAAAATAGCCAAAGCCAACTGTAATTGATTTGACATTGAAATGTATTACTGAAAACTGATGCTTCGAAAACGCAAAAAAACGCACGTTTTCTGCCCGTTTTTCACTCTTAACTCACGAACGAAAGCGAAAATTAAAATTCCGGCTTCGAGGTGCATTTTCCGACCCTTCAGTCCACCTATGTTTAAAAATTCAGATCTCTGCGTTGAGTAGATTTCGATGGGCATCGCGGACAGACAGACAGACAGAAGGAAAGACACACACTTCCTTTTATTAATATAGATTCTTCTAAAATACAAAATAACATTGGACTATTCGTCTCTGACTAAACCTTTGGTTACAAAAAAAGTAGTACAAGGTTACAATGAAATCTATATCTCAACAAGTGTGAGACAATGATGACTGAAATTGCAAACCCCGATGAATCAGCGCCATTCCTGTTATAGTGTTCGATTTATTTACTACTAAGTGCATTAGCTGTTTATCGAGACTTTATCGATCGATTTAAAGATTCTTGTTTTGATTTGCCCGTGCAAAATGGCGGACAGTGGGTCTTCTAGTGCATGATGCTGTGTTCTATTTACATTTTATGTGATATATTGAGTGGTGACTGTGGTAAAAATATACGCATTGTTATTATTACGTTTTGATATTTCACTGGATGTGAATGGATTCGCCAGACTGACTTTCTTGTGGTGATTACTTCTTGACAACATCGGCCTAGTTCGTTATCGTGAGTATCCTAATACCACATTCTGATCTAGTTCTGTATCTTATTGTATTGATGTTCTGATAACTCCACTCTGTATTGAAATTAGGAATAACTTTTCGGGTGGCAGAGAAACACTACAAATATTGAATATATGTTTATAGTTTGGTTAGGTAGGCCGGCTTGTCTATGTTGCCAAGTTCGCTTGTAATGAATATGAAAATCTTTCCGCAAACATTTGACTGCTGTCAAGTATAGCCAAGGCCCTCTTTATATTATATTATCCGATGTTCGGTACCCCCGAAGTATTTTGATTGGCTCTAGAGGACATATGTTAAGATTCAATATTACAGAAGGCTATGGTTACTGTTATGACTCTAAATGATCTTCATTTATCAGTACATCTTTATAATGTCTGAGTAAATTCTATACGTATTAAAAGAGAAGTTTATGTCAACATTAGTGAAATTGAAAGATTCTTGATATTAAAGAGAAATCAGATCGTAAAGAAGGTTTAGGTATCAATGCCAATACAACGGTCCTTCCAATTGCAAGTATTGTACTAAATTATTTCTACTTCGTGGGGCTATTGTAGTATTTGATGCTATCGTTACAGAACTATTTTGTGTTATGTTTTGCCAAGCTGCCACAAAACCGATAGTCCATGGAACTAGGCAAAGAAATATTTTCCCTAATTCCGATAATTGTTTACAGCCGTGTTTATGAAAATCCGTGCTTTTTAATTGCATACTTAAATAATTTTTCTCTACTGATATTTGATCCTAATAGAAATGAATGATTTGTGTAATGTTTCCCCATTTCGATATTCCAAAGCCCCCTATAAGTTACAATTCCCTCTGGTTTATTGCCCCTTGCGGTTCCTTCTACATGTTCGTTCCATTCTGACTTTTTTCTTTTTAACCAGTCACCAATGTCTTGTATTTCACTCTTGACTTATATCACAGTTACTTGTCTAGTTCAATTATTGTCTTTTCTGTGATATCACAAGCATAAATCTTTATTATCTAACTTTCCCGCGCTCTCCTTATGTAGTCGTACTTACATAAACAATGTGATGAAGTTTTTGTGAATGCAAAAATGTTTTTAGTCTTTTGAAAGCGTAAACAGATTTTTCGCCTGTGGTTGTGAAAACTGCGCTGAAGGTCGTAAACATTTCAACCGACTATATATGTATATATCTAAGAGGCTTTGTCCTGACTGACTTAATGAATGACTCTCTGACTTAATGAATGACTCTCTGACTTAATGACTGACCGAGAATCAACATAGAGCCTAAACTATAATAGATTGGAATTTCGACAATACCTTCGTTTCATAATGTAATTGCACACCGAGAAAGGATTTTGCAAAATTTTAATTTTAGATGCCAAAAATATATATTTTTTTTAGAATACTTACTCAGAACAATCCAAATCACAGTTCACATGACAACAGTGTATTGTAGGCATTGGTCTCAGGTAGGTTTGCAAATAAATGATATGGGACTTTGACAAATTAGAGAAGCTATCAATATAATTCAATGGTTTCAATAAAAATTGAAGAATGAAATTCACGAAAATAATACACAATGTGATGGAATGACATAACTTTCTCTACCCTGGACATAGATAATCCCAAACGACATATGGCAATATGTATATTTTATATCCCAGGTTTTTGAGGAGGAAAGTATGAAAGTGATATTGATTTTCTTTTTAATTTCATCCCCAAGTGAGAAATAAAATATTCTGCAAAGACAATACAATTTTATGTTACCGAAAATTCAGTTCCTTCTTATTTGAACCCCTACCAGGCTGGTAGAAGCGATGGGATGCAAAATTCTACATCCTCTATGAGCCATAAAAAGCTATATCAAGCGTTTTCTGAGGGAATAGTTTGAGTGTGATGAGTCGTTCTTCATTTCGAATTCTAAATACTTATATAAGGACCTAGAATTTAAAAATCGAAAATCCTATATAAGTTAATTTCGAATATCGAAATACAAAACCTAGGCGACGCCGGGCCTTTTAGGCTAGTCGAAGTATATATATATCAACAATAGCCTGATTTTCGTTGTACAGCGATTCAACAAAGTAACAGGAGAAAAAAAATTACGATCATAGTACGGAAATTATTAGGTGGGCTTGAGTTGTCTCTATTTCCAGAAGGCCGTGACAACAAACAAACCTCAATGCTTGGCCACCTCTGTTCCAAACATTCATAGGAACTATAATCTGAATAGGCATTGAAAACATACGTAAGTGCGAGTAATGTTGCAGATGAGAAGGGGGGGGGGCAGGAGGGGGAATATCCGTCACACTGGACCTCTGTCAGACTGTCATTGTGTAGTGAGTGACCACAGAGACACAACACACGTAAGTACAGACTGTTTTTACTTTCTGGAGCAGAGTTGTTAACATAAATACAAGTTTTGAGGTCCATGAATCCAGAAACTTGTCTGTGTGTGTCGTATGTGTCTGTGAACAGCCTAGCACGAGAACGGAAAATCGTCTAAAAAGAACATTTTGTATTTGGGAATGTGACGCGAAACATTGGCTACGACTTAAATGTTACTTTCAATGCCAATTTACACGAAGTAAATTTCGTTTTTCGCGATTTTTCGGCAATAGTTCTAATGGTTTTTTCTTCAATTTTGTATACCAATTTTATACCAAGAGCTGAAACTTGTACAAACTTGCCTGGTGAACAATAAAGCTTCCCATCAGGTTGAAACAATTGAATTCGCGCTCTTTGCGGCCTCTTATCAAGTGCCAGCATAGTACTTTAAGAGATTGTGTGAGGGACGAAAAGATGTCTGTCCGTCTGTCTGTCTGTCTGTCCGTGTGTCTGTTCGCACCATAACTCAAATACGCTTTTTCGGATTTTCATGAAACTTGGTATACACATTTATGACGCCCATGAAAAGTACTCTGTTGAATTTGAACCTAATCTGTTGACAGGGACCGGAGTAAAACCCAATTTAGTGTCTATTTTAAAGGCGCAATAACTCAAATACGCTTTAACGGATTTTTATGAAACTTCGTATACGCATTTATAATGTCTATGGGAAGACGTCTATTGATATTCGACCAAATCGGTTGGTCGATACCGGAATAATGCCCAATTTAGTGCCTTTTATGTTAATATATAAGAAGTCGCGATACCTCAGATATGCTTTATTGGATTTTCTTGAAACTTTGTATACCCATTTATAATGTACATGGGAAGACGCCTACTGATATTGGACCAAATCGGTACCGGTACCGGAGTAAAACCCAATTTAGTGTCTATTTTAAAGACGCGGTAACTCAAATAGGCCTACGCTTTACCGGATTTTTATGAAACTTGGTATACACTTTTATAATGTCCATGGGAAGACGTCTATTGATATTGGATAAAATCGGTTGACCTGTTTCGGAGTAAAAACATACTGGCACTTTGTTACATCAGTTTACCTGATTTTATTGTATATCAGAATGTGGAGTGATAAATTGCATTGTCCATTCTCAGGGTAAAGAAAGTTACGTGAGTACATTAAAAAATATTTGGGTTATGTACCCTTCAGGGATGCGATGTGGTAACGACATCCTCTTCATTTTTACAATCAATTTACATGAATACATAATCTCGTATATAAGAGGCTTTGTCCTGACTGACTGACTTAATGACAGAATCAACGTAGAGCCTAAACTATTAATAATAGGTAGAGACTTGCAATTTTGACAGTACCTTCGTTTAATAATGTAAGTGCTCACTAAGAAAGGATTTTGCAAAATTTTTATTTTAAATGCCAAAAATAAAAATGTTTTTGAGAATACTTAATCCCTTTTTACACAGAATTATCAAATCCAAATCACAGTTCACATGACAACATATTGTGGCCAGTGGTCTCAGATGGGTTTGGAAATAAATGATATGGGAGTTTGACAAATTAAACAAGCTATCAATATAATTCATGTTATAAATAAATATTAGAGAATGAAATCCACGAAAATAATGCAGTCACATAACTTTACCCTAGACATAGAGAAAACAATACGAGGTATGGTAATGTGTATATTACTAGGAGGTGCCCGTGGCTTCGCCCACGATAATTCTTTTAAAAATTAAAAATTAAGTGCATAATAATAATTATTAAAGCATTATATTTACTAACACTTGCACGCGAATCATTCATAAACTAAGCCATTAATAATTAATGAAACAGCTAAAATTCCGGCTTTAAAGCGCCCCCTGGGAAAACTATATCAGAATCGATCATGAAGTTCCAAAGAACCTATAAAGGAGGCCATGGGTGAACACATAATACATATTGTTTCTCAACTGTTTATTGACATGAATATGATGTGAATTTTATTTTATCAATTCAGTGTAATTTTCAGAAATTATATAATGTTTCAAGGGAAGGAATGGTTTGTTTGGATTATTATTATCAGCGATATTTCAAGAAATAAAACCATCAATATTTTACAGCTGTTGCCCCCGGCTTCGCCCGCCATTATTCATTGACTCCAGGATTTTTAAGAAAATTCCACTGGTAGATTATTAAAAATGTTTGTGGTTCAGAGCTATGAAAATTGTAAGTAAAAATAAATTAGAATATTTGTTCATTGTGTTCATTTCACTTAGGCCTTATATAATAAAGAAACAGTTTTCCTTCCTAATTTTGTAGTCGCCATGAAAGTTTAGACTGCGAGAGACGAACATCGCCGAGTATACCCGATGTCTCACGAAGCGGGCGAGCAAGCACGCTATTTAGGGCCGTTGAATTGTATAAGAGTAGATTATATCGCAGGTTTTTGGAGAGAGAAGTATGAAAGTGATAATGCATTTCTGTTTAGTTTCATCCCCAAAACGGTTTAATGGTAACATGAGAGTGAGAAATAAAATATACCGCAAAGACAATACAATTTTATGTTACCGGAATTTCTGTTTCTTCCTATTTGAACCCCTACCAGGCTTGCTGTGTATAAGCGATGGGATGCAAAATTCTACATCCACTATGAGCCATAAAAAGCTATACCAAGCGTTTTCTGAGAGAATAGTTTGAGTGTTTGGAGGGGGTTGAATATAATGTAGTCTCAACTCCATGTCCTTGCGCACATTGTAACTTAATACACTATTTTTCGTAACTAAACTCTTGTATTGTGATCATTAGTACACTATAAATAATGTTTGTTATGCAGAAAAATATTTCAAACTGTTTTCTTTAGGTGTCTGCCCATTAAATGTTTTAAGTAGTCTAAAACCTTTCTTCTGAGACGCTATCATAGTACTGTAGGATATAATACACACTATGGGCTATAGCCCAGTTGTTAAGTGACAGTATGGTACTTTATGAGATTGTGTGGGGGACGAAGTAATGTCTGTCCGTCCGTCTGTCTGTCTGTCCGTGTGTCTGTACGCACCATACTCATAAACGCTTTTTCGGATTTTCATGAAACTTGGAAAACAATTATGTCCATGGGAAGAACCCTATTGATATTGAACCAAATCGGTTCACCGGTACCGGAGTAATGCCCAATTTAGTGTATCTTTTAAAGGCGCAATAACTCAAATACGCTTTATCGGATTTTTATGAAACTTCGTATATGCATTTATAATGTCCATGGGAAGACGTCTATTGATATTGGGTAAAATCGGTTGGCCAGTTTCGGAGTAATGCTCAATTTAGTGCCTATTTTATGGTAATATACGTATTCGAAAGAATTTATGAAATGCAAATCAGTTATCATGACAACATAGCCTATTGTTTTACTGTGATCTTACAAGGCTTTGGCAATTAAAATACAGTTAGCTATGACAAATAATACTTTTGATTTACATGCGCTTATCCAACTAGACCGTTAAACTGACCCAGGTGGCCGAGATGGTAACGTCTTGGCCTCACATTCTGGAGTTCCATGGTTCTAATCCCGAAACCGGCCAATTCGACTTTTTTTTTAAATTCTGCATATCATATTTGCAATCATAACTGATTAAACAAAAACATACTGGCACTTTGTTACATCAGTTTACCTGATTTTATTTCTTTATATTCTGTTGTTTCTGTATCGGCAAGTTGATTGGAGACGAAGTAATTCCGTTTAACCACTCGTGCTGGTTTCTGGTTTTACGTATTGAAAGCTGATATCCAACCGATCACACCACATAAATATCCAGGTTATCGAATCATTTATGAGAAATTCCAAAGGAAATTGTGTTGATCAGTAACGCGTCTCTGTTATAAGAGGTAAAACATTAAAAACCCACCAGTATTATTTAATAACTAAGAGTATAGGCCTATACCTATGCTTTCCTAACAATAGAAGTTGTTTCAGATAATTTGCTCATTGAGATTAAGTATTTGCATTATGTATATTAATAAAAATGAATTTCTAAAATGTATGTTGCCACATCACTTGAGAACGGCTCGACCGATTTGGCTGATTTCTTTTTTGTTGTGTTCGTAATTTTCAGGGCAAGGTTAGTATGAAAGAAATGTTTTGGAAAATCCACGGGAAAAGTCGGAAATGTGAAATGAGGCACAGTTAGAGAGTTCTACTGTCAATTGTTTACATAAACAAGATTTTAAAAAATGTGTGACACATTCACAGTTTGAGAGTTCCGCTGTCACACGTTTTCATAACAAACAAACAAAAAAGTGTGAGTCTTGCAAACAAGCCAAATCGAAAGTGTGTGTGTGTGTGTGTGTGTATGTATGTATGTGGGTATGTATGTTCCCTATACAAATCTACACTTCTTGACCAATTTGCACGAAATTTTGCACACATACCCAGTTAAGCCCGGGAAGTAACGCCGTGGACACTAACATTCAAACAAACTACTCCTTCTCTTAAACATTAATATAATGTCTGAAAATATTATACTGAAAAATAAAATGCAATTTTGTTATCATGACAACAATGTATTGTTTACAGTGTTCACATAGTGCTTTGAGAACTATATAATACTGGGCTTTAATACATTCTGTTGATATCGATGTAATTAATACATTTGTGAAAATAATTCTTGAAGAATGAAATCCAAGAAAATAAAGCACAATGTGAAGCAGTCACATAACTTTCTCTACCCTCGACATGGAAAATATCATTTTATCACTTCACATTTTGATGTAGAATAAGCGGTCGTATTGCAGGGACAGTTTAAGTGTGTGCCAGTGAGTATGCTATGTATCAGAAGTCGGTAAAAAATCCTATCCACTGATACGTCACTCATAGCTGTAGGAATTGTATAGGGATGTTTATCATAGGCCCTAAACATCTACAAGAAGACAAAATAGGATGGAATATTTTCAGTCCTACGCCCGCAGTATATTATGTCCGACATAGGCGTAACCAGGCCGACCTTATGGGGGGGGGGGGTTATAACATCCGCGGGGTCTGGGGGGTATGGAATACCATCCAGGGAGAGGGGGGTCCGGGGGTCCTCCCCGGAAAATTAAAAAAATTAAGACGCATAATAACGAGTTTTAAGCTTCCCACGCTTTATACTTGTATTAAGTATTTTATGGGCAGACTTTAAAAAATCATACAATTTTCCTTTTTTTAATCAATGGGGGGGGGGGTTAGAACCCCCAAAACCCCCCCTCGGTACGCCTATGATGTCCGAGGTTTTGGGGGAGGAAAGTATGAAAGTGATATTGATTTTTTTTAAATTTAATTTAATTTCAGCTCCGAAACGGAGTGAGAGTGAGAAATAAATATTTCCATAAAGACAATACAATCTTATGTAATCGGAATTTGTTTCTTATTTCATCCCCTCCCATGCATGGTGTGTAGAAGCAACAGAATGCAACATTCGACATCCTCTGTGAGCCATAAAAAGCTATATCTAGTGTTTTCCGAGGGAATCGTTTGAGTGTGATAAGTAGAGACCGGATTTTAAAGGGAAAATTTTCACCCAAAAAAGGGAAAATTATTGCCAAAGAAAGGTGGGGAAAAAAGGGAATATTATTGCCGAAAAAAGGTAGGAAAAAAGGGATATAAAAGTAAGAGAGCGTAAAAACTCAGCAGAGAGATACATGTTTGTTTTATGTAAAGCCTTTGCTTGCTCTACAGCTGCTGAATCTGTAACATCTAATGACTGAAGAAATTTTTTGATCTTGTTGAAATTCTCACAGAGGAAAATAGCACACGAAATCCACGTTCCCCACCTTGTTATAATGGGAAACTTAGGCAATGGCAAGCCTGTGATTTCCCTGTAACGCTTAATAATTATTTTTTCAATTGTGAATCAGTGAAAACAATTTTTAATGTTTTCATATTACCAAATACTGGGTAATTTACGAATTTTTCCAAATAAATTAGCAAAAAAGGTACTGAAAAGGGAAAGTTCCTAAAAAAAAGGGAAATGGGCCTAAAAAAGGGACGTTAAAACCAGGTCATTTGCAGTTGAAACTTACTCATTAATGTCCTGTTCAATTTTATCACGTTTTGTGATGAAATATAAAAAAAGGAATTCCCTTTAAAATCCGGTCTCTAGTGATAAGTCGTTCTTCCTCATTTCAAGTTCTATGTAGGCCTACATATTATACAAGGTCCTAGAGTTTGGAATTCAAAAGTCGTTCTTAAGTTAATTTCAAATTACACAATAAAAACCCTTTTAAGGCCTTTTAAGCTAGACAATAAATATCACATTTTGTTTTTTTAACGGGCGGTGGTTTCGTACTTAGGGAGGCATGAAACGTAAAGATATGAAAGAATTTTTCGAAAATCATGACATGGTATCCATTTCAATAGGTAGATTTTTCTTCGAAATCTAGCTAAAAATATATATAAACTAGGTTAAAAGACCCGGCGTCGCCCGGGTTTTGTATTTTGTAATTGGAAATTAGCTTATGAAGGATTTTCAATTTTAAATTCTAGGTCCTTATATAGGCATTTATAATTTGAAATAGGAAGAACGACTTATTACACTCAAACTATTCCCTCAGAAAACGCTTGATATAGTTTTTTATGGCTCATAGAGGATCTAGAATGTTGCGTCCCATCGCTTGTACAGTGCACAGCAAGCCTGGTAGAGGTTTAAATAAGAAGAAACAGAAATTCCTGTAACATAAAATTGTAATATCGAGGCGGGAAATTTCCCACTCTTATGTTACCATAAAGTCGTTTTGGGGATGAAATTAAACAGAGAGCATTATCACTTTCATACTTTTCTCTCCAAAAACCTGCGATATAATATAATAATATACACATTACCATACCTCGTTTTGTTTTCTCTATGTCCAGGGTAGAGAAAGTTATGTGATTCCATTATTTTAGTGGATTTCATTCTGTAATATTTATTTATAACATGAATTATTTTGATAACTTCTCTTATTTGTCAAAAGTGCATTTCAATTGTTTTTTCCAAGCCCACCTGATACCATTTGGCAACAATATATTCTGTGATTTGGAATTGATAATTCTATGTAAAAAGGGATTAAGTATTTCAAAAACATTTAATTTTTGGCATTTAGAATCAGAATTTTGCAAAATCCTTTCTTAGTGAGCACCTACATTATGAAACGAAGGTACTGTCAAAATTCCAAGTCTCTACCTGTTATAGTTTAGGCTGTACGTTGATTCCTGTCATTCAGTCAATCAGTCAGTCAGTCATTCATTCAGTCAGTCAGGACAAAGCCTTTTATATATATAGAGATGTTAGGTACCATTTGCGGGCAAATGTAAGCCGCGAAATAATGCGAATTTCTTAAATAAAACCATAGACACCATAATCCGCGAAATAAAATCTATTTTCGGTATTTTTTAAAATTTTCCCCTATATACCGGTACGCGTAACTTCTACTACCCACCCTGTGGTTATAATTAGAGACCGGATTTTGAATTTTCACCCAAAAAAGGACGAAAAAAGGGAAAATTATTGCCAAAAAAGGTGCGAAAAAAGGGATATAAAAGTAAGAGAGTGTAACAATTCAACAGAGAGATACATGTTTGTTTTATGTAAAGCCTTTGCTTGCTCTACAGCTGCTGATTCTGTAACATCTAATGACGGAAGAAATGTTTTGGTCTTGTTAAAATTCTCACAGAGGAAAGCACACGAAATCCATTTTCCCCACCTTGTTATAATGGGAAACTTAGGCAATGGCAAGCCTGTGATTTCCCTGTAACGCTCTATTCTGCTGGGAGGAATTATTTTTTCAATGGTCAATCAGTGAAAACAATTTTTAATGTTTTCATATTACCAAATACTGGATAATTTACGAATTTTTCAAAATAAATTAGCAAAAAAGGTATTGGAAAGGGAAAGTTCCTAAAAAAAGGGAAATGAGTCTAAAAAAGGGGGAAAAAGGGACGTTAAAACCAGGTCATTTGCAGTTGAAACTTACTCCTGTTCAATTTTATCACGTTTTGTGATGAAATATAAAAAAAGGAATTTTGTTTAAAATCCGGTCTCTAGTTATAATAGTGCGATGGTTGGCAAAATTTTCGCAATCAACCCGAAAACTGAAACAAAATCGAAACTTTTTGAAGTTGAACTCCATAGACCGTTGATAGTTTGGGGGTCGTCTTATAGGACAGATAGGCTAGATTAGATTAAATTAATGATGAGTAGTGTAAGCCCTTCGGCTTCTCAACACTTCCGACCTTAATAGATCTATTATCTATTCTAGCAGTCACCAGTTTGATTTAATGCTTTTTAATATAGGCTATAATTTTCCTGATGTCCAACCGGGGGATTTTTCGTTACTGAAAAAACCCACTACACGGCCGGGAATCGAACCCGGACCGCCAGGGTGGAAGACAAGTATGCTACTTACACACCCACGGTGGCGGGACCTGATAGGCTATATGCTAAAACTATAAAACTTTGACGAAAATTTATACCTCGTCTTAATCTGAAGGTCGTCTTATCTGCGGAAATATACAGTGATTATCATTTTCAGTTATTGTCATCTCTTTATACCCTTAGCAAACAAGGAAGGCGTTTGGGGCCAGGTAGGATCCTTCACCCGCAAGCACCCTCACATTTATAAGCGCAGGGAATTAGGATCGACCGTAATTTCCGCCCCACGAGTCACCTAGTATACTTCAATCAATCAATCTTAGATTTTTTCAACGTGTCATTTTATTTTAAAGTGTTTGTTATATATAAATTCTACACAAAATTACAAGAAAAATGACACCAAACAATGTATAATTTACCTTAATAGGAACATTTCTAACAAACGATTAAGTTTTATAGTGAGTTACTTCTTCATTTGTTAGAAATGTTCCTATTAAAGTAAATTATACATTGTTTGGTGTCATTTTTCTTGTAATTATGTGTAGAATTGATATATAACAAACGTTTTAAGATTAAATGATATACTAAAAAAATATAAGATTGATTGATTGAAGTAGACTAGGTGACTCATGGGGCGGAAATTACGGTCGATCCTAATTCCCTGCGCTTGTAAATGTGAGGGTGCTTGCGGGTGAAGGAACCTACCTGGCCTCAACCGTCTTCCTTGTTTGCTCCGATAGTAGTCGTAAGTTAGGGTACGGAGATGGGCATAATCTGCGAGACCTACGGCTCAAAGCCGCTCGTGACATTATTTTCACAGTGAACCTATAGCGATCCATGTCACAAAGTTAATTGGGAAAACCTTTGTGTTCGTCAGGAAGCGGTTTGCGGCGAGCGGTTCACGCTCAAAACGCCATCTCAATTGTTTGAGCGAGCGATTATCAAACGGTTCAGCTCGCACGTATATACGCATCATAGGCCTAAGCCTAAACCTACGAGAAACAGTATTAATGAACTTAATTTTTCCAATGAGGGTGGTATTATAATCTATATATATATATATATATATATATATATAAGAGGCTTTGTCCTGACTGACTGACTTAATGACAGAATCAACGCAAAGCCTAAACTATAATAGGTAGGGACTTGGAATTTTGACAGTACCTTAGTTTAATAATGTAAGTGCTCACTAAGAAAGGATTTTTCAAAATTTTGATTTTAAATTCCAAAAATCATACGTTTTTAGAATACTTAATCCCTTTTACACAGAATTATCAAATCCAAAACACAGTTCACATGACAACATATTGTTGCCAGTGGTCTCAGATAGGTTTGGAATTAAATGAAATGAGATTTTGACAAATGAGAGAAGCTGTCAATATATTTCATGTTCTAAATAAATATTAAAGAATTAAATCCACGAAAATAATGCATTCACATAACTTTCTCTACTCTGGACATAGAGAAAACAATACGAGATATGGTATATGTATATTATTATATCGCCGTTTTTTTGAAAGAGAAGTGATGTTGCATTTCTGTTTAATTTCATCCCCAAAACGGTTTTATGATAACATGAGAGTAAGAAAGCAAATATTCCGCAAAGACAATGCAATTTTATGTTACCAGAATTTATGTTTCTTCTTATTTGAACCCCTACCAGGCTTGCTGTGTAGAAGCACTGGGATGCAAAATTCGACATCCTCTATGAGCCAAGTAAATCTATAACAAGCGTTTCCTGAGGGAATAGTTTGAGTGTGATCAGTCGTTCTTCGGATTTCAAATTCTAAATACCTGTATAATGACCTATAACTAAAAAATCGGAAGTCCTTCATAAGATAATTTCCAATTACAAAATAAAAAACCCGGGCGACGCCGGGCCTTTTAAGCTAGTTATTAAATAAATTACTAGAGTTTAGAACCATTAATGAAAAATTGAAATTTACAAGAGTTTTGTAATATTGCTGTGTTATGTAAGACAATATAAAATAACCAAACCATTTTTTTTTAAATTATTGTACATCGCAGATATTTCGGGAGGGGTTTTAATCCCCTCAACCATCCTCCACTGTACGCCCATGAAATTAGGTATAAAACAACAGTAAAAGTTATGATACATTCCTGTTGGCAAGTTTTCTGAAAATAAATTTTCTGAGTTGGTTATGAGTAGACTTCGGATTTTAGGTAAAATCTTATTTTAATCCTTAAGTGATATATGAACGATAACTTGTATATGCATGTTTCATAAGTGACTATGCCTAGAACTGATACTTTTATAGGACCTAAACAGCCTATTTTTACGTTAGTGCCTAATATTGCCTTTTTTGCTTGCTTTTCCTCAAAAGTTCAAAATAAGTCAATTTTTTTTATAAATTTTAGCATTTATTTTCAGTTCGTACTATATTTTTAGCTCGGAATGTGCAGTGCATGACACATTTGTGACGTGGTTAAATAGTAAGGAATGTTTCGTCTTCAGTAGAAAAATTCCTTGGAATTCCCAAGAAAATGTAGTGTTTTTCATCCGACTCCCACACCCAGTAACAAAACAAACAAACAAACAAACAAACAAAAACAAAACAATCAAACAAACAAACAAAAACGTCGTTTTTTGAATCACTGAGGTGAAGTTCGTAGCTTCTGGGCGGTAGTATGGTAGTAATATAGGCCCTAGTAATAGGCGTATATAATTCTGTGTATCATAGGCCTATATCTGTGTTTTATCATGATTATTGATGAATGGTGAATTTAATAAATATAATATTCTGCATTGCAATTGAGATATTTCAGAAAATTGGCAACTTAACGATTTTATAAGAGACTATTTTACAATTTTTAAACCTATTTTCCAATTTTTAGAGCCTATTTGAGGTACCTAAAACAGCATTTTTAGCGACCTAAAAGTCCGAAGTCTAGTTATGAGTTAAAAAGAAAATAATAAACACAGCGGTTGTCAGAATAAAATATAAGTACCACTATATAATTACTGGCATTTTTACAACAATCTACTTTTAGAAACAATTATTGAACAACATCTTTTTTTGCTTATTAACAAAGTAATTGCAGACCCAACATTTCTGTTGATGTGACCGGCTGCAAAAAGTTACGCCACTGATTCACTTAATCGGGATCCCCTCGTCTGTTTAAACATGATTACAGACGTTCTGTCCCTCCAAGGTCACAGATGCAATCACATCAGACTTAGGATTAAATTAAACCCTTAATCAGGGCCGGATTTAAGAGTATGCCGCCTATAGGCTAAAGTCCATTTGCCGCCCCCTCTATAGTTCATATTTGCTTAATACATTTGTTTTATACAACAAAAGGATAGAATTCATTGGTGTTTTAATCTTTTTTAAACATAAAAACTACAATTTTAATGGTTTACATAATAAATTATCTAATCAATTTAGTTATCTACTTGTTTTTTACTTCTTTTAAGATTCGTTAAAAAATGAAATGGGTTTCGAAATTAATTAATTAATTATTTTGTTCTTGGAGATCAGTGATCACTATTTTAAATATATTTTTTATATTTTAATGCTAATGACTATCTTTTGTGTAATTGAAGAACTGTGTTCAATTTGAATTGATTTGTCCTACACGGTGAAAATGTAGTTAATTACTGGTTTATTTATTGAAAAATATACAAACGTCTCTAAAACAACTCACCCACGTAATCTTCATGTTCAAATGTACATAGCTTTCTTACGAGATTTCTTAAATACTTCTTTTTAACTTTGCCAAATTGCCGCCCCTGAAAATATGCCGCTCTAGGCTGCAGCCTACTTAGCCTATTTAGAAATACGGGCCTGCCCTTAATGAGTGCGGCCTGGTTCAGTCGGTTATTACTTTTGTCCTCTGAAATGTCGAAAGAGGAATCCGAATTTCACCCAGTATTGTTGGTGCCATTTTAAGAAGACCTCATCCCAAACCATTGTCTACCTACAAAAGAATATAATAGCATTGTTCCCTAATCCGAAAATCTGCACCAACCCCGATACCGATGCTCTTGTAGTAGCGTGGATTCCCCATTGTTGCCGCTGTCATTCACCACTTCTTAAGTGAAGTAACCGTGCTGTGGTACGTATTTGGCAACATTGTACTGGACTGCAGACCAGTGATGGGAAAAATACAAAAAGAAAGTAATTGGGCTGAATTACAATTACCTGAGAGACATTTTACTTAATTACAATTACAAATTACTTTTTTGAAAAGTAATCAGTAAAATTACAATTACTTTACAAAATGGCAGTACCTAAAAATTCCTTGTTTTTGGTATGTTTTGGGCACAAACTCAAATTATTAATGAAAAAAAAAGACACATCAATGAGAATATTTTCGAAAACATTGAGTAACTATTTGTTAATATTAACTCTAATTTGGATATTAGTTGGAAAAACATTAGTGACGACAATATAGCAAGGGAGAATGACTAAAACTAAAACTAAACTCCGTGGCGCTACATCCATGGAGGGACTTGGCCTACCACCCGACCGCTGCGTCATCTCCCGTAGGCAGATGGCAGGATTGGGGGGCATGTGGTCAGCATGCCGACACCCACGGCCGTTAATGGTGGTTTTCTTGACCGGAGCCGCTACTTCTCTATCAAGTAGCTCCTCAATTTGGAATCACGAGGCTGAGTGCACCCCTACCAGACCTCCCTACCTCAGAAAAATCCAAGGAGGTACCGGGAATCGAACCCGGGCCGATCTGTAGTCAGCGACGCTAACCACAAGACCACGCCGGCGGACTGGGAGAATGACTAATACTGCTAAATTGTAACAATTTTATTTCCAGAAGTAAATTACAAGTAGAAATTACATTTTTTTAAAGTATTGATTACAAGTAAGTGGGACCAAAAAAGGAATTGTTACTGTAATCCGATTACTTTTACTCAATTACTTCCCATCACTGCTGCAGACAAGTGTGAATACGCCTAATTACATTTCTATTCACTGATTAACAGGTAGAAGAGGATTAGGGTGGCAGCAGGTAGGGGAAGTTCTTGGGGGAAAAGTCTTTAAATAGTTGCATCCACAATATAGTCGGTACGGTGCCGTAGGTGTCGTCATGCTGATCACACCCCTCAATCCTGATGACCCAGCCGTCGAATGGTAGGCCTAGTTCTTTCAGGGAGGTAGAGCCAAGGTGTTAAAAGGACACTAGGATTGGGTTTTTGGTGAAAATCTTTAAAAGCTTTTTATACATAAATAAAAGCCTAGACATTTAAGCACAAACCAATTCCATTAATGATGATACTCAAGCGGCCATTTTAGAATAGCACTGAATCGCTACGCCCCCTGTTAATGATTAACTGTTTAAATGCGGGCCGGTGAATATTTGTAATTAAAGTGTTTAAAAGTCTTTCACGGTTTTGACATTAATACAGGCTTAAATACTGATTAAACATGATAAAGAATTCCGCCGTTTTGCCTCACAATCTCTTGTAAACGAACTCTTACATTCGTCACCACTTTTCGACACAACTCCATTACATGCGCTCTGAGCTGATTCCCAACTCTGAAGAAGCCCTTTAGACGGACTTCGAGTCAAAGCAACGCGAACCGCTTCAATATTTTCAGGTGTACGAACACTAGCCCGTCGCGACCGCTTTTTTACTTCCTCTGCCCGTACCATAGGTACTATAGGTAGAGGAAGTATTGTTTTCGACCCTAAAATTCGAAGTTGAGTTTTTAGCATATATACACGTTTCAAGGCCCCCTGAATCCAAAAATACTATTTTTTGAAACATGTCTGTGTGTGTGTCTGTCTGTCTGTGTGGAAGTTTGTGAACAGGCTAGCTCCGTAACGGTGAATCGTATGAAAACAAAATTTCGTATTTGGGTCAGGTACCTTCTGAAGATGTGATTCGAAGATTGGCGACAAATTTCTCTTATTTTTAAGGGGACTTTACATGAAGAAATTTTCGTTTTTCGCTATTTTCTCGAAAACGGCTCTAACGATTTTCTTTAAAATTTGCGCATGTGTTCCTTTTACTGAGAGCTAAAACTTTTATTTGAAACATTTTTTCGAGAAAATTCTCTGAGGGTAGTTACAAGCCACCCACTGTTTATAGAAAGTTTGTCTTACGTGATGAACAACTGAATTACGCTCTTCCATGGCCTCTTATTCTATATAAGAATGTGAAGTGAGAAAGATGTATTGTTGGCCCGGTATAGAGTAAAGAAGTATCTGAGGGAAATATTCGATAATTTCGGAAATTATTCTTTACGGCGGAAAGTTCAATAAACGTCTGCAGTCACTTGTTCTTTTTTTACTTTCTCGCTTATACGGAGTATAGAGAAAGTATTGTGATCGTGACAAAAAATCGAAGTTGAGTTAACACCGGGAGAGCACGTTGCACGATGCCTAGAAACCGAAAAAAGTATTTTTGAAATGACGTCTGTCTGTCTGTCCGTCTGTCCGTCTGTGGACAAGCACAGCGGGTAAACGGCTCGTTGTATTTACATAATTTTTTGAAATAAGGACTTTTTCGAAATTTTGTCGAACCGCCCAGAAATTTAACTTTACAACTGAAATATTAAGGGGACTTTTCATGAAAACTTTTTCAAAATTTTTGATTTTTGAAAAAATGGCTCTAACGATTTTAATAAAAATTTAAAATTGGAAACTCTTATCTATGAGTAATAAAATGGCTATATCTGTATTTCTGCAAAAATGACTTAAGGGGTACTTTATTCGTATCCATTTTCAGTTTTTCTAGATTATATCCATTACAGTAAGTGATACATGAAAACTTACCACAGTAAAGTTGTAGAGAAAATTAAAATGAACATTTTGTGTTTAAAACATTTCTTTATACAATTAATAGATATCAAGATAAAAACGAAATAAGTACAGCTTAAATGCGAATTTCAGAACATACATATCAATTAAAATATGAATGGCATTTTGTTGCCACTAGCAACAAGAAAACTATAGGCCTAATGTACTTATTGTTGTGAAATGCAATCAGTTTAGCTCAGTCGCATTGAACACACTAAACCAATTACAGCGATGTGGTAGGCCTATGGGCTAACAGGGAAGAGGTCCTGAGTTCAAATCAAACCTCGTGGCCGCCCAAATTGACTTGGGTTTTTCATGGTTACCTCGTTCGCAAAAGCAAACGCCGGGTTTGCAGGACTTGCTTATTTTCCATAACTCATCGCCGCTACGTCACTGGATATTATAATCGTTTAAACTGAATGCCACATACGAAGACATCACTAAACAATAGAAACAGATGACGCGAGTGAGTTGTTACAATAGACTAATAGTTCACGCAAACATACTAAACACATTACATGACCTACAATGCAGTTAAAGCGTGCAATATAACCTAAGTAGTAATAGCAGTAGGACTGCTGGCGTGGTCTTGTGGTTAGCGTCAGATCCGTCGGTCCGGGTTCGATCCCCGGTACATCCTTGGATTTTTCTGAGGTTGAGGGGTCTGGTAGGGGTACACTTCCTCGTGATTCAAATTGAGGAGCTACTTGATAGAGAAGTAGCGGCTCCGGTCATGGAAACCACCATTAACGGTCGTGGGGGTCGGCATGCTGACCACATGCCCCAACCCTGCCATCTGCCTGTGGTAGATGACACACCGGTCGGTTGGTAGACCAAATCCCTAAAGGAATGTAGTGCCACGGAGTTTAGTTTTAGTTTTAGTAGCCTATAGCGAAATTCAAATATAAGTCGCCCCTTAAGCTCCGTCCATTCGATATTCACATTTGCATGGACTGTGATGTATTTTGTTTCTACGCGAAGCAGAGTGACCAACTGACCTTGTATTGGTGGGTGGGTTGGGTGGGGCCGATTTATCCCAAGGTGCGACTTATATTTGAATTTTCCCGTAGTAATACTAGTAGTACTAATAATATGCAGTTTTACTGTCATTCATTATTATTATTAGCCTATTATTTCACGGTAAAAGTATTAAACATGAAGATCGACTCTGATGGTTTCCGTTCTAGATACTTCTTAGTTTTATGAAAATGTAATAAATAAAATTTAATTGTCTTTTTAATTTAATTTTTTCTGTGCTAGCTTTTAACACGTATATGCGAGAAAGTTTGTGCAACGTAATTTTGCACCATTTATTTAAAGTTTGTTATATAGGCTAGCCTGCGATTTTAGTCGCATCATTGAAAGAAGAGGTATTTATAGGATAATAATAGGGTAAAATTGTGTCTTGATATGTGAATACTGCTAACTTTTTTTTTGGGCAGAGGAAGTTATGTGACTTTCACATCAGATTTTTTTTCCAACACAAACTGCTCAGTTAGTCTGTAAATTGTCTGCTTGCTAGGAGCCCATCTTGTATTAAAGTGAGCACGAAAACGTCTCTGAGTCAAAACTACACTCTTCGTTTCGGCGAAGAACAGAACAACTTTCCCCTTATGTTCATCATTCAAACGCCCGTTGTGCGCCATTTTACAAACTAATGTTTGCGTTCGTTGTCATGGTGAAATCCGACATGTGATGTCACCTATTGGATTTTCCACGAACTTCGGCTTACATTAGCACTGTTAGAAACAGCAAAACTGCTATATTACAATATTTATGAGATAATTAAATGGTATGACATTTCGTGCGCCACCCTGTATATATTCACTTTGCACAGAACTTTCCCAACCTTAGCGTTGCGTCTTCCTGGCCAGATGACGTTATGTTCCCGGAATTCTCCGGGGTTTGCTAGGCGCTGGATGCCTGTGAAACTGAGTCGAGAGGGCCCATGTAAAGTAAGCGATAATTGGCACACCTGGAAGTTGACGAGACGGAAAGAGCCTCACGATTATAAGGTATTTTGTCCTTTGGTATGTAAAAAAAGTACATTTTTCATCATTCAAAATGTGCCTCGCGGCTTCCAGTTTCTTTCATTTGCGAAAAAATTTGCAGAAATACTAATAATTATACACTATTACACGAAGTAGTGCATGGAATTGGCTCTTCATCGAAAACTGTGCACATTATAAATTTTAAACTTTACAAAACAATGAAACTATTCCAGTCATACGCCGCGTGCTTAATATTGACCAATAAATCCTCGAATATAAACCAATCACGATCGTTTATCTTTTAATATCCATCCTCGGATCGCAAAGATGCAATTTTATCTGATAAAAGTCAATTTGTTACAGGACACATAAAGCATCAACGTGCGGTAATTAATACGTCAGTTGCTGCCATTAAGCAGTACGAAAACGGATTATTTGATACAACATAATTTGTTTGGAAATTGAAATAACATAAATATACATTGATTAAAACACAATTTCAATTCGGTGCAAGCCATTTGGTGTACTTTTATTCAGTTCTGCTGTTAGCTTCCCTAAATTAAGGTAACTATGTTATATATACACCATTGGTAGCCCTAGTTACAACATGGTAACTCGAATCGATTCCTGGATGGTTGATTCTTAGTAGGCCGTGATCTCGCAGCTGATAGTTTTGTTTTTATATAACAAAGCACGAAAGTAATTATTATTTGTATAATCCGTTACATTTTTATTCATGGAATAGTCTTAATAAATCCAACTCTAGTTGACGAGATTCATCAGATAAATTCGCTCCTGCTGCGCAGTCGCGAATCTATCGATAAACTCGTCAACTACCAATGATTCAAGTATGATGGGAACGAAATTTTTTCTTCACAACCAATACTCTGATTTAAATATCCATGCTTTTTTAATTATAAGATGCAAATCCTTCGATGAAAATAAATTGTAACGAAATTTCAAAGTAGAGACCATATAAGATTCATTTTGAATTTGCGCATAGTGGACGTAGGCATGTTGTTTAAATGTACAGCTTTTAGGACAATTTTTGTGCGTTGAATTGAAGTACCTACATGAGTGCCACAACACAAACATAGTAATTTCAATTTCATGTTTTAATTCACATCAGGCACAAATATAATCAAACTCTTCCATAACCTAACCCAGTCCATCCTGAGAAACATTTTTCCCACCCTGGACTGGAATTCTGGCTACCATCTACCATAGCAATTCTTGGAAACCTTTTTATTTACCACATCTTCGTGTCCCTGATAATTATTTAATAATTTATTTTTTAAAGAAAGGAGAAGGGTTAATTTATGTGAAGCCTTTTCCATATTGTTTATTTATCCATGATATTGTATAAGACTCACCTTGACAGCTCTGGAATGTGGGGAAAGTAGGGAGATATGTGTTGGTGGTTGGGGAAGGCCAGCTGTTCTACTGGGGTTAATGCACTCTTGGCTTATGTTCGTTCCAAACACATTTCTCTCATCTCGAGCGCGGACTATAATGCCACATGCTGTAGGTGAGTCAATGTTTTTTTAATGCATGTTAGGGGGAGATGTACAGCTTTGGGTGAAATTCATAGTTGAGAAATAGGTGAATTTCATTATTGTTTCCCTCAGCAATGAATTGTTGTACAGTCTTGAAATCTGACATACTCTTTATTGACTACTTCTACAATTGCATACTATTTTCAAAATTAATAAAACTGTTACAGTTATGGGTAATTATCGTTACAAAATGGCTGCCACGTTTGATGCACTGAAATGCCGTTTCCTTGATAACTTCTACAAATATCAATATTTCCATATATTTGTTAATATTATTTGAAAAGCACTAAGTACAATCATTCATTTAACTTTAATAGTTTATTTATTTTCAAATATACGTATATTTTTTAATGAAAGGGAATAATTTTTTTAAATTGATTTTTAAAAAATACGTATAGGCCTACTGTGGATATTCCAAAGATTGTAGATGATGTTGTTCATATGATATTTGCAAATACGAAAAAAAATCACTGAAAAACATTGCCATTTGTGGAAATTATCATGGAAACGGCATTTAGTGCACGAAACGTGGCTGCCATTTTGTAAAGATAATTACCCATAACCACTGCCTTCTAGACTGTATTACTCGTGTATACACTGCCTGTCCTATACGGCTAATTTTGCGACATTACAGATGGCAGCACCTACCACACCCAGCTGCAATACCCTTTACATTACCGTATGCTCTGTGTTGCCCTCTGAAGTATAAACTCGGAAACTGAAATATGCTGGAATTTCATGCTATCTGGGTGTGAACTGTGTCGCCTCTACTGGAGAAATTAGGCAATTTAACAATACTTAGAACTTCATGTTAAAATTAAGCATAGGACAGGCAGTGTAATTCTCGAGACGGCGGTGCCCATAACTGTAATAGTTTGATTAATTTTGAAAATAGTATGCAATTGTAGAAGTAGTCAATGAAGAGTGTGTCAGATTGTAAAATTGTAGAGCAATTCATTGTTGGGGAAAGAAATAATGAAATTTACCTATTTCTTACCTATGAATTTCACTGACAGCTGTAGCCTATGTCCCCCCTTAAGTCGTTCTCTTAACTGTTCTCCTTCCCTTAGTCATTCTTCAGCCAAACACAACCCGCATTCCTTTCAGGGCTGTTAAGGTGAGTCCCATACAATAGTCAGTTTCATTCCCACCAAGTGAAACATTCTCTCTGCTTCCTGAATGGATCTAAGTCCACATGCAGACGGCGTGTCACGCACGGCTTCCTTGTTAGTTAAATGCCACTTCGTCACAGCTGTTTTATTGCCTGGCCTGCTGGTATTCAAATCTATTCAGCACTGTCCACAAAGCGGCCCACAGACTATCAAGCATTTTGCGTAAAATGCGGGATTGTGCAATCAGCCAGTTTGAACGTGTATTGCATTGTTTGCAATCATTAAACTCCGTGGTGCTACATCCCCGAAGGAACAAAGCCTACCACCCGATCGCTGCGTCATCTACCATAGGCAGATGGCAGGATTGGGGGGTGGGGCATGTGGTCAGCATGCCGACACCCACGACCGTTAATGGTGGTTTCCATGACCGGAGCCGCTACTTCTCTATCAAGTAGCTCCTCAATTTGAATCACGAGGCTGAGTGCACCCGCACCAGACCTCCCCACCTCAGAAAAATCCGAGGAGGTACCGGGGATCGAACCCGGGCCGAACGGATCTGTAGTCAGCGACGCTAACCACAAGACCACGGCGGCGGTCGTTTGCAATCATTATTCTGCTATTTAATTATAATTGTTTTAAAGCTTTGTATTTTTAGTTATTGTTATAGAAAATTAGAACTACGCGTTATCTATTATCTATTAACATATCGGAAGTGTTTGTCTTTCTGTCTGTCTGTCTGTCTGTCTACGATGCCCAGCGAAATCTACTGAACGCAGAGATCTGAAATTTTAAACGTAGAAAGACTGAAGGGTGGGGGAAGCCGAAATTTTAATTTTTGCTTTCGTTCGCGAGTTATAAGTTAAAAAACAATCAGAAAACGTGATTTTTTTTTCGCTATCCTAGCATCAGTTTTCATTAATACATTTCAATTGCAGATGGCTTTGCCTACTTTTGTCATGATTTGAAAATAAAAGAATCGCTTCATTTTGTAAGCCCGCCCTAGTCGATTCATTTGTTTATAATGCCAAGGCCCGCAGACATCTGAATTTTCATCATTGTCGGAAGAGGGATAATGAATATAGGCTTAAATGGACAAACAATCAATTTGGATGGATCTCACTATGCAGGGATTTTCTGGGTCAGAGAACTCGAATATGAGGCCATTTTGCCCCGGCGGCGCTTTATAATCGTGGAATGTACTCTAAAGCCGGATTTTTAGCTGTTTCTTTATAATTATTAATCGTTTAGTTTATGAATGATTCACGTGTAAGTGTTAATGAATATAATGTTTTAATTAATTTACTCTTAGCGCCTGTATTACCACCTGCCGACAATTCCTCCCGATACGTGACTTCCAGATAGCTTAGCTGGAAGATGTCTTGTAATACCACCGCTGAACTGCTACCGGCAAGAACGCAGTAAAATTTGTAAAATGGTCCTTACCTCGTTGAGCAGAGAGGTGTGTTTGTTGTAGTTCGGTAGTCCTCCGCTAGGTGCGGCAGCTCGGATTTGTATTTGTACAATTAAATTGCATAATAACATATCGTTTTAAGTGCATTAATCGATTTGTGCAATTCTATTTTATTCATATGTGAGCCTAAAATGACATTTTTGTGTAAATTAAATCTTCCGGCATCTATTATGAAAATCAGGTGGCCAGGAAGCTTCGGAGTGCTGCCATCTTGTTTCAACCAAGATTCCCTAACTAGCAGTTGGCAGTTTGTCAGCCACTCCATCCTCCATATGTTGAAGTTGTCTTGCCAGACAGATGTTGTCAGGAGACCATAATACGCAACTTCCAGATAGGTTCTCTATCTGGCAGATAAATATGATATCAGGTGGTCCTCGTACAGGCCCTTAATGTTTAATTTCTGAATTAAGTACCGCGGGTGGAGCTGCGGGCACTGATTTACTTAACCTTGAAGATTTAAATAATATATATATATATATATATATATATTTAAATCTGAGCATACTTCCATAGGGACGTTTATGCGATCTAATCTGTCGGGAGAGGAATTATCTATGGATCACATACATACTTTTTTTGACCAGATTACGACATGGATTGCCTCCCCGGATGGGTGATCAGCCCAATGCCGGGGCCACCTCCAAGACAACACTAACACACTGGTCGAGACACACCATTCATACACACATTCACTCTGAAGAAGGCGAGGATGGGCCAGATGATATCCGGGAACCACAAGGGCCTAAAGTTTCCCAACATCGGTCTTACATGTGAGGAAAAATCCCGGTAACCCCCCATGTAACTTGTCCTGACCAGGATTCGATCCCAGACCGGCATAATAGTAATAATAATAATAGCCTAATAATAATAATAATACTGTAGTAATAATAATAATAATAGCCTAATAATAATAATACTGTAATAATAATAATAATAATAATAATGATAATAATAATTATAATAATAATAAAATTTTTGGCTTAAGCGTTTAAGTTCAACCCACAGTTACCTTGCTAAACATTTTAATAATTTTATTGAGCATCCAGATTTGATGCCGTCATATTTAATGCAAGGCATCACGTATCTTTTGCCGAAAGGTGTGAATACAGCAGACCCTTCTAACTATCGGCCCATTACCTGCTTATGTACAATATATAAGATATTTACATCTTGTATAAGTAAAAAAATCTACACACATCTAATGGATAATAAGATATTGGCAGAGGAACAAAAAGGATGTGTAAAACAATCACAGGGATGTAAAGAACAACTTATCATAGACTCTGTGATTATAGAGCAAGCAGCAGACAAAAAACGAAACATATACACAGCTTTCATTGACTATCGCAAAGCATTTGATTCAGTACCACATAGTTGGCTTATCCAAGTGTTACGTATCTACAAGATAAATGGAGCGATAGTTAATGCACTTTCATATATAATGCAATACTGGAAGACACGACTGAATTTAAACAATAGTAATGAAACAATAGTAACAAACGAAATCACAATAAAAAGAGGTATATTTCAAGGAGATAGCCTTAGCCCTTTGTGGTTTTGTATAGCACTTAACCCACTATCATCAATCCTCAACTCATCTAAGTATGGCTTCACCATGAAAAGCAAGAAAAACACCTCCTACATGCTAAACCACTTGATGTATATGGATGATATTAAACTATATGCATCAACAGAAAGGCAGATGAATTATCTATTGCAAATAGTGGAAAGCTTCTCCAAAGACATAAGCATGTCATTTGGACTGGAAAAATGCAGAAGAATGAACATCAATAGGGGTAAAATTCAACTTCTAGGGTATGAAATGAGTGATGGGAATATAGTAGAACCAATGAGTGAAATGGATGCGTATAAGTATTTGGGTTTCCTACAGGGAAGGCGAATAATGCACAAAACTGTCAAGCAGCAAGTCATATCAGTGTACTTGAGCAGAATCTGTCAAATTTTAAGGTCAAAATTAAATGGAAAAAACACTTTTATAGCCATCAACACATATGCTGTCCCAGTGCTAACCTACACCTTTGGTATCATCAAGTGGTCGAAAACAGATCTGGATGATATTCAAATAAAGACACGGAGGACTCTCACCAAGTTTGGTGCTCACCATCCAAAGTCAGCTGTTGAAAGACTAACGATCCCACGGGAGAAAGGAGGCAGGGGTCTCATTGACATTGGATTATTGCACGAAAAGCAACTGTGGAACCTGCGGCAGTACTTCTACAATAATAATTCATTATTACACCAAGTAGTAGCACAAGTGGATGCAGGATATACACCATTAAACCTAATAAACAAATTGCAGCCAGCTCCAAAATCAAAATCAGAAGCACTTGATTCCCAAATGTTACAATGGATGAGGAAGCAACTACATGGTAAGCATGCAAATGATCTTAACCAAGATTATGTTGACATACAAGCGTCAAACAGCTGGTTGACTCATGCAGCTTTGTATGTGGAAACAGAAGGCTTCCTAATGGCAATACAAGATCAGGTAATTGCAACGAGGAATTATAGGAAATACATTTTAAATGAGCAGGGTATTGAAGATCAGTGCAGAAATTGTGGAGAACAAAAAGAGACAATAGGTCATATCACATCTGGATGCAAAAAACTAGCGCCCATAGAATATCTGAAGAGGCATGATGAAGTTGGCAAAATAATTTATCAGAAGTTAGCTCAACAACATAAGCTAATTGAGGACTGTAGTCCATATTATGCTTACAGTCCTCCTAGTATCATAGAAAATGACAGCAATAAAATATATTGGAACCGCAGTATCCTAACCGACAAAAAAATAAGCTGCAACCGACCAGACATAATATTGGTACATAAATCCATAAACAGTACTTATTTGATAGATGTATCAATACCCAATACACACAATATGCATGCCGTTTGGATTGAAAAGGTGGATAAATACAAAGAACTGGCTGATGAAATCAAAGAGATGTGGAAGCAGACATCAGTGCATGTGGTTCCAGTGGTAATATCGGCTACCGGTATGGTCCCAAAGAAGACGATAATGAGCCTAGAGAAGCTGAATCTACAAGCCTCGCTTTGTGTCCAATTGCAGAAGGCAGTCATATTGAACACCTGTGCTATAGTCCGAAGAACTCTTGGAAAAGACTGTTAGTTGTGTAATGATAACTTGCTTAATATGCCGTTGTCATTATTTCAAGAATTATACCATGTGGAAATGAGAAGACATAAAATAACAATAATAATAATAATAATAATAATAATAATAATAATAATAATAATATGTCTAATGATAATTCTGAAAAAGAGCTATAATAATAGAAACACTAATTATTATTAGAGAAAAATACAGAAATTGTTGTTTTTAGCCCCCTAGGCTCAGAGCTTTTAGGGGAACATTCTGAATTGATAAAACCCTCCTTCTGAGTGAAAATACTGCAGGGCGATTGGCTGGTTCCATCTCATTCCATGTTTTATTAGGGTTGTCAGGGATTCGTGTTTCTGTTTTGATATTGGCCAGGTGAATTTGCTGTTCCTATATTTGTGTAACTTATCCTAGACCTGGGATTTTAAGGCTAATGCCTATTTTGTTCCTTCTGAAATAACATGGAAATGTTTTAATATGTGGAGGTTTCATGATAAATCACTTACATTTATAGAGTTTTATAGTGCCCTAAAATGCCTATTTGGATCGTGAGAGCCTATTTTACTATTTTAGTGCCTAAAATGTCTATTTTGTACATTTAAAATAAAATTTAACTTCACAATCTTATAATGGACACCCCTCAACGAAAAACAGAACAGCAGAGGTAGGTTTTACACAGAATCTTCATTATTCCAAACAATTGTCGCTAAAGCAATGCTGACTGACGGGGGAGGGAGAGGACTACTGTGTCAAGTCACCAGTGAAAGGACATCTGTTTAAGTGAATACAGTTCGTGATGCATAATTTTGCAGTTAATTCTGCTAAGAATAGGTTTACCACGTTTCTTGCAGTAAAAAAGAAAGACCATGTTACAGTTTAAAAGTATATTGTAACATTTTAAAGTTCATTTTCTATATATTTATACATTTTTAAAGCATTTTAAGTGCCTACTTTCTCTTTTAAAAGCCTATTTACTTGTTTTAAAAGTCTATTTACTTGATTTAAAAGCCTATTTTAGGTGCCTAAAACTAATTTTCTTTAGAGCCTAAAATCCCAGGTCTACTTATCACAAATGCTATTGATTAAGATTAATATTTGATAGTACATTATGCAAGGAGCCTGTAGTGGCATTTATTAAGGTGTCCACGATAATTAATTCAAAGATTAAAAATTAACAGCATAATAATTAAAGCAGTATATTTATTAACACTTACACGCGAATCATTCATAAACTAAACTAACCTAATTATAACGAAACTGTTAAAAATCCGGCTTTGGAGTGCATTCCACGATTAGAACGCGCAGGATGGGAAAACCAACCTCAGATTCGAGTTCCCTGGCCCAGAAAACCCCTGCATAGTGAGTTCCGTCCAAATCGATCAATGTTTGCCCTTTAAGGCGTACATTCATTATCCCTGCGTGCCTTGGCATTATATACAAACGAATCGACCAGGGTGAGCTCACAGAATCGCAGCGATCGATAATTCCGTGCGATAAATTGAAAAACCACGATACTCTCATTATTATTAAGTTATGACAAAAAAGCAGAGCCACCTGCAATTCATTTGACATTTGAAACATGTATTACCGAAAACTGATGCTTCGATAGTGCTAAAAACCACGTTTTCTGCCAGTTTATCACTGATAACTCGCGAACGAAAGCGAAAATTAAAAATCCGGCTTCGAGGTGCATTCGGTCACCATTCAGTCCATCTATGTTTGAAATTTCAGATCTCTGCGTGCAGATGATTTCGCTAGGCATCGCGCAAAGACAAACACTTCCTCTTATTAATTAAGTGCCAGTATGGTACTTTATGAGATTGTGTGTGGGGGACGAAACATGTCTGTCCGTCTGTCCGTCCGTCTCCCTGTCTGTCTGTCCGTGTGTCTGTACGCGCCATAACTCAAATACGCTTTATCGGATTTTTATGAAACTTGGTATACACGTTTATAATGCCCATGGGAATACGTCTGTTGATATTGGACCAAATCGGTTGGCCGGGACCGGAATAATTCCCAATTTAGTGCATTTTTATGGTATTATATAACTCAAATATGCTTTATCAGATTTTCATGAAACTTGGTGTACGCATTTAAAACGTCTATGGCAAGAAGCCTATTAATTATGGACTTAATCGGTTGACCGGTACCAGAGTAACGACTAATTAAAGGACACATGTTTTTTAATTTTTGTCTACCGGTATAATTTGACAGTTAACACTATTCCTTCACTTATGCTTATCAAACGACACCGTGAAACTGAGTTGGCCAAATGGTAACGCCTTGGACTCGTATTCTGGAGGTCCCCGGATCAAATCCCGGAGCTGGCCGATTTGACATGGATTTTTTAATTTTTTTTATTTTTATGTGTGTGCGCGATAGGCAAGGTATCACAAATCTGTAGTTCTGCTGACACTGGTCGATTTTAATCTGATTAGAATATTTTCTGCTTATCATAATTGCAATTATAATTGATGTAACAAAAGCATACTGGCACTTTGTTACATCAGTTTACCTGATTTTATTATAGATAGAATAGACGCAGGCTATTTATTTCGCAGTTTTCAGCTACTAGTCTCAAGGTCTGTAGATCGTTCCGTGATAGATAGTAATGGATACCACACCGATATCATAATGAAGATCTGTTTCGAAATGTATATCTTCATTATACTGCTACGTCACACGTAATAAGCGTATGGCCGAACAAAAGACACTTGCTGTTCTTGTCCAGTATTTAGATTTTAAAGAAGGAGGGCTTAAGAGACTGTTAAATATAATGAATGTGGCCATGTAGCGGATGTATACTTCGTGCTGGTTTTGTACTCCTGAGTTACGGCAACCCTAACAACAGGGAGCAGTTCATATAGCGGTGACGTCATCCTCAATGAAGCGTCGCAATTTAACCATACATCTTCCGTGTGTCCTCAGTATGAACACTAAACGTCGGAAGTTACTGTGTATCATTGTTTACAATAACACACTGGAGTCTAATGAAGTTATAATGCTATACTCAATTTTTTTTGTATTAAGTGTCAGAACGGTTCTTTCTGAGATTGTGTGGGACGGGAAATGTCTGCCTGTGCGCGCGATAACTCAAATACGCTTTATCGGATTTTCATGAAACTTGGTATACGCATTTATAACGTCCATGGGAAGAAGCCTATAGATATTGAACCAAATCGGTTGACCGGCACCGGAGTAATTCCCAATTTAGTGCCTATTTTATTAGAAAGAATTTATCAAATGCAAATCAGTTCTCAGGGCCACATATTGTTTTCCAGTATTCATATACGGCTTTGGAAGTTGCAATAGAGGTAGCTTTGACAAAAACACTACCCACATATTCCTTCACATATCGCACCCCTGGTGGAAGACTGCCACAAGTCAAAAATAACATTTGTTCAGGAGGAGCATTTAAAGATTTTGATGCAATATGAAAAACAGTAAATATTACTTTAACACAAAATTGCTGCCACTTCCGGACAAGAACACTGCATAATCTCGGGTTTACGGGCTTGCGTATGATAAAAAAACTGAGATATGGCAGTTTTCTGCTATTTGAAACATCAGATGCTAGTGAGAAGAAAAATCAATTATATGCTGTAGAATCCTTATCGTTACGATTTGGGTTGTGCCACTTTTCCAGGACATGGATATGATGACAAGCACTTATAAGTACTAGTTATCTCAAAATTCAATTTTTTTGACTTATGGCAGTCTTCCACCAGGGGTGCGATATGCTTATCAAACTAGGTCATTGTTCTTCCGTAAGCCCTGCTTGATGAATCGATCCGGTACTTAACTCCGTCAGATTGTTGGTGATTGCAATATGGCGACGCAGCGAACGCGTTGGCTTCAGTCCCTCCCCTTACGCTGCCGATCTATTCCTCTATATCTGTGATTACAGTATTGAGCTCTATTACATACTGGAGGAAGCACTGCATGATGAAAAATCGTGACGGTAGGGTTCGCGGTCCGCCATGAAAGTGAACGTATAATTTAGCTCCTATCCCGTATCTCCTTCTAACAAACTCATGTGTATTAATGGAATTATGAAGATGTATTGGCGTTTTTAAAACACTTTTATGAATGAAACGTTTCAATATAAACTACTTGATGCTTTTTAAGTACATAACAAAACTAATTTCATATCGTAATGGTTTGGTAAAAATATTTCTTTAATCTCAATCAGGCGTGAATGTACATTGGTATACAGTTGTAAACACTCGCATTTTAAATATTAAAATAACTTCACAATAGGCCTTCATTTTGCGATATTATGCTTGATTTCGATATATAAAGAGAATAGACAAAATCTGTTCTAAGTGCTTTGGAAATGTATAAACCGTGACCTTCAACTTTACCGTTTCTGTACTGGATACAAATCACTTTTTTTTTTAAAATAATTCATTTAGACTAGCGCAAATTTATTAAAACTTGAATTAAAACTTGATATCAGCTACCATTAGACAGCGATTGCTGTAATATATTCCTGCATGGTACCTACTACTAACCACATTACGAACCAGAGGCGTAACGGGGGGTTTTGGGGGGTTTGAACCCCCCCAATTGATTAAAAAAAGGAAAATTTCTTAAAGTCTGCTTATAAATTGCTTAATACGAGTATAAAGCGTGGGAAGCTTAAAACTCGTTATTGTGCATCTTAGTTTTTAAAATTTCCCGGGGGAGGACCCCCGAACCCCCCTCTCCCTCGGGGGTATGGAATACCCCCCAAACCCCCTGGATGTTATAACCCCCTCCCAGGGGCGGATCCACGGGGGAGGAAATAGGGGAAATTTCCTCCCCCAAAATTTGCAACATTAAGCACAGATTATTCAAACGGTCAACTTTCTTATAAATTTTGTAAAGACAACATAACCCAAATAGTTAAATTAAAGCAACGGCATTCATTATTTTGAAATACATTTGTAATAAAATGCCAAAAATGTTCATTTTAATTTCAATTGTGTATTGGGAATAATTAATTTTTTTAGTAAAAACTTCCCTCTCTCTTCGGTTCCTCCCCCCCCCCCCAATGTCTCTCTGGATCCGCCCCTGCCCCCTCCATATGGTCGGCCTGGTTACGCCTATGTTACGAACCAGTTGTCTTTTTGGAACAATAATTTTTTGAAGGTGTCCTGGAAAATTGAAGACTGATGGTACATCATCTTTTAGTAATTTTACAAGTGCACCAGACCTTGACTGATAGCAATCAGCTTAATGTACTGTACGCTGTGGGTGACCAATATTCTCTGCGCATTGCTTGAACCCACTTCTTCGGAATATCAGGCCAAGAAAATGGAAACCTGTACAAACAGGCAAGAAAAAGACAAGCGTTCGTGGCTATGCTACGCTTGAGGCTAAGTCAGATTTGGCCAGTATCCTCAAATGTTCCAAACAAAAATAACCTACTTGTGAAACTTAAGTTCACTTCCATTTCTCTGGAGCTCTGTGCAGCCATATACCACGCAATATTTGACCATTTTGTCATGAAAAATAATAAATACACATTCATAAATATAATGTTTAACATAGGAAACACACTTCACCAATACGTACGGTGTAGCCAACTTAACAACAAGTGAACGTCACGATTTATTTTAAGTTTGGGAAATGCGCACAATGTGCAGGATAACGTCACGATTTATGCAATTCCAAAGCACAGCTGTTGTGTATCCTGTTTATATATTGAGATCACTGGATTACAGTATATAGATTCAATACGTGAGGGCAAGTCCACTTAAAACTTTTCTGAGGGCTCAAGGGTTCCCCAGGTTCCTGCTCTACTATTTATTCCTTTGACCCAATCCGGCACATTTGTGCGGGTTTATTCTGCATCAAATCACTGCCATTGAGATGCCCGGAACTTACTACTTGCATTTGTTTACTTTATTCGCATGAAATAGGAACGTGTTTGGATAATGGTTATGAAGTAATTATTACGGTTTGTAAGAATTGCTTGAAGTTGGTGTGTTAACAATGTAGTTAAGATTCCTGCTCCTCTCTCTCCTGTCAGATATGGAATGTGTAAAAACGGAAAAGTGTTCAGATTTGAAACATGTTACCGGCAACATAAAGGAAGAACATGAATATGAACCTTTTGCGGACGACTCAGTTGAAGCAGAAGTCGAAAATACCGGCTTGAAATCAGAGGAGGATGAGACAATACCTTTAAATTCAGTACAAACAGTTTATGTAAAAGGTGAACCTACTGAAGATAAGTTATTACTGTACAAAGTCCAAGACAGGAAGGGCGTGCAGTCGTGTGACGAAATTGTATGTCAAAAGAGCAATCTGGCCCATCGCAAACCAAGCAAATCCTTTGCTAACGAAGAATGTCCGTTCGTATGTAAAGTGTGTAACAGAGCCTTCTCCAAGCGATCCCTTCTAGGAAACCACATACGAACGCACACTGGTGAGCGACCTTTTTCTTGCAATTTGTGTGAAAAGGCTTATTCCCAGAGCTGGCATCTGAAAGACCACTTACGCACCCACACCGGGCAAAAGCCGTTTGCATGTCATCTCTGCAGCAAAACTTGTTCTCGCAGTACGGATCTTAAAAAGCACCTGCTAACTCATGTAGATGACAAACCATTTTCGTGTGACCAGTGCGGCAAAGAATTTTCACAGAATGGACATCTGAAGGTGCACTTACGTACACATACAGGAGAGAAACCATTTGTATGTACTATGTGCAACATGAGCTTCTCGCGGAATTGGGTTCTGATCGCTCACGTGCGCACACATACCGGTGAAAAGCCGTTCTCTTGTGACACATGCGGCAAGACTTTTTCTCGAAGTTCAGTTTTGAAATTACACATTCGCACTCATACTGGGGAGAAGCCATTTTCATGTGACGTATGCAATAGAGACTTTTCCAAGAAAACAGACCTCTCACGGCACCAGCGCATTCACACCGGCGAAAAGCCATACACGTGCCATTTATGCAGTAGAGCATTTGCACAAAGATCGGTTCTCAAAGCTCACGTGCGGTCACATTTAGGGGAGAAGCCATATTCGTGTACCATATGCTCTAAGTCCTTTACTCATGGTTCCGTTCTAAAATCACATCTACGTACTCATACAAAGGATAAAAGACTGTCTTGTGATGTATGCCAGATGGAATTTTCCGAGAAAACTGCTCTCGCAAATCACGTTCTTATCCATGTTGGAGAAAAGCGATTTTCTTGTAACAGATGCAAAAAGTCATTCTGTCAGAAAAGTCTATATGAGAAGCACTTGTTAATCCATATTGATAGAGAAGGGACCCTGCAATGATTTGTACAGATAGTGTACAAACAAGATCCTATTGTGGAAGATAGCTATGTATATGCAAGGGTTGTCTGAAAAGTAAGTTACACTATTTTTTTTTATCCATGTGATAGGCGGGAAAAATCTGAGAGTCACAGGGAATTTGTGTCTGGGTATATTGGCAGCACTGTAAAATTCCTGCATGTGTGTGTGTCCATCCGTCCAACAGTCAGGCTGCAGCAACTTTGGAGATGCCGCTTGCTCCTACCGCCGATTGCAATGCGTTGGTGTTATTAGTTTTCTGACAGCAAAAATAAAAATTAAACTGAAATTAATTGTGAGTTGTGTAGTATTCATGGTAATGACATTATGTCAAGGCCAATGGTTTCTCGTTGGCACCAATCGTTCATTGAAGGGAGAACAACATTACAGGATGAACATTGAAGCTGCTGCTGCCCTTCCACTTCCCGATCTCTGTGACTGTTGTTGAAGATGCCGAAGGATCATTGAAACCGATCGGCACCTAATGTTTGATGACATCCTTTCCCAACTGTGCATCACTTCACAGGATCCTTTCTGAAGATCTGACTCTGTCAAAAGTGCGTGCAAGATGGGTTCTATGCTTGCTTACAGAACAGCATGAAGACCAGAGAGTTGGTGCTGCATTGCAATTTCAGCAATTTTTTGCCAATGAGGGAGACAGTTTATTTGACTGAATATTGACCAAAGACGAAACATGGATCCATCACTAGACATCCGAAGCCGAAAGACAGAGCTTGGAGTGGAATGGAAAGGATGAGTCAACACCAAAAAAGTTGTGGAATCCGCTGGAAAGCTCATGACAATGGTCTTTTGGGATTCCAAGGAGGTGGTGTTGATCAATTCCTGCCCCTTGGGACCACGATCACAGCTGCACGCTATTGTGAGGTGTTACAACAACTCAGAAGGGCTATCCAAAACAAAAGGAGGGGAAAGGGGACAAAAAAAGTTTTTTTGTTCCACCACAACGCGTACTCACATGCTGCTCATCAGACTCAAGATCTGCTTGAGAAGTTACGATGGGATATTTTTCGGACATCCACCATACTCCCCGACCTTGCACTAAGTGACTTCCACCTGTTTCTGCAGCTGAAACAACATCTTGGGGAAGACGCTTAGCAAACGAGGATGATTTGAAATAAAAAGTTGAAAGATGGCTAACCAGTAAGGGGGCGGAATCGTATGATACTGGATAGAAAAAATCTGATGTGAAAGTCACATAACTTCCTCTGCCCAAAAAAAAGTTAGCAGTATTCACATATCCTTTTACAGAATCGCAAGACACAATTTTACGCTATTATTATCCTATAAATACCTAAATTTTTACAAACAGTGGGTGAACAGTGGGTGGCCTGTAACTACCCTCAGAGAATTTTTTCGAAAAAAAGTTTCAAATAAAAGTTTTAGCTCTCAGTAAAAGGAACACATGTGCAAATTTTAAAGAAAATCGTTAGAGCCGTTTTCGAGAAAATCGCGAAAAACGAAAATTTCTTCATGTAAAGTCCCCTTAAAAATAAGAGAAATTTGTCGCCAATCTTCGAATCACATCTTCAGAAGGTACCTGACCCAAATACGAAATTTTGTTCTCATACGATTCTCCGTTTCGGAGCTAGCCTGTTCACAAACTTCCACACAGACAGACACACACACACACAGACACACACACAGACATGTTTCCAAAAATAGTATTTTTGGATTCAGGGGGCCTTGAAACGTGTATATATGCCAAAAACTCAACTTCGAATTTTAGGGTCGAAAACAATACTTCCTCTACCTATAGTACCTATGGTACGGGCAGAGGAAGTAAAAACTAATACCACAGTACCAAAAATGTATTGAAAACAAGGTGATTATGTAGGAAAATAAGTTTCATATGTTTTCGAAATATACTTTCTTTTTGTTGAATTTTTAAATATTTTTTTAAAAGTTGACACAGCCCTCATTTATCAGGAGGAAGCATACTGGATGTTGTGTATTATTTTCCTGGAAGTTGACTTTGACAGTGTGCATGCACAAACATCTATCTAAATAATTCTGATTAAAGAATCCTATATCGCATTAGATAGTATTATTATAACTTACAAGGCACATCCATACAGTAATTTTCCCTGGGTCCGTTTACCAAAGCCAAACATAATTTAAACTAAATAGTTATTGCAACATTCAGCAAGTATTCAGCTGTTTTTCAACATATTCGTCACCGGATTTGAAACATTTGTCCTACCATGGCACTAACTTCTGTATCCCTGTGTCGTACAATTCTGTCGCCAGGGATTTGAACCACTGTGTGACAAACATCTCGTCTCTATCATTCTTTGTCATTTCTTGAGGTGTAGGAAAATATGGAAATCACTGGGAGTGAGGTCCGGGCTTTAGGGTGGAGTTTAAAAACCTCCCAGCTGAACTTCTGCAGGAGACTTGCTGGAAGGTGTTTAATCATCCACCCTACTGCCTGGATCTCATTCTCATTGATTTCCACCTTTCTCTCCAGCCATTTCATAAAGTATGGGAATTTTTCCCTCAAAGAGAGAAGTTATAAAATTATTGTAAATGTGTGGTCAAAAATAAGTTTAAAACCTCAAATTCTCTGAATTTTAAGGACTTAGGTGTATTTGAAGTGGTTTCATGTGTAAAATCTGTCGATTTAGTTATTTATTGGGTTGGGTTTCTTTTTTTTTTTGCTATTTTTAGCATGATTTTAACACTCTTTAACACCAAGTAGTCAATAGTAATCAGCTATGTCCATTTTCATTTGAGAAAATATACATCTTAAGGTACAATTTGGTATAAGATTAACTTAAAAAAATATGTGTGGTTAATTACTACGTAAAATAACAAACAGTGACTATTTGCCCCACCCGTAATGTTGATAGTTTTATTAAATTATTATTAATGAGTTAAATAAATGTTCTGACAATCTGGAAACAGTTTATAATTGGTATTGAATCCCTCATACTATCATTAATAACAACATTAAGACCCTAACAGTAATAGCAGAACAGAAAATGAGCTTTTGTTTTGCATCATTAAAATCAGTGTCCAAATCATGTCCCACCCGTAACACATTTTGAAAAACAAATTTAAAATATTTAAAACAAGTTTTAAGTAATGCTTTGCATGCAGTGTGGAGGAGAAGGCATTGTAAATTTTACAGAATGTGAAGAACCAATTCTAGTTTATTCTTTATGATATGTAATAAACAATAATTGTTTATATAATTTGCTAGAATGTCCCACCCGTATTTATGAAATGGCTATACACCTCAAGACATGACAGAGAATGAAAAAGAGATGGACATGGTTGTCACACAGTGGTTCCAAACCCTGGCGGCAGACTTGTATGGCACAGGTATTCAAATGTTGGTCCCATGGAATGAAAACTTTCTCAATTCTGGTGGTGAATATGTTGAAAAATAACCGATCATTTGCTGTGTTTGTTCCAATAAACATTTTCATGAAATTATGTTTTGTTTCTGTAAACAGCCCCAGGAAAACTTACTTTATGGATGGCCTTCGTATGTTGTGATGGATGGATTGAAAACACTACCCTACTTTTCATTACCTGGAAATCACTTTTACGATTTTCCTTGCCTTACCCAGTCACCCTGCCTAACTATACAGTGAAAGGATGATATCTTAATCCCCGTTCCCAAGGCACGTGACTTGACTAGCCTGTTCTGAAATGTATCATACTAGCAGGTACTTGCGGCTTCGCCCATGATAATTAATTGAAAAATTAAAAATTAAGAGTATAATAATTATTAAAGCATTATATTTATTAACACTTGCACGCGAATCATTCATATTCTAAACGATTAATAATAAATGAAACAGCTAAAATTCCGGCTTTAGAGTACATTCCTCGATTAGAAAGCGTCGCCTGGGAAAACGATCTCAGATTCGATTATACAGTTCCGAAGGAACCTGTGAACACATAATACGTATTGTTTCTTAACTGTTTGTTGACAGATGAATATGATGTGAATTTTATTTGATAAATTCAGTGTAATTTTCAGAAATTATATAATTTTTCAAAGGAAGGAGTGGTTTATTTGGATTTTTATAGTTCACGATACTTCCAGGGTTAAACTGTCAATATATTATAGCTGTTGCCCACGGCTTCATCCTCCGTTATTAATTGACTCCAGGATTTTTAAGAAATTTACACTGGCAGTTTATTAAAAATGTTTGTGGTTCAGAGCTATGAAAATTGTAAGTAAAAATAAAATTAGAATATTTGTTCATTGTGTTCATTTCACTTAGGACTTATATAATAAAGAAACGGTTTTCCTAATTTTGTACTCTTCGTGAAAGTTTAGACTGAGAGAGACGAACATCGCCGAGTATACCCGATGTCTCACGAAGTGAGGGAGCGAGTGAGCACGCTATTTAGGGCCGGTAAATTGTATAAGAGTAGATCTTGCACCATCAGAATGGGTAGACTTGTCGTGCAAGGTGGCTTGACCCTCCTGTGAAATGTCGATAAATGCTCGGACATCACATGCCTTTGGTTCGACAAATCACAACCTTAGTAGGCCTACCCGTTCCCATGTCCTGTTGTAGTTTGTTCCCTGCGTCGCTCTGCGTCACCTCACGTCACCAAACTGCGTCTCAACTTGCGCCCGGCCTTAGGCTTTAGGCCGGGCGCAAGTTGAGACGCAGTTTGGTGACGTGAGGTGAGGTGACTCACCGTGAGTTTTGTGAAACGCACAGATAAATACAACAGCGAATGTTCGCACGCAGGGTGAGGTGACGCAGTATCAGCGCGTCCGTGAGCTGCGAAGGTCTGTGACCATGCTAAATTTCTCACTAGTGACTGCGACCTGCGCGGGCTGTGCGCAAGTTGAGACGCAGTTTGGTGAGGTGAGGTGTCTCACCGTGAGTTTCTGTGAAACACAGAATTAAATACAACAGCGAAGGTTCGCGCGCAGGGTGAAGTGAAGCAGTTTCAACGCGTCCTTGAGCTGCGGAGGTTTGTGATCGTGCCACAGTTTCTCACTAGTGACTTTTCACTGCGCGTGAAAAGTTGTTTGTCCACCATGGAGGAGAAATTAATTGAGGCAAGTCGAGGGAGAAAAAAATAGTAACACACCTCACATTAAAATTTTAGATTTGGGAAGAAATTGCGAAGGACATTGGAAAGAAATGTGATAAGTTGTTTATAATTTTTTTTACTTAAATAAGATTAATTTATTTGAAGGGAACAAGGGTAAAGCGGTAGTAGTCTCCGTTTTTATGGACTTTGAGGTAACAATGCCTTCTAGTAGTGAATTTGGAATTTTGGAATACGTTTAAGGAGAAAGCGGTAATATTATAGGCAAAATAAATCATATAAAGGGGAAAAAGGATCGTATTCCATGCAGTTTGTACAGGTGAAAGATTAATGTCCGCTCTGAAAGTAAACAAACCTCTTCTCTTCAACTCTTCGTATTTATTGTTTATCAGTTTGTTGCTATGCTCTTTTCAATCAAAAGCGTTTCTTGAATTAATTTCTATACAATGTGTTCAATTTGTTCTCCTATAAATTCCTTTTTCGTTTTCCGCTGTACCCTTCATTTGTTTTAGATAACATTTTATATGCAGTAGATTTTCGACGAAAAGAAAAAGTTGCATAAGCACGTATAAATGTGTATATTTTCTATACAGATGTATATCATAACTAGTATAAACTATAAGAATATACGACAAGAATTAGTTTCAGATTTGTAATTAAAAATAAAATGGAGTCATCTTGAAATTTATTTTCAACTTACTTTCATAAATGTGTTATAATTATGTACAGTAAAATTGCTCCATGCTCCGTAACAAACGTTTCTGAAATGAAACATTTTCTCAAAATGATTTTACCAATTAGTTACGTTTCGCTTTATATTGTTTTCCCGTTCAGAGTGAAACTTAGTATCTCACCGGAATTCCAAAAATAACCTTAATTTAAATTGAATTGAATGATTGAGTGTTATAGTGTCATTAAAAATAAGAAACCAAAACGTATTATATTTATTAAAGTTTATATATTTATTATGTCTTAAAGATGATTTTTCATATCATAATTATTAATTATATGTACAATATAATATGATCGCTGATTGTAAGAATTCGCAACATTACATAAAAAAATTTAAATTTGTAGGAAATTAATACATTCCTCCCAGTGTTGACTCGTAGCTAAAATTAGTGTGGGTGCTGCTCCAGAAAATGATTAGCCTTCGTTTTAAATAGCGTGCAAAAGGAAACATGCATATTTAAAAAGAAAATTGGGAAAACCTAACTTTGCGCCCCCATGCGAGTCCCTTACTCCAACTCTCTAACTCCCTCCCCTAGCGGCGGCATTTGAACTACTAGTAGCGACGGTGGCGCCATCTCTTAATGAACTGATGAAACAGAAAAAATAGTTTATTTCTTCTCTTCCTTTCCCGTCTCCTTCCTCACCCTACCTACCTATTCGAAACCTATTCCTAATAGTAAATTTTGGATCGACCGGGATTCGAACCCGGGACCCCTAGCATTATAGCTAGGAGTCTTGACACTACGCTACGAGTGAATGTTGAGCACTGAAGGAAGCTTTCTTGTATTAGAGTTATGTTAGGGGGATTTCATAAGTTTTAATGCAAGAATCGGTTTTTATAAGTAGTGTTGGTACAAGGGAATTTTCCTAATCAATTAAGCCACATTTTATGTTATAATACGGCGTTTTTTTATAATTATGAAATATTATGTTTGGTACAAGGGTATTTTTTGTATTTTGAAATAGCCTATTTTGTTGGAAGGATCGTTTTTATAATTGTGGAATAATATGTGGAGGTGCAAGGGGCTTTCTTTATTGTGAAATATTAGGTGACATATCAATTGCAATTATGCATTACCGGCGTTGAGCAACGGCTACAGGCATGATGGTATGCGTTGCGGGGAAGTGGAGCAGGCGGCACGCGGGAAGAAGCCGAGAGGGGTGGAAGCTGCCAGGCGAGTGGCGAGTGGAAAGGGGAGCAGCATGGGGCACAAAGTTCTATTATTCAGAAACTTGAAAAGACCCTAAAAGAACAAAATCGAACTTTTTTTACTTACTGTAATTTAAATTGTTACAGCTCAAGCTTGATCTATTCGTTAAAAATTAAGTCGATTATTCTTGTTTTAATTTTCGCGAAAAGATCGATAATTTTCTCCTTCATCTGCCATGGTTCAAGTTTTCTGTTAAATAAAAGTGCCGAAATAAATGAATCAAATAGAATAGCTGGAAACAAGACAATGATCTAATTCTACACTTGATCACATTCAAGAATATGGTACATGGTTTTTAAGCACATCACAAGGGCACTGTGGAAGTGACAGTGCTCGCTCTCTCTCGCAGCCTGCGCGCCAACCGCGGCCTTCCCCTTCCTATGTGAGCATGCGCACAACAGTCAAACAATACGCTGCTGGAACTTTGAAGAGCACAGTTCCGTACAAAGATGTTCTTTTGTTTTTAATAAACTGGTGGATGGCTACTGGCATTAAGCTGAAGGATTATATATTCTACAGCTATAAAGAAGAATTAAACAAAAAGGGACTCATTACCGGGTATATTAAATTTTATCGATAATATCATGTGGAAATAGGGGTCGCCATTGCTCCTCACAATAAAAATGCGGCTATATAGTTTTTGTTCAGTTCCAATAGATCTAGACGCATTGCATCCTTCAGCATCTACTGACTCGTTGATGAAGCCATGCAACTCAGAAAATTGTTCAGGGTTACATGGTAATAATTCCTAGATTTTTCATGACAAAAATCGTCCTTAAGGATAAATTCTCAGTGCGTCTTTCTTTTCTTTAAACAACGTTTTTCGGAATCTTTTCGTTTAATGATGTTAAAATTATTTATTCTTAGAGTTCATCCGACTATGATTCCGAACTTTGTAAAGATTCTATGAACATGGCAGTCATTGTGCACATTGCTCACTACCTCATAGATACGCAGTTGTGATAGAACTGCCTCCCAAGTTTCGCTCTCCCTGCGCGCAGTTGATTGAATCCTGCTTCCCTGCGTCACCTCACGTCACCAAACTGCGTCTCAACTTGCGCTCGGCCTTAGTGTATGTGTTGTAAATCCGAGTTCCTCCATTATGTAGGAAGTCGGATTTGTTACACATACACTAAATATGTAGCAGGAATAGTATATTGCGATACAAGGGCGGAAAGGCACGTTTACGGGTCGAGGAAACAGATTGAAAACCTTTTAAGTTTTCGAGACCCGTAAATGCCTTTACGGTCCGTGTGTTGCATGCTATTTTTTGCACGACGGTTACTTATATCAATTTAATTATATAAATTGTGATATTACCTGAAAATATTATGTATATACAGTCTTGAAGAATGGTGCTTATTTCAGAAAGGGATTCGCATTTGTTATTGTTTATGGCAACCGAATATTTATAAAGCGAGGAGGCCTTGGTCATTTCTGCTCGCAAATAAGCATTTGCGGGCGGTAAAGTAACTTTCCGCCCGTCGCCCCTAGTAACAAGTCACTTTCTGCCCGTCGCCCCTAGCAACAAGATTGCGTGTGGTAACAGTGGCGGATGCAGAAATTTTTTTCGGGGGGGGATTTGATAGGTAGAAAGAATACTAAAAAAAATTAATCAACTTACCTATACAATTAGTTTATAAAACTGGCCACTTAGAGTACTTTTTTCAAATTTCGGGGGGGGGGATGTAACCCCCTATCCCCCCCCCTGCGTCCGCCACTGTGTGGTAATGTCAAGTTACGATCCATGTAAACAACTTTCGTAAGTAACACTTACCGGTACTAGCTAAGGAGTGCAAAAAAGCATCTTTATCTATTAGGAATTTAAATATTTCCGAAAACGGATATAAAAAGGTGCGTAAAATTTGCCTTATTGACTAGCATTTATAGCCTATTATTTTTACTTTATTCTTTCAACTTTATTCTTTCAACTTTCGGGGGATCGAGGGGATATATCCCCCCCCTGGGACAATCACTGGCTCAAGGGTTCTCCAATCCGGCGTGTATTCTGCATCAAATCACTGCCATCGAGATACCTGGAGCCCTTTTACTACTCACATTTGTTTACTTTACTTTATTCGCACGAACTGAGGCACACCGGCCCGGTTGCATAAAAGCTCCAGATATCTTCTAGACAGCTAATCGTTCTATACATATATAGACTCGATAAACACCTTCCCATTTCCGAAAGCGAATTTGCTCAAGAAATAGCTATTGTCAGATAAATGAGTTGAGCACTTTGTCAATAGATGGAGACACGGTGCTTACTCTAACATCAAGTTGGCCGTGATTGAATAGCAACCAATCGGAGCGCTTCTTGCTATTCTATTCAAAATGGCTGAATTATCTTTCTGCTTTTCCTTGCCTGCTGTTTGTCTGCTAAAATGAATGTAAAACGTGAGATAAACTACGGTAATTTCGATTTCGAGACTTGTGCATTAGAGAAAAAATGTCACCCATCACAATCTGACAACATAATGCGTAAAACGTAACACATTAATTAAGTTATAGCTAATTTACCACAGAAAGGAATGCTTCGATGGTTGTTCCCAATTCTAATGATGGGCAATTTAACGCTGAAAAAGGCATGCTTGCAGTTGTTCCTTATTTAATATGATGGCCTATTTATCCATAGGTCATTCCTTTGACAGCCTGATTCTTTCCGAAACTCAATATCGTCAAAGATCTAATTCTTTCAGGGAATACTTTTTGCTTTACACATCTCTAGGCCTAATTATTGCCTCAGGATGAAGATGACGAGAAAGATGATGATTATGTATTAATATTCGTGCTGTAAAATGGCAATATTTTCTTCATAAAGTGTTGCATCACAAAATAAAATTAATATACTTAAGCTACATTTTTTTCCGAATCTGAATATCATCGTAGGCTACTTCTTGAAAGGATTGCTGTATTTCTTTCAGGGAATATTTACTTCTGTATAGACCTAGGCCTTATACGATCTGGCATTGAAAATGACCAGCAAGAAAATATGATGTGAATTAATATTCGCGATGTTTTCTTAAAGTATTAACTTACAACAGAAAATGAAATTAATACAAACAAACGATGGATACAATAGCCTAGGCTATAACAAAGTTCATCTAACCGATAATATACAATTTTTCTAGTACAGTATTATGAATTATTTCACACACAAATTAATAACCAATGTCAGTTTCATTACTACTTTTAATTTTAATACCATAACAAGCTAGTAACATAATGTAAGATTAAATGCTAACATAATAACGAAACATACATCAACATAAATATTTCGCATTTCCGCCATGTTGCGTGTTTATCTACCGTTTCGCCAGATATCTAGTGATTTATGGTGCGATAGTTTGTAGGGCGTTTTATTGAACGATTAGCCGCCATCGAACGTTTCAGAAACGCTTACGGATTGAATAATGCCATCTAGTAGATATCTTACGTTTCGGAAACCCGGCGACAGTCACACGATTTGCAACTCATGGGTTTCACCATAAGCTGTGTATGACTAGAACGCAACAAGATTGCGTGTGGTAATGTCAAGTTACGATCCATGTAAACAACTTACCGGTACTAGCTAAGGAGTGCAAAAAAGCATCTTTATCTATTAGGAATTTAAATATTTCCGAAAACGGAAATAAAAAGGTGCGTAAAATTTGCCGTATTGACTAGCATTTATAGCCTATTATTTTTACTTTATTCTTTCAACTTTCGGGGGATCGAGGGGATATATCCCCCCCCCCCCCCCCCTGGGACAACCACTGGCTCAAGGGTTCTCCAATCCGGCGTGTATTCTGCATGAAATCACTGCCATCGAGATACCTGGAGCCTTATTTACTACTTACATTTGTTTACTTTACTTTACGCACGAACTGAGACACACAGTCACACGATTTGCAACTCATGGGTTTCACCATAAGCTGTGTATGACTGGAACCTACCACCAGCCAACTGAGGGATGCGTGTGCCTGCTGTGTGAGGCAGAATGTGAAAGATATCACGCCTTGTGGTGCAAGAAGAGAACCGTCTCACTCACGAAATTCTGCAGCGAGTGAAATACACAATCCCATGCACATTTGTGCGCAATTCCACCTTCATTCATTTATTCGCACGAAATAGGAATGTCGGTAACCGGAATGTCTTTGGATATGGTCCTTTATGAAGTGTAATTAATACGGTTTGTAAGAATTGCTTGAAGTTCGTGCTTGTAAGTTAACAGGGTGGTTAAGATTCCTGCTCCTCTGACTTCTGTTAGATATGGAATCTGAAAAAGCGGAAAAGTGTTCAGATTTGCAACATGTTACCAGCAACATAAAGGAAGAACATGAACCTTTTGCGGACGACTCAGTTGAACCAGAAGTCGAAAATACCGGCTTGAAATCAGAGGAGGATGAGGCAATGCCTTTAAATTCAGTACAAACAGTTTATGTAAAAGGTGAACCTTCTGAAGAAGAGTTATTACTGTACAAAGTCCAAGACGTGCAGTCTTGTGGCGAAATTGTCTGTGAAGAGAGCAATCAGGTCCATCGCAAACCAAGCAAATCCTTTGCTAACGAAGAATGTCCGTTCGTATGTAATGTGTGTAATAGAGCCTTCTCCAAGCGATCCCTTCTCGGAAACCACATACGAACGCACACTGGTGAGCGCCCTTTTTCTTGCAATTTGTGTGAAAAGGCTTATTCCCAGAGCTGGCATCTGAAAGACCACTTACGCACCCACACCGGGCAAAAGCCGTTTGCATGTCATCTCTGCAGCAAGACTTGCTCTCGCAGTACGGATCTAAAGAAGCACCTGCTGACTCATGTAGATGACAAACCGTTTTCGTGTGACGAGTGCGGCAAAGAATTTTCACAGAATGGACATTTGAAGGTGCACTTACGTACACATACCGGAGAGAAACCATTTCTGTGTACTATATGCAATATGAGCTTCTCGCGGAATTGGCTTCTGATAAATCACGTGCGCACACACACGGGAGAAAAGCCGTTCTCTTGTAATACATGCGGCAAGACTTTTTCTCGGAGCTCGACTCTGAAATCGCATATTCTTACTCATACTGGGGAGAAGCCCTATTCATGTGACGTTTGCAATAAAGACTTTTCCAAGAAAACAGATCTCTTACGGCATCAGCGCACTCACACCGGCGAAAAGCCATACACGTGCCATTTGTGCAATAGAGGATTTGCACGAAGATTTGTTCTGAAAGCTCACGTGAGATCACATTTAGGGGAGAAGCCATATTTGTGTGCTATATGCAGTAAGTCCTTTACTCATCGTTCCGTCCTACAATCACATCTAAGTACTCACTCAGAGGATACAAGATTCTCTTGTGATGTATGCCAGAAGGAATTTTCCGAGAAAACTGCTCTCGCAAATCACGTTCATACCCATGTTGGAGAAAAGCGATTTTCTTGTAATAGATGCAAAAAGTCATTCTGTCAGAATAGTCTATATGAGAAGCACTTGTTAACCCATACTGGGGAGAAGCCCTTTTCATGTGACGTTTGCAATAAAGGCTTTTCCAAGAAAACAGATCTCTTACGGCATCAGCGCATTCACACCGGCGAAAAGCCATACGCGTGCCATTTATGCAGTAGAGCATTTTCACGAAGATTTGTTCTCAAAGGTCACGTGAGATCACATTTAGGGGAGAAGCCATATTTGTGTACTATATGTACTAAGTCCTTTACTCATCGTTCCGTCCTACAATCACATCTAAGTACTCACACAGAGGATAAAAGACTCTCTTGTGATGTATGCCAGAAGGAATTTTCCGAGAAAACTGCTCTCGCAAATCACGTTCTTACCCATGTTGGAGAAAAGCAATAGGTGCAAAAAGTCATTTTGTCAAAATAATCTATATGAGAAGCACTTGTTAACCCATACTGATGGAGAAGGGACTTTGCAGTGTACAGTTAGTGTACAAACAAGACCCATAATCGAAGTTAGATAAATATATACGAGGGTCGTCTCAGATGTTACGCTATTTTTTTTATCCATGTGATAAGCGAGAAAAGTCTGAGAGGTGCAGAGAATTGCCATCTGGGTGTAGTGGTAGCACTGTAAAACTCCTATGTCAGGGCGTCCATCAGTTCGGCTCCAGCTTGTTCCTACCGCTGATTTCTGAGTTCGTGATGTTAGTTTTTTGACAGCAAAAAATTTAAATTTAACTGAAATTAATTGCGAGTTGTGTAGTGCTTATGGTGAAGGGGACGATATGTCAATATGGTTTCTCATTTGTACCAATCGTTCATTGAAGGGAGAACAACATTACAAGATGAATAACGAAGCTGCCGACCTTCCACTTCCCGAGCCCTGACTTGTGTTGATGTCTGAAAGGTCATTGAAACCGATTGGCGCCTAACGCTACGTATTTGGGATAAGCCCACTAATGGCCGAGTGCACCATTCTCCGGTTTTCTCAGCTGTTTCGTTACCACAGTAAACGTAATACCGGGGTATTCTCAAAATCTCTGTGCAACATTGCTAAGATACCATGGTTTGCTAATGCTTGGAAATATTGCAGTTACTCTGCTCTGAATCCATTCTCATTGATGGTTTCTTCCATGGCCGCTAAGTTCTCTCTCTCTCTGCACATCTACCAGTCACGGTGGCTCATCTAGGCTATTGGTTTTCCAAATTCAATTTATTTGTTGCCTTATTTTTCAATAAAAAGATGTTCATAAGGATAAAAGGGAATATTATATTGCATATATATGTCGTCTGAATTCATACTTTTAATTCAAGCACCATAGATACTGCACCAATCGTGAAATGAGTTGGTTTCGCCTACTACTGGTTTGGTTGAGGTGAGAAAGGAAGGTCATTTCAATCGATGTTACAGCACAGTATTTGCAAAGATATGCACCATCGTTCATTCTTCAAAAAGACCCCACCTGTCTCTCATTATTCTTTATGTTCAATTAGCTTTTGGCCTAGATATCATAAATATGATACATTACGCTGATCTCCATTTTGGAAAGAAAACCGCGGTTTTCTCACTTTACAGCTCCTTCACGGCCGGTTTGCATCTTGCCACTGTAAAAGTCTAAACCAAGCTCGGTGCAACGAAAGTATGACTTTACCGGGGTAAACTAAGTAACTTTACCGCGGTATTCTGAATACCGAGGTTGGTGCACTCTGCCATAAGTATAGCCAAAATCCGGTAAAACATCTGAGACACCAAACAAAAAGTTCTTTTTTGTTGGCCTGTGTAATATAATGTTTTACAAAGTATACAGAGAAGAATGTAAATATTGTAAATTCAGAATATAGCTTCTGTACACTTATTATATTATTAGAATATGAAATAACTTATAGGCAAATCTACAAAGACATTATAACTAGTTGAGGTATAAGGGGGATATTTATGTATAATGTAACACCATGGATGTAATACCAATGCTTATGTTGCTTGGAAACAAATTCAAAGTAACATAAGTGCCAAGTTATATTAATGTACTTTCGGTATTATTATAATCAGTGCTTTTTTTCTAACAAAAAAGGTGGCGGTACTCACCGAAACTTTAACTGAATCACAACAGGAGCTCTCACACTTCTCCCAGAAGTCATTTTTCTGAGTTAATGTCGAATAGTCGTGCCTAACATGGCCAGAAATGTTTCTCCCCTGAATTGCAGTAAAATTACCGGTACTTGCGACGTTCTCTAAATATTAATTTTATTCACTGTTCGCAGGTTTATGAGATACTTCAAAAACATCGTCATGCACTCTTTTATTGAGCATCGGTTCAAAATAATTACATATTTTGCTCATTTCACTTCTCTACTTGTGAACCACGTGCAAACCTTGATCCTACAATTGTACTAAACAACTGTGAATTCACTTGCCTCTGCATCACAAATGAAGGGTTTTCTTTTCAAATTATATGTAAGCAACCTATGCAGTTAAATTTAAACACGCTCTAACCCCTGATTAACTATGGTGGTTAGCTATTTATTACTTGTTTGTTACTACATTAGCATTAACTGCACTTGGTGCAATACTTGTACTGTTAGAATGGCCTTGGCCACAGGATCAGTTTGCCGAGGGCTGGAAAAACCAACCCCACTCTCTTGCAGTCCAGTAGCCAATTTACAGAAACTATAATGTGTTTGTCGGCCGCGGTGGTCTAGAGGTAGCGTGCCCGCCTCTAGATCCGCAGGGCGCGGGATCAAACCCGGCCGCGGTCGATGGATTTTTCAGGACGTAAAAATTCTGGGCACGGAGTCCTCCGGGAGGGACTTTAAGCTGGGGGTCCCGTGTCGTAGATTTACGGCACGTAAAAGAACTCCAAGCCTAAATTAGAGCCTCTGGACAAAATTTCTCGGCCCTTTCACGTCCAAGAAATACTTAGTTTCCAGAGGGGGGTTGCGAGGCGATGGGCTTACCACCTGTCCCTCTACCGTCTCTCGGAAAATAAGCATATCAAAATTAGTATAGGTAATGAAACCTCCATTGGAGGCCCCTTCGCCCCACCTGGGGATCATAGGGTAACAGATACAGATACAGATAATGTGTTTGTACCTAGGCTATTATGTATGTACAAATATAACAAAACAAGCTTGATTTTATTTTTATTTTATAGGAATTTGTGAAAGGAATATTCCGGGCAATATCCAATTTTTTTAAGGAAAAAAAGGTGCCGGTACTGCGTACCGTTGTGTACCGTCACAAAAAAAGCACTGATTATAATACCTTCTCTGACTCCTGTTTTAATGACCGCCTGTGTGGTCTCGTGATTAGAGTTGCTGGCCACAGATTCACAGGCCTGGGTTCGATCCTCGTATTTTTCGGAGGGTGAGTAAAAAAGTAAAGTATTCCCTATACAGGTCATAGAGGCCCAAAGGGTTCTAGGAGATTGAGGCTCCAAGATTTTAGACATTCGGCACATGAAGGTGGTAAGGTTGTCAGCTTTACGTACCTTTACCCCCAGGATTTCTCCTGGTACTCATTTCTGTTAGAGGCTGGGTCGACCCCAGGTCCATAGTGCCACCAGAAGGATTAACCCAATTGAAAAACTCCAACGACCTCACTGGGGATCGAACCCGCTACCTTGCGGTTTGTAGCACAGCGCCTCAACCACAAAGTTATGGCGTACCCATGAGGGTGAAGCCAGAAAATAATTTCCAGGCGGGTCGAAAGTGTCGGGGGTTTGGGGTAAGGAATACCTCCCTCGGAAAATTTGTTAATGTTAAACTAATGAATATATATTTTTTTAAGACATGCCAACTTAAACAAGAAATCGATACGTAAGTTATAACTAGAGACAGGCACAATATGAAGAAAATGTTGCCAAAATATGAAATTTATTTATGCTAAATATGAAATTATGAAGAAAAAAATTAAAAATATTATGAAATGCAATAAATCACCAATTTTATCATCTGAATATTTGTTATTTGATTTAAGACAACACACAAAGGAATATCTACCATATTCACAATGAGAGGGATAATAAAAACACTAGTTAACTGGTAATTAATACGTTAAATATTCACAATATTCTATTCACCTACATTTTTCACATCACATCAACTAATATTTATTACAATAAGATAAAAGCAGCTTTTCAATGTTTTCTGGCAAAAAGTACATCTTCTGTCGGTAAGAAATGTCTGAACTGTGTGTGTGTCTTTTTAATTTTAATTTTTTTTTATGTATAATGCTATTTGTGTGTTGTTTCAGCTGAAACTTTGTGTTTGCAGATACCAGTATTAAAAAATAAATTAATAACAAAATCATTATGTAATTCAGTCACCCATTTGTTCAGAATAAAGATAACGGCGAAAGCCAAATATTAAGTGCACTTTAAGCTCCGCCCACTCGATCACTCAATATTCACATTTTGTTTCTCAGGGAAGCAGGTGACAAACTATCCTTGTATATTGTCGCCGACACTCCCAAATATTAAAAATGAAAGAGTGGCCCTTGTAACAAATATTAAAACTGCTAGAGTGTCCCTTGTACCGAATATTAAAAATTCTAGAGCACCCCTTGTACCAAATATTAAAAATTCTAGAGCGCCCCTTGTACCAAATATTAAAAATTCTAGAGCGCCCCTTGTACCAAATATTAAATGCGAGAATATGTGCCTTGTACCCAACGGTTTGTCAGCCTATTCATCCTCGAAGAATTCGCTAGATCACGGCATAAAATGAATTGCTTCACTGGGGGAGGGCTGGCCGGGATATGTCTCATGCGAAGATGCATCTTATATTTGTTCTTTCCCAAGATATCAAATGTAGCGTAAACATAATTTGAATGTTAGTACAAATTTGTCTTTAGATAATATTACACAGGTAATAAAAAGGACTATATTATTCCATACTTAACACTTTTGTTACAAAATGTGCACATAACAATCGTTCCATCTGTTTTAAAACAGTTTAACTCTGTCACCAATTGCGCATTCCAGATTTAGGCACACGATCCAAATCACCACGAATCGCAAACAACACATAAATGAATATTCCCTCCTCCCTGCTAGTGAGCTGGTTCCTCTAACTGTAAACATCCCCTACCCCCCACCCTTGCTGTCAAGTTAGCTTTCGGAATGCAAAAAAAATTTGACTACCTCCACTCAATATGTAGAAATTCCATTCCCGATCATAATGGAAGTTGGCTATTATTAGAGCGGAATGATGTGCGGTACCTCTTAACAGTTAGAAGTGTTGCCAAATGTCTTAGCTTTCTGGAGTTAGCGGTTTAGGGATTTGAGATGCGATTCCAGGAAAATTTTTCAAAACATTTTAATAATGTGGAAAACTTTATTCATTTGTCAAATAAGTATTAATGAAGGAAAAATTTGCAAATCATACAAAATATGAAGCTTTATGAAGATTTTCACGAAATATGAAGATTTTACCAAAATATTATGAAATATGAACTTTTTTCCTTGCTTGCATTGCCATCTAAACTTCGTGATTCGTAAAGATCCGACTTTTCAGAGCGCTATTAGCCATATTTTAGAATATAAAATTTCATATTTTGCCTATCTCTAGTTATAACACTTATTGCTGTTTATAAGCAAAGTTAATTAACACATGGAACAGTGGAAATAATAGATTTGCATTTACAAGTTCAGTATTTTATTATTAAATAAAATAATTACAGTGAAACCTCTCCATAATGGACACGTCCGGGACCGTAAAAATAGTCCACTATAGAGGGGTGTCCGCTCTAGAGAGGTTAAAAAAATTCTAGAGTAAAATAATCTACAGTACTTACATGAGAGTGTTATACAGTAGATGAAAATCTCTTTAGTTTACACTAATCCATTAAGCAGATATGTTATGCTGTAGGCCTACATATAGCAAAATTCCTGAACATTATAATCCACTTTAGGCCTACCATCAAAATTAAAACCACACTTTTTACAATGGAATAGGCCTACACAACTGTGGTTCTTCAATCTTCACAATATAAAGCATTTTGAGCCTCTTGACGATGTCAAGCGCCTCACTGTACGATGAAACATAGGCGTAACCAGGCCTACCATATGGGGGGGGGGGTATGGAATACCCCCCAGGGAGAGGGGGGTCCTCCCCCGGAAAATTAAAAAAATTAAGATGCAAAATAACGAGTTTTAAGCTTCCGGGGGACCTCCTCGGAAAATTTAAAAAAATTAGATGCAAATTAACGAGTTTTAAGCTTCCGGGGATTGTCCCCGGAAAATTTTAAAAATTAAGATGCAAAATAACGAGTTTTAAGCTTCCGGGGGTCCCCCCGGAAAATTTTAAAAATTATGACGCAAAATAACGAGTTTTAAGCTTCCCACGCTTTATACTTGTATTAAGTAATTTATGGGCAGACTTAAACAAATTATACAATTTTCCTTTTTTTAATCAATGGGGGGGGGGGGTTCAAACCCCAAAACCCTCCCCTCGGTACGCCTATGCGATGAAATGATATGATTTACTCGTCAAGTGTCCGTTAAGAGAGGTTTGAAGAGGCTTTTTAAGTGATTTTTTGTGTCCGTGTCCGTAATATAAGGTGTCCGTGTAAGAGGGGTTAGGGCGTAATTATTATGAAGTTTCATTATAGTGACCTAGGGACCAGAATAATCGTCCGTAAAGAAGGGGTGTCCGTTAAGAGAGGTTTCACTGTAACTGTTTTTCAAAATAAAGCTTAACCAACTTGAATAGAATTTTAGGTTTTGATTTGGGGGATCTGAATTCCCTACGCCGCTGCTGCCAGCGACCCTTGTCGCAACATTCTTCCACCACGGGCCGAGACGCAGAATAGCCTACTTTTGTGTGTTTTTTTTTTAAGGTTTAGTCGATTTTTACATACTTTGTTAATAATGGGGTTGTAGAACAACATCTCTCGGACGAAAAGCGACTTCAACTTTTAGTCCAGTCAATGAATGCTCAAAAGAGGGGTGTAGAGAGAAATGGATGGGATTCAATTTTTTACTTTGGACTTTGTTTGGACTAGTTAGGTGGTAAACATGTTACATGTCCCCACTACAAGGAGGTGAGGGGGTGCAGGGGCCACGTAAAAGCTCCCTTCTGGCGGTTTTTCGCTTATATCTCGTAGCGATAACATTAAAGGTGACAAAATGTGCCACAAGATTAATTCCGTACCGCGTGAGGTGGCCGAGGTCGTAACGTCTTGGACTCGCATTCGGAAGGTCCCGGGTTTAAATCCCGTAGCCGGCCAATTTAACATGTGTTTTTTCATGGTTTCCCCAGTCGTAAAGGCAAATGCCGAAATGGATATTTGTGAGGGTCGTTCACACAAACAAAACAAAATCTCATGGAAATATTTATTGCAACAGATATAGCAAGTGTTCAGCTATTTTTAACACATTCGCCACAGGAATTGAGACGTTTGTCATGCCGTGGGACCAACTTTTGAACACTTGTGTCGCACAAGTCTGCCGCCTGGGATTTGAACCACTGTGTGACAACCATCTCCGCTTCTCTGTCATTTATTGAGGTGTAGGAAAAGATGGGAATCACTGGGAACGAGATCCGGGCTATAGGGTGGATGTTGAAACATCTCCTAGCCAAACTGTTGCAGAAGACTTGCGGGGAGGTGTTTAATCCTCCACCCTACAGCGCGGACCGCACGCCCAGAAATTTTCATCTTTTCTTATCCCTCAAGAAATGACATAGAATGGTAGAAATTGACAGAGAAACGGAGAAGGTTATCACACAATGGTTCAAATCTCAGGCGGCAGACTTTTATGTCGGGAAAAGGTAATCTGCGCCACTTCTACCTTTTCCCCAACCTACAAGATGTAAACTGCGCCACCGACATTTAAATGGCGTCATCGTCATACTAACGCACTAACATTTTCCTTCCCATTTCTCCAGACTTAGGACTGGCTACGAAATAGCATAGGTGTGGTTAAAAATGTTAGGCTTAGTAGCTTTGTCATTTTAAAAGATGTTAAAAACAATACCCTAATTTCTTTTGCATGAACGCTTCTTCACTTATAATTTTTTTTAAAACACTACCCAGATTTTTTTTGCATGAGCACTTTGTTCTCATTTGACGCCTTCTTAATAAAATCAAAACGGGATATTTCATTGTTTATATATTGTTCTCTCCACTTGAGTAGACGAGAATACTTGTCATTTATTTTCGCTGTTCTTCCCTTATTCAATACTTCTCAGTTTTATGTAGGCACTTGTTTGGAACTGGAGAAGTGCATCTAACATGAGGAAGATGTTGGGAGAAGCGTGGTAGAACATCCAATTATATTTTGCGTGAAATGACCTACATATTTCCGTGGCGCAGTATACATATCTCATTTTTATTCTATTTCAAATTAGCTGTCAACCGTGGCGCAGATTACATACACCCTCTATGGCACATGCATTCAAAACTTGGTCCCATGTTATGTCAAATGTGTCTTTTATTTTTTTTATTTAACCTTTATTTTACAACAAGTATATTACAATTGAGATGAGATTTAACAATTGCATATACAGTCGGTCAAATAAAAAACGTCGGACGATTTTTGATAAAGTATCACGAAGGAGCATATGCGCATGTACAGGAAGACTTAAGGTTAGGTTCACACCTGTCTCTTGTCTGTCCATGTATTTTCTTGATTATTTAGTCAGTTTTGTTCCAAAACAAACATGTATAGAAGGCTGTGGTATATGCCTCAAATCCGCCATATTCTTGCATGGAAGTTCTTATAACAATAATGAATAAATTCGCGAGGAATATGTTTATTCAAGGAGCATTTTTAAAGATTTTATTTTATAATACCGGTACTTGTAGTGCAAAATCAATAACTTACGCTCAACTTTTGCAACCAATCTAGCACGAAATATTCGGCCGGCCAGATCCACGGTTCCTATGAAAACTTCCGGTCGCATTAAGAAATATGGAACCTTCTCGATGCTTCAGAGGCCGAAAAATGCAGGTCAATTATAGCCCTAACTACACTTTCTCTCAAGCTAGCATTTGTATGTGGCGAGATGACACAAAGCAAAATGAATTATGACAATACATTAAGTTGAATATCGTGTGTTGCGCTTTCCGCGTTGTTAATTTTTTCCCTCGTTCATTTTTCCCTCCTCTCGCATGGCCGCGCATGTTCCAAATATGATCTGTATTTTATGTTTTTTATAGGAAACTTGTGAACTAATGCGTTAAAACTTTAATTTTAACTTAACTTTATGGACGCCTCGTACATACCATGAATCATTCTCAGCATTTCATCCTGTATCATATCCATTTAAATTAATAAGTTGAAATTTACTCCATAAAATACACCGACGATTGACAGTGCTTAGGATAGAAGTTATGTGAGTGTTCATCAGATAGGGATCTCAAAACATGTTTAAATGATGCAAACTTGACGCTTAATTTATACAGTGTAAGAGCAAATAAAAATGTTGAAGTGTGATGTGATGATGGATAACGAAGTTAGCAGGCTGATATGATTGAGAGGGAAGCGTGTCTAAGACAATAGCATAACGAGACAATTGTGTTGTTCAATTGCAGGATCTGATTGCACAAGATGGCTGCCTTCTCTCCGCTCCTGCTCTTCCTCGTGGTTGCCACAGGTAAGTAAGCTACCCGATATTTTTATGCCTGACATTTTTACTTATGAGGTTTTAAGTTTAATATTCTTAAAAATTGTAGACATTTTAAAAAGCTTCTTAGGTATAGGCCTAATCTCTATATATATAAAAGGCTTTGTCCTGACTGACTGAATGAATGACTGACTGAATGACAGGAATCAACGTACAGCCTAAACCATAACAGGTAGAGACTTGGAATTTTGACAGTACCTTCGTTACATAATGTAGGTGCTCACTAAGAAAGGATTTTGAAAAATTCTGATTCTAAATGCCAAAAATTAAATGTTTTTGAAAATACTTAATCCCTTTTTACATAGAATTATCAATTCCAAATCACAGAATATATTGTTGCCAAATGGTATCAGGTGGGCTTGGAAAAAACAATTGAAATGCACTTTTGACAAATAAGAGAAGTTATCAAAATATTCATGTTATAAATAAATTTTACAGAATGAAATCCACTAAAATAATGGAATCACATAACTTTCTCTACCCTGGACATAGAGAAAACAAAACGAGGTATGGTAATGTGTATATTATTATATTATATCGCATGGTTTTGGAGAGAAAAGTATGAAAGTGATAATGCTTTCTGTTTAATTTCATCTCCAAAACGGCTTTATGGTAACATAAGAGTGGGAAATTTCCCGCCTCGATATTACAATTTTATGTTACAGGAATTTCTGTTTCTTCTTATTTAAACCTCTACCAGGCTTGCTGTGCACTGTACAAGCGATGGGATGCAAAATTCTAGATCCTCTATGAGCCATAAAAAACTATATATCGCGTTTTATGAGGGAATAGTTTGAGTGTAATAAGTCGTTCTTCCTATTTCAAATTATAAATGCCTATATAAGGACCTAGAATTGAAAATTGAAAATCCTTCATAAGTTAATTTCCAATTACAAAATACAAAACCCGGGCGACGCCGGGTCTTTTAAGCTAGTATAGTATATTTCAGAGCTCCACAAGGATCCATTTTTGAACTGCTATTATTTCTGTTTATCATAGGTAATCCCACGACAGTTTACAAGTTTATCGATAGATTCGCGACTGCGCAACAGGAGAAAACCAACATAACTGGTGAAACTCGTAATCTGGAGTTTAATTTATTATGAATATTCCATTCATGAATCGAGTTACCATGTTCTAACCAGTGCTACCAATGGTGCATATGAGACATAGTTAACTTAATTCAGGTAAGCTAACAGCAGATCAGAATAAAAGCACACGAACTGGCTTGCACCGAATCGAAATTGTGTTTTTAATCAATGCACGTTTATATTATTTCAATTTCCAAATAAGTTATGTTGTATAAAATAATCTTATTTCGTGCTGCTTAGTGGCAGCAATCACGGCACACTGATACTTAGGTGTCCAGTAACGAGCAGACGATTTTGTCGATAAAACAGCATCCTCGTATTAATAGCAAGCATTTTTAAAGATAAACGATCGTGATTGGTCTAAATCCGAGGAATCGCTAAACGTTATTGGTCAATATCAAACCCGCGGCGTATGAGTGGAATAGTCTTTTTAAATAAAGTAGGGATGGGTCCTCGATACCTCGATACACTAGATACTTGCATGGCATCGGCATCGAGCGATAATTCAGAAAACTAGCTCGATACTTTTTCGATACTTTGGTAATTCTGCAATTCTGAATTAAGTGAGAATGCTAGTATTTTTTAACAAAAACTTGTAAGTCGACTGTTTCAAAACCTAATTTTAGTTTGAATGTAGAGTTTAAAAATAATTATAGGCTAATGATAATATTAAATTTTTTCTCATTAAATATGCACACTTAATTAATTCAGTTGGTATTACACAGTTCTCTCAACTTTTAATTGTTAATATACCTATTTATTGAAACTTGAAATGTTGACGGTATCGAATATCGAAGTATCGAGTATCGAGGGAAAAATCATGTATCGGTATCGAGTATCGAGCATCGAGCATCGAGAAAATCTGGTATCGACCCATCCCTAAAATAAAGTATTTCAGTTCTTAATTTATACCCTATTTTGCCCCTTAGGTAGCAATGACCTGTGAAAACAAACCCAGTACGTGACCAAGACACTTGCTTTGATGTTATATTTGATAGAGATAGACTGTGTACTTATCTAATGTGTACAAAAACCGTTATCTTTATTGAAAGACCGCAAAGGCGATATTATTCCCAAATCTTTCGTTTGCTGATGCGGAAAAGGATGATATTAATTATCAAGTAAAACATGCTTAAACATTAGGGATGAGAAAAGTACTCAAGTGAGACAAAACTTGTTTTTTTTTTTTAAATATATTTTACGAGGGTTTGAGGGCTACGCTGTAGCGTAGTGGTTAAGGCGCTGCTCTACAAACCGGAAGGTCGCGGGTTCGATTCCCGACGAGGTCGTTGGAATTTTTCAATTGGCCTAATCCTTCTGGTGGCAATATGGCCCTGGGGTCGACTCAGCTTCTAACAGAAATTAGTACCAGGAGCAATCCTAGGGGTAAAGGCTGCCGGTGCGTAAGGCTGAGAACCTTACCACCTTCACGTGCCGAATGTCAAAAATCTGGGAGCCTCAAGATCCTGGAACCTTCTGAGCTGGCTCTATCAACCGGTCTAAAATGAATTTTGGATCTGACAGAAAGCCAATGATTAAAAGTAATCAAATACCTTAATATTATTCCTGATTCATAATAATATGCAATAACATAATGAATTGTTTCAATATTGTTTAGAAAAAATTATGAATGATTGAGTGTAACGCATGATTGAACCTCCGTCGGAAGGAAGTGAAGAACAAATGACAGGCTTTGACCTATCTTGCTCCTTTCCGGTATGGAATTATTGTGATTCAATAATAATTTTTTAGTACACGCTCTCTAAAACAGTTGCTTGTCGGACTGGCAACACGCCGAAAAATTGCATTTTAGCAACCAAGGCCACTAAAATTGCGTAAAACTGCATTCAAACTGCATTAAAAATGCAGTTTTAGCGGCCTTGTCCTTTAAAGTCGTCATGGCAATCTATAAACAAAATCCAGGTGGCATTGACCAGTCACACCAACATTAACATGGATTTACGCATATAATTGGTCATAAAATAATAAATTTAAGCCAACACCTTTCTTTATGATAATCAGAACTTAACCAGGATTTTTCGCAAAACACGGTAGCCCACTTCATCACATGACAACAAATATAAGCCAACAACTTGTCACATCTTCGTTCACATAGCTTACATGGATGCACCAGCATTTAATTGCAATATATTCCCTATTCCTTCTGCAGTGATGTTGCTGGCACCAGATCCAATTCACTGTCTCTGGCTTGGATTGAAATTTCCTCGGGATTATCATTCATATTTTCACAAGGTTTTCAGAAATACTAGTTCGTATTCATTATTGTTTACAAATCAGCGACTCATATAACTCATCTATAGCCTACCGCATTTCGTATTGGTACGTACGGTTCATTGTTGTCTTGCGTTTGAGAGGGCCGTGAGAATATGGTTGGCTACCTTTAATTATAATTAATTATATACGGTATTTCAGCCTCGGCTTTCGCCTCGGCCGCTCTACTAGATTCGTCCGCTAAAGCGTTATTTTGCGTACTTGATACATAAATAGCTATTAAGGTACTGAATTATTTTTAATCATTGTCAAATCCAAAATTCATTTTACACGGTTGATAGAGCCAGCTAATTTTTCTCTGGTTGCTGTGAAGGCATTCTTGGAATTTCTCCAAAATCGTCGACATTTCTCTGTTGTCTGGTGTTGTATGTTGGATCTCATAATCCTGGTATCCCATGATGGAAGCTGTATTAAATGAGATTTCTACACAATTACCTATGACTGTGCACCCGAGAATCAAGATTAATTTTAAGGTATTGAATTATTTTTAATCATTGGCTTTCTATCAGATCCAAAATTCATTGTAGACCGGTTGATAGAGCCTGCTCAATTCTTCTGTTTACTGTGAAGGCATTCGTAGTGATAGAAGGCTCCTATTTGCTCTGAAGTATGCTGGATATCGAACAAAAGCTATTTGAACTTCCTGTAATTCACCGTGATTTTATAGATGTGTTCCACTATTAAGGGGAGATGGTAGTTACCGCTAGCAAAATGATAGAAAATATAGCATATGTTCAAGAAGCCATAACTCAGGTGTTAACAGTCAAATTTAGTTGAATTTTTTTATGGTTTACAAGTGCACTCTGCAGTTTAAAATAAGCAGAAAATGGTTGTTCTAGAACTCGCTGTTTGGTAGGAAAGATTTTTTTTTAAACATAGGTGATAATTTTGTTTTACAGTTACTTCCCTTGACATAGGTACGCTTTATTCAATTTCTATAACTTAGATTTTTGTGAAACTTTAGGACCTTACTAACAATAGGTACTACTATTTACCCTAGCACCATCAGTCTAATATGTACAATATTACTGCATTTAAACTGCATGAAAACTTCACGACTAAAAGAAATACCTTTTTAAAAATAAAAATGGTTGAAAATTCTGTATAGTCAAGACTTTTCCCATAATTCTGCTAAGGGAGATTTTTCATCCATCTATAATGAATTCCTGAAAGTTTTATTATTTTAGCATGAATAGCTTTTCAGAAAATGGTACCTGAAGTACAAAAAATCCCTTTAGGCAGGCCTACAGGCGGAGGTAGATTTCGAAGTGCTTTTGGTTTAATTTATTGTCGCTGCATAGCACTCTTTTTCTTTAGCCTTGGCATGGTAAACCTGCAGTAATAAGAACTGAATTCGGTAAAGAGGAAGAGCCTACAATCATTTGTTTTGACAACAAGAATAGGATATAATATTCTGGGAGGCCGTGCGCAAGATCAGCAATGAATAAAATTAGCAAAGCCGCTAAACAAGACAAAATTATGATATTATAATAATTCTTTTAAGTGTTATTATTTTCAAACATTAAAATCTCGCGTCATATGAGAGCTATCAAGAAACTATTTATTGATTTGTAGAGTACTCATCAAGAGCTTTTCAACGATACCCCACAAGACGTGGTTTCAAAAGTTTCGAATTTTCATCCCCCACCCCCACCCCCACCCTCACTCGAACCCCCGAATTGTTGGTGTCACTGTGAACTCCATAGGGAGTACTCTAATTTATTCAAACAAAGTTTCCCTCTATACTTCATAGGGGCCGAGATATAAATGTTTTAAAATTTCAACCCCCTCCCCCGACCACCCCCTTGGGCCAATTTTGCCCATTAACGAACTTGTCCGAACTATTGGGCCTAGAAATAACATAATAAAATTTGGTTCAAATATCTTCAAAATTACGACCGCTATCGTGTAAAGATATATATATATATAAATATCACAAAAATTTTTTTTGAACGGGCGGTGGTTTCGTACTTGAGCATGAAACGTAAAGATATGAAAGAATTTTTCGAAAATCATAAAGTGGTATCCATTGCAATAGGTAGATTTTTCTTCGAAAATCTACCTAAAAATGTAATTTTACAGGAGATCGAAAAGAAAATGACGTGCCTTATGGCATTTTATCCATTTTAGAAAGCTCCAGGTCGCTCTGCTTGGCTTAATAATAACGCAACATATAAGAATTATATATCAAAATGTTCACAAAACTATGCTCTATTACATGAGCTTAACAAAAAAATCGATTTTTTGACACTGATAACTACCATCTCCCCTTAAACTTCCAACCCTCGTATTTGTTTCTACAGAAGAATAATACTGCTAAATCTGCCACCCTGTAGAAATATCACTCATACGATAAGAGAGTTGACTCCAAACAAATTAAAAAAGCTTAATTATACCACTGCTCCGTACAGTTAACATGTCTATTCACCTGGTGACGTCATTCCATAGCCATTCTGCAGCATTACCTGTGTCTAGGGTGGCCAGACGTCCGGCTTTTGGCCGGACTGTAAGGCTTTTGGCTAAGCAGTCCTCCATCCGGCGCGGCTTTATGCCGGACGTTGATTTGTCCCCCTTTTCGAGACTCTGATGGATCGGTAAAGCGTATTAATAAAATTTGTATTTTCCCGTACGTTTCTGCCAAGGAATCTATTTCTAAGGTTGGCACGCTTGTCCATACGATGATAGCGTACTATCATTTGTTTGGTGCAGTACGTGGCGTTGGCCGTACTGTTGATTGTTGTTCAAGTCTCCATTTGTATTGTACATTCATAAATAGAGATGAAATCCCATTTTGCAGTGTAAAATCATTGATTTCATATAAATGCAGTTAATTAAGCAAAATTAGTCAGGGTTATACCATGTAATATCTGCTGTCCAGCCGTCCATGCCCGAAGTTATACTTTGCTAGATTACCGAAGATGTGTGTCCTCCTTTCTGACATTTTAGAAATGGCCACCCTACCTGTGTCCAATGTCCACTTGAAATAGCAAGCATAATATTTTTCTTTCTTTACAAAAAAAATGTAGTTGCTTGTAGTTAACTTGTAATCTTATTTGCAGGTCTATACTTGATCCAAGATGTGTGCGGAGCAAAAGTAAACAACAGACTTGCCTTGACTAACTGTGTCCTGTCGTTTCATTGGTTAATCGCACCAGCGCATACTTCACGATAGTACGACAAGCTTATTCAGATGTTTACTTCCATTCCGCACACATCGTATGTAATTGTGAAAACTGCCCATCTTCACTAGTGACTGTGTTGTTGGTTGCAGGTGGAGTGACGTCAGTGCTAGAAGAGGAGAAGCAGGCCACCATGTTATCTGCCAGGGTGGGGGAGTATGTGGTGTTCGACTGCCCCCTGGACTTCCCTCACGACTACGTCATCCCCTACATTCTGCGCTGGAACAAGGAGGTAACACACGCCAATCATCATAATATAACTATACTTGATCCAAGATGTCTACGGAGCAAAAGTACAAAGCACAGTTCACAAGAGTTAGTTTTTAAAACTGATTAGTTGATTACATACAAGTAAAGTCAATTTGTGTCAAACTTTTTTGTAGTTTTAGTGAGCATTCACACTGAAGTAGCATAGCATGCGAATCGCACTACGTGGATGCAGGCTGAACTTCGAGTTGCATGGTTCACAGTTTTGCGTCCATACCGAAGTAGCGAATGCGATCTGCAGTTTAATGCAAATTATACATTTTCACTTGAACAATTGAGAAACCCATTTAAAATATGTAATTTACCTAAAGAGGATATAGTTTCAGCAATTTTAATCCAGGCTTTTTTCCTACTAAGTTTCGATTGCCATATCGTATACTCTACGCATGTACAAATTGTATGTTGAATAGTTCTCTTTGCAGCAGTTTTTAAGACATCTTTGCCACAATCTACCGCTACACAAGCGAATATGGATGTTGAATTTTCTTAACAATCAGAAAACAGCTGAAAAGGCAACTGTACGCATGCGTCACCTCGAGTAGCGTCGCATGAAATAAGTCCAGCAGATCTATCTGAAGAAATGAATGTCGCACTCTGCGAGCTGCGCTATTGCCACGCTACTTCGGTGTGAAGACTTAAACTTGTTTATTTGGGATTTTAAATAAGTAGCGCACAACCTGCATCCACGTATTGCGACTCGCATGCTACGCTACTTCGGTGTGAATGCTCCCTAAAGTCTTGTGATTTAGTGATTACTGTTGCTAGATACACTCCCGATACGTTGATTTCTTAAAGTTAGGGAGATCAGAGTCATCATTAACATTCGTCGGAATGTTTTTGCAGTTATAATAAAGTATATTCACCTTTCTTCTGATAGAACATCACTTTTACTTTCAAGATATTGTGGTGTACTTCAACTCAATTATGTAAATGAAAAATACGAAATAATCAATAATGTTATAAAATACGTCTTGTATTCAGCATCTTCTGCCGCTTGTTTTTCTTCAGAATCAACAAAGTTGCCACGGCAACGATAAAAACAAATGAAATTTTGTTTGCTAGAGATATTACGTAAAACATAGGCCTATAAGCCTGTCATATGAGTAGGAAAGCAATCAACTTACCTAACAGAACTTATGTTTTCACAATTACGTAAGATATAAATAATTGTACATTGTGTGCGGAATGGAAATATACATCTGACTGAGCTTGTTGCACTATCGTGAAGTACGCGCTGGTGCGATTAACCAATGAAACGACAGGACACAGTCAAGGCAAGTCTGCTGTTTACATTTGCTCCGTTCTCATCGTGGACAAGTATAGTAGGCTACCCCAGTTGTAGTTTTATAACAGTTATCGTGGGTGGCTAGGAACGACTTCTAAGCAGTTTTGCATTGATGTAACAATTATTACGTAGATACATGACTTCAAGCTCAGATGGCTTTGCTGTAGTGAGCAACGCGAGCAATGTCATGAATTCTCGGAATTGTTGTGTTTTTTTTCTTATGTAGAACATTATGAACTTTGTTCTTGAAATGATAGAGTTATTCAAGTTCTATTGTTTGTCTAGGGCAATGTTCTGTGGTGAACTTCCCTGTTTGATGCTAACCACAGGTACAGATGACATGAAGGAGGTCATTCTTTATTGTCCTCCCAAATTGAAAAGAGTAGGAAAATATAAATGTTAACAGAAATACAGGATGCTGTTTTAACAAACATTGATCGCGGAACATCCATATAGTAAACAATACATGAATGCATGGATCGACCACTAAAACGGGTCTTGTTTGTGGTTCGAAGGAGCCGAGGTCTAAATATCTGCGTGATTCTAAAACGAAGACAGGAACAGTCTGGATTAGGGTTGAAATTTGATTTCAACATAACCCAAATACAAAATTTTGTTTTCGTACGACTTTCCGTTACATGAGGCCGTATTGCAGAGAGCGTGTATTCACAGTGGGTGGCTTATAACTACCCTTCAGAGAATTTGTTCGAAAAAATGTTTCAAATAAAAGTTTTAGCTCTTAGTATAAGCAATCCAAGTGCAAAATTTAAAGAAAATCTTTAGAGCCGTTTTCGAGAAAATCGCGAAAAACGAAAAATTCTTCATGTAAAGTCCCCTTAAAAATAAGAGAAACTTGTCGCCGATCTTCATCTCACATCTTCAGAAAGTACCTGACCCAAATACGAAATTTTGTTTTCATACGATTTTCCGTTTTCGATCTAGCCTGTTCACAGATATTCCACACAGACACACTGACACACAGACATGTTTCCAAAAATAGTGTTTTTGGATCCAGGGGGCCTTGAAACGTGTATATATGCTAAAAACTCAACTTCGAATTTTGGGATCGAAAACAATACTTCCTCTACCTATAGTAGGCTACCTATGGTACGGGCAGAGGAAGTAAAAATTAAAAATTAAGAGCTTAAAAGTCAAATCATTATATTTATTAACACCTAAATCACGTGGACTACATGTCATGATTAGATAGCGTCATCTGGTAAAAGCGACCTCAGATTAGAGTTCCTTGACCCAGAAAACCACTGTATAGTGAGTTCCGCCCAAATCGAACAACGTTTGACCATATTTAGGCCTATATTGATTATCCCTCTTCCGTCTATGTTGAAAATTTCATATGTCTATGAGCCTTGACATTCTAAACAAATGAATCGTCCAGGATGGACTTACTAAATCAAGTGATCGAGTTCCCTGGCCCAGAAAACCCCTGCATTATCCCTGTTCCGTCTATGCTGAAAATTTCAGATATAGGCAGCCCTATTCTGTAACTTTTCGTTTTGCCAGCCGCTCGACTCGAGATGTTACCGATCGGGATCTCCCCATTCCGAGTCGATCGAAATGTTGGCTTGTTTGCTATTCTGTAACACCAATCGAGATCATCCACTCGTTTTGCGTATCTCAAAACGAAATCCCGAAGGTAGCCGAGGCATTAGTGACGTACAGGTGACGTTACCCAATGAGAGACAAGGGTTCTAAGTGACGTCATCTCAACTGTGAAGATTTTTCGTCTGAAACAGCAATCCCGCCATAATGAAAATGGTTTAACTAACCCTAAAATTCATGAGACTTGATAATATCTCACACAATTTATAAAATAAAGTCGTACTAAAAGAACTTAATATGAATAGGCCGCTTATTTTTTGACGGGCCTTACAAATAAGGTAAACCTACGTACTGGTGGTTTTAACATTTTGCAATGCACAGCTAGACGACATTCTATTCAATGGATCTCAATTCTAATGTTAGGAATGTGGTGAGCTTACTTGGTGGTTGCACTTCAAAGAAAGGCTAGAGGGGCACGGTCAATCATCCTTCATAGACCGTTATGTTCCATTCTTCCAAATTGTGTTTCACATTTACGCTTTGCAGAGGCAGTGAGGCATTTGTAGTCTACAGAAGCTGTACAATTCCGTGTAATATTGTCACTAATTCAATTTTTATCGAGTATGTGCAAATTTGATAATGGATGAACAGTGAAAGTGTAGTTCTGTAATTATTCTGTGAAAGCATTAAAATAGTGATGTGTGTTATTTCAAGCGATTCGTCTCCACAAGAGAGAATCCAGTTATCAGTGGTTTGTAGTCTTCAATATACACTTCTCATTGCCAGGTAATTACGCATGCATTTTCCTAATTAATTTTGCACAAGCTGACTACATAGTACACTGTATTATGTCTAATTAAAAGCATTTACTAAATGACTCTTATTGGGTAATATTTGCTAAAGTAGTCTTTTATCGTACTACGTGTGTTCTATTTGTTACAGTATTTTTATAGTTATGCATTTAATTTAACAAAAACAGTGATTACAGAAATTATTAAAAATATTATATATGTTTTCTTTGAGATTAGTCTAGTTTTTAAACGTAAATTACTGCTAGTATAAATATGACACGCCATAAACAATTGAAATGGTTATTGAACCTTCATATGAAATGTTCGGGCATCCTTGGTCTATATTAATTTTTTCTTTATTTCGGAGTTTAGTTGACATAGGTTAAGTACATGTACAGTACATTTTAGCAATGAATACAATATCATCTACTGTTTGTTTTATTCGTAGTCTGTTTTCTGTACTTAATGTTCATAATTATGGCAAGAACATATTAAGTTATACTGGTAGTGAATTAGGGTTGACGGTGTTATTAACGAATAAATTATCTTACAGTTAAAGAAAATTAGTAGGCTACGTACATTTATACTACAACTAATATTTCTGGGTATGATTTGTAAAATCGTTCTCTGCTAAAGAAGACAAACATAACCCTACATTTTCACATATATTATTTTAATATGTTTTCATTATTTTATTAAGTTTTAAATATTTTAATTAGTTATGCTTATGGATTAATGATACTAATGTAATAAAACAACGACATAAACTACTTTCTTTCGTTATGTATTTGACTTCGAAATCCCCAACCGAATGCGAGAGACCTCTCGGCAAGGATTCCGATCAGCCGCCATTACTATCGGGACGATTCCGACCGCTCGGAATCGGAATGGAGTTACAGAATACCAAAACATTGAAAAATCGGTTTCTTTGCAGATTCCGATTCCGATTCCGAAATCGAGAAGTTACAGAATAGGGCTGCTGCGTGCCTTGTCATTATAAACAAATGAATCGACCAGCGTTAGCTTACAACATTCAAGCGATCGCAATGCTTTTATTTCCAAGGTACGACAAAAATAGCCAAAACCAACTGTAGGCTAATTGACTTGAAATTACTGAAAACTTATGCTTCGAAAACTCAAACAAATGCACGTTTTCTGCCCGTTTTCCACTCATAACTCACGAACGAAAGAGAAAATTAAAATTCTGTCTTCAAGGTGCATTTTCCGACCCTTCATTCTACCTATGTTTAAAATTTCAGATCTCTGCGTTCAGTAGATTTCGCGGACAGACAGACAGACAGACAGACACTTCCTTTTATTAATATAGATTAAATCTGTACAAAATGATAACTTCCGTTAGCAGTCACTGTTTTATAATTCAGACGTTCAAGAAAGTTTCTATTATTGCTCGGAGCCCAAAAGATCGCTTTGAACTTTTCTGCAGCAGCCAGAGCACTGCAGTATAATTATGGTAAGTCATTTTCTCCAATCTCTTTAATAAACTCGCGGAATTGACGATGATTTGAGCGCATGTGGTCTGATATAATTAACAGTTTTAAAACTTCTGACATATTCAAGCGTTTTCCGCACAAAGACTTTTGATGAATGATGCAATGTGATTAATGGTATATAAGCCTTCATGAACCACAGATTATTGTCTCTGTTGGACATTACATGAGAATGTTATAGGAGAAAAATTCCTCCGACACTGGGACTTGTCGGAGGAATTTTTCTCCTATAACATTCTCATGTAATGTCCAACAGAGACAATAATCTGTGGTTCATGAAGGCTTATATATCTGTCTTGAATGTCAACTGTACAATAACAGTGGGAGCCCGGTCACAAAAATCACTACTTAGTGTGCCTCACAGTGCTGCATATGACATAACTTGTCTGTCTGTGAGGTAGACCATTAGGGCAATCAGTCATAGGAGAGAGGTTCCATCCGGCGCTGTGAATTGAACTCCGGCTTAGCTCAGTTGGTAGAGCATTGGCGCGAATAGCCAAATGTCCTGGGTTCAAGTCCCAGTGTCGGAGGAATTTTTCTCCTATAACATTCTCGTGATTAATGGTGTTGTACCACCGTCATTTTCTACGGCCTTTGATACAAAAGCAATGGCACCTCTATTATGGTACTTTATGAGATTGTGAGGGGGACGGGAAAACGCCTGTCCGTCCGTCCGTCCGTGTGTCTATACGCTTGATAACTCAAATACGCTTAATCGGATTTTAATGAAACTTGGTATACGCATTTATAACGTCTATGGGAAGGAGCCTGTTGATATTGAATAAAATCGGTTGACAGGTATCGGAGTAAAGTCCAATTTAGTGCTTATTTTATGGTAATATATTATAAAGAATTTAACAAATGCAAATCGGTTATCCTGACAACATAGGCCTATGTTTTACACTGTTGATATAGGTCTTTGGAATTTGCAATACAGTTATCCATGACACATTTATTATCAAACTACTCACATAGTCACATGTTTATTTCGTTGATCAAGTTGAATACTGTTATACACGGAAGGTATATTACTGTGAAATAATTAGGCCTACATACATTAAGTAGAGTTCTTCGTCTGTATATTTCATGAAATGTTGACATATTTCAAGAATGTCTTATATCAGTGTATACGAGTTTGAATTAAGGTTAAGTATCAAACTTTAGACCTTTGTTCTTTCATAAGTCCTGCTTAATGAATCGATCTGCAGCTTTATTCGGAGTTAGTTTACAAAAATAACTTATTTTCTGGATATCATAATTGCAATTATCACTGATTAATCAAAAGCATTCTGGCACTTTGTTATATCAATTTACATGATTTTATTTTTGCCACCATCAGTGGTGACACACTTCAAGTTTTTCTGAACAGCATTTTCACTCTTTTAAAAATATCTCTTCATACACTTTTCATCATTTTCATCTATCCCTCATATAAAAAGTGACACATGAGCGGTATCTGAAACTTTTGTTGACTCATCCAGGGCCAAAGAGAACCACTCTAATGCCGCATTCACATAGAAAATTAACCGTAATCTTAAGAACGTAAAACTTAACGCAAACTGTAGCACGGCATTGAGCATTCGCAACGAAAACTTAACATGGTAACAACCAATTACAAATGAGAACGTGAACAGCTGATAAAAATAGACGAAAATACTTTCATGTTTATATTAAACACGTGTAGGCCTTTAAAAATTGAAATCATACAAGTGTATGGCGGAGCAGAAAACAGACGACAGTTGCCACTAGCATTAATAAAATGAGTTTATTTTCGCGCGAAAGCTAACGAACTGCTCATCATGACAGTGTGAGTTAGGGTTGCCACCTTTCTTTAAGGCTAAGGAGGGACACTTATCGAATATACGCAGATCGCCGATCTTCATACCTAAATTCGTACTTGGAACAATGTATTCATAATAATAGAAAGATGGAATATATTCATTACAAAGTCAAAACGCTGTGTAACAGTAACACTAACAATAGAAAAGAAAAGATTAGCATGATAATAATAAAATTAAAAACCCTGGGCAAATTCACGACTTGAACCTGTATTTATTTTTTGATTTGGCAGTTCTAATAGTTCTTTGATCTGTGTCACTCTCACTATATAGTGTTTACAGGTATCTATAACATTTGTAGAAATTATTATTTCACTCTTTATGAGGTCAGCTGAGCACTTGTCTCTGGATTCTGTGCATTTTAGATTCATGAGAGGACAATCCATCCACAAATGCATTGCTACCAGGAACTAAAGCAGAATTCCTCATATAACTCATCAAAATTAACATCAGATTCTACTTTTAAAATAGAGAGATTGTCCACCTTAGAACCCTTGTCGTTGCACTTATCTGGGGCCTTTTATAAAATATAAAACAACATAGAAGGCACAACAGTGTTTTTAACGTGTGCTTGTTGTTTTATATTTTATAAAAGGCCCCAGATAAGTGCAACGACAAGGGTTCTAAGGTGGACAATCTCTCTATTTTAAAACTATTTTAACCCTGTCTGACGATGAAATTCATTACTAATGATCAGATTCTACATTAAGTGCCTTCACAGAGTCTTTGACGGTGATTTCACTGCTGCCAACACGATACATTTTAGCGATGGAACAATAGCCTATCGATATCTTCACCATGAGTCAAAATTCACAAAATATGCCACCAAGAATTTCTGTCTCATATTTTGTTTTGGAATAATTTGGCGCCCCGCAATATAATGCGTCCCTCTTAGGCATAATTCGGGACGCTGAAAATGTTCTTAAAATGCGGGATGTCCCGCCTAATTCGGGACAGGTGGCAACGCTAGTATGAGTCCTCCGAAATGAAAGTGATGATTTGATTTTGTTTCAAGACGAGAAAAGAAAGAAAAAATACTCTACATAAAAATCATTTAATTCCAAATATATCGAAACTGACAGCACAGGTTATCCATAATGAGATTAGGTACAGCATTTAATTACAGCAATTTTAGGTAGATTTTCGAAGAAAAATCTACCTATTGCAATGGATACCACTTTATGATTTTCGAAAAATTCTTTCATATCTTTACGTTTCATGCTCCCCTAAGTACGAAACCACCGCCCGTTCAAAAAAAATTTTTGTGATATTTATATATATATATCTTTACACGATAGCGGCCGTAATTTTGAAGATATTTGAACCAAATTTTAATATGTTATTTCTAGGCCCAATAGTTCGGACAAGTTCGTTAATGGGCAAAATTGGCCCAAGGGGGTGGTCGGGGGAGGGGGTTGAAATTTTTAAAAATGTATATCTCGGCCCCTATGAAGTATAGAGGGAAACTTTGTTTGAATAAATTAGAGTACTCCCTATGGAGTTCACAGTGACACCAACGATTCGGGGGTTCGAGTGAGGGTGGGGGTGAAGGTGGGGGTGGGGGATGAAAATTCGAAACTTTTGAAACCATGTCTTGTGGGGTATCGTTGAAAAGCTCTTGATGAGTACTCTACAAATCAATAAATAGTTTCTTGATAGCTCTCATATGACGCGAGATTTTAATGTTTGAAAATAATAACACTTAAAAGAATTATTATAATATAATTTTGTCTTGTTTAGCGGCTTTGCTTATTTTATTCATTGCTGATCTTGCGCACGGCCTCCCAGAATATTATATCCTATTCTTGTTGTCAAAACAAATGATTGTAGGCTCTTCCTCTTTACCGAATTCAGTTCTTATTACTGCAGGTTTACCATGCCAAGGCTAAAGAAGAAGAGTGCTATGCAGCGACAATAAATTAAACCAAAAGCACTTCGAAATCTACCTCCGCCTGTAGGCCTGCCTAAAGGGATTTTTTTAATTGATTTATTTTTCGTCGCTTTAACTTCTTGGGCCAATTTGTAACATAATATTAATAATATAATAAGTGCAAGAATGATGTACCCAGAAAATAATTGCGGGGAGGGTCGAAAATGACGAGGGGTTTTGGGGTATGGAATACCCCCCAAGAAAGGGGGTCGGGGGTCCACTCCCGCATTTTTTTTCAGTATTAAGGTAATGAAAATCACACTTTACGCTATTTTAGCAGTGAAAAACTACACCATTTCAACCTCAATTTCGGAAAAAGTAATTTCAATTTCGGAAAAAGTAATTTCAAATTCGGAAAAAGTAGTTTCAATTTCGGAAAAAAGTAACTTCAATTTCGGAAATACGAGGGCTATTTTTTTAAACATTCGATGGGGCATAAAATGAAAACCACAGTGAAAATCCAAACTGTTTTATTTGGAACATTTAGGTACACCTTCCAGCTACTTCTCTACATAATCTCACTCCGATTGAGTAATTTGTCCTAGCGTGGTACCAACTTTACTATACCCTCTTCATAGCCCTCGTATTTCCGAAATTGAAGTTACTTTTTCCGAATTTGAAATTACCTTTTCCGAAATTGAAATTACTTTTTCCGAAATTGGAATTACTTTGTCCGAAATTGAAATTACTTTTCCCGAAATTGAGGTTGAAAAGGTGTAGTTAGCAGATTTGTTTACTGTACTCTCCAGACATGCCAACGTAAACAAGAAATCGTTATCTAAGTTATAATACTTATTATTATATATTAAGAAAAGTTAAATAAGACACAGAACATTGGCCCACTCATTATGTTATGAAAACAAAATAACTGCTATATCGTATTTGACACACCAACAAAACTTGTTTAATTTAATAATATTTTTAAAAATATAAAATAGTATTTTAGGTTTTGACTTTTGGGGGTCCGAACCCCCTGGACCCTCTTTCATAATCCACTGTGGTTTCTGCTTCCATGTTGTCGAATTGGTAAAACTTCTACAAAGTTTTTATGTGTCTACTGACTTTTAAATAATTGTCCTAAAAGAAAAACACCTGACTATAGTTATTAATATACATTTTTTGCACGACGTAACTAATTAGTGGTACTTTGCCATGTATCGCAATATACTATTTTTTCCTTTCCCTGAGAGCTAGTGGGGCCGCCCCCCCCCCCCCCCCCCCGCCTGCTAGTAATAGATACGTGCTGTAAGTTAGGTTACCGGGACTGGATCGATTTGTTAGCATGAAAGGGCAATGGATAGTGTTGTAATCTATTGAACTGGATGCGCACGTTTCCTAGTTACCGAAATCAGGACATGATCTCTCTGACCTTGACTTTTGTTGTTTCCGCTGTGTGGCGTGTTTTTCCTAATTTCTAATTTCCAACAGTAGCAATTGAGCTCATTTTGCGTCACATAACCTCACCTCCTACACTGGCCTTATTACTTCTATATAGATTCATCAATCATCAGTTTTGGAGGCGGTTTTTCGTATTTCTGCATGTCTCATTTCAGGTTAGATTTTAGTATATGCCTACCTTTATCTTGAATAAGTGCTTGATAGGTTTATTGATTTCTAAGAGCTAGTTGTTATGTTCCACTCCACACACAAACAGTTTAATCAAAAAGCAAATAGAAAAGAAAAATACAATGTGAAGGCAATAGAAGAAAATAGGTGTCATCAAATATATGAATAATCAGATTTCTTACATTTATGAAGGTACTAGCATTTGCCCGCGGCTTCGCCCGCGATAATTATTAAGTGCCAGTATGGTACTTTATGAGATTGTGTGGGGGACGAAAAATGTCTGTCCGTCTGTCTGTCTGTCTGTCCGTCCGTGTGTCTGTACGCGCTCTAACTCAAATACGCTTTTTCGGATTTTCATGAAACTTGGAAAACACATTTATAATGTCAATGGGAAGAATCCTATTGATATTGAACCAAATCGGTTCACCGGTACCGGAATAATGCCCAATTTAGTGCCTATTTTAATAGATTATGGCGCCTTTCTATTAGAAAGGCGCCATAATTCAAATACGCTGTATCGGATTTCCATTAAACTTGGTATACGCATTTATGACATCCATGAAAAGTACTCTGTTAAATTTGAACCTAATCTGTTGACCGGTATGGGAGTAAAACCCAATTTAGTGTATATTTTAAAGGCGCAATAGCTCAAATACGCCTTATCGGATATTTATGAAACTTCGTATACGCATTTATACTATCCATGGAAAGACGTCTGTTGATGTTCAACCAAATCGGTTGGCCAGTACCGGAATAATGCCCAATTTATTGCCTTTTATGTTAATATATGAGAAGTCGCGATAACTCAAATATGCTTTATTGGATTTTGGTGAAACTTTGTATACCCATTTATAATGTACATGGGAAGACGTCTACCGATATTGGACCAAATCGGTAGACCGGTACCGGAGTAAAACCCAATTTAGTGTCTATTTTAAAAACGCGGTAACTCAAATACGCTTTACCGGATTTTTATGGAATTTGGTATACACATTTATAGTGTTCATGGGAAGAGGTCTACTGATACTGGATGAAATCGGTTCACCTGTTTCGGAGTAATGCTCAATTCGGTGCCTATTTTATGATAATATACGTATTCGAAAGAATTTATATAAAAAAAAGCAAATCATTTATCATGACAACATATACCTGGGCCGTCGTAAGGTTGCACTTTCCATTCTACAAGTTAAGTTGCCAGTATCAAAGATTGACAAATGAACTACTCGACTTCGTTGCGTACTGACAAGGAGGTGCCGATCGGCATTATTCGGCTCTATTCGGCCTTGAACATTCGAAACTATGTCTAATCCCTCAATTATCATTTTTCAGTTCTTCCATTCAGTAATTTTTTATATTTATGTAATGTAATATTATTCCGTACCCATAGTTTCACCAAAAAAAACCGTATCGTTCCTTTACACAAAGATTTATCCTGTTATGTGTGGAACATCGTGCACCTTCACATGATAAATATTCACTTTATTGCTTCGTGGTATCATAGCTCAGTGGTTATGGTGCTGGATAGTTATGCAGAAAGTTAGGGTTCGATCCTAGGCAGGGTACTATTTTTTTTCATACTATTTTCAAACGCAAATACAGTTTATGATTTTTAATTTTTAAAATTAGCTGTCTTATATTTTGTTGTATAATATAATTTGTAGCGTATAAAACCTTATTATCAGTAGTGAAACCCTCGGCGAATTAAAAGATCGCCTTAAGCGGCGGAACCTATTAAAATTCTTTTCAGGTAGAGGGACAAGATGTTCCTCTTTTCGCACGATTCTCCTTCTTTACTTCCTCTGCCCATTACCTTAGGTCCTATAGGTAGAGGAAGTGTTGTTTTCGATCCCTAAAGTCCGACTTTAGTTTTTTACATAAATACACGTTTTGAGGCCCTCGTGGTGAGTTATGGGTCATTTCGTTAAAAAAAAAATGGGAAATGGGCGAAGAGCTGCAAAATGATGTGTGTACTCTTATCAAAAGTCGTGGTGATATGCAGAAGACCTCGCGCATAACCACGCCGTGTTTCTTGAAAGTTCTCAATGAGCTGTTTTATGGATACCCGTGTTCAAGGAGTTTGTTCTATTAATAATTAATTAAAGCAATTAATTATCAACACACGGTATCAAACTCACAATGAGAGGAGCATAGAATTTTTGCTAGAAGTACTGAAGAGAAGAATTATTAATTGCAACCTATAAACGGCATCCCTATATATAGGCCCTGATTTATAAATTGGCAGATTAAGCATTTGCCCAGGGCGGCAAACCTAAAAAGGGTGGAACAGTTTTAGGGGAAAGGTGTTATATACAAAAAACTTTTATTACATAACAACAGTGTGTTCCTGAAAATAACTCATGGCAATTTTGTCAAGACGAATATGGTGTCTTCAAGATTTGTTGAATAGATCGTCAGAATTATCAGAAGTTGAGAGTGATACTTCAAAGTTTTGTAACTTTTATCCAAAGATATCAGTTGTGACTTGTCCAATGAGTGTGTACATTTAAAAATGTCTGAGCTTAAAATATATTTTAAAAAACCTGAAATGCATATTTATTTGAAGGACAATAATTTAGAAAAACAAACTTGAAAAACTGGAAAAAATATTTAAATTGTTACTAGAATATTTTTTACTTTACCACAAACTAACTGTACTGCTTAAGAAATGTTTTCAAGAGCCTAAAATATTATGTAATCGGCCCTCCTTAATAAGTTGAACTTATTAGATTGCATGGTATGAAATTAAGAAAGTGGGTGGTATGAAATTATAACATTCCAGAAAACCAACTTTGATTGCTTCACATGGAAAAACTCTTTTTGTTAAAAATATTTACATATGATTATGAAATAGACTCAGTTTGATAAAAATGTTAAAATTCACTAAGCCCTTTTAAATGTGAAAGTTCTCAGAAATTGTAGAAAATCTGTATGGCTGGCTCCACAGGGCGTAATTCTTTATCATAAATCTAGCATCTATTATTATTATTATTATTATTTGACAAATTTTAACGATTGTCTAAAAAATAGTGTACGATACACGTGAAAAAAATATTTTATTTTGCTCGTAAGATTGCTGCATTCGCTCTTAAGGGCTCGTTTCGCAAACATAGCAAACTCGCTATTAAAAATCTCGTTTTAACATTTGGATCATTAATTATTTTGTTCTAAAATATTTGTTTTAATATATGGTAACTGTAATACATATGTTTTATAAACATATCTTAATTTAAATTAGCATATGTTTTATAATTACCAAATAACCTAGTCTATATTAAATATTTTTGAAAGTTTCAAAGATCGATTATATTACATAATATTGTCAGAGGTTTTAGGTAATTTTTTTGCAAATGAAACTGCAATAGCAATCATGCATTTTTCTCCAAAACAAAATTACTTTTATTTTTTAATAAATGTTGTGAAGCCTGGGATTACTTGCAATAATAAAACGCTATCGGGATACTATTGGTTTATACTTCGGTAAAACTCAAACTTAACACTAAAACAGTAACTTGGGGTAGGTGGTAAAAGTAAAAAAATAAACGGGCTATTAACAAAGTTTTGCCCAAGGTGCAAAGTACGTGAAATCTGGATCTGCATTTATAGATTTGACAAAAAGTATAAGGCAGGTAATTTTGTAAATTAAAAATTAAACACTGCATTTAAATCTTAAAAATATAGTGAATAAATAAATAAAAAAAATTACAGCATAGGGTGGGATTTGAACCTAGGACCCCTAGCTCCACGATCTAGCTCCTTAACCATTACACCACTTATAACTTTGTCAAGGAACGAGAATAATAGGGATGTAAAGCATTATGCTTTCTCTGATACCATTAGCCTTTGTATATGAACAATGCGATTTTTTATTAATAGTGTATTTGTGTTTGTATTTGTATAAATACTATTAATACTGAGACGCAATACATTAATTACGGAAAAATGAGAGAGAATCCCCTAATTCAAGCATGCAATGTTCGAAGCCGAATGGCTTCTGTCTGTCAGTGAATAGAATTAATTGCAGTGCAGCCAACGTAAATATGCATATAGTTGAAACTGGAAAGTGCAATGTTACAGCGGCCCAGGTATAGTCAATTGTTTTACTGTGATATTTTACGGCTTTGGAAATTAAAATAGAGATAGCTATGACCAAAAACACTATTGTTTTACATGCGCTTATAACTTACAACTAGACCGTTAAACTGACCCAGGTGACCGAGATGGTAACGTTTTGGCCTCACGTTATGGAGTTCCATGGTTCAAATCCCGAAACCAGCCAATTTCACTTTCTTTTTCGTATTTTTATGTGAGTGTGCGATTGTCAAAATATCAAAAATCTGTACAGTTCAGCTGATGCTGGAAGATTTTAATCTGATTAAAAAGAAAACTAGACCTTTGTTCTTCCCTAAGCCCTGCTTAATGAATAAATCTGGAGCTTAACTTGTAAATCAATTAAAAAAACATATTCTGCATATCATAATTGCAGTCATAACTGATTAAAAAAACTTACTGGCACTTTTTTACATCAGTTTACCTGATTTTATTTCAAAAATTAAAAATTAAGAGCATAATAGTTAAATCATTATATTTATTAACACCTAAATCACGTGAATTACATACCACGATTAGATAGCGTCGCCTGGTAAAAGCGACCTCAGATTCGAGGTCCTTGGCCCAGAAAACCCCTGTATAGTGAGTTTCGTTCAAATCGAACAACGTTTGACCATATTTAGGCCTATATTGAATATCCCTCTTCCGTTTATGTTGAAAATTTCATACGTCTGTGGGCCTTGGTATTCTAAACAAATGAATCGTCCAGGATGAACTTACAAAACCAAGAGATCGCCCGTGATAATTATTTAAAAAATTAAAAATTAAGAGCATAATAGTTAAATCATTATATTTATTATCACCTAAACAACGTGGACTATACACCACGATTAGATAGCGTCGCTTGGTAAAAGCGACCTCAGATTCGAGGTCCTTGGCCCAGAAAACCCCTGTATAGAAGGTTTCGTCCAAAGCGAACAACGTTTGACCATATTTAGGCCTATATTGATTATCCCACTTATAATAGGCCTAATAATAATAATAATAATAATAATAATAATAATCCTCTTCGGTGTAGGTTGAAAATTTCATATGTCTGCGTGCCTTGACATTAAAAACAAATTAATCGACCAGCGTGAGCTACAACATTAAAGCGATCTAAGGTATGACAAAAATAGCCAAAGCCAACTGTAATTGACTTGACATTGAAATGTATCTGAAAACTGATGCTTCGAAAACGCAAAAATTACACGTTTTCTGCCCGTTTTTCACTCATAACTCACGAACGAAAGTGAAAATTAAAATTCCGGCTTCGAGGTGCATTTCCCGACCATTCAGTCTACCTATGTTTAAAATTTCAGATCTCTGCGTTCTTTAGATTTCGCTGGTCATCGCGGACAGACAGACAAACACGTCCTTTTATTAATATAGATATGTAGGCCGTGAGGAATAAGAATAAACAAAACACAAACAACAATCCAGATAAACCACCAAATGAACCAGCTGACTAATGAACTAATAATATTAGTGAAGAGATTTTATGAGTAGTGTTCATATCTCTATAAAACAAGATTTTGTTAACTAATAAATAATAATAATAACTAATATTATTAGCAAGTTCTATGAAACAGGGTTCAGTCTCATTGGCGGAGGTTCAGGTATAGTCCCCAACAAATTGCATCAGTTTTGGGTTTCTTTTCAGATCATGTTCTTTCCGAAGAATAAGCGACCATGTCTCACATCCATATAATACAGCCGGCAAGATAATCTATATATATAAAAATGAATGTATGTGTGTCTGTGTGTGTGTGTGTCCTTTATGCATTACTACACCATTCATCCGATCGCCATGAAACTTTGGGAAGTTGTTGAGTACATTCCCGGGAAGGTTTTCGGCATATTACATTTTTAGTTTTTGCTTTCGTTATTGAGTTATGAATGAAAAACGGGCAGAAAACGTGTATTTTAGCGTTTTCGAAGCATCAATTTTCAGTTACACATTTCAATGTCAAATCAATTACAGTAGGCTTTGGCTATTTTTGTCATAAAACCATTACGATCGCTTGAATGTTGTAGCTCACGCTGGTCGACTCATTTGTTTATCATGTCAAGGCACGCAGATATATGAAATTTTCAACCAACACCGAAGAGGATTATTATTAAGTGCCAGTATGGTACTTTATGAGATTGTGTGGTGGACGAAAAAAGTCTGTCCGTCTGTCTGTCCGTCTGTCTGTCCGTGTGTCTGTACGCACCATAACTCAAATATGCTTTTTTGGATTTTCATGAAACTTTGAAAACACATTTATAATGTCCATGGGAAGAACCCTATTGATATTGAACCACATCGGTTCACCGGTACCGGAGTAATGCCCAATTTAGTGCCTATTTTAATAGATTATATTAGAAAGGCGCCATAGCTCAAATACGCTGTATCCGATTGCCACGAAACTTGGTATACCCATTTATGACGCCCATGAAAAGTGCCCTATTGAATTTGAACCTAATCTGTTGACCGGTACCGGAGTAAAACCCAATTTAGTGTATATTTTAAAGGCGCAATAATTCGAATACGCTTTTTCGGATTTTTATTTAACTTCGTACACGCATTTATAATATCCATGGAAAGACGTCTATTGATATTCGACCAAATCGGTTGGCCAGTACCAGAATAATGCCCAATTTAGTGCATTTTATGTTAATATATAAGAAGTCGCGATAACTCAAATATGCTTTATTGGATTTTCTTGAAACTGTGTATACCCATTTATAATGTACATGGGAAGAAGTCTACTGATATTGGACCAAATCGGTAGACCGATACCGTAGTAAAACCCAATTTAGTGTCTATTTTAAAGACGCGGTAACTCAAATACACTTTACCGGATTTTTATGAAACTTGGTATACACATTTATAATGTCCATGGGAAGACGTCTATTGATACTGGATAAAATCGGTTGACCTGTTTCGGAGTTATGCTCAATTTAGTGCCTATTTTATGGTAATATACGTATTCGAAAGAATTTATTTTTAAAAATGAAAATCAGTTATCTTGACAACATAACCTTTTGTTTTACTGTGATTTGTAAGGCTTTGGCAATTAAAATACAGTTAGCTATGACAACACTATTGCTTTAAATGCGCTTATCCCATAACTGACCCAGGTGGCTGAGATGGTAACGTCTTGGCGTCACATTCTGGAGTTCCATGGCTCAAATCCCAAAACCGGCCAATTTGACTTTTTTTTTATATTCTGCATATCATAACTGCAATCATAACTGATTAAACAAAACATACTGGCACTTTGTTATATCAGTTTACCTGATTTTATTATTATTATTATTATTATTATTATTATTATTATTATTATTATTATTATTATTATTATTATTATAAGAGGGATAATCAATATAGGCCTAAATATGGTCAAACGTTGTTCGATTTGGACGAAACTCACTATACAGGGGTTTTCTGGGCCAAGTACTCGAATCTGAGGTCGCTTTTACCACGCGACGCCTAAATGGGGTCCAACGTTGTTCGATTTGGACGAAACTCACTATACAGGGGTTTTCTGGGCCAAGTACCTCGAATCTGAGGTCGCTTTTACCAGGCGACGCTATCTAATCGTGGTATGTAATTCACGTGATTTAGGTGTTAATAAATATAATGATTTAACTATTATGCTCTTAATTTTTAATTTCTGAAATAATTATCGCGGGCGATCGCTTGATTTTGTAGGTCCATCCTTGACGATTCATTTGTTTAGAATATCAAGTCCCACAGACGTATGAAATGTTCAACCTACAAGGAAGAGGGATATTCAATATAGGGCTAAATATAGTCAAACATTGTTCGACTTGGACGAAACTCACTATGCAGGGGTTTTCTGGGCCAGGGAACTCGAATCTGAGGTCGCTTTTACCAGGCGACGCTATCTAATCGTGGTATCTAGTCCACGTGATTTTGGTGTTAATAAATATAATGATTTAACTATTATGCTCTTAATTTTTAATTTTTGAAATAATTATCGCGTGCGAATCCGCGGGCACACGCTAGTTGTCTTATAAATTTTCATTTTTAGATTCTTGTACAGAAGATACGAAGATAAGAGTTTCTGAACTGCATAAAAACAAGCATTTCCTGATTTCAGTCGACACTTAAATTTTACCTTAATAATTTTTTATCTGTAATTATTGCTCCCAGATATTTGAATTTCTCCACTTGTTCCAATGATTTACCGGCTATTCTAATGTTAGGTAGCGTATTATTTTGACGTTTCAGGACCCTATAGTTAGTTTTTTTTATTATTATTAATTTCCAGACACTCCTGCAGGCATAGAAAATATTTTTTGCATTTCTTCCGATATGTTTATGTCATCGCCCAACAGACAACTATCACCTGCAGAAACTAAAATCGAGTGATTGCCATTTAATTCTAGGCCTGCCATGTTTTCCTGAACTTTCTTAATGGCATAGTCCAAAGCGAAATTAAAAAGTAAAGGTGATAGTGCATCTCCTTGCTTCTGTACGCTATCGCAGTCGCTGCAATTAGATGATCAGTTCCAATTTTAAGAAATTTATAACCGGCACTTAACATATTGTTTGTATCTAGTTATACCGTATTTTACGGACCATAAGACGCACTTTTTAGGTAGATTTCGAAGAAAAATCTACCTATTGCAATGGATACCATGTTATGATTTTCGAAAAATTCTTTCATATCTTTACGTTTCATGCTCCCCTAAGTACGAAACCACCGCCCGTTCAAAAAAAAAATTTGTGATATTTATAGATATATATATATATATATATATATAAATATCACAAAATTTTTTTACACGATAGCGGCCGTAATTTTGAAGATATTTGAACCAAATTTTATTATGTTATTTCTAGGCCCAATAGTTCGGACAAGTTCATTAATGAGCAAAATTGGCCCAAGGGGGTGGTCGGGGGAGGTGGTTGAAATTTTTAAAAATGTATATCTCGGCCCCTATGAAGTATAGAGGGAAACTTTGTTTGAATAAAATAGAGTACTCCCTATGGAGTTCACAGTGACACCAACGATTTGGGGGTTCGAATGAGGTTGGGGTGGGGGTGGGGGATGAAAATTCGAAACTTTTGAAGCCACATCTTGTGGGGTATCGTTGAAAAGCTCTTGATGAGTACTCTACAAATCAATAAATAGTTTCTTGATAGCTCTCATATGACGCGAGATTTTAATGTTTGAAAATAATAACACTTAAAAGAATTATTATAATATCATAATTTTGTCTTGTTTAGCGGCTTTGCTAATTTTATTCATTGCTAATCTTGCGCACGGCCTCCCAGAATATTATATCCTATTCTTGTTGTCAAAACAAATGATTGTAGGCTCTTCCTCTTTACCGAATTCAGTTCTTATTACTGCAGGTTTGCCATGCCAAGGCTAAAGAAGAAGAGTGCTATGCAGCGACAATAAATTAAACCAAAAGCACTTCGAAATCTACCTCCGCCTGTAGGCCTGCCTAAAGGGATTTTTTTACTTTGAAAACAGAGCCTTAAAAGTTGGGTGCGTCTAATGGTCTGAAGTACATTAAAAAAATTTAAATTATTGGAAATATTGCTGAAATATCATAGTTATAAACAAAGTGTTTTAAACGATAAGATCTTTACATATTTTGGCACAGACTGTATATCAGTGCACTTGTCACAATCGTAAAATGAGGGTATTCAATGCGAAAGGAAAGGAATCCCTAGTAGCACAGATCGTTGGGCCAATGTTGGGGAATGATCGCCATGTTTCGTTGGTCAACGGTTATGAATGTCCGTCGGGGTTCCGTTGCCAAGGAGCGTTTTATCCAACCAACTGCCAACTGTAGCCAACCAATATACAACAAAATCCCAACAGTTGAGAGACACCTATTAGGTAATGGTGGAACTACTACGCAGCGCAGCGCAGCGCAGAGACATCTGGCGGAAATACTAGAAGCACACAAAACTTAATTTTTTATTTTCCCTTTCATCCCTTTAATCATCCCTTTTCTCCTCTTATCCCTATTAACTCCCTCCTCTCCTTCACCCTACCTACCTATTCCTATCGTATAAAATTCGCACCTATGGGGATTCGATCTCGGAACCGCTTGCGTTATAGTCTATCGCTTTAACCACTACACTATTAGATCGTTGAAATAAAAATCGAGAATTCTTCTAGCCTATTTACTACAGAGATGTGTAATACATGATAAATAGTAAGAAGGATATACATCTCGTATTTTGAATATTTGATGTGAATATATGATAACGTTATTTTCAGAGAACAAATAAAGAGCCCTAATATTAATAGAAGTAAAAACACCATTCGGATTCTTGAACATATCAAGATGGCGAATAACTGTTGTATGACTTGTTTCTTCATCGTCTTCGTGATGACCCGAAGTACGCCGGAAATTGCCGAAGATTGGCAGGAAGAGGTGGAGCGAAGTAAATTTTTATCATGTAACTCGCGCAAAGAGCTCGAATAATTAATTAATTAAAACTGTTTTATTTTATAGGAAATGAAAATTTAACGCTTATAATGTTATTTCAACACTTTTTAATTTTAACATAAATGCGATCACATTACAACGAGATTTATTGTTGGGCCAGCAATCATAAACCCAACGGTAGGGAGAGCCCTCGTTGGGTCAACGTCGTAAAGCCAACGGTAGGACTTGGCGCATGACGCAACGGAAACGTACATTGGGCTAACCGAGGAAATTACAACGAACGTTTTCCCAACATATCCCAACCATGCCAACGAATTCCCTCCGTTAGGCCAACGAAGTGTGCTACTAGGGATGTTGACTTCTTTTATATAAAAGGAGTTGTCTCCACCGGGTGGTTTAAATGAAGCCTTGTCCCGTTACACTTACCGTATGCTGAATCGAGGGTGTAAAAGTATTTTCACTCTTTCATGAGTAGAGCCCGGATTTCCATGCAAATGCATGTTTTTATATACTTTGGTTAGACTTCTCAAACTTTGTATTTACTCATTACATGACTTATGGATTCCAAATAACCATATTTTTTCCGTGCATGTTTGCATATTTCGGCCTTTTTATGGCAAAATTCAAGCATAATGCATGTTTTGGATTCTTTTGGTTTAATGTAGCATATTCAGACGTTTTTAATGCATATAAACCCTCATTTTCTGGTTTTAGTGCATAATATCAAGTTACCATGCATAACTACTGTGCATACGTATTGTGTATGTGCCTCCCTAAAATCTTGGCATTTCAATGAAACGTAAAAATGTATTGTATTATCATTGTTATTTGATTGACTTGGCAACAGAGTCTGCCACCTGCATCAATTTGAGAGTGCAAACCAAGGCTTGTAAACTACAGTATAGTTTACTTATCTTGAGTGCAAACTACTGTTTACCCTAAATAAACAGTAATATAATACGCCAGGCTACAAAAGAAAATGCCGACTCGCCGACCTTCCATTGAAAGAAAACTGCTAAACAGAATGTTCACTGCTTGAATTCGTCAGTCACTTGCCATTGTTGAAGACGTTTAATTGTCTTTTGAATCGTGCTGTGGAGAAATGGGTGTGACAGTTAGGGAAAAACTTAAGAAGGTACTTGGTTCAAATCCTGATCTTAAACATCTGAAAACAGTGAAAGACGCATTATGTGGGGAAAAAAATGTACAAGACATGGAATTCGATATCACCCTCGGTCAAATTTCTTCCCTTAAGTATGCACCTGTTAATTCTTGTGAAGTAGAAATATCATTTTCTGCGTTCAAGAATGTCCTAACTGATAAACGCACGAGTTTAAGTGAGAAGAATTTCGAAAAACTCGTTGTTGTATGTTGTTTTAAGAGAAATTGAAATATATTGCAGAACATTGCGGATTTTTGATAGTGAATGTTTCGCCCTTCATTGTGCATATTTGGAGATACGATAGTGCATGAATGCATGCATGTTTTTAAGTTTGATAGTGCATGAAAATCCGGGCTTTATTCATGAGAAATCAATTCAGTTGTTAAAATTTACGCGATGCCACCTGTACAGAAGAGATTTTCGTATAATGCAGATTTTAAGTTAGAAGTGATTTACACTGATTCCATTGTACAATTTGTTTATGCAATCCCTTTAAATTTTTTGGTTTAGAATCACATTAAATTTCCTTTCCTTATGGTCCGTAAAATACGGTACCGGTATATTCGTAGAAAAATATTGTAATGACTAGGGACCGGATTCTTAGGTTTTTACCTATTTTTTTCCTTACCTCCAAAACAAAACGCGCTCATACACTTTTTCGAATCATGTCCATAGGATTTACCCATATTAATTCTGTGGCACCTAAAAATACCTAAATGGGGTATAAAAACCTAAATATACCTAAACGGGATGTAAAACCTAAAATATCTAATTTAGGCTCCTTTTTTTTGTCTTTTTTCTTTGTCAGTTGAGAAATCGATATTTTGCGGAGAAAGAATAATTTTTGTCGGGTAGAAATTAATACCACCAGCGGCTCATTCAACCCATTGTCGTCTAGGATGGAGAGGAAAAGAGTACCGGCGAATTCCTTTTAAAATATTCGTACGAACAACCATTGTTGCCGTGTACGAACAAGGATATAGATTTCTGTGTTTTAAAGAGCTTGCTTTTTGTTTTTCTTTAGTACTTCCCTGTTATTCATACTGACTGGTCACGCTGTGAGTTTTAAGAAGACGTGTTAATTATGTCGAAACAAATGTAATCGAGTTTATTACGGCAGTGGATTGGTGACGAACTGAATTTCACTACAGATGGTAAAGTAATATTTTGTCAAGCCCGCCAGAAACACATATTATTTACCTTTCTAGAAAAGGAAGAACTTCACAGTTGAGAATCTTGAAAGATACTTAGTGATATACTGCAACCAGGAAATGTGAGGCAATCTTATTTTCACTGCTTCTTTTGATTGTTTATGCTTTGTTTCTTCAATTGTATAATGTCTTAAAGCAAGTTTACACAAATTTAAGTCAATTTTGTTAAGTTAAACTTTACAAGTATTATGTACTCAATCCTATGTAGCACATTCAAATTCATTAAACCAATTATTCTACCCGAAAACGATATTTTGGACAAAAAAACCTAAAACAACCTATTTCACCTAATGAAAAACCTAAAACAGTGTTTTTAAAAACCTAAAAATCCGGTCCCTAGTAATGACTTAATGCAACTATTCATAGTTTGTCGTATTTCCATACTATGTACTATAAGGTAAGGAAGTTTGGCGATGAGATAAGATGGAGACTGCGTGGGCAAGTCACGTGACGGCGTGGGGGCGGGCGCTGCAAATTGGACTCATTAGAGCCACTTCCTCCAATCCTACTCATTCAATTCCAACGCATTTCTGCACTTAACCAACAATCTGTCACATTTTCTTCCGATTTTAAGGGGCACTATAAATTTCTAACAAGGGCTGGCCCGCCCTCATCTATGAAATACGGTAAAAATTAGGGCTGATAATCGATTAAAATTTTTAACCGAGTTAACGCTTGACTTTAATAGTTTGAAGGGTCGCCCGAGAGGGCATTTGTTAATGAGGTTCACTCCTTGCCGTAGTCATTCAGTGATCTTAGATTCTTTGGACACTTCGATAGGTGGTATTGTTCGCATCTAGCATTACACAGTTGGCATATACGAGGGATGTTCCCAAAGTAAGTTTCGTCGTTTTTTTTTTTAAAGTGAAGATGGTAAAGCAGATGAAGCAAACAACTGCCATAAGAATCGACACCTATTGCTGGTTCAACGACGGAAAGAGCGTCAGCAGAGGAGAAACGATGCATGAGTAGAGTCCCGAAGAAGAGAGAGTAGCAGTAGACTGGCGTGCCCGAGGTTATTTGAGTACAAATCACGATGGCAGATGGACGTGTACTGAAAACGTGGTCGACAATGGAAGTACATGCTGTTATCCGGTATGAATGGGCATGTAGGACTAGTGTGTCCATCATCCATGGACGCCTACAGACTGTGTATGGTGAAGAGGTCATGTCTCATCAAATTGTTGGTCGCTGGTGTTGCATGTTCAGTGAAGGAAGGCACCTGTTCCATACAATGAAAGCTGCACTCTCGGGACGTCACTTCCAAAACAATGCTGAGGTGGAGAAGGCTGTGCGACAATTCCTTGCATAGCAGGGCACCGAGTTTTACCAGAGTGGTTTCTTCAAACTGATTGCAAGCAATGACAAATGTCTCAATGTCGGTGGAGACTATGTTGAAAAATAGTGCAAGGGGTATATTTCATGATTGCATGGTGTATTTGTTTTGGTAATAAAGTTTCCATGTGAAAAAAAATGACGAAACTTACTTTCAGAACATCCCTCGTATATGCTTCACTAGCTTCATGGAATCCCTTGGTTTGACACACTTTGTAGTGGAATCCGTGTACTGCATTTCTCGTTGTTATATGTCGTTTTGTTCCTGGTTTTCTTTTCTCCAATTCTTTTCTAGCATGGCTCCCGTGGCATAAAATTCCGGATTGATTTGGTTTCTTTTGTTCTCTCTTGCTTCCAATAATTTTCTGTATGCTTCCATGCCTGGTAGTAGCATTTGTATCCTGATGCCTTCAATGTAGAATGACTCTCCGGCCAGCTCATAATATTAGCATATTATGCTAATCGTGATGGTGCATTTCTTCCAATTCTCAAGATATATTTAAGAAACCTTGCTTTTACTTTTTCAATCCTCTGTAAGTCACTGTAGGTTAGCTTGTTCCAGATTATGTGTATACCATAAGTAATTATTGGTGTGATTACACTTTTGAAGAGCAGTAGATCTGTTGTTAGTGAAAGCCTATGTGGATCTTTTATGTTGTACATTGCTCTTATTGCAGCCGCTGTTTTCTCCTGGATGTGATGACTAAATGATGAGGTTGTTGTCTGAATCGTGATGCCCAGATATTTAGTTTCTTTCACTACTTTTATAGGCTCGCCATACAGTGTCAGGTTATCTCCTGCAGCCGCTCTTCCCCCTTTCCTAAATGTCATTTGGACGGTTTTTTCCATGCTTATATGAAATCTGTTTTCTTCTGCCCATTTCTCCATCTCTGTCAGAGTTGTCTGTAGTGCGGTTTTATTCGTGCTCCCTATTACCATGTCGTCTGCGTACATAATCAGTGTAATTTGTGGGTCGTTGCTTGTGATATCTGCGATATCTGCAGTAGCAATGTTGAACAAGAGTGGGCTTATCGGATCCCCTTGGAGTACGCCGTTTGTTTGTCTTATGGGTCTTCATTCTGCAACGCCATCGTCTATCCTTAACTTTAATCGATTAATCGACTGATTAATCGACAAACAGGTCGGTATTTTAAACGAAACAAAAGGGTACATTTAATTTGTTTTACACGTTTAATAACTGCTGCACTACAGATAATCAGAAGAAATCCTGAATTTATGAATACCATTATTAGTTAACTAGTGAAAAAATATCTACAAAACTTACATTTCCGGTTACTTTTTCAGCCAAAGCTTGAGACACACGAGTTTGTTGACATTTGAATGTTCAAGACATGATCGTAACTTGTTTACAATAATACCGGCAGAACTAAAAACTCTCTAACTCGGCACTGAGAAAGGAGTTTGGTCATTTGACCCATTTCTGGAAACACGTTTTTCAGAATTCGACTAAACCGATTAATCGCAAAATGTAATTGATCGACGATTAAATATTTAATCGATTAATCGGGCCGATTAATCGACTAATCGGTACAGCCCTAGTAAAAATGTGTAAAAATGTCCGCCAAAAAATGTAATGTAAAATAAAATCTGCTAAAACCTTATTTTCTATCAGTACAGAAGACAAGTAAAGTTAAGTCAAGTGTTCCCTATTACAGGCCATGGAGGCTCCCAGATGTTTAGACATCGCCACATGAAGGTGGTAAGGCCTTATGGGCCATTCAGATAGAAAATTAACCGCAAACGTAACGTAAACTTAAAAGTTTGGGGCCATGTTTCTCAATGTGACCATTCACAATGCATCACGTAAACTTGAAACTTAGACGTAAAATTAAACGTAACGTAGAACCTTGCAAACATCAAGTTTCTGGGTTATGTTTATGCGAAAAATAACGATACAACCAATCAGAGAACAGAACAGGAGACGGAAGTGGAAGTAGCCAAGAAGTTTTCTATGAATGAGAAACTCCTCGTTATGATAAATGGCATCCATTAGGCCTATATAAAGATGCGGCATTGAAGGAAAATATATGAACATTAGTTCCCCAAGAAATGAACTACAGTAGTAAATACAGCCCGTATCATATTCTGTTAATTTTTATATGTCTGCATACGCTTGTACGATTTAAATTTTTAATGGCCTACACATGTTTAATAGAAACATGAAAGTATTTTCGTCTGCTGCAGCCGTTCTATCAATTCACGTTCTCGTTTGTGATTGGTTCTTATCTACGTTTAAATTTTCATTGCAAATGCTCAATTCCGTGCTAAAGTTTGCGTTTAAGTTTACGTTCTTACGTTTACGGTTAAGTTTCTATCTGAATGGCCCATTACGCACCGGCCACCTTTACCCCAGGATTTCTCTTGGTACTCATTTCTGTTTGTCTGTTTGAGGCTAAGTCGACCCCAGGGCCATAGTGCCACCAGAAGTATTAGGCCAATTGAAAAACTCCAACGACCTCATAGGGGATCGAACCTGCGACCTACAGAACAAGAGTGTCTCATGAAATACCGGTAGGCCTATGTAGTGCAGTGCCTGTTCAGAAGGAAGCACTGGGCTCAAAACAATAAAAAAGGACCATATTTTGAAATCCAGAAGAAAACTGTGAACTTTATTCGTTCCAGGGGACTGAATCAAGTTCAGCTTTGATTAGTCACATGTGTAGTAAGCCATGCTGTTAAGAAGTTTCTGGCTTTCTTGCCATATAGTATACTAGCATGTGCCCGCGGCTTCGCCCGCGATAATTATTTCAAAAATTAAAAATTAAGAGCATAATAGTTAAGCCATTATATTTATTAACACCTAAATCACGTGGACTACATACCACGATTAGATAGCGTCGCCTGGTAAAAGCAACCTCAGATTCGAGTTCCTTGGTCCAGAAAACCGCTGTAGGCCTATAGTGAGTTTCGTCCAAATAAAACAATGTTTGACCATATTAGGGCTTACAACATTTAAGCGATCGCGAAAGTTTTATTTCAAGGTATGACAAAAATAGACAAAGCCAACTGTAATTGTCAAACTTCCATTTAATTTAATTTCAAGCCCATCTGAAACCCACTGGCAACAATATGTTTTAATGTCAAATGTGATTCGGATTCGATAATTCTGTGTAAGAAGGGATTAAGTATTCTCAAAAACATTTGATTTTTTGCATTTAAATTCAGAATTTTTCAAAATCCTTTCTTAGTGAGCACCTACACTATGAAACGAAGGTACTGTCAAAATTCCAAGTCTCTACCTGTTATAGTTTAGGCTGTACGTTGATTCCTGTCAGTCAGTCAGGACAAAGCCTTTTATATATATATATAGAGATTATTGATGATAGATGTTTATTTCAGAAAGTGATTCGCATGTGTTGGTTGTTATGGGGACTGAATATTTGTCCTGTTACAGCCGCCACAAACTGGAGGGCCTTGGTTCCGGCCTTCGATAAAGGCTTGTATTATGATGGCTTTACTTACTTTACAGCACTGAGATTTCTTTTGTTTTCATAGCAACCAGATTGCGTGCGGGAATGTCAAGTTACGATCCACTGCAACAATATTCGCAAGTACCACTAATTAGTTTTTGCACTCCTTAGCTAGTAAGTGTTACTTACGAAAGTTGTTTACATGGATCGTAAGTTGACATTCCCACACAATCGTGTTGCTAAGGGCGTTGCGATGAGGTTAAATTACTTACGGTCCAAGCGCCACGTCATAATTCATTACGATACACTTCATAATACAAGCCTTTATGGACACGGCCCCCAGGGCAAATATTCGGTTCCCATAACAACAAACACATGCGAATCACTTTCTGAAATAAACATCTCTCTTCAAGAATGTATTTACATAATATTTTCAGGTAATATCACATTTAATATAATTAAATTGATATAAATAATCATCGTGCAAAAAATTGCATGCAACACACGGGCCGTAAAGGCATTTACGGGTCTCGAAAACTTAAAAACCCTCGGCTGCGCCTCGGGTTTTCAATCTGTTTCCTCGACCCGTAAACGTGCCTTACGGCACTTGTATCGCAATATACTATATGTCGCGCAAAAAAATTTTAAAGCGCTTTTAGCCCCTTCGAGAAAAATTTAAGTTTTCCTAGAAATGAAAGGGGAATCGCCCGATAAGCTATGTGACGATGGTAATTTGTAGTGCAAGGCATTTAATGGCCATAAAATAGTGAAAAAAGAATCAAAATCAAAAATTCATTTATGTCATAAAAATAGTGAAAAATGACACTAAATTGCAAAAAAGAGACTAATAAATTTATCGCTATTACTATAATTAGTTTTTTTAAGTAATGAATTGCTAAAAGCAATTTAATGGATGACAGTGTGTTATATATGAATTTACAATATAAAACACACTTGTTCTATTACTAAAGAAGTACTGTAAGTAAATTTATATTACTTGGACACCCTTCGCGAAAAAGAAATTTTTTCTGAACTGGCATGCCGATCAAATTGCCCCTATCAAATATGTGCCATTTAAAAAATAAAGAAGAATCTGTATTGCTACAAGACAAACTGCTATGGTATTTACAATAAACCTGAATTAAAATGAACTAAGAACACTTGGCGGAGATTCACAAATAAAAATGATTGTCTGTTGTCTGAAAGCAATGATTTGTACATGGAAAATCTCCTCTCTACCTCCACTGAAACATGTCCTAAAATGCCGAAAATAACCTAAAAGTGCCGAAAATAACCTATCTCTTGAAAATGACGAAAAATGCAAAAACGAATTGCCCTTATTTAATCAATTATTTCATTATACACATTTATATATATATATTCGAGCTATCTTTTAACCTTCGTATAAAAAAATGCAAAATCGTCAAATGCCTTGCCCTAGTAATTTGGCTTGAAGATTTGACATTCATGCTAGATATCCTAGATATCCTAGATATTCATGCTAGATATTAGATTTAAAATTACAAGGGAAATATCAGTTTCTAAATACATTGTATGATAATATTACGGCTTTTAAATATGGAAGGGCAACTGGTACTCTATTAATAATAAAATCAGGTAAACTGATATAACAAAGTGCCAGTATGTTTTTGTTGAATCAATTATAATTGCAATTATGATATGCAGAAAATAAGTTTTTCTAATCAGTTTAAAATCGACCAGCGTCAGCAGAACTACAGATTTGTGATACCTTGACAATCGCGCACTCACATAAAAATAAAAAATAAAATTAAAAAAATCCATGTCAAATCGGCCGGCTACGGGATTTGATCCGGGGAACTCCAGAATACGAGTCCAAGGCGTTACCATTTACCCAACTCAGTCAGTTTGATGGTGTCGTTTGATAAGCATAAGTGAAGGAATATTGTTAACTGTCAAATTATAACTGTAGACAAAAATTAAAACTCATGTGACCTTTAATTAGTCGTTACTCTGGTACCGGTAAACCGATTAGGTCCAAAATTAATAGGCTTCTTGCCATGAACGTTATAAATGCGTATACCAAGTTTCATGAAAATCCGATAAGGCGTATTTGAGTTATGACGCTTTTAAATAAAAACATGGGTTTGACGCCGGTACCGGTGAACCGATTTGGTTCAATAACAATGGAGTTCTTCCCATGGACATTATAAATGCGTATACCAAGTATCATGAAAATCCGATAAAGCGTATTTGAGTTATGACGTTTTTAAATAAAAACATTAAATTGGGTTTGACGCCGGTACCGGTGAACCGATTTGGTTCAATAACAATGGAGTTCTTCCCATGGACATTATAAATGCGTATACCAAGTTTCATGAAAATCCGATAAAGCGTACTTGAGTTATGGCGCGTACAGGCACACGGACGGACAGACATTTTCGTCCCCCACACAATCTCATAAAGTACCATACTGGCACTTAATAAAGCGAGAGGCTTGAGCCCCGGGGATTTTGACCCCCCTGCCCCCCTCTCCTCAGGCCTGATTGTGGGTGCCACTTAAAGACTCTTTTTCCAAGAACTCCCTCTATCTGCTGCCACCCTAATCCTCTTCGACCTGTCAATAAAGTTGCTTGTCTATGTCCCCGCTATACACGGGTAAAATTTTTCGATTTTATTCATTAATCTAAAACTTGAAGAGGGTCGCATTTAGTAACTGAGGGCCGCACGTTTGACCCACCTGAGTAGGAAGAGTGATACTCTGAATATGTTGGGCCCGCCCTTATTTGTGAACAGGAATCAAGCTCTGGTGCCTCTGCAAAGAGCTACTGGGAGTATTAGCCAATGCGCTGGTTGCATCAGTTGCATTTTACTAGAAGGCGTTCCTTTCCTGAACGATGTAAAGGTCACAACATGAAACTAATCCCTTACTTACTTACTCAATGGCAATAGACTATTCCTAAGCAAGCTAAAGGAAATTATCTATTTTACAGAACTTAGAGGTTCATTGCTATGCTTACCTGAGCCTGCCATCCAACCCTATTCTGTGCTAACTCCATCTAACCATCCCTCGCAAATCATACTTCCCTTAAATCTATCCTAATATTGTCCACCCACCTACGTCTATATATATATATATATATATATATATATATATATACACGTATTTTGACATTTTTAGTACATATATATGTACATATTTTGACATTTTTAGTACATATATATGTACATATTTTGACATTTTTAAGTACATATATGTACATATTTTGACATTTTTTAGTACATATAATTCTTAGCCCTGGTTATAAACATCCGAACCCTAATAAATATCCAATTCGGCATTTGCTTTGCGGTGGAAAAACTATGAAAAAACTAAGTGAAATTGGTCGGGATCGGGGTTTGAACAATCGACTTCCCGAATGAGAGTGAGCAATATTTCTGTTTTGGACATAACCTAGGGTATCGTTGCAGCGGGAGGCGTGTGACGGGAGATTTTGACCTTGCTTGCAATTTAACAATTGTAGTGACCTACATTAATTAGTTGAAAGTCTCACTCACACATTCCGCAGCTCGACCTTCTTCTGCCATGTCATGTCATGTCATGTCAGTGTTCCAGAGTTTGCGTATTTCCTATTTATAGAGCGTTTCTCCACATTTCCCTTTTTAACGCTCAAATATCCCGGTACAAAATTCTGCAATGCACCTTTCTCATCACTATTATCTGTTGCTATAGTAACAATGGGATAAGCAGTGTTTACTGAAGCATGGTCTGTTAATTTTATCTGTTTTAAGGATTAGACGTACAGGTTTGGGTGCTGATAAAGGTGAAATTCATTATTTTTGAAGTGAACTTCTTTAGGCGCGCTAGGAGTAAATCGAGGGCAAACCCAAACCGGACGAAAACGTCACGAAAGTAGTGGGGGTAAGTAGCAAACATAGAGTTGTTATCGAAAGAGTAGGGTCACGGGAGCACGCGGGGGAAAGGTATCAGGCATTGAGAGGGGGGGGGGGATATTACTGCTTCGAGCCCTTCACCATTATAGATGGCTTTACTCGTTGCGTGAGCGTCGTTTACACGTCACTAACGTTCTCTGAAACTCAACCAAAGCGTCCCGTTCAAGTAAACAAACAAAATGGCTACGATCAGTGACAATTTGGGCATTAGTTCATCACAACTATGTTATTGTTTTTATTCAGGTGATTTCCTTCTTCCGTTCGATGTAATTAGGCCTATATGTATTCCTCTATTTCACTCTCAACGTTGCGAAAGAAGTTTCACTTCTGTCGCGTGGCGTTCCACGCACCGAATTTTATATTTTTTCTCAGCAATGAATTGTTCTGTAACTTGTGTTCTGACATATTCTTTATTGACCACTTCTTCAATTACATACTACTTTAAGAATTAATTAAACTGTACAGTTACGGATAATTATCGTTCAAAATGGCATGCACGTTTCATGCACTGAAATGTTGTTTCCATGATTATTTACCTCATGAATCAGTGTCCAAAAGACTATGAGAATAACATGTGGAATTTCAACCAGTCGTCCTGGTACCTATTTGATGCCTACTCCTAACGGCAAATTTTTTATTGACCGGGATTCGAACTTGTGACCAAGTTAGCACCGTAACCAGCATCTTGAACCACTACACCACGAGCGATTGCTGAGTGGTGAACGGAAAATTCATCAATTTAAGTTTAGAAAGCATTATAGTACATGAGAAATAGCCATTTTGGTGGAAGGGTCATTTTCGGAATATTTTTTATTTTTATTTTGTGTACTCTTGATATGATACAAGGGTCATTTTCGTAACGCTGTGATTTTGTATATTTTTATGCGTATATTATGACTAGCATGTGCCCGCGGCTTCGCCCACGATAATTATTTCAAAAATTAAAAGTTAAGAGCATAATAGTTAAATCATTATAATTATTAACACTTAAATCACGTGAATTACATACCACGATTAGGTAGCGTCCCCTGGTAAAAGCGACCTCAGATTCGAGGTTCTTGGCCCAGAAAACCAATGTATAGTGAGTTTCGTCCAAATCGAACAACGTTTGACCATATTTAGGCCTATATTGATTATCCCTCTTATAATAATAATGATATTGCATGGTCCACAGTACCTGAACATAACGTATTTTAATGAATTACATCGATACCTGTGATCACAACAAAATTTTCTCAAGCGTGGAAATTGTCCTATACCGAATTTTGTATCCTATCGCTTGTACACGGCAAGCCGGGTAGGGGTTCAAATAAGAAGAAACATAAATTCCAGTAACATAAAATTGTATTGTCTTTGCGGAATATTTTATTTCTCATTCTCATGTTACCATAAAACCGTTTTGGGAATGAAATTAAACAGAAATGTAATATCCCTTTCATACTTCTCTCTCCAAAAACCTGCGATATACTAATATATATATTACCATACCTCGTATTGTTTTCTCTATGTCCAGGGTAAAGAAAGTTAGATTGCATTATTTTCGTGGATATTGATAGTTCACAAATTTGTCAAATTCGAGTTTCATTTTTTTTCCAAACCCATCTGAGACCCACTGGCAACAATATGTTTTAATGTCAAATGTGATTTGGATTGGATAATTCTGTGTAAAAACGGATTAAGTATTCTCAAAAACATTTGATTTTTGGCATTTAAAATCGAAATTTTTCAAAATCCTTTCTTAGTGAGCACCTACATTATGAAACGATACCGTCAAAATTTCAAGTCTCTACCTGTTATAGTTTAGGCTGTACGTTGATTCTCTGTCAGTCAGTCAGTCAGTCAGGACAAAGCCTCTTATATGTATATATATAGAGATAATGGATACAATAGTGAGCTGCACTCGGAAGCATGGGGGAGCAGCCAGCGGGCGGAGCGTGGTAGTTATAAGTGGACTTTGGATTTTAGGTAAAATCATATTTTAATCCTTTAGGCCTATATATAAACTTATATTTATGCATTTCACAGGAGACTCTGCCCGAAACTGATGGTTTTATAGAACCTAAAACAGCCTATTTTGATGTTAGAGCTTAATATTGCCTTTTTGTATGTTTTTCCTCTTAAAGTTCCAAATGTGTTATTTATCTTACATTTTGTTATAAATTATACAGTTTATTTTCAGTTATATTAAATTTTTAACACAGACTGTACAGTAAATGCCGTGCTTAATGGTGTCTAAAAGCAGCTTGTCTTCGTGAAAATAATTCCTTGGACTTTCCAGAGAAATTAATTATTTTCGTTCAAGTTTCGTTATCCAGAAACAAATTACGATACTTTTGAAGGCTTAAAATAGAGAGTTTTTGCCATAGCGTGTTGTCGGATACGGTAACACTAATGTCACGTGATCGAATGCGGTAAATGGAATAACGTTTTGTGCTACGACGGAGTTTTTGCCAGCGTAAATTGATACGGTACGGTAAAGGTAACAGAGAAAATGGAGGAACTGCTTCAGATTGCTGCACTTGGAGGTTTTAACAATGACTTATAGGAGGATATGATACCCAATTGTTCCCCGAATGTGATAGGTCTATGAATAAATTTAATTGTCCATTGTTTATGTTATAAACCTACAGATATATGAATTCCAAAGCACCTCATAACAGGATATAAATATTAACATAACCTCAAAATGGGATTTTAATCAGTAAAATATGTTAACATGTAAAAATTTATCAACACTGCTATGTCATTTATTGAAATGTTTCTGGGTATGTTACATGCATTAAATTATCTGCAGTGGTTTATTATACTAGAGATAATTGAGCCTATAAATACACATCACTGAACCAATAATCAACGCAAATTATTTATGTTAACCTTTACAATGCTGAATTTATACAATAATATAAGCCATCATCAACTGAAATCATCAGTGGGATCTAAGTTTGAAAACAATAGAGAGATTTGCAGAAGAATAACTGGTTATTATGGATTGCAGTCGAACACAAGGATAAAAATTCTCACAATTTTGCATGTAACTTTACTCTATAAATATTACATTTCTCCTTTTATATAGATTTTCAACGAACTAATTTATACGTCAGTAGCAGTGAAAAGGTTAAAGCGAAGTCTTTCCTGTTTTTCGGGATTCATGACTATTACCGTAAGCTTCACGCTAATCTGTCCGAAATAACGTGTCACCTTATCAGATATAGCGTTACGGTAAACCGGCGCATGCGTAGAGCATCAATCACGTGACTTTAGCGTTTACGGAACTTAACGTAAGCTTGGCAAAAACTCTCTATTAACCCAAACGAGTCATAGGCCTATGTAGAAATTCGCCATACGAAAACCCCGCGGAAATACTTCTCTTCTACATGAGCATAATGTTTTTAGTCTTATAGAAATATTAACTCGCTTCGCACGTTGGGGGCTCCGCCCCCATTCCAAGACGTTACCATCTCGGCCACCTCGCTCGGATTACAGAAATAATAGTTTCTATCGCTAGCATGTCTTCAAATCTAAGTTTATTGCAACTTCCAAAGCCCTATGTGAACACTGTAGGTTGCAGGATGCATTACTTATGGTATATTTTGCATATTTTCACTCGGTAATGAGGTACTGGATCATATTCTGGGGCAACTCTTCCCATAGGGAGAAAATATTTAGATTACAAAAGCGGGCAATAAGAATAATATGTATCAAGAAAAAAAGGGAATCTTGTAAACCGCTATTTGAAAAATTGAAAGTCTTCACTCTTACAGGGGAGTATATATACTCTGTTATGTGTTATGTAGTGAATAATATTGATAAATTTCAAACTAATTTTAGTGTACATGGACGTACTACCAGAAACATGAATGATCTACACAGACCAAATGACTCGTTAAATCTCTTTCAGAAGGGTGCAATACAGATAAATAACAAGCTTCCAAGCAACATTAAATTATTATGTATTCAAAGAAAGAGCAAACATTTCAAAACATCTGTCAAGGAATTTTTAATAAATCACACCTTCTATAATTTGGAGGAATATTTCCAGTTTGGATAAATTTGGCAGCTTGCAGTTTTCTGTATATTATTGTTATAACATACTGTACATGTATTTTTTGATCTGACGTGTTCTATATCCTTGAGCCCCGCTCATCACAGGATCTACAGGACGAGATATCTACATCTACAATACCGTTGCCATGAAAATGGAGCCCTTCTTCGGTTTTTTTGAGCTAAAAATTAAAAAAATAAACTTTTTAGAATTTGCCTGTGGTTTACAGCCTAAAAGCTGTATGTGTACCAAATTTCAAGTTTCTAGCTAATCTGAAAGTGGGCAATATTACGGTAATTTGACGTTTGACATTTCATAGTAAGCGCGTAATTGCTCATTCCAGCTCGCTAGATGGCAGCATTGTCGCATTTTCTATTTCTTCCTTTGTTAAAAGATGGGAGTGATCGGTATTATTATTAAAGGTGTTTGACTCAAGTGTATAATATGAAATGCTGAAAATAAAGAGTAATTTATTATGAAGCCAATTACAGACAAGAATTGGAAGAAATTAATTAATGTTGTGGTATTGTAGGCCTAATAATTCATGACCTTTGTATTCTAATATGTATATACTGTGTTCAGGTAGGGAAATTTTCATCGCCCATTACTCTTTTAAACTCGTCATGTTGGTAGTAGTAGTTACTGAATAAAGTTAGTATGATGATAAATGTTTGTTCTCCTTTCGCCGGATGGGGCTTCAAATGCGACGAATTAGCGCAAGATGGACTACGAATTATAGTGCTAAGGTGAATATAAGTACTGGTGGGCATTCTGAGACTATAAGTTTTGTGATATCAAAGTGAAAAAGTTGTTAAAATGAAGAACATAATTTCGTCATGTAGGCATCAGAACAGATTAAAATGGCGTCGACAGTGATCCTGCATGTTGTGAACTTCAAAGCAATTACGTCGGTAATGTAGATTACTTCACTTCAATTTATCGACGTCACACCATCGTCCGTAGGGGGTTGTAAACAAACTTGTCTGTGTGTATAAAAAAAGTAGTTGTCCTAGATTGTTTGTTCATATCTTCATTTTACATCGGTATAAGAATTTTTGAAGTAACACTTCTTTTCTCGCGGTTGGGGTGAATCGGGAAAATCAGTCGCACTCAAAACTTCGTGTTTCGGAGCGGACTGCACAGAAAACAATCAACTCAATGATTAGGAGTAATCAAAGGAAATTTTTCAGACATTACTTCCTCAATGGCAATAGACAATTCCTAAGCAATCTAAAGGTATATTATCTATTTTATGGAACCCGGAGGTTTATTACCGCGCAAATCCAAAATTAAAAAATACAAATTTCCAAAACTAAAAAAAAATTAAAACATCCAAAAATTAAAACAATAAACTCAATGATTCAACTCAATGATTAAGCTTATCCAAAATTTAAATAAATTATCCGACATTGGTAAAGTGTGTTAAAACCACCGCCTTCTCGAGAATTACACTGAATCTTTCTTTTCGTTTGACTGTGTACATTTTGAAAAAAGTTGAACAGCACTAGCCACCGCCTTCTCGAGAATTACACTGCATCTTTCTTTTCGTTTGACTGTGTACATTTTGAAAAAAGTTGAACAGCACTATAATCAACAAAGTCGTAGCAGAAAACGCATACAATTTTAAATGAAGTGCATGATAGCACTGATACGTATGAACCAATATTAAAATCTATTTTGCCATATGCAAACTATAAATCTCATAAAAAGGCACACACAGACTTTAAAAAACCGAAATCAATTGCAGAAAGAACAAGAGGATACCGTGAGAGGATGAAAGTGACAAAGAAAAGGAAAATTGAAGAAAATACATGAAGTGTAACGGCCAAAACTGCAGCAGAACGCAAGAGAGAAAGCCGATCACGAAGAATAGCATTTGAAAATGCTCGTGAAGCATCAGTAAGTGAAGTGCATGATAGAACTGATACGTGTGAACCTATGGTAAAATCTATTTTGCCTTATACAAACTATAATTCTCATAAAAAGGCACACACAGACTTTAAAAAACCGAAATTAATTGCAGAAAGAGCAAGAGGATACCGTGAGAGGATGAAAGTGACAAAGAAAAGGAAAACTGAAGAAAATACATAAATAAATAAAGTTTTACTTCTGTCGCATGGCATTCCACGCACTCTTTTTTTTAAATATTCTAGCTACTTTGTGTGGTTGATCAGTAGTTAAGGCACATATATACCATGGACTGTATCCATACTCTATGCCAGATCGCCATAAAAGTCATGTTCACTGGAAATGAGCTCTGGGCACAGGAACAGAGTGGATTGGCCCCTCTTTTGATTCTGTGTAGGCAGTGCTTTAGTTGGAAAAAAGTATTTGGGGGAGTTCATCAAAATACGTAACATCAAATATAGAGTATATTTGCACGGATCTACCTAGAAACTGACCACCGCCACCGCCACTATTCAAAATATCTCACCAAAGACTGTGCCTGAAATAGGGGTTAACCCGTAAACAGCTTTCATCCTCAAGGCCTCAACTCCTACAACTGGAACCTTTTCTTGCATTCCAAGAATTCAGGATCAGTCAGAATCCTCTATTGGAAATGAAAGATAGACAAATTTGCCGCATTATTTATACAGTGGAACATTTCTTAAATGTTCAATTCATGTCTGTGGAAAATATGAGATCTCCAATTTAAAAAATAGAAATAAGGAACATTGAGCCAAATGTGTAGGTAATGGAGGTTCATGGCGGTTTCGAATTTAAATTTATATATAACAGATATTTCAGCTCTGGACAGTGGTGTATTGATGAACCAGGGTTTATTCTTCTGCATTGCATTAGATCCATGTGTATGGATCCTATGTGATATAATCTTATATTGATAGTAAGAATTTGTCCTAGGTATGATGTGCTTAGGCCTGTTTTGCCTATTGGTCAGAGAGTTCACTGCCGCTGATATTGCGATGTCCCGGATTCAAATGAATGTAACTGAATTACTTTCTTGCTGAGTGTGAATTATCTTTTCTATGTTTATTTCCAGCCACTAAAATTATGTATTGATGTCTGTATGCGATATTTTGTCCAAAGCACTTTGTGAATCAGAAAATAGATAGATGTTTCCTGTAATGGCTTTCAGGCTTATGAGTGAATGGCAGATAGGCCTAGTTATTATTTCAACTGTGTAGATGCTGTTGAGAGCAGATAGTGTAAATTATTTCCTTTCATTAGCACTGTCATTATAATAAGCCTCTCTAGTACCATCAGAAGTTTTCGATCCGTCAGTGAAAATAATATGTATGTTACCAGGTAAGACAAGTGATTAAAACAAATTTCTTATCCTGCCACTTTCCCTCTAACCATTTATGATTTTTTAACAACCAGAAACATCTCTGCAGAAGAAAAGCTCAGATCTTTAGTAAGAGCACATGCTCAAATAAAGTCAGCATTTACCAGAGGAGAGAAGTTTGTTGCCAAACACCATGAAAACCTCAGACCTGATCAGTTACAAGTCAGATTAAACTTATTAGAAGGAAATTGGAGAAAGTTTAATGAAACAGAAGATGAGATATACTTACTAGATGATGATACTAAGAGTGACGAAGAACGAGAAAACATGGAAGAAAGATACTGTCAACTCACTAGTTTCTTGCAAGGTAATATGAAGACATTGGAAGCAGCGGTTGTAGGCCCAATTTCTGAAGCAAGTCCCACAGTCCAAGCGAAGTTACCTCAATTATCCATACCTAACTTTAACCCAGTAGTATTATACGGCTGTGAAAGTTGGACTCTAAAGAAACAAGATAGGAAGAAAATAGTTTTGAATTATGGACCTGGAGAAGATTATTAAGAATTTGATGTTAGGACACATGGAATGGACAAGATGAAGAGGCAGAAAAAGAACAAGATGACTGAAAGGAATAAAAGTCATCATGGACCGGAATTGGAAGGACTTGGTAACAGCCACACAAGACAGAAGGCGGTGGAGAGCTGAAGTTCATAAAGCAGTGGAAAATAGAATAAGAACAAATATTTTCTAGGGATGGCAAACCCTCAATCTTGCTAGAAAATCTGGGTGGATCTCCAGGAGTTGCACTTGACTCGAAGGAATACTACTACTAACTTTAGTGGTAATTTTCAAGATTGGGTTGCTTTCAAGGAATCATTTATGTCATTGGTGGGAAACAACTGTAGTGTTCCTAAAGTGCAAAGGTTTCATTATCTGCTTGCTGGTCTAAAAGGGGATTCCAAATGCTTAGTACAACACATTGAACTAAGTGACCGAGGATTTGATAACGCATGGGAACTACTCGTAGAGCGGTATGGTAACGAAGGGCTCGTTATAAATGCACACTTTGACAATATTATGAATTTTCCTAAAATGACAAATGAAAATGTTAGGCAGCTTTGCCAATTAGTAGATGTGAGTAAAAGCAATTTAAAGGCACTTAAAACTTTGAAGCAAGATACGGATGGTTGGGATATGATGATTATTTACATATCAGTGCAAAAAGTAGATAACGAAACCAAAAGGGAATGGGAACTTCATGTTTCTGACAAAAATTTGCCAACCTTGCAATGGTGTTATACATTTTTAGAACACTGATTCAATGGTCTTGAAGCTTTGTATGAAAAGCATATGAACAAAGGCATGATGTTATGTTGCCTTCACATAAGATGCAATCACACTCTCATGAAACAACAATGTATTGTTTGTAATTATCTTCTTGCTATTTATCAGTGTCCCAAATTCAAGCAACTGTCCAATGAAGAAAGATATAATGTAGTCAGAAAGGCTTCATTGTGCATAAATTGTTTAAGCAACAATCGCATGGTAAAGGAATGTAAATCTAGAGAATGTATTTTGTGTGGTAAGTGGCATCATACTCTACTTCACGGAAACACAGAATCACAAGAATGTGTGACTTTTCAAAGTTCTTATTGTACACAGCCATTTCATAAAATATGGAAATTTTTCCCTCAAAGAGAGATGTTATTGGAAAGTCAAATAAAAGTTTAAAACCTAGGGTTTATTGAATGTTGAATGTTTAGGAATTATGTGTATTTGAAGTTGTTTCATGTGTAAAATTTGTCAATTACTTATTTATTGTGTTGTAGTTGATTTTTTTGACATTTATAGCGTGATTTTAACACTCGTTAAAACTAAATAGTCAAGAGTAATCAGCTATGTCCATTTTCATTTGAGAAAATATACATCTTAAGGTACAATTTGATATAAGATTAACTTCAAAAAGTATGTGTTGTTAATTACTATGTAAAATAACAACCAGTGACTTTTTGTCCCACCAGTAATGGTGATAGTTTTGTTGAATTATTATTGATGAGTTAAATAAATGTTCTGACAATCTGGAAACAGTTTATAATTTGTATTTAATCCCTCATATCATCATTAATAACATCAAGACCCTAACATTAATAGCAGAAGAGCAAATTAACTTTTGTTTTGCATCATTAAAATCATTGTCCAAATTATGTCCCACCCATGATAGATTTTGAAAAACAGATTTTAAATAATGCTTTCCATGTAGTATAAAGGAGAAGGCAATATACAGTGCCTTATTTTTGACTCGTGGCTGGTGGCCGGCGGGAGATAGCTGTGCTTTTCACCATTCCTGGCTCCGTCCGGCCACGAGTCAAAAATAAGGCACTGTAGATTTTATAGAATGTGCAGAACCTGTTCTCATTCATTAATTATGACATGTAATGAACAAAATAATTTGTCGTAATGTGCTAGAATGTACCACCCGTAATTATGAATTAAAGAATTCGAGAAATACACATGTATTACTGGCAACAGTGCAAGTCAAGGTAATAAACACATGAGTCGTGCTTTGCTTGACAGTGGATCACAGTCTAATTTTGCAACTGAAGCACTAACACAAAGATTGGGTTTGCAACAAAGAAAGAACCAAGTACCAATAATTAATTGGCATAAACAATGTGACATCCACAGCAAACTGTAGTGTTCAACTTGAGATAAGTTGTACAAGAAATAATTATAGATTTAATTTGAGTTGTTTGATTTTACCAAAGTTAACAGGTCAAATGCCAACATTTAAATTTTATGGGTCCCTTTGGAAATTCCCTCATGACGTGCAATTAGCAAACAAGGACTTTATAAACCTGGGCCCTGTTTCATAGAACTTGCTGATGATATTAGTTAATAATATTAGAACTCATAATATTATTTATTAGTTAACAAAATCTTGTTTCATAGAGAAATGAACACTACTACTAAAATCTCTTCACTAATATTTTTAGTTCATTAGTCAGCTGATTGATTTGGAGGTTATGTCTGGATTGTTGTTTGTTTTTTTTCCCCCTTAGTCTTTTTGAATAAATCGTATTCAAGATAGCAGTAGGCTTGTGTACTAAAATCTAACCTCAAATCCTAGAAACGTGTGACAGAAATTTCTTTGATAGTGTATGTAAGGTTTTTCTAAAATGATAATATTAAATCAGAGTGATTCATTTTCTGTAAATTTAAAGCCACAAAATCTGAAAAACACCTAATATTATCAGTAAATTTTATTAGTCTTCCAGTCTATGAAACAGTTTACCAATAATATTAGCAATATTTACTAATAATTTAGAGTCATGAGCTCATAACTAATATTATTAGCTAATGTTTTTATGAAACAGAAGACTAATAATAATCACTGATATTATTATGTATTTGCTAATAATATCAGTGTAAAGTTTTATGAAAAAGGGCCCTGAAGCCATTGATGTTTTGTTGGGAGCAGAGACTTTTTTTGATGTACTGATTAATGGAAAGTATGAATTTAAGGGTCTTCCTCATGGGCGTACGGTGAAATTTTGTTCGGGAGGGGTTCAATGTAAAGTCGTCTCAGGTCTGTGTCCTTGCGCACATTGTGAATTAATACTTTTTAAAATTACTAAACAGTTGTATTGTGATAATTAATACACTGTAATAAATTAATATGCAGCTCAGTATTTGAAACTGTTTTTCTTGAGATTTCTATCCATTTCTCGTTTAAGCTAGAGTCTATAAATAAAGACTTTCTTTTGAAAAATTATCATAATACTGTTTGGTGCATAGAGCACGTTTTTAAAGTCATCTGTAAATCCACCTGTGGAAAAGCCCGATTAATACTGATTCCTTCATGATAATTTTGTGATGAGCTCGTTAGTACTGTTGGCTTTACAAACAGGTTGATGGATTTCTGCGGGAGTATTCGAGTTGTCGTTTCACAGATTCCAAAGGGATTTTTGTTTACTAGTAAATACATCACTGTTATTAAGCTGAAAATCTGTCAACACCAGGTTTTGATATTTGAATCTTAAATAAATATGATAAATCTCTATATATAAAAGCCAAAACCCACTGACTCACTGACTGATCACGGTTTCTCAAAAACTATACAGCCTACGAACGTGAAACTTGGTACACATATTGCTCATAGGCTCTAGAGGCGCACTAAGAAAGGATTTCAAAATCTTTGGCTTCTAAGGGCCTCTAAGGGCCAAAATAGGGTTGTAAGGTTATGAAATTCACCAAAAGGAATTCAAACTGCATGTATACAATCCCCATGACAACATTATTTTTTTTAAACTACACAGGTGGCTTTGCATGACACTGCGATTTCATGTAAACCTAATAGATATAAAATTATGAGAAAGGCTATCAATAGAATTCCTGTAAATGATTATCAACTATTTTTTGTCACGAAGTAAATTTAGAAGGTCCTGGGTTCTGTTCTTAAGAGTTGAACTCTTTTCTTATAGTTAGCCTAGGACTGCATTGCGAAAGATAGTAAGTAAAGTGTTCCCTATTACAGGCTATGGGGGCCCAGAGGGTTCCAAGAAGTTGAGGCTCCCGGATTTTTAGACAATCGGGACGTGAAGGTTGTAAGGTAGTCAGCGTTACGCACCGGCCGCCTTTACCCCCAGATAGTTCATACAATATCAATAGATATAATTTCCTGATTAATTTCTATTTACCATATTATCTATCTATCTTTACCTTAGTTTTTACCCCTCCCTTTTGGGGTCATTTAAGCGACCCACGTTGCCCGGGCCTTACAGGGCGCGACCTGTTTGGAGAGGGATTATCTATGGATCACATACATACTTTCTTGACCAGACAAGGACATGGAGGGCCTCCCGGATGAGTGATCAGCCAAATGCCGGGGCCACCTCCGAGACAACACAAACATATAGGACGAGATACATCATTCACACACTCACTCTGAACAAGGCGAGGATGGGATGATGATGATGATAATGGCTGCCAGATGATATCCGGAGACAACTAGGGCCTAAAGTTATCAGACATTTGTCTCACAGGTGAGGGAAAATCCCGGAAAAAACTCCATCTAGGTAACTTGTCCCGACCAGTATTCTAATCGGAGCCCACTGCGTGAGATGAGCGAACACATCTCCTACGCCCAGCTATTTACTATATGTTTGCCAAAATTGAAACAGAACGATTAATTTGTTTACCTAATCAGAGTAAACTACGGGTGAAGGAGTATGTGGAATATGAATACGTCAACCGTGTTGGCTGGACGGCTGATGATTTATAGAAGTACATCAAATCGACTTTAAATTGTGTACACTTAACCTATATATACATAAATCTAACAATGCGAAGCATTGATGGGTCAGCTAGTCTTAAATAATGCTTTGATATATACGAAATTGTAAAATATGTAACAACCGAATCAGAGTTTTATTTTTTAAATTAATTTAATTTCGTTTTATGATTTATAATATTCAAAATATTCCAGATATTTCGGGAGGGGTTTCAACCCCATCAAACCCCCCTTACCATATGCCCATGGTCTTCCTGTTCTGCAAAGTACAAAGTTTGGTTACATTCTCTCTGGGAAAATTCATTATTCTTACACAGTGGCGATTATTCCATATAGGATGTGAGGATCATCCTACACTTCATAATTTATCTACATAAATGTTTACTAGCGTTCACTGTCAATATTAAAACAGTAAAATGACAAAACAGCGTTATTGTAGAGCACTCGGGAAGGAAGTTAGCAGTTCTGTTTTGAGCACGTTGGTATTTGAGAGGATGTCCTCAGTTGCTCGCTGTTGATGTTACGCAGTCCATGCTGTTGTTAAAGCTCTTGGGCATGTGAAGGGGGAGGCGAGGAAGATAAAAGGTGGTGAGAAGCCAGTTTCATAGTAAGGAAGTTGAGGACGTCTTACATTCCTTCCTCACATGTGTTCTGTGTTTCTGACGTTCGCTAGCTTGTTTTCTAAGGGGGGAGTGATCATATATCTATATATATAAAAATGAATGTATGTGTGTGTGTGTGTGTGTGTCCTTTATGCATTACTACACCATTCATCCGATCGCCGTGAAACTTTGGAAAGTTGTTGGGTACATTCCCGGGAAGGTTTCTGTCATGCTACATTTTTAATTTTAGCCTTCGTTCGCGAGTTATGAGTGAAAAACTGCAAGAAAACGTGCATTTTTTACGCTTTCGAAACATCAGTTTTCAGTTATTCATTTCAGTTGTCAAATCAATTGCAGAAGGCTTTGTATATTTTTGTCATACTTTGGAAACAATAGAATCGCGATCGCTATGGAAGGCAATGGATATCTCCTGTTATTGTAAACACTACAGAAGTTGATAAGGTAATGTTAAACATTTATTTATCATGGAATATGCTTCTTATGAAAGATAGTTGAGAGAAAATTCCGGGGAAGTTGCTTAGTTCGGGGTCCTGGCTACAACATTTCTATATGTAATCATAATTAAAATCTCTTTTGTAGGGTCGTTAAATCTGCCTGAAATGTAACGGAATTATAAGTCTGGACAAATGAATATAGAAACTACGGACTCAGTAGGCTTATTCCATTCTTCATCTATATAAATAAAAACAAATATATGTCTGTCTGTCTGTCAAATACATTTACACACATTTTTTTCATTGTGAGTTTAATCGATTTCAATTCTCATAATCTTCTGAGATTGCAGCAACGCTCGACGGGTAATCTATATAGATCTTCTTTATAGCCTACATAAAAATGAATGTATGTGTGTCTGTCCTTTATGCATTACTATGCCATTCATCCAATCACCATGAAACTTTGGGAAGTTGTTGAATACATTCCCGCAAAGGCATGCTACATTTTTAATTTTAGCTTTCGTTCGAGAGTTATGAGTGAAAACGGGATTGAGACGTACATTTCTTGTGCTTTCGAAACTATCAGTTCTCAGTTGTCAAATCAATTGCAGATGGTTTTGCCTACTTTCGTCATACCTTGGAAATAAAAGCATCGCGATCGTTTGAATTTTGTAAGCCCGCCATGGCCGAATCATTTGTTTATAATGTCAAGGCACGCAGACAGATGAAATTTTCACCCTAGACGGAAGAAGAATAATAAATATAGCCCTAAATGGACAAACATTATGCAGGGGTTTTTTTTTAGGCCAGGAACTCGAATCTGAGGTTATTTTTCCCATGCTGCGCTTTCTAATCGTGGAATTCACTTCAAAGCCGGATTTACAGTTGTTTCATTAATTAGGCCTATCAATCGTTTAGTTTAGACCTATGAATGTTTCGTGTGCAAAGTGTTAGTAAATAAAATAGTTTAATCATTTTGCTCTTAATTTATAATCTTCCTAATAATTATTGTGGGCGAAGCCGCGGGGATCTGCTATAAGCTATAATAAGCTGTAGCCTATCTAGCGTTTTCTGAGGGAATAGTTTGTGTGTGATAAGTCGTTCTCCCCCATTTCAAATTCTAAATACCTATATAAAGACCTAGAGTTTGAAAATCGAAAGTCCTTCATAAGTTATTTTCGCATTTACAAAATACAAAACCTGAGCGACGCCGGGCCTTTTAAGCTAGTTATTAATATTTATTTATTTCATTTCTTGGTATATATTATAGGCCTAGCTATTATTAAACTTTACAGTGCTCTTTATATTTCAATATAAGTATTTCTGGAGTAATACAGGTTTCACTAGAGAATTATAAGTTTGAAATCAGCGACGAAAATTATAGCGGAATAGCTGATTTCCGTACACAGTTTTCATACGTGGTTAGATATTTTCATATTTTACGATAATGCATTATTGTATTAAATATATATATCAGCCTTTATGCATTTTTTTACGGCAACGCATATGTACGTCAATAGCAGTGAATGGGTTAATTCATTCGCTCTCTCCACACCATCCTACACAAGTAAAAAACCAGGAGTCGCCACTGTTCTTACATTCAGTTTAATAAGTCACAGTGTCATGCATACTGCGCAATCTAATGGAACAATTCTGGTCTGTCAAAGAATTAAATCATAAGACTCTAAAAATTGAAGAAAATACATGTGAAAAGCATTTTATTGAAAACACAAAAAGATTGGAAGATGGTCGATTCAAAGTTAAATTACCCTTGAAAAATCCTGAGGTTTTAGGAGATACATATGAAACAGCAAAGGATAAATTCTTGAAACTCAAGAAAAGACTTATTAGACAGCCAGAACACAAAGAAAACCAAATATTTAATTATTGGCGAAGAGATGGAACCATTGAAATTAGACAATGGAGAAACAATAGAACCAAGCACAGAATGTATATATCTTGGGATAAAAATAGATCAACATGGGAAAAGCAAAACCGAAATTTAACACAGAATTTCTGAAACAAAGAAAGCAATAAATGCTCTAAATTCAATTTGGTGTGATAAACATATAACAAAAAAAAAAAACAGAAAATTGGAAATATACAAAACAGTAATTCAAAGCATCCTCACCTATGGTGCAGAAGTTTGACAAATTTCTGCCAGAAATAAAAACAAAATATTAGCTACAGAAATGGATGAAAACTGATTCTTATAGAAGTGTGGACAGTGTATTTTATACATTCCAGTCATTTCATACAATATGGGAATTTTTCTCTCAAAGAGAGATGTTATAAAATTATTGTAATTGGGTTGTTAAATATAAGTTTAAAATTCACTGAATATTAAGGAATTAACTTAAGTGTATTTGAAGTAGTTTCATGTGTAAAATCTGTTGATTTACTTATTTATTGTATTGAGTTACTTTTTTTTTTGCCACTTTTACCATGATTTTAACACTCTTTAATCCAGGTAGTCAAGAAAATCACCTATGTTCATTTTGATTTGAGAAAATATACATCTTATGGTACAATTTAGTATAAGATTAACTTCAAAAAGTATGTGTGGTTAATTATATGTAAAATAACAAACAGTGACTTTTTGCCTCACCCGTAATGTTGATAGTTTTATTAAATTATTATTAATGAGTTAAATAAATGTTATGACAATCTGGAAACAGTTTATAATTTGTATTTAATCCCTCATACCTTCATTAATAACAACATTAAGACCCTAACAGTAATAGCAGAACAGCAAATGAACTGTTTTTGTGCATCATTAAAATCATTGTCCAAATTATGTCCCACAAGTAATAGATTTTTAAAAACAAATTTAAAATAAATTTTAAATAATGCTTTGCATACAGTGTGGAGGAGAAGGTATGGTAGATTTTACAGAATGTGCAGAGCCAATTCTAGTTTATAATTTATGATATGTAATAAACAAAAATAGTTTTCATAATATGCTAGAATCTCCCACCCGTAATTACAAAATAGCTAATTCTCTCAATATAAATTTAGTTAAACAAATACAAATCGGATTTCCGAGTCGTACTTTCCTTGCATGGTTAAATTGATTTTAAAAGATTCAAAATCTTTCATGAAAGACTTATAAAATGTTTACCTCCACAGGGTATGCAAGTGTTCACATCGTACGAGGGTGGTTTCAATGCTACAGGTAACTACAAGGGCCGCATTAGCCTGGTTCCCCTCGATTCTCCCTATGGCAAGGGCTCCATCAATCTGACCAACATCAGGGAGTCTGACGGAGGTTGGTATGAGTGCAGTGTGTTCTTCCCCAATAGGACGCCCAGCACTCGTCCCAACGGCACTTGGTTCCATCTCAACGTGGAAGGTGAGTGAAACACATTCCTTATTGCATTTGGGGATGACTAAGGCAACCAAAAATATGCTTTGTTATACAGGGTGCAGCATTTAAAGTTTCCCATTTTCAATACCATGTAACACATTTATTTAACAAAGAAATAAGCTATATTGAACATTTTTAAATGGCTTACAGTCTTGGATTTACAATTCTGGTCTTACTTTTTGAATATGATTTCCTTGAGATGCCCTCTATTAACTTCAATGCAATCTCCCTCGTACACTGGCCTTTACGTGGTGCGTGGTGTCTTGCGTAACATTTGCACTTTCCTGCTGAATTGCATTGTTAAGACTGTTAATGTCAGGGAGTGCATGAGTGAAAACTTCAGACTTCAGATAGTTCCACAAAAAAAAAAAAAAAAAAAAAAAATCTGCTGCAGTAAGGTCGGGAGATTTGGAGGGAAAGAATTCGGCTGGGGAAAGCAGCATGAAGGGTGTCCATGGAAAGATGTGCAGCATGTGCTACCCTACAACACTATCCTGTTGAAACCCCATTCTCTCAATATCCAAGTTACGATGTGTTCATTCTGGTAGGAAGAAAGTTTCCTGATTGTAACGTTCAGAGTTGACAGAAACCGAAGCACCATTATCGCTCTCAAAGAAGTAAGGGCAATGGCGCACCACACCACGACTTTAGGACTGTGAAGTGGCAGCTTGTGGATTATGCGTGGATTTGCAGGAAATTGCACATGTTACACAAGACACCACACAATGTGTAATGGCCAGTGTACGAGGGAGATTGCAGCAATGTGTTGAAGTTAATGGAGGTCATCTTAAGGACATCATATTCAAAAAGTAAGACCTGCAGCCCTATTCTGTAACTTCTCGATTTCGGAATCGGAATCGGAATCTGCAAAGAAACCGATTTTTCAATGTTTTGGTATTCTGTAACTCCATTCCGATTCCGAGCGGTCGGAATCGTCCCGATAGTAATGGCGGCTGATCGGAATCCTTGCCGAGAGGTCTCTCGCATTCGGTTGGGGATTTCGAAGTCAAATACATAACGAAAGAAAGTAGTTTATGTCGTTGTTTTATTACATTAGTATCATTAATCCATAAGCATAACTAATTAAAATATTTAAAACTTAATAAAATAATGAAAACATATTAAAATAATATATGTGAAAATGTAGGGTTATGTTTGTCTTCTTTAGCAGAGAACGATTTTACAAATCATACCCAGAAATATTAGATGAAGTATAAATGTATGTAGCCTACTAATTTTCTTTAACTGTAAGATAATTTATTCGTTAATAACACCGTCAACCCTAATTCACTACCAGTATAACTTAATATGTTCTTGCCATAATTATGAACATTAAGTACAGAAAACAGACTACGAATAAAACAAACAGCAGATGATATTGTATTCATTGCTAAAATGTACTGTACATGTACTTAACCTATGTCAACTAAACTCCGAAATAAAGAAAAAATTAATATAGACCAAGGATGCCCGAACATTTCATATGAAGGTTCAATAACCATTTCAATTGTTTATGGTCATATTTATACTAGCAGTAATTTACGTTTAAAAACTAGACTAATCTCAAAGAAAACATATATAATATTTTTAATAATTTCTGTAATCACTGTTTTTGTTAAATTAAATGCATAACTATAAAAATACTGTAACAAATAGAACACACGTAGTACGATAAAAGACTACTTTAGCAAATATTACCCAATAAGAGTCATTTAGTAAATGCTTTTAATTAGACATAATACAGTGTACTATGTAGTCAGCTTGTGCAAAATTAATTAGGAAAATGCATGCGTAATTACCTGGCAATGAGAAGTGTATATTGAAGACTACAAACCACTGATAACTGGATTCTCTCTTGTGGAGACGAATCGCTTGAAATAACACACATCACTATTTTAATGCTTTCACAGAATAATTACAGAACTACACTTTCACTGTTCATCCATTATCAAATTTGCACATACTCGATAAAAATTGAATTAGTGACAATATTACACGGAATTGTACAGCTTCTGTAGACTACAAATGCCTCACTGCCTCTGCAAAGCGTAAATGTGAAACACAATTTGGAAGAATGGAACATAACGGTCTATGAAGGATGATTGACCGTGCCCCTCTAGCCTTTCTTTGAAGTGCAACCACCAAGTAAGCTCACCACATTCCTAACATTAGAATTGAGATCCATTGAATAGAATGTCGTCTAGCTGTGCATTGCAAAATGTTAAAACCACCAGTACGTAGGTTTACCTTATTTGTAAGGCCCGTCAAAAAATAAGCGGCCTATTCATATTAAGTTCTTTTAGTACGACTTTATTTTATAAATTGTGTGAGATATTATCAAGTCTCATGAATTTTAGGGTTAGTTAAACCATTTTCATTATGGCGGGATTGCTGTTTCAGACGAAAAATCTTCACAGTTGAGATGACGTCACTTAGAACCCTTGTCTCTCATTGGGTAACGTCACCTGTACGTCACTAATGCCTCGGCTACCTTCGGGATTTCGTTTTGAGATACGCAAAACGAGTGGATGATCTCGATTGGTGTTACAGAATAGCAAACAAGCCAACATTTCGATCGACTCGGAATGGGGAGATCCCGATCGGTAACATCTCGAGTCGAGCGGCTGGCAAAACGAAAAGTTACAGAATAGGGCTGCAGAGTTGCAAATCCAAGACTGTAAGCCATTTTAAAATGTTCAATGTAGCTTATTTAAGTTTTAAATAAATGTGTTACACGGATTTGAAAATGGGAAACTTTAAATGCCGCACCCTGTACTTACTATTTAGCTCACGTGTCTTTATTTTGATTTGAACCAATAACATATAAGAATATACATTCTAAATCAGACTGCACAAGTTATGGATAAAAACACCCTCAAACAATTATATTTCGCATTCATTCACTCCCATTTATTCTGTGAGGCTCGACTTCAAAATTAAAAATAATAAAATTATTTAGTCTTAAAAAAAAGCATGTAGGGTTATAGAGGAAATACCACAGATAAAATCTTGCAGAACTATATTAAAAAATTGAAAATACTCAACACTGTCTTGCTTATATATCTATGAATATATTAAATTTGCAATAATAAATTATAAAGAGGGTAAAAATCAAAACATGCATCATCATTATACCAGAAATAATAAAAACTATTATAAGAAACTAGCTTAAAAGGCCTGGCGTCGCCAGGGTTTTGTATTTTGTAATTCAAAATTAACTTATGAAGGACTTTTGATTATCAAATTAATGGTTATTTTATAGGTATATACAATTGGAAATGAGGAAGAACGACTTATCACACTCAAACTATTCCCTCATAAAACGCTTGATATAGCTTTTTATGGTTCATTGAGGTTGTAGAATTTTGCATCCCATCGCTTCTACACACCAATCCTGGTAGGAGTTGAAATAAAAAGAAACAGAAATTCCAGAACATAAAATTGTATTGTCTTTGTGGAATATTTTATTTCTCACGCTCATGTTACCATAAAACCGTTTTGGGGTTGAAATTAAACAGATATGCAATATCACTTTCATACTTCTCTCTCCAAAAACCTGTGATATAATAATATACACATTACCATACCTCGTATTGTTTTCTCTATGTCCAGGGTACAGAAAGTTATGTGACTGCATTATTTTCGTGGATTTCATTCTTTAATATATATTCATAACATGAATTATATTGATAGCTTCTCTAATTTGTGAATGCCCGTTACATTTATTTCCAAACCCACCTGAGACCACTGGCAACAATACACTATTGTCATGTGAACTGTGATTTGGATTTGATAATTCTTTGCAAAAATGGATTAAGCATTCTAAAAAACATGTGATTTTTGGCATTTAAAATCAAAATTTTTCAAAATATTTTCTTAGTGAGCACTTACGATTATGAAACGAAGGTACTTTCAAAATTCCAAGTCTCTACCTATTATAGTTTAGGCTCTACGTTGATTCTCTGTCAGTCAGTCAGTACAAAGCCTATATATAGAGATAAATTCTTTTGTTTATCTGTTGGTTTATTTCTGTGTAGACCTGGGATTTTAAGGCAAATGCCTTTGTTCCTTATGAAATAACATGAAAATTTTTAAATATGTGGATGTTTCATGATAAATCACTTACGTTTATAGAATTTTTTTAGTGCCCTAAAATGCCTATTTGGACGTTTAGAGCCTATCTTACTATTTTAGTGCCTAAATTGCCTATTTTGTACATTTAAAGTAAAATTCAACTTCACAATATCATAATGGACATCCCTCAATGAAAAGCAGAACTGCAGAGATAGCTTTTCACAGAAACTTGATTATTCCAAACAATTCTCGCTAAAGCAATGCTGACTGACGGGGAGGGGGAGGACTACTGTGTCAAGTCACCAGTGAAAGAACATCTGTTTAAGTGAATATAGTTCCAGATGCCTAATTTTGCAGTTAATTCTGTTAAGAATAGGTATACCACGTTTCTTGCAGTAAAAAAATACCATGTTACAGTTTAAGCGTATATTGTAATATTTTAAAGTCTATTTTCTATCTATTTACACATTTTTAGTGCCTATTTCCTCTTTTAAAAGCCTATCTACTTGTTTTGAATGAGATTAAATGCGCACAAATGTGCATAAGGTGAGTTATTCTGAACAAAACTTATGAAGTGATAAATGTCTTTCTATACACTTTTCAACATGGTACCGACCACATGGTTTGTTGCACAATTCACACACTCATTCCGGGTGGAATCCGTGGATTGCGTATCGCGTTAGGATGTGTCTCATGTTGTAATTGGGTTGTGTCCACTCTCTCGTACACATGGCCTCTGTGCTGCAGATGTCGTTTCTCTTCTCCTGTAGCCCTTTGAGCGTTGTTTCGTATGCACTGGTATTCGGTAGGAGTAGCTGCTGTCTAATATCTTCAATGAAGAAGGTTTCTTTCATTAGGACGTACGTCATTCTCGATGGTGCCGTTTTTCCAACTCCCATCACTCTCTTCATGAAGCGTTTCTATTTGTGCCATGTCTCTGTTTTTAAGTTTGTCCCATATTATATTCATTCCATATGTTGCTATTGGGGTTATGACTGTCTTGAACAACGCCATAGCTGTTTCTGTTGATAGTTGCTGAAGATGGTTGATGCTGTATATTGCTCTAATTGCTGCTGCTACTTTTTGCTGTACATGTATTCTGAAGGATTTTATGGTTGTTTGGAGTGTGATGCCTAGGTAGGTGAACTGCGACACGACTTCTAGTGGCTCGCCGAGTAGAGTTTGTCTGTCATTTTCAGTGGTCTTTCCTCCCTTTCTGAAGGTCATCTGCTTAGTTTTTTGATGAATAATTTTCAAGCAGTTTTCATTTGCCCATCTTTCAAGTTTGTTTAGTGTACATTGTAGTTCCTCTTTGTTAGATGATCCCAGTACCATGTCATCGGCGTACATTATGATCGATGTCGTGCTGTCCTTGGTGATATCTACGACATCTGCTATCATGATATTGAACAGCACTGGGCTCATGGGGTTGCCTTGCAGTACACTATTTGTTTGCTTTATTTTATTTGAGAGTGTGACCTCGTCATATAATTGTACGTAATTGTAGTCCAGGATGCTTGACACAATTGTTGTTAGTGGGCTTGAGTCTTCTAAGAGGAGTCTGAGTTTTTGAAGGAGTATCTCTCTATTGATGAGGTCGAACGCTTTCTTGTAATCAATGAATACTGCAAAGTATTTCTTTTTAATGTGTCTTAAGGCGTCTTCAATCTGCTCAATGAGGTAGTTCGCCGCTTGTAGTGTGCCTCTGCCCTCTCTGAAGCCACATTAGCACTCCGGTATGTGTCTATCCACTGTGGTTGGGATCTTGTTCGTTAATATTTTTGTAAATATTTTGAACGCAGCATTTTCGAGTGCAATACCGCGTTAGGAGTCTGGGTTGTTGGAATCTTTTTTCCCTTTATATAAGATTTTTATGATTGAAGTTCTCCAGGCATCTGGGATTTTTCCTAAGCTTATACATTTGTTGTATAAGTTGTGCCATAAGTCTTCCATTAGATGCAGTGAATGTTTTAGGTGTTCAGCATGGATGCCGTTGGGACCTGCTGCTTTCTTGTTCTTAGCTGACGTTACGGTGTGGATTATCTCTTCTTTAGTGATGAAATTTGGGTGTTCGAAGATTGCTCCAGTTTGTGTTTCTTGCACTTTGATTCATTGTTGGTGGAAGTGATTGGAAGTGATTTTCCCATGTTTCCATGGGTATTTCATTCGCTGTTGTTGGTCTTGGTTTCCTGAGCACTATGTAAGGGTCTTTTCTTGCTTCTTCGGTTAATCGTTTGACTCTTCTTCAATGTAGTTGGCTTTTTTCTCTTTTATTAGTTTCTTGTATTCTTGTTTATGTTTTGCATACCTGGTCAGGTCTTCATTCTGATCTGTTGTTCTTGCTAGATTCAGTGCTGTGATCATTTCTATTTGCTTGTCGTAGCAGTCTTTGTCGAACCACAGCTGCGCTTTTCTTTTCTTGTTTGGACTGCTACATGCTTGTATGATTTCTGTGATTTGTGCGACCCCCTTATCTATCTCGTCCTGAGTAATTAATTGATTTGCTTCTTCTATTTTTTCTTTGTTGCATTCTAGTTTTTCTATGTCTATCTTCCTTGAACGTTTGTGTGGCGTTGTTATGGATGTTGGTTGTATTTGGTATAGTATTGCCGTTGTTACTATTGGTATGTGCTTTCTTATCGGCGCCATTGCTGATGTCCATAGGCCTTGTTGGTTGGTTATGGTCATGCTATTGCCTTTGTATAGTGTGAGGTCGATGGAGCTGGATCTATTAGGTGCTATATATGTCTTCATTGTGGGCTTGTTTACCAGTGTCAGGCCTTTATCTGTTAGTGTGTCCATTATGAAATTCGTTTTGCTGTTTGGTTTGTCTATCCTACAGTTCATGTCGCCTGCTAGGATTATTCTTTCATTCCCGTCTACATGCGTGAATGCTTCTTCTATTTTCTCGATTGCATCGATTGCTGTTGTCTGAGGGTTAATGTAGAGACCTATAATTGTGATGATTGGGGTTTTTACTATCAGCATGTTTTCCTCTTTGATTACTTGTTTTATTGTCCCTAGGGTTGGTTTCAGGAATATAGATACCCCCCCCCCTGCTGGCCTCCTTTCTGTAGGTTTTGCTAATGTGTGTATTCCATAGCATCCTTGTAAGTTGTATTTATCCATTAGAAATGTCTCAGTTGTTATTGTTTCCAAAGGTATATACGCTATTGCATTTTTATACCTTCTATGTTCCACAGAAGAAATGTTACCTCATTATTAGAGGTCGACTCCTTCATCTCGGTATGTTTTTCGAAATCGAAATCTTCATACGATTACTCCCACAGGACAGAAATCAGGCTGTTCTGCCTCCCTTAGTTGGTGGAGTGGGAAGCTCTCCTTGAATCCTAGAATTTGTAGGAAGTTTATATAGTGAAGTTATAATCAATTGAAACTTGAGATGGAGGTTTAACATACGTAACTTCACTTAATTCAATCACTAACCTGAACATGTTTCGAGCAATACTTCATGACTCATCTCCTTGAATGCTTTTGTATCCCCTAATGTGTTGAGTTCTTTGCACGTTATTCCCCTGTGAATTCCATTTCTTTCCTGTTATCTTGTGAGCGATTCTGTTTTCGTATTCTTTCTAAGCTTTCCTATGTAGAGCCAGGCTTTTTTGTCAGCGGCTTGCAGTCTGCCATCTGTTTTTCTGGTTCCTACTACGGTAGGCCTATTCCTATTTTGTCGTTGCCTTCTTGATTTCACTACTTCCCATTCCGCATCTCCCTCTTGTCCTTGTTCTTCCTCCCCCTCTCTGCTTGTTTGTTGTTGCCTTCCTTCGGGGAGGAGAGCGATTGGTCTTCTTTCCGGTGGAGCTAGCCGGTTGTTTATGCTATTTTGTATGTTTTCCTCAATGATTGAGGCCAGCTTGTTAGAAATAAAGTCCATGATGTATTCTACTTTTGCTTTTATTCCTTCTTCATCTTCTTTATCGGTGCTTTTCTTATTTGTCAATTTCCCTAATCCCTGCTTTTCATTTGTTGTCTGGTCCAGGACTTGTACTTGATTTCCCTCCTGTCCGGTAGTTGCCACGTCATCTCTAAACAAAGCTTCCTGCATCTCCTCGACAGATGTCGATAGCTGCTGGCTGCCGCTTTCCTCTTTACTCGAAGGGCTAACAGATGGCGCTACTTGTTTTAAAAACCTATTTTAGGTGCCCAAAACTAATTCTTTTAGAGCCTAAAATCCCAGGTCTATTTATGTGTCATGTTGCCCTGTTGTGTGTGTAAATATATATATATGTATATAAAATAATGTGTGTGTATTTCCTTGTATTAAGATTTTTATTGTTTTTTTATTATTTATTTATTAAATTATTACTGGCATGCTCCATTCCTTAAGAATGCTACATGTCTTTAAATTATACTTTGTTATAATGGCAGCCTATTTATCCTCAGACTCCCGGGTCTCCTGCAGGAGACATGAACAGAGCATACCCAAAACAGCCTTAAGCTTACCATCCATTTTGTGTCAGAGCACTACTTACCTTTGCATTGGTCGCATGTCTTAGCATAGCATGTGTGTGGTAGCCTTTATTAAAGAGTGAATTTAGCAACCAAATAGAGCTAAAGATGTTTGGTTTTAAAGAGACCAGGTCAAGAATGTTTTGCTCTTCGGGATTCATGTGAAAATGTCGTAAAAAAAAAAAATGATATTGAAATTTGAAAGGAAAAAAAAAATCCTTTTATTAAAAACTCATAGATTACTTTCAAAGTCCATAGAAGGGGTTCTCTATACATGCCCAGTGTGTTCCACCTGTGGATTACTTTGTTCCAGTCAATTTTCTTTGGTAGGACCTGAAAAATAAACATAGTTGTGATATTATTAGAAACTGAGTAATCTCTTTTATGAATTCCATTACCGATACATCATTCCTACTAGTGGTTTACTATAAAGCCCGGGTCTTAAGTACTTACAGGTTGTAAGTTGCCACTCATATTGAGTATCTCATATTGAGAATGCCTGGTGGTATACTGGGATTGTGAGTCAGTTGGAGAATTTAATGTTGTACCGGCACGTTGCCATGGTAGCTCAGTTGGTTAGAGCATTGGCACGGAGAGCCGAAGATCCTGGTTCAAATCTCGGCTATGGCATTGAATTTTCCATTCTGACTTCACGTGTCCATCTTTCACTATCTTTGCCTAGGACAACCTGTTTTGTTGCTGGTGGTAAAGAGCCATAAACCCAGGTTTCATCTCCAGTAATGACTTGTTTTAAGAAGTTTTCATTGCCATTTGCCATTTCAAGACGCTCCTGACAAACCTGAACTCTGTGTTGTTTTTGCTCCTCTGTCAACAGTCTCGGAACAAACTTTGCAGCCACCCTTCTCATCTGCAATTTTTCTGTTAACATCTGTTGACACGAACCAAATGAAATGTTCAATTCTTCAGCCATTTCACGAATGGTTAGTCGACGATCAGAACGCACGAGAATGTTCAATCTTGCAACATGACTGTCATCAGTTGAAGTTGATGGGCGCCCTGAACGAGGATTATCTTCACACGATGTCCGGCCTTCTTTAAACCTCTTGTACCACTCGTGACACCTTGATCAACTCAGACACTCATCACCAAAAGCCACTTGCAACATTTGAAATGTTTCAGAAAAAGTTTTATCCAACTTCTCACAAAACTTGACGCAAACGCGTTGCTCTTCCTTTTGATTTATTTCACAAAATCGCCGAACACAAAAACTTGTTTTACGAATACAGCTGTAACTTTGCGATAAAGAAGGTTATCAACAATCTGAAAAAACAACTGTGCTAATGGAAGAGTCACACTAAACAATGCTGCCAACCGCACTGCTCTACAACGCTCCATTGCCGCGCAATTTCAAAAGTCCTGAAACTTTTTATCACCCCTCATATATATACACACACACACACAGATTATTGTCTCTGTTGGACATTGCATGAGAATATTATAGGAGAAAAATTCCTCTGACACTGGGAATAACATTCTATTACTAGGGCAAGGCATTTGATGGTTTTGCTTCTTTTTTGTATGAAGATTAAAATATAGCTCCAATATATATAATTTGTATCATGAAATAATTGATTAAATAAGGGCAATTTGTGTTTGTATTATTTTGCTTCATTTTACATTTTTCTTCATTTTCAAGAGATAGGTCATTTTTTGGAAATTTTCAGGTCTTTTTGGCATTTTTAGGTGATGTTTCAGTGAAGGTAGAGAGGAGCTTTTCCATGTACAAATCATTACTTTCAGACAACAGACAATCGTTTTTATTTGAGAATCTCCGCCAAGTGTTCATAGTTCATTTTAATTCAGGTTTATAGTATACACCACAACAGTTTGTCTTGTAGCAATAAAGATTTTTTTTTCTTTCTTTTTAAATGACACATATTTGCTAGGGGCAATTTGATGGGCATGCCAGCTCAGAAAGAATTTCTTTTTCGCTAAGGGTGTCCATGTAATATAAATTGTTTTACTTTTTTAGTAACAAAATAAGTGTGTTTTATATTGCAAATTCATATAATAACGCACTGTCATCCATTAAACTGCTTTTAACAATTCATTACTTAAAAAATAATTATAAGTACGAGGGGCACATTTTTTTTCTTAAAGCAGGTTGGTTTTATTCAGGATTCGAATACAACATATTATTCCCCAATCTTTTGGCTACAAAACCCTACTTTTCAACATAATCTCCGTTCAATGCTACAGCCTTATGCCACCTTAATGGGAGGGCCTGTATGCCTGCATGGTACCACTCTACTGGTCTATGTCGGAGCCAACATCTTGCTGCATCAATAACATCCCCATCATCCACGAAGTGCTTCCTGTGGAGTGCATCCTTCGAGCCAAAACAGGTGGAAGTCAGAAGGTGCGAGATCCAGGCTGTAGGGTGGATGAGGAAGAACAATCTACTGAAGTTTTGTGAGCTCCTCTCGAGTGCGCAGACTTGTGTGAGGCCTTGCGTTATCATGGAGAATGAGAAGTTCGTTTGCATTTTTGTGGCGATGAACACACTGAAGTCGTTTCTTCAATTTCCTTAGACTAGCACAATACTCTTCAGAGTTGATCGTTTCACCATGAGGAAGGACATCGAACAGAATAACCCCTTCAGAGTGCAGGAAGACCGTAGCCATGACTTTACCAGCTGACAGTATGACTTTGAACTTTTTCTTCAAAGGAGAGTTGGTGTGGTGCGACTCCATGGATTGCCGTTTTGTTTCTGGTTCGAAGTGATGAACCCGTGTATCATCGCCTGTGACAATGTTTGACAAGAAATTTTCACCATCAGCCTCATAACGAGCAAGCAATTCCGCACAGATGAGAGTGGTACCATGCAGTCATACAGGCCCATTAAGGTGGCGTAAGGCTGTAGCATTGAACGGAGATGATGTTGAAAAGTAGGGTTTTGTAGCCAAAAGATTGGGGAATAATATGTTGTATTCGAATCCTGAATAAAACCAACCTGCTTTAAGAAAAAAAATGTGTTGCATTACTTACTGAATGACCCTCGTAATAATGGTAAATTTATTGGTTATTTTTGTTTAAATTATGTCATTTTTTCACTATTTTTAGGTCAAAAATGCATTTTTTATTTTGCATTTTTTCACTATTTTATTTCCTTGTTCTACTCATTACTGTTATAACCTGGCTGTTTCAGGGGGCACCCTGCTGACAATCCCCCCCATGAACCAGACCACCCTCGCAGGGCAGCCAGCTCACTTTGCATGCGTGTCCAAGGATAAAGATGCCGTGTGCACGTGGTACAAGGATGGTATCCCACTCTCCAGCATCGCAGACCTACAGAATCGCTACAACACTGACAATGGCTCTCTTATCATCGAGCCCACAGATGTGTCTGATCCTGGGGAGTACACCTGTGTCGTGAGGAACGCACAGGGTGATGAGCAGACTGCGAGCGCTTACCTCAATGTGCACTGTGAGTAACTATCACCTCTACATAAAAAATATGTGATCTAATTTTTATTTTTTTATTTTATTAAGTGTTGGTTGCGGTGGTCTGACGGTAGCTCGCTCACCTCTAAATACGAAAGTTTCCAGATCAATCCCGGCCTTGGTCAATGGTTTTTTCAGGACATAAAAATCCTGGGCACAGAGTCCTCTGGGAGGGATTTTAAGCTGGGGGGCCCGTGATATAGATATGAATGAATGAATGAATGAATGAATGAATGAATGAATGAATTTAGCCGATAAGATCCCATGAAGGGCAATGGCCTCCTATCTAAGGGAAAGCTCGTTCATTGTCCTCATGTGGTGAGCTGGTCCACATGATTTTGATCTATTTAGTTTCTTCCTTTCGAAGGACGTAAAAGAACTCCAAGCTTAAATTAGAGCTTCTGGACTAAATTTCTCCACCCTTTCACATACATGTAATACATTAGTTTCGTGACGGGGGTTGAGAGGTGATGGGCTTACCACCTGTCCCTCTGCCCTCTCTAGGAAAATAAGCGTAACAAAAATTCACATAGGTACAGAAACCTCCGCTTGGAGGCCCTTCGCATCAACATAGGGGATATTTATTTATTTATTGAATATCCAAATTGAAATAAACCCTATTTCACCCGAAGGTATATTAGGGTTAGAGATATGATACACTTACAGGTTTACAATATACGTATACAATCTTAATCTGAGCACTGTCTTCAAAGAAATTCAATAATAATGATTAACATAAATTATTAGTCTATACATTAAAACAGAAGTGATGCGAAAGAAAATAGGGTGGGAGATAACAAGCATAACAATAATATAAAAGTGAAAGCAGTGAATGTAAGTCATATTTTTGAATATATACTATTAACAAAAGATGTGAAAAATTTGTATCCTGCTTTATTAAAGAGTATGTTATGAAGGGGGATAGTGTACTGAATGTTCAGTTGGTTCAGGTAAGAGATGAGTGCAAATCTTTCTAATGTGTGGATCGGACAGGAGAATAATATGTGGTTAACTGATTGTTCACTTTCTCCACATCTACAGACAGCATTGTTACCTATGTGGAATCGGTGAAGATACTGTTGGAATTTCCCATGTCCTGTATAAAACTGTGTCGTAACATAACTTGGTACCAGTTGTTTACATTTCAATCTGTCGTGCACAGATGGGAAAGATAAATTTCTTGTTACAGCTCCGTTCTCGCTGTTCTGCCACTGGGCGTTCCATTCTTCAATGATGTGGGCCTTTACTACATTTTTTATATGCGAGATAGGGCAGAGGGTGTAACAAGGAATAAGGTTTGAATCTGCAGCCAGTTTGGCTAATTCATCCGCTCTCTCATTCCCTTCATCTCCAGAATGTCCACGAACCCAAGATATGCATATGTGACCAGGAAACTCTCTTAAAAATCTGCGGATTTCATGAGCGATCGGGTGTACATTGTGTTTGTCATCTATGGCACATATTGCTGATTTAGAATCACTGTGTATGCATATGTTATTACCTTTGTTGTTACACCACTTAATAGCTTCTCTTATAGCTATTAACTCTGCTTGAAAAATCGAACACTGGGACGATAACTTCAGTTGTTTCGTAAAGATTTCATCAGAGTTTGTATAAACTACAAACGCACTTCCTACTTTTGGAGTATTAGTTGAAGTGTCTATGGAACGGGAGCCGTCTGTGTATATATCATACTGATGAGGGCAAATTTCTTCTGTTCCTCGCAAATGATAAGAATACAGGGCAGGATGGCCTGTCATTATTTTATTAATTGGTTTTTCTGGATGAAACTCTGAAAGGTATTCAGCAACTTCCCTATCTTTTTTTATGTTACTTATGCTAACCTTTCCTATTGCTGTTAAGTACAGGGGTTCAATTCCTGCTACAATTAACGCAGCTTCAGTTGAAATAGTTCTGTATCCTTTTATTATTCTAAGCATGTATCCTCGTTGAATTTGGAGAAGTTTCTTTTTGGCCCATTTCTTAGTGAGTGCTTCTACAAATGCTACAGCACCATAAAGAGCCAATGGCACCAATGCTCCGTGATATATTACTTTCATGATATCTTGATTTAGACCCCAAGTAGGTCTTGTAGCAAACGACAGCTTCGTAAGCAGAACACTTGCCTTCTTTGCCATGTACTCAAAATGGTGACGAAACGTTAATTTATTGTCCAATATAACTCCTAAATAGTTAAATTGATCCACGTTACCTATCCTTACCCCGTTCATTTCTAAATTGACTGGTTCCACTTTCAACCGTCTTGTGACCATCAGTGATTTGGTTTTGTTTGGGTTGAAATTCAACTTGTTGACTTCTCCCCACTTATGGATTATATCAAGTGTGGCATTAGCCTTGGTCTGTATGTTTAATGTATTATCCGCTCTGACCAGTAAGATGGCGTCGTCAGCATATGCTAATAGTGTACACCCATTCGGTAAACATTGCTGTAGCAGCTCATCATATAAAATAATCCAAAAACCAGGACTACACACCGAACCTTGTGGGCAGCCTTTGGTTATGTCCTTAGTTACAGTGCTGTTTCCTATTGTTAGTTCTATCCTGCGGTTTGTAAAGTAATTTTGTATTAATTTGTACAGGTTACGTGGACATTCTTTTATTCGTAACTGATAGAGTATTTTTGGCCACCAAGCATGGTTAAAGGCACTTGCAACATCAAGAGAGATGACCAGGCCTAATTGCTTTGTTCTAAATGTCTCATGAATCCAGTCCACTACCTTACAAATCGCATCTTCAGTAGATTTTTGTGGTAGGAAGCCGAACTGATTTTCATTCAGTAAGTTGTTGCTAAGTAAGTGATACATTACACGATCTATGATAAGTTTTTCTAAACACTTACCCAAAACAGGTATTAAACTGATAGGTCTGAAGGACGATATGGTGTTTTGTCTGCAATTGGGCTTTGGTATTACTTTCACTACTGCAGTTTTCCAACAATTTGGGAATACACTTAATTCCAAACACTTGTTAAACATATTCACCATGAGCGAAGGAAAGCAATCGTGAACACTTTTTATTATATTGGTAGTAATGTGATCTGCTCCTGGTGCTTTCCTATCGTTCTGCTTTGAAATAATATTTGCTACCTCTTCTAGGGTGAATAGACAATCATCTGGTGAGTTAACCTGCTCCTCGGTCAGTCTTCTAATTTGTCTTTGTTCATCATTGTCAGCTGTGTCATCCGGGAAGAATGCTGTAGTCAAAGCTTCCGCGGTTTCTAGAGTGTTGTTAGTGAACCCGTCTTCTGTTTCTATAGTCGATATGGTTTTGTTAAGATTTTCCGGTTTCCTACAGTATTTATATATTATATTCCATGGATTATTTGAAGTTTGTGCTGAGCAGAAACTCCTCCAGCTTTCTCTTTTAGCTTTTAAAATACTAAGTCTGTATTCGGCTTTAATTTGATTATGTGCAACTTCATATTGTTCTCGAAGTACTGCGCAACGCGATCTTTTAACCTTCTGTAGCTAGCTAGAACACGTTTCCGAATAATTGTCAAATTAGAGTTCCACCAGTAATTTTTTGCTGGCTTCTGTGAAAGTTTTGGTAAGTTTGAGTCACATGTGCTAACTATTATTTCAGTCAAGCTTTGCACTACCTGATTTAATGTTTCTTCATTTTTAACTTCTTGCAGTAGTGTAAATTGTTTTAGATTTCGGGAGATCCCATGTTGGAAATGTGACCACATCACATTCTTTGTCTTGTATACACGAGTTAGATGCATTTTATGAGCATTATTAATTGTGCAAGGTGTTCTGATGGCATTTAGCTGGATGACGATAAGCCTATGGTCTGAAAGCGAAATTTTCTCACTAACAGACCAATCAGATACAAAAGGTAGAAAGGATCTACTACAAATACTGACATCTATATAGCTCTCGCTGTTACTACGGCTATATGTTGGTACATTCCCGTTGTTTAGAATATGAAAGTCATTAACTGAACAGAAATCAAGAAATTTCCTTCCTCGTTCATCAGTGATAGGACTATTCCAGGCTCCATGTTTAGCGTTTATATCTCCAGTGATTAACAACGGCTTACCCTGCAATTGGGTGCATATGTTACCTAACTCAGTGATGGAACTGTCTATATTGCATATGTATAGACAGATACAGATACAGATTTTATTAAGTGAGCTTTGTAAAATACGGACTATAAGATTCTCCAGACCATATGGCACACCTTTATTTTAGGATGGAAATTTAAAGGAAAAGAGTTTTAATGTGATTCTAAACAAAGATTTTTAAAGGGAATAATATATTTCATTGCATAAACAAATTATAACCTTGTACAATGGAATCAGTGTAAATCACTTCTAACTTTAAACTTGCGTTTTACAAAAATCTCTTCTGTACATGTGGCATCGCATAAATTTTAACTGAACTGATTTCTCATGAAAGACTGTAAATACTTTTACGCTCTCTAACCCTCAATTCAGCATATGGTTAGTGTAACGGGACAATGTTGTTTAGAGGTCATGCTTTTCATTTAAACCACCTGGTGGAGACAACTTCTTTTGTATAAAAGAACTCAACATTCCTTTCTTTTTGCATTGTACACCTGGCTTCCAGCTACCCTCATTTATGATTGTGACAAGTGCACTGATGTACAGTATGTTCCAAAATTTGTCCTGTCCACCACACAATCTCATAAAGTACCATTCTGGCACTTAATAAACGTAGATCACAACTCACCGCATGCTATAAGGAGTAATGTGCAATTTATCAAATGGTCGCTTCTTGAAAGATGGACATTTCAAGTTTTGTTCCAAACCAAGTACTGGACTGATCATGTTTTGAATCAAAACCCATATTTCAGGCTCAATTTAAGTGATGAAAGTACGATTTGAAACAAACACGTTTTGTAGGATCATACAGAACACCTCAGAGAGTGCAAATCCGCTTCAAACTAAATTAAATCAGAGATAGACTAATCACGTTTTGAATTTGTGTGGGTGGAGACATCTTTGTTCTCTAAATGTAAGAACCTAATTTTATTTCCAGTCCAACCCCATTCATCTTGACTTGCTTTCTCTCACTTCACTGAAGTAAGCAGTACTGCAATGTTGAGTAAGTTTATTCAGATACCGTATATACCCGAATACTACCCGCCCCTGAATAATACCCACACCCAAATTTTTTAAAAGGAAATTTTTAAAAAATCTATATGCCCATATATAAAATTATTTTGCCAGTTTTATTCTTAATTAAATAGTTATAATTAGCATTACATTTCATAAAAGAATTAAATGTGGCAAACTAAAATGGAATTATAAAAATAAATGGTGCAAAAATATGTTGCACAAACTTTCTCGCATATACGTGTTAAAGGCTAGCACAAAAAAAAGTAGCCTAAGTTATAGAGACAATTAAATTTTATATATTACATTTTCATAAAACTAACAAGTACAGTATCTAGAAAAGAAAGCATCAGGGTTGGTCCTTATGTTCAATGCTTTTACCCTGAAATAATAATAATAATAAATAATAAATCAACAAGCAGATATCAAGTTTAAGAGAATACTTCCACTCCAATGCTGATGCGTCATGTCTTCACCATGCATTATGTTCAGCTGACATAAAATATACACCACTCAATCTATCGTCACTGGAAATGCCCGTGCCTGTTCCATCTACAAAGGAGACAAATGTAGCAGCATGGAAGCAAAAATCTCTCCATGGGGGAAATATCCATACGAGCTGGATCAGCCTCATATCAACAAGTCTGCATCGCACGCTTGGCTGACCTATCCTGATCTTTTCCTAGAAACGGAAGGATTTGTTTTGGCCATTCAGGATCAAGTGATAGCCACACGGAACTATCAAAGATTCATCATGAATGATCCAACAGTTGTCACAGACAAATGCAGACGTTGTTCCAGAGCTACAGAAAGCATACAGCACATTATATCTGGCTGTCCACACTTGGCTAACTCTACAAGCACTGACATGACCAAGTAGCTGAAATTATTTACCAGAAACTTTCTGTAAAATGTGGATTTGTTCAGACACCACCAACTGCGTATTGGAAATACTCACCCCCACCAGTTCTAGAAAACTCTTCTTACAAGCTACTATGGGACCGGGATGTTATAACCGATGTCATGTGCAGCAACAACAGGCCGGATATAATTTTAATTGATACAGTAAAAAGATCTGCATTTCTCATAGAAATTGCTTGTCCAAACACTTCCAATGTACAAACAACAACAGCTACAAGATATCAAAATACACAGAACTAGCGATAGAAATACAACACATGTGGAAGCTAGACTCAGTTACCACAGTCCCAATAGTGATAGCATGCACAGGAGTCATTCCAAAAAGCTTACACAGCTCCCTGGCAGCACTGAACTTGCACCACCACACGTTCCTTGAATTGCAGAAAACCACTCTCCTCAGCACATGCCACACTGTCAAAGTTTCTAGGAGCAACTTTCATACTATATCAAACTGTACAACATGAAGATCCTAGCCCCAGTTCTAGTGGTATTGAAGGACAGATCCCGAAAGAAGTAGATGAAGAAACAATGAAATAATTTGTGTAAATGTATACATTTATTGTATGTGTTCTGTAATTCATAATGTTGTAAATATTTGCTAGATGTTGGCAATCTTATAGTTAAGAGGGGGACTCCTTACTTCGGCCGAGTCTACCCAATATGTTACCGGCATAAGCCAAGCCTACCTAAATGTTAATAATAATAATAATAATAAAATAATAATAATAATAATAATAATAATAATTATAATAATAACAACAACTTGGGGTTTTCATGGTTTCCTCAATCTCAAAGGCAGAAATGCAGGTTACATTCAGATGTAGCCAAACAATAGAAGCAAATGCTGCATGAATGAGAACTTCGAGAGGCTACAGTAAATTTGGGTGGCCACGAAATTTTATTTGAACCTAGGACATCTTCCCTATTAGCCTATACCACCTCGCTGTAATTGGCTTTGGTGTGTTCATTAGGACTGAGCTAAACTGACTGTATTTAACAACAATAAGTAGATTATAGTTTTCATGTTACTGTGGGCAACAAAATGTTCATATTTTATTTTATGATATGTATGTTCTGAAATTCGCATTTAAGCTGTACTTATTTCGTGTTTATCTTGATATCTATTAGATGTATAAAAAAATGTTTAAACAAAAAATGTTCATTTTAATTTTTTCTACAACTTTACTGTGGTAGATTTTTGTGTGTTGCATATTGTAATGAAGATAATCTAGAAAAATTGGAAATGGATATGGGTAAAGTACCCCCTAAGTAATTTTTGCAGAAAAACGGATATAGTCATTTTATTAGCCATAGACAAGAGTTTCAAATTTTAAATTTTTATTAAAATTGTTTGAGCCAATTTTTTTTTTAATGAAAAGTTCCCTTAATATTTCAGTTATAAAAGTCAAATTCTAGGTGGTTCGATAAATTTCCGAAAAAGTCCTTAATTAAAAAATGAAGTAAATACAATGAACCGTTGACCCGCTGTGCTTGTCCACGGATGGACGTATGGACAGACAGACAGACAGACGTCATTCCAAAAACACCTTTTTCGGTTGCTAGGCATCATGAATAGGGTGGCCATTTCTAAAATGTCAGAAAGGAGGACACACTTCTTCGGTAATCTAGCATAGTATAAAACTTCGGGCATGGACGGCTGGACAGCAGATATTACATGGTATAACCCTGACTAATTTTACTTAATAACTGCATTTACATAAAATAAATGATAGTACGCTATCATCGTATGGACAAGCGTGTCATCCTTAGGAATAGATTCAGATTTTTCCGCGGCCCCAACTAAACAAATGACAGTATCGACAAGCGTGCCAACCTTAGGATTGGCAGGAACATACGGGAAAATACAAATTTTATTAATATCCTTGACCGATCCATCAGAGTCTCGAAAAAGGGGGACAAATCAACGTCCGGCATAAAGCCGCGCCGGATGGAGGACTGCTTAGCAAAAAGTCTTACAGTCTGGCCACCCTAATCATGAAACATCAGTTTCCAGTGTTATCTCGATTTCAATTTTTTGTCATGATCACAATACTTTCTCTATACCACGTATGTGCATGAAAGTAATAACGTGTATGGTAACAGCCAACTGAAATCTCGCCGTCTTATATGCACAGCATAACACTTTCATCAACAATAACAATCTCCATTCGTGAATCCAGCTCTTCAGCAGGAATCACACATGATGACATGCATCCGACACAAGGTGAAAGTCGTGTGGAAATTCACTGAACTTGACTGAACTTTCTCCTAATTAGTGCTTCTGCTTGTACTGCACTGTTACTTGCTTGGCGCCTCTATGCATAAACCTTTTTTTCACCACCAGTCATGTGCATAAGAAAGCATCTTCTTTGTCTCATTTTCCTTTCTTTACAGCTTCGCTAATGTTATACTACAGTGAGTCCCACGCAAGAGTTGGCCAATGACGCGGGTTTCTGCGTCGCGGCTGGCACAGCTCCAACTCCCGAGCGATCGGGTGAAATATCTACGCAAATAATGCCGCGGTCGTTGTAATGATTCAGGTTATCACATTTACAGTTAAAATTACAATGAAAATAACCACGTACAAGAGATGATGGAAATGTTCTCCTCTTGCATCCAGACAATACTGGCACCTTTTTAGGAAATTTTCTTTGACGCGCATAAGTTCAGCTTCCGAGACAGAGTTACTTTCTCTTGTGATAGGCCTATGTGATATTGTCATCAAGTTCTTCTAACAGTATGTAAATATTATTTATGGGGAAACTTGAAAAATAAAGTGTATAGGTCAATTTCCCATACACAAGAAGAACTTAAAGACAATATCACAAGAGAAATTAACTCTATGTCGGAAGCTGAACTGACACACGTGAAAGAAAATTCCCTTAAAAAGGTGCCAGTGTTGTGTGGATGCAAGAGGAGGACATTTCTAACATCTCTTGTGATGAGGTACGTACGTGTTTATTTTCATTGTAATTTTAACTGTAAATGTGAGAACCTGAATCATTACACCAACCGCGGCATTATTTGCGTAGATATTTCACCGATCGCCCGGGAGTTGGAGCTGTGTCCGCAGCGACGCAGGAACCCACATCATTGGCCAACTCTTGCGTGGGACTCACTGTATAAGACTACTGTGTTGCTGCACAAAGCATTGTTTTATATTGAGTAGATATGGTACAGAATGTCAAAATTCAGGTGAGAGGAGTCCAGTATTCAAATAATATCGGCACCCCAGTTTTTCATTTGTGATTTTTTTTAAAAATATGCAGGAGTATTAGAGTATATACGGTATTGTCATAATTAATTAAAGCATGGTTAACAGGTTGGTAGCAAGTTGTTTGTAAAATACAATATATTAAGGATGGGTCGATACCAGACTTTCTCGATACCGATACATGATTTTTCCTCGATACTCAATACTGTCAACATTTCCAGTTTCAATAAACAGGTACATTAAAAATTAAAGGTTGAGAGAACTGTGTAATACCAACTAAATTAAGTGTGTTCCACTCTTCACTCATACTGACTGAAAAAAAGTCTGCGTGGAATACCATGCGACAGAAGTGAAACTTGTTTTAGTTTTTCGATTTTTTAATTTTTGGATTTTTTAAATTTTGGATTATTGGATTTTTCAATTTTGGATTATTGGATTTTTTCAATTTTGGATTATTGGATTTTTTCAATTTTGGATTATTGGATTTTTTCAATTTTGGATTGTTGGACTTAATTTTGGATTTTTTATTTTTTATGTTTCCTCTTTTAATTTTAAATGTTTTAAATTTTAGATCTTTAAATTTTAATTTTTTTAATTTTGGATTTTTTATCTTTGATTTTTTTATTTTTAAATTTTGGATTTTGGATTTTTCAATTTTAGATTCTTTTATTTTTAAATTTTGGATTTTTAGATTTTTTAATTTTGAATTTTTGGATTTTGGATATTTGGATTTTTTAATTTTAGATTTTTTATTTTTTAAATTTTGGTGTTTTGGATTTTTAAATTTTGGATCTTTGAATTTTTTAATTTTTTTAATTTTGGATTTTTTAATTTTTAATTTTTTAAATTTTGGATAAGTCTAATCATTGAGTTGATTGTTTTCTGTGCAGTCTGTTCCATCACACCTCACTAATTTTGTGACGATTTTGAGCGTGACACTAATTTCGTGATGATTTTGAGTGTTACACAAGGTCCCGATTTACCCCTACCGCAGGTAAAGAAGTTTCACTTAAAAAATTATGTTATCGTACCGCAATACACACAGTCTTCTGTCACATAGAGATATCAACTGAAAGCCGGCATGGAGACTTGTTTTAAAAGCATACCGAAATAGATTGCTTATGAATGGATAAAATAATCATGTCACGTTCTACTCAGATCACAGAGCAGAACAATGAACAAACTGTTTTAAGGTTTGCAGAATAAGCAGTAACTTAATCTCCGCAACGGAGCATCGTACAATGGGGTTTGGACAGTCAGCTTGCTTTTTGGTTGTTATTGAAACGTTTGACAGTAAACGAAACAATTAAGAATCTCTTCTGTTTGATTTTAAAAGTCAGAAAGTCTTTATTTATGACTAGACAAAAGTCACAGAGTGGTTTTCTCCACTTCAAGGAGAAATAGAAGTTTTTACTATATTTAGTAGACTACTAAAAGCAGAAAGAGATACCGCATTTCCTTAAATTGCAGAATTACCAAAGTATTGAAAAAGTACCGAGCGAGTTTTCTGCTCGATGCCGATACTATGCAAGTATCGAGAGTATCGAGGTATCGAAAGTATCGAGGACCCATCCCTACAATATGTCCATCCTTTACACGATGCACAAACTACTTCCTTTAGAGTAATTATGATTCGCCCTTAGAACCAAGAAGCTGGAACCACCCTGCAGAAAAGAGGACTACTCAAGGAACTCATGAAAATACAACATATGACATTGAAATTTATACAGATGGAAGTAAATCAGAAGGAAAGGAAGGAGCAGCTGCAGTTATATATCAACATCAAGTCATTATCTGTCAATTACAACACAGATTATACTCTAAATGCTCAAATAACCAAGCAGAGCAGCTAGCTGTATGGAAAGCCCTACAGGAGCTTCAAGAGTTAAAAGATATCCCGAATGAGGAAAGAGTCGCTGCAATATACACTGACAGCAATATTACATTATCCTTATTGACGGACAATAGAAAACACAACTCACTAATAGATAGCATACACGATACCCTCATTGCATTACAGCAACGTCAGTGGACAATCCACTTCGCATGGGTGAAGGCACACAATGGTGCTGCTGGTAATGAATTAGCTGATAGGTTAGCCAAAGAAGCTTATGCAGGAGAAGAAATAATATACACTAAAATTCGTAAGTCGACCATCATATCAGAAATAAAAGATTCCTCACTACAAGAATGGCAAGCCAGATGGAATAGCACCACAAAAGGAACAGTTAACAAATCATTCTTTCCTTCAATTCAAGATAGACTAAAGTTAAAGTTTCCAGTGACCCCAGAAATAACAGCCATGGTGACAGGACACGGGAAAACAAAATCATATCTATATCGATTTCATATCGTAAATGAGTCGGACTGTAGGGTACATGCAACAGAGGAGAACAGACTGTGAATCATCTGATATATGAATGTGATGACACAGAACACCAAAGATCTATTTTCATCCGAGAAATAATGATGGAAGGAGGAACATGGCCCGTCAGTAACCTAATATTAATATCCCAATATCTGAGAAGTTTCATCAAATTCGTTAAATCCTTGAATATGTAGAGAAACCTAATTATAATGAGTAAAGGGAAACTCTAGAGCAATCTTTGTAAATACATGCAAATGCTAATGCAAATGTTATGACATTATCAGTGATAAATAGAGTGAAGCAAATAATGTCAAATGTGATGTAAGAATGCATGTAATGTTACCAAGGTAACGGGGCATGCAGAATATAATAAATTAAATTTAAAAAAAAGCCTACTGTACCATACAATGTCAGCATTTATTTTGAAAGACTTGACATAAAATTGAAAGATATGGCCTTTTTTGAAGACTTATTACTCCTTTTTGTCTGTCTATTTTTTAAGTTTTTATCGTCCGCTCTATAGTAATGTGGTATTATTGTTACAGATAAGGCAAAGGTTGTGAAGGCGTTGTCAGAGGTGTATCTGCCATATGGGAGACCAGGCATCTTGGATTGCCACTTCCTGTCCAATCCACCACTCACCAACATCCGCTGGGAGAAGGATGGCTTCTTGTTTGATCCATACAACGTCCCTGGAGTCTTCTATGGGAAGAATGGCTCCCTCTATTTTACCAAGGTGTGTATTTATATAATCAGAACCTGGTCTAGCTGGTGATGATGCGGTTTGCGTAGATAACTAATTAAAAGAAAGAAGGCTGTACAGCACTAGTCACCGTAGGAAGTAAAAGCGAGAAAACAAAATATAGACAATTCACCTTTCATCTAAACAGTATTTAAGAATTTCAATGTCACCTTGTCTCTGCAGACTAAATACAAAATATAAATGTGAGAACCTAACAAAAATCAGACATCTTCCAAATAAATTATATGAATTGTGAAAAAGTTTACATTGGACAGATCATAGAATATTGAAACTAGGTTCAGAAATTTAACACACTGACGACGGGCCACGGAAATCTTCATACTTACTCAGTCAGCGGCAGGTGATGGGTCATGGAAATCTTCGTTTTTACGGAGTGGGATATGTTATTTTTATAGTTTAATTCATAAGATTCAAAATATGGTCGCTTATCATAGAATACAGGGTGTTTCAAAATGAATATCGGGGTTTTAAGGCTTTGTAGAATTTAGTACATTTCACATACAATTATAAATAATGCATTATATGAAAGAGCAACTCGAACAGTTTTTCCTACAAGTGTTCAATGTGAGCACCATTCGTCACACGGCACACATCGAGTAGATAGGCGAGTTCTTCCCAAACCTTGATCAGTGTGTCTGGAGTAATTGATGCAACAACTGCTCCAATCCTGTGTCTTAAGTTGTGTCCGAATTGATTTCCGGGGCTATGCGTGAAAGACTCTCTCACTCGTTCAATACGTTCTTCAGTCAATCTTAGTCGTCCTGTACTCTTCCCTTTGCACAGACGGCCGGTGTCTTCAAACTGATGATACCACCTACGGATGTTATGATTAATTGGAGGATTACAATGGAACTTATTTCGGAAAGCACGTTGCACTGTTACTACAGATTCTGTCTTTGCATACTGTAACGCACAAAAAACTTTCTGCTCAATAATCGTCATCTTTGCTACTAGTGCTTTCTAATGGCATACAGAGGAAACAGTGCATGCGCACAGGAGTACCAACAAAACTGTTTGAGTTGCTCTTTCATTTGATGTAGTATTTATAATTGTATGTTAAATGTACTAAATTCTACAAAGCCTTAAAACCCCGATATTCATTTTGAAACACCTGGTATAAAGTTGCTAGATGTTTTGGATTCTTTCCTCTCCTTTTTTTATTTTAATTTTTTTAACACAGGAAATGTAGCTATGCAGAATTTTTACTTTCGATCTGCAGTTTTGTCACGGTCTTTGAGAGCATTGGTATTTTCTGAGACAACAAAAAAATATTTATCATAGCCCTTGCATGTTGATGGAATTAATTTACTGTATGCTGATAATAGTTCAGATGTTTCTAGCGACAGTGATTTAGAATTGAATGATAAGAAGAGACAATATTTTCCGTTCTGGAACCAAACCTGGGCCTATGGCATCACGCCTATCAAGATAATTATTATAAGAGTGTTACTATAGCAAAACATTTGCTTGAGAGTAAAACAATGGTTTGCGACACATTTAGAAGCAGCAGAGGACTTCCAAGGTCCTTCTCTGAGACAGGGAAGAAATTGAATGCATGTGTCTGTACGCGTGATAGCTCAAATATGCTTTATCATATCAAATATGCAGGAGAGTAGCTCTCCTGCTCACGCAATGAACACTTCACCATAAACAAGTCTAAATATAACTTGTTTGGGACTGAAGATGATGCAAAACCAGGCATCGAAATGCATCTCCATGTAAAATACATAGATATTGTTTAATGACTGCTGACAGAAGAATTCTAGAAAATCCATACTACGAATCTACATATATACCGTACCATTGTGCCAGATTTCAGAAATCTGCCACTTGTTTTCACGTTCTGCCTCTTGTTTTCACGTTCTGCCGCTAGGCGGAATCTGTACTTCTGCTTCTGCTTCTGCTTTAGTGGCGCCACCTATATTGGCTTTGCTGAGTAGTCGAGGTTGTCGAGCAGGCAGTGTCGGTGGAGTTATTGAAGTGAGTGGTTGCTGGTTGGAGTCGTTCTTCGGTGGGCGTGAGTAACGAAGTATTCATGAAAATCTATTATAATGTTGCCTTATGCAAATGCTAGTTCGTTATCCTTTCACGATATCGGTAATTTCCTAAATTGGTACTCTGTTGAAGTATGAAACACGCGATGTTCGAGATTAAGCCTTTTATGCCACATTTCAGATAGTTTAGCCATTACTATTGATAAACCTGTAATTTCAGGGAAATTCCCCCCCACATTGTACTATTGTAGTCCTGGTAGGGTTATTTAATCTCAAGGGGACTTAAAGTAATATTTGGTGAATATTGCATAGTCATTACGGAATATTTTCTTGTGATGTTGGATCTCTATGCTGCCTGTGCAGTGGACCTTTTATTCGCGTTCAGGGAATTTGTTAGTCTCTGTGATGCGGCGCAGTTAATATCCAGCCTAGTTATGTCGGAAAAGAATGTTTGGATTTTCAAGTTTAGGTACCGTTCTGTGGAGCCTGTAGGTTTTCTTATGTAAGCTCGTCGGGACTAGTAGTAACCCTATGTTCTCGCGTGTGTAGGCTTACATAACGAGGCCGACTTCTGTGTTTTTCTGATCCCTTTAGGTCCTTCTTATGTTAAACAGTAAAGTGCTATCGTAGTATTAAACATTACTTAAACTTGGTGGCCACAACTAGTTTCAGCCCTATGCTAAATATAGTCTTTGATGAATTTGAAATATTAAGAGAATATCCCAAACCGGGAGAAAAACCCTTCTCATCTGAGCTCTGTAATTTAGCATAACCTTTGTTGAAATTGGAATTGCTTGGTATAATTCTGTATTGAGTTAAATATTCCCTTTTATAGTGAATTAATGTAATTATATCTTTTCCACAACTACTTTCAGCCCTATGCTAAATATAGTCTTTGATGAATTTGAAATATTAAGAGAATATCCCAAACCGGGAGAAAAACCATTCTCATCTGAGCTCTGTAATTTAACATAACTTTTGTTGAAATTGGAATTGCTTGGTATAATTCTGTATTGAGTTAAATATTCCCTTTTATAGTGAATTAATGTAATTATATCTTTTCCACAACTACTTTCAGCCCTATGCTAAATATAGTCTTTGATGAATTTGAAATATTAAGAGAATATCCCAAACCGGGAGAAAAACCCTTTTCATCTGAGCTCTGTAATTTAGCATAACTTTTGTTGAAATTGGAATTGCTTGGTATAATTCTGTATTGAGTTAAATATTCCCTTTTATAGTGAATTAATGTAATTATATCTTTTCCACAACTACTTTCAGCCCTATGCTAAATATAGTCTTTGATGAATTTGAAATATTAAGAGAATATCCCAAACCGGGAGAAAAACCATTCTCATCTGAGCTCTGTAATTTAACATAACTTTTGTTGAAATTGGAATTGCTTGGTATAATTCTGTATTGAGTTAAATATTCCCTTTTATAGTGAATTAATGTAATTATATCTTTTCCACAACTACTTTCTCCCCTATGCTAAATATAGTCTTTGATGAATTTGAAATATTAAGAGAATATCCCAAACCGGGAGAAAAACCATTTTCATCTGAGCTCTGTAATTTAACATAACTTTGTTGAAATTGGAATTGCTTGGTATAATTCTGTATTGAGTTAAATATTCCCTTTTATAGTGAATTAATGTAATTATATCTTTTCCACAACTACTTTCTCCCCTATGCTAAATATAGTCTTTGATGAATTTGAAATATTAAGAGAATATCCCAAACCGGGAGAAAAACCATTCTCATCTGAGCTCTGTAATTTAGCATAACCTTTGTTGGAATTGGAATTGCTTGTTATAGTTCTGTATTGAATTAAATATCTCCCTTATAGTGAATTAATGTAATTATATTTTTGCCACAACTAGCTCAAAAAATTATTTTGAATTTTGATCTGAATTCTTGAGTAATAGTCCATTCTGGAGGGAACCCAATGTCATGTTAGGCGTGCAATTTAGCATAACTTGTTAATCTATACTTTGAAACGTGCTTCACGGGCTGAACACCCCAGGGCCGTATCAACTTGCAATTCGCAATGAGGTAGTGGTAGGAAACCAGGAAGCAAATACAATCTCTATACTGAAATTTCATAAGTGCCAGTTTTATTTCACTTTCAGTTAGGTTAGAAGTCACCCAATGCTTTCCATAAACAGAGCTATTTCAAAATAACAGAAAAAATGTACCCTGTGAAGCAGGTGTACAAAGAAAGAAACATACTGTAGCACACTGAGTTCAATATCAAGAGCTGAAGGCACGGAAGAGACGTAATTGTTTGGCTAGCATCCAACCGTTATATCAGAAAATCCAAAGCGAGAAAAATCAATAAATAAATAATAATAATAATCAGATTGAAAACTAAAGCTGGTGGGTAAAAACAAAACTAACCAAAATGAAATAACTCAAAACCCACCAGCGAAATTTAGACTAACAAAACATACCTGCAGAAATTAAGTAGAATTGCGTAGAGAAAGTTACATGGTAGAATTACAGGCTGTACCAGCAAGTCCTCCGATAGAATCCACAGCAAAGCCCCTCGGTGGAATGGGGGGGCGCGGCGGAACCAGCAGGAATCGGAGCACAAGTTCACGCTTCGACGATCCAAGAACAACTCTCTGTCCCCCGCTCGGGAACTTAAGACCCTGCCGGAAAACGCCCCCCAAACGTAGTACCAACTACCACATAAAGAGGGCATTTCCAGGCAAGAAAAAAAATCGATATATGCCGGAAGGGCAAAATAATGAAAGCACTCAAAACAACGGAAGGAAGCTAGCGCAAGCAAAACAAAGAGAAATGTGTACGTAAATAGAACAAGTTACGTAAATATAGAAACACTGAAACTAACAAGGTAGAAAATAGATGGAAAAGCTGAATAAATACAAAATAATTAACGTGCCGAGAATAAGCGGCACATCCTCTGCGACCCAGGAGAAAAAAAAAATTTTAGAATTTTTTTTTTTTCAAAACTTCGTCCATTTTAGAAATTAATACTGCCGTAATGAGCGTAAAGTTCAAACACCATATATATATTTTTTTAGGGTCCACCACCAAACCTAGTGAAGAATATAACCAGAGTCTTAAACTTGAACAGCCATAACACCAACACAGAACACAATGTAGTCCATTAACATCGTGGAAGCGTGCTGGGCCCATAACCCAGAGGTCCGTAGATCGAAACTACGCTCTGCTACCAACTGTGGGGTGGGTTTAAATATTTTTTTTGTGTGAGGTGATGGGAGAGGGTCCTTAATGTAGATCTTTATCTTTACGGCAGTCCAACGTTTCCCCACAAAACGTTAAAGAAGAAGAATTTTAAAGAAGTATCTTTAATAACATTCCTTTGAACAATAACATGAATAGAAATATATAAATGTTATACAATATTTAGTAAAACCACTAGAGTGGAAGAAACTGCTTAATTATGCAAAATCAGAACAAGATCAAGAAGGTCTTCTCTCAGGAGAAAGACTATTTTCTTACACACCCAAAGTGTGACATCAGCCGAAAACACTACTCTCACCAAAGTTAGACTAATTTTCTTAACCACAGGTATAACCCACAATAGAACTGTAACAATAGAAGAAGAAAAGAAGAGAAGAGAAGAAGAAAAGAAGAAAGAAGAAAAACATTATAAACCCACCCCACAGTTGGTAGGAGCATCTTTTCGGCGGTCAGAGGGGGCTGCTCTCTTCTTTCGCATTTTCTTTCAATCCTTTTTTGTAACCTTGATTTATTATTGTTATTTCTAATTATCAAGGTGCCCGGCGTAATCTTTTGCCATTTCTCTTTTGGTAGCTCTGTGGTAGCAGACCCACTGGTCTTACTCCTTGCCTTGTTTTACCTTTGGTCTAGGATAGCTATCAGACCTCGTGGAAGTAATTGGATTAGCATTTCCAGAACCGTTTGCTTAGCTTTTGCCCTTAGCAGTTCGGGTTCCTCTGGGCAGTCAGAGGGGGCTCTTCTTTCGCCTTTTTTTTTTCTATCTATTTTGGTAAACTTGGTTTATTCTTGTTATTTCTACTTATCAAGATGGCCCGGCGTAACCATTGCCCTTTCTTTACTGTTAGTTGTGGCTCTGTTGTGGCTCGTTTTTTTTTTAAATATATGATGTTGTGTTTCATACTTCAGGTGTGCTATTGAATTGTTTATTGAGTTAATGTTAACTATTTTGTCAATTTGAATTTAAAATGTAGAATTTGATATGATTTTCATGAAATGTTTGTTACTCTTGCCCTTCCGGGGGAGATTTCCTGTCTCCAGCTGCTCCTTGCAACCACTCAAAACAAAAAGACACTCAAAAAAAAAAAAAAAAAAATACATGTACATGTATATACATAACCCCAAGAATGACACTTACAACCAAATGAGATCTCAGTTACAAAAACTACTAAACAAATAAAAGTTGATTACCATTTTAGTATGGAATTTGAAGTATTCTTCATTCAACTACCCGATTTGGACACAAACTACAAGGAGTTATTACAAAATAACAAAAATTTGAAGAAAACACAGAAAAAAAACTTATTTTTGTAAAAAAAGAAAAAGAAAAGAAGAAATTTTCCTTATATAAAATAAAAAAAAATTTATTATAATGATATACAAGAAGAACTCTTCAAAAAAAAAAAAATTATCTACCTTTAAAACACAAACTTATAAGACGTAGTGTTAAAGGTGTTCCTCCCGACCTCATAGAACTTTATACTCATCAATTCAACGCTTTGTTTCATGTGATCAACTATTCTTCTGGAGGATGTGGGGCCATGGACCCCATCCTATTCTGCTGTGGATGTCTGACCCTGCTCCTGCTGGGGGTCTTCCGGGGCATAGTACTGTGCTCTCAGGATCCTGTGTGTGTACCTGGCTTATGGGGACTGCAGCCCCTATTGATTTTGCTACCATAATTTTGGTGGCCGAAGCCTCGTCTCCTCTATGTGCCAGCAGTTCTCTTTCTTCGAGCTATGGGATCAGCGAACTCCTATCCCTTACCTTATCAAGCATCTGCATAACTGGGAATGTGAGTACACGGCTACTGATGGACCTCTGCTGTGTTTCTTCTATCAACCATGTATCGAGTGCCTCATTTGGACATGCGGCCTTCTCTTCGATCATCCTTTCCCAGTGATTTGTGTATCTGATGGGTCTGTAAGTTACCCAATATATATAGCCTAAATAGTGTTCACCCATTATTCATGCGTGTGATCCTATTTTTTTTTTAGGCTATTAGTGAAAGATTCACTGCAGTCTGAAAAGTTCAAAATTCTACATTCTCAGTATTTAAACAAAGCAAGTATAAAGGTGCTACAGTTTTCAAGAAAAGCGTTGTCTCAGTGTTGTTCACATGCTCGCCTTATATCAGTTTAGAGCAGGGCATGGAAAGTCTAAATAAAAAGGTGATATTCATGCTGCAATATAGCATGAATTTAAGTGTTGTGTCCAGTGCAAAAAAAGGGAAGGTATTTCCATATTAATATCTGTGTGTGAGATGAGGTCTCATATATGTGAGAAAATAATACTGGGTTATGAGTAAATTATTATATGACATTCCTTCAACAAAAAAAAAAAACATTTTAATGCTTATACACTTATAATAATATTGATGTTACAAAATTGAACATTATCTACAAATTGATATTCAAGAAACCGAAGTTATGAACTTTTACAATTACATTATAAAAGAAACTTTTACTATGAATGGGACTAAATTTCACCAAGGGTTATAGACTTGAAGAATTCTTATTGTTGTTTGAAGTGTTTTGAGTGTTGGTAAATTTGATATGCCTTAATAGGTGTTAAGTATAATATATGATATGATGTGATGAGGTATACTTATAGGTAAGATTTTGATCCTGTTTTATTATTTATATTTAGAAACGGTTGTGGTTACTAAAGTTAAATTTTCAAAACTTTTGTCCAGAGAGGGAGGTGACTGTGCCAGATTTCAGAAATCTGCCACTTGTTTTCACGTTCTGCCTCTTGTTTTCACGTTCTGCCGCTAGGCGGACTCTGTACTTCTGCTTCTGCTTCTGCTTTAGTGGCGCCACCTATATTGGCCTTGCTGAGTAGTCGAGGTTGTCGAGCAGGCAGTGTCGGTGGAGTTATTGAAGTGAGTGGTTGCTGGTTGGAGTCGTTCTTCGGTGGGCGTGAGTAACGAAGTATTCATGAAAATCTATTATAATGTTGCCTTATGCAAATGCTAGTTCGTTATCCTTTCACGATATCGGTAATTTCCTAAATTGGTACTCTGTTGAAGTATGAAACACGCGATGTTCGAGATTAAGCCTTTTATGCCACATTTCAGATAGTTTAGCCATTACTATTGATAAACCTGTAATTTCAGGGAAATTCCCCCCCACATTGTACTATTGTAGTCCTGGTAGGGTTATTTAATCTCAAGGGGACTTAAAGTAATATTTGGTGAATATTGCATAGTCATTACGGAATATTTTCTTGTGATGTTGGATCTCTATGCTGCCTGTGCAGTGGACCTTTTATTCGCATTCAGGGAATTTGTTAGTCTCTGTGATGCGGCGCAGTTAATATCCAGCCTAGTTATGTCGGAAAAGAATGTTTGGATTTTCAAGTTTAGGTACCGTTCTGTGGAGCCTGTAGGTTTTCTTATGTAAGCTCGTCGGGACTAGTAGTAACCCTATGTTCTCGCGTGTGTAGGCTTACATAACGAGGCCGACTTCTGTGTTTTTCTGATCCCTTTAGGTCCTTCTTATGTTAAACAGTAAAGTGCTATCGTAGTATTAAACATTACTTAAACTTGGTGGCCACAACTAGTTTCAGCCCTATGCTAAATATAGTCTTTGATGAATTTGAAATATTAAGAGAATATCCCAAACCGGGAGAAAAACCCTTCTCATCTGAGCTCTGTAATTTAGCATAACCTTTGTTGAAATTGGAATTGCTTGGTATAATTCTGTATTGAGTTAAATATTCCCTTTTATAGTGAATTAATGTAATTATATCTTTTCCACAACTACTTTCAGCCCTATGCTAAATATAGTCTTTGATGAATTTGAAATATTAAGAGAATATCCCAAACCGGGAGAAAAACCATTCTCATCTGAGCTCTGTAATTTAACATAACTTTTGTTGAAATTGGAATTGCTTGGTATAATTCTGTATTGAGTTAAATATTCCCTTTTATAGTGAATTAATGTAATTATATCTTTTCCACAACTACTTTCAGCCCTATGCTAAATATAGTCTTTGATGAATTTGAAATATTAAGAGAATATCCCAAACCGGGAGAAAAACCCTTTTCATCTGAGCTCTGTAATTTAGCATAACTTTTGTTGAAATTGGAATTGCTTGGTATAATTCTGTATTGAGTTAAATATTCCCTTTTATAGTGAATTAATGTAATTATATCTTTTCCACAACTACTTTCAGCCCTATGCTAAATATAGTCTTTGATGAATTTGAAATATTAAGAGAATATCCCAAACCGGGAGAAAAACCATTCTCATCTGAGCTCTGTAATTTAACATAACTTTTGTTGAAATTGGAATTGCTTGGTATAATTCTGTATTGAGTTAAATATTCCCTTTTATAGTGAATTAATGTAATTATATCTTTTCCACAACTACTTTCTCCCCTATGCTAAATATAGTCTTTGATGAATTTGAAATATTAAGAGAATATCCCAAACCGGGAGAAAAACCATTTTCATCTGAGCTCTGTAATTTAACATAACTTTTGTTGAAATTGGAATTGCTTGGTATAATTCTGTATTGAGTTAAATATTCCCTTTTATAGTGAATTAATGTAATTATATCTTTTCCACAACTACTTTCTCCCCTATGCTAAATATAGTCTTTGATGAATTTGAAATATTAAGAGAATATCCCAAACCGGGAGAAAAACCATTCTCATCTGAGCTCTGTAATTTAGCATAACCTTTGTTGGAATTGGAATTGCTTGTTATAGTTCTGTATTGAATTAAATATCTCCCTTATAGTGAATTAATGTAATTATATTTTTGCCACAACTAGCTCAAAAAATTATTTTGAATTTTGATCTGAATTCTTGAGTAATAGTCCATTCTGGAGGGAACCCAATGTCATGTTAGGCGTGCAATTTAGCATAACTTGTTAATTTATCCTACCTTTATTTGGTATTGGGTTAGGCATTGTTTTTCTAAATTGATATAAATATAATATTGTTACAGTTCTATTGTGGGTTATACCTGTGGTTAAGAAAATTAGTCTAACTTTGGTGAGAGTAGTGTTTTCGGCTGATGTCACACTTTGGGTGTGTAAGAAAATAGTCTTTCTCCTGAGAGAAGACCTTCTTGATCTTGTTCTGATTTTGCATAATTAAGCAGTTTCTTCCACTCTAGTGGTTTTACTAAATATTGTATAACATTTATATATTTCTATTCTTGTTATTGTTCAAAGGAATGTTATTAAAGATACTTCTTTAAAATTCTTCTTCTTTAACGTTTTGTGGGGAAACGTTGGACTGCCGTAAAGATAAAGATCTACATTAAGGACCCTCTCCCATCACCTCACACAAAAAAAATATTTAAACCCACCCCACACCATTGTGGTATCAACTCATAAAAAACAGTGTATACATAGTTAAGATAAATGAAAAAACATTTTTATTGATGAGATTGATAATGGAAGAATAGACTCTTGTACATTTTTTAACTATTGACGATAATTTTAATATTATAAAAAACAGTGTACATATTATATTCTTGTACATTTTTAACCACTGGCAATACACCTGATTAATTTTAATATTGTGACTGTTGGTAGAAGAATACTTTTGTACATAGATTTTAACCTGACGTTTCTTCTTCAACATATGCTTATTAGATTTTATTGTGTATTTATTATAATAAAATAAACAGGTACAAAAACTGTCTAGAAATTCTCCGTCAGCACCCTATTATTGCAATATCAATATAAAATACTAGTGCGTGAAGGTGGAAAATAATTCATAATTAAAAACGTATTATCAGCACTAGAGGAACAAAATGAAATTTATCAATGATGCTTTATCATATTTCCAAGAAATTGGTATATGCGTTTATAACGTCCATGGGAAGAAGGCTGTTGACATTGGACCAATCATATTTTGCAGAAAGGATGATGTTCTCTTCCAGACTTGGGAAGATAAAAGGGAGGTTAGAATAACCTCATAACACCTGGCAGCTGTCATGAGAAAGAAAATAGATGGGATATAGTAAACAAGCCCTCTTGTATCCTTGAATATAATAAGTAGGGGGCAGATTTCTATGACGTGTCATATTTTTCCCCTTTGCATTATTTCAGTTTTCCGACTAATTTAATCCCGATTCCAAGCATCCTGGTGAAAATGGAACGGCTTTTATTGTGCATATAACTGCATATTTAGGAAATTTTCAACGATTGTAGCATTTTTTGTTTGAATATGCATATTTAGGTCATGTTTTTGGCATATTTGTGTGCATATTAAAGAAATTTTGAAATTTCATATCATATTTTGTAAATTTTGCTTTATAATGATACTTTTTGAGAATTTACAGATATTTTTAATAATTAACATTGTATTTTAATAAAATGAATTGTAATGAAACAAAAAAAATATACAAATGTGTAAGGGCTGTGTTCACCAACATGGATAAAATTTCTCGGTAACGTGGATAATAAAAACTACGATTAATCCATTATCTCAAACAGTAAACTTTTCAGGTTTCACTACATAGTTTGTCACCATGGTTTCCAAAAGCTTGGTTTTTGTTTATTACTTGTCTGACCCTTAAATTTTTCATAAGAGTAACCAACGCCATCTGGCAGTCGTTGTGTGAAACAACGGGGGGAAGACTGTCTATTGGCTATGTCCGGACGTGAAATGTATACGTTGCCATAGTAACGGAAAGTTTCCCCTCACGCTGTCTCTAGCTAGTAGTTCTACAAATGGTCACTAGATGTCTCACTGTTTTGGGGGCGTGGCATATAGCAGATAATTTTGTTTTCCCCTTGAATCGTGTGCAGAAATTAATGTCATAAATGTCCAAGTACGGCATATGTTCCATTATCCATTTGGGTGCCTTATTCTGTGTTCTGCTTCATATTCCTCGTCACTGTGATCGTCTCTCATGTTGATCAGATGTTCCAATCGCCTACGTGCCATCTTGATGTTGCAGTTATCTTGGTTTATCCTGTTTTGCTGGCCGATATTTCACCGGTAAAGCATTAGCTTGGATATTATCGGAAAACCAAGTTACTATAGCTGGTGAAACGCAAAATGGACAATACCACAGCTTTTCAGTCTAAAAACCAGGATGAGACATATTATCGGTGTTGGAACACAGCCCTAAGTGGTAAAGTCATATTTTAAATTTTATTGGTCATATTTTAATGTTTTTTAGGTCATAAATGCATGAATATATCCTACTTTTTAGGTCATAGAAATCCGCCCCCTAATAATAAGCATATGGAGGGTGTCAACAGAGCAGACCAGTATTTGTCTTATTAGGTTAGGCCTATTTAGAAAACCCATGAAATGGATCAAAAAAGTTGTGCTGTAGTTGTTAAACTGTGCCCACACTAATGTGTCTAGGGTAAATACATTTCAGAATCCTGATTCATACAAAAAAAAATTCTTTTTAGAAACTGCAATAATGAACTCGTAAGAGAATGCAACAGAAGAGGAAGAAGAAAATTGTCCCACCCGGTAATACACAAAGACCCTCCAGACAGGCTTAAGCTGGGTCTCCACTGCTTAACATTTAACTTACTTACTTACTTACTTTATCCTGTCCTCTTGTACCTTTCGGTGTCGAGGAGTTGCAGAGAGCGCGCCATTCTTTTCTATTCAGTGCCGACTGATTGGCTTTCTCCCACGTAATATTTCTTACCGTGTCCTCGCCAGTTCGTCGTCCTTTTGATCAGTCCGGTTTGCTCTCTATTTTCACATTTAATCATGCTTAACATCTAACACCAAGTCTATATTAACAAGTTCATATTGATATGTATATTGCAATTTCGCATTCCAGTTGACTTGACATGCAAACCCAACGTGTTGCACTTAACATTTTTAGATGTTAATTTGTTTTCCAGAGAAAATGGACAACATATAAAATCAATTAACTTGTCGGTCGATATTGGCTTTGTTTCAAGAATTTCTGTTAAACAAAAAGCGATCAACAGCTTCCTCAGCATTGCTGGCATCCATTTTGTGTTATGTGAGTATTTGGTACATCAGTGCTCTCAATAGTATTGCATCTACTTTTAAAATTATTTTTATGGCATACTCCATTGTTGAAAAATGTGATAGTTATTTTGAAAAGGTCAAGACATCTGAACAAAATTAGTATTTAAGAAAGTCATAGACAGTTAACAAGAAGATAATAACGAGTATATAAAACTATTCTCATTTTGTAATGTTGGCTGCCCTCTTCAGAGGCGTTTTCTTTTTGAATGTTATTTATTATTCATTAATTTCTGTTCGTAACCGCGCCAACCCATGTTAACCTATAACAATGTAGTAGAGACAGTTGTTACTTGGCAAACCACTTGACAAGTTGATGATAAACATTTAACATATGTTAACCGCAACATGTTGGTGCTAAATGTTAAGTAGTGGGGACCCAGCTTTACAGGGGATTTGAAGAAGTACAAGTTACAAGCAATAGTGACAGAAAAGAAAAGTATCCTTCAAAACCTTGCTGGTTTAGCAATGCACACAAGAAGAGGGTGAATTTTGCTACATATGCTATTTTTCCACTGTTGCACTTCACAAAGGAGAATGTTTTGAGCGATACCACTTATTGAAATAGTGCTAGCGGATGTGGTGAGTACACTAAGAAAATGTTATTCAAACATACAGAGTGCTTTAAAAAAAGTATACACGCTTTGAACTATCATAGAAAATTTATTTCCCGTTCTACAAGGTTAAATTTCTTGGAGAAGGTAATGTTGTATTTTATCAACAGGGGAGCAGAATAGTTTCAAGAATTGTGCAACAATCATGCCATTAACCATCCTACAATAAAAAGTACCTAACAATGCTTGCTGATTCCATATTCCCTGCCATTCGTGCATTATACGGTTTTATTACAAACAAGGTGGCGGCCCACCGCACTATCTTAGGGACATACAAACATAGCTGGATAGAGATTTGCCAAGGCAGTGGATAGGACGCAGGGGGCAAATCGAGTTTCCTGCACTCTTTCCAGATCTTACTCTGCTGGATTTCTTTTTATGGGGCACAGTAAAAGATAAGGTGTACAAACATAAACCACTTAACCTAGACTCACTTTGGAATGAGATTAAAGGGATGTGCACAGAAATCTTATTGGACACTTTGGTACGATGTACGGAATCAGTGTTGACTTGTACTAAAAAATGTATTGATGCTGAAGGCCACCATTTTGAACATTTGAACTAATCCATTTTCATCAGAAAGTCATTTCCAGAAATTTAACTAGAACGGAAAATAGATTTTCTATGACACTTCAAACTGTGTATATATTTTTTTGAAGCACTCTGTATTTTGTTTATTTTGAGAAATGTACAGCCATTTAAACTAAGTGGCAGGGTGGATCCTTTAAAGAGCAGGTACTGTACCCAATAGAGTGAAAGTCCCAAGTGGCAGGTGATGACCAGCTGCTCAGCTGTCTGACGACATTGTGTTAAAATTCAGATAAAAAGATTAATCCGCAATAGCAGAACATGAAGGGCATGAAACGGAACAAGAAGTCTGGATAGTGAAACTAGTAGAATGCCCACAAGAATTACCGTATACTTGATCCAAGATGTGTACCGAGTGTGAAAATATAAAGCATACAAGTATAGTTCACAAGAGACATACAGTAAAGTCAATTGAACTTTCTTTTTTTATACTAAGCGCCAAAGGTCCCGGGTTCGATTCCAAATTCCGCCAAGTGATTTTTTGTCTTTGATTTTAGTTTAATTTTGAGCTGTGACTTCACACCTCCTATAGATCTGTACTCTTTTCGGACTTTTCTTCTTTTCTTCTAGGACTTTGAAAACCGTACTTGAAACCACTCCCATGGATGACGCCACTTTCACTCCTACATCTTGCACGGGTTTTGTATATATTTACAGTCAGTATCTTCTCACCACTTGACAAGCCTTTTCCTCACATGGTGACGTAAGTTCTGAAGGCCTTGGCTCGCACCTATGTCACTTGTTTTGCTTCAGATTTACAAGGCAACAATAAAATCAAATTAAATCTTGTTTGCTAGATATATGTTGTAAAACACGTAAGCCTATGATATAAATACAAAAGCAAGCAACTCACTTAACAGAACTTATGTTTTCACAATTACATAAGATATAAATAATCGTAGAATGCGTGCGGAATGGAAGTATACATGTGACTGGGCTTGTTGCACTATCGTGAAGTATGCACTGGTGTGATTAACCAATGAAACGACAGGACACAGTCAAGGCAAATCTGTTGTTTACTTTTGCTCCGTACACATCTTGGTTCAAGTATAACAGTCTGAGAAAAACTATTCATCGAAAAAACTTTACTCTAAGCACCCCAGAGGGACCTAAAGCATCCAGCAACTGAGATCAGCTGAAGAAGGGAGCAACACCGGTGTTTGAAATTAGTTTCAGAAAAGGCAATTGTGGAAAAAAAAAAGTGTAAGAAAATTTATAAAGTGACAAATAAAAAAGAAAGTGACATAAACAGTAAAACTATTGGGTGGTATGGATAAAATGATAGTAGATACTTGACTACCTACAAAGATTTGCATGTATAAAAACCTTAGGAAAAGCTATTCCTCTTAGCAAAACGTAGATAGTAGTAGTAGTAGTAGTAAATGATTTATTTTCCTGGCAGAGTTAAGGCCATAAGGCCTTCTCTTCCACTCAACCAGGTTAAAAATAAAATCAGGTAAACTGATATAACAAAGTGCCAGTATGTTTTTGTTTAATCAATTATAATTGCAATTATGATATGCAGAAAATAAGTTTTTCTAATCAGATTAAAATCGACCAGCGTCAGCAGAACTACAGATTTGTGATACCTTGACAATCGCGCACTCACATAAAAATATAAAAAAATCCATGTCAAATCGGCCGGCTACGGGATTTGATCCAGGGACCTCCAGAATACGAGTCCAAGATGTTATCATTTGGCCAACTCAGTCAGTTTGACGGTGATGTTTGATAAGCATATGTGAAGGAATAGTGTTAACTGTCAAATTATACCTGTAGACAAAAATTAAAAAACATGTGACCTTTAATTAGTTGTTACTCTGGTACCGGTTAACCGATTAGGTCCAAAATTAATAGGCTTCTTTCCATGGACGTTATAAATGCTTATACCAAGTTTCATGAAAATCCGATAAGGCATATTTGAGTTATGAGGCCTTTTGTTATATAATACCATAAAAATGCATTAAATTGGGTATTATTCCGGTACCGGCCAACCAATTTGGTCCAATATCAACAGACGTCTTTCCATGGATATTATAAATGTGTATACCAAGTTTCATGAAAATCTGATAAAGCGTATTTGTGTTATGGCGCTTTTAAATAAAAACACTAATTTGGGTTTGACGCCAGTACCGCTAATTTATAATATCAATAGGGTTCTTACCATGGACATTATAAATGCGTATACCAAGTTTCATGAAAATCCAATAAAGTGTATTTGAGTTATGGTGCGTACAGACACAAGGACAGACAGACAGACAGACAGACGGACAGACATTTTTCCGTCCCCCACACACAATCTCATAAAGTACCATACTGGCACTTCATATATACAATGTAGATTTACATTAATAAACAAAGTAATGGATAAGAGACTAATACTAAGGTTAAGGCTAATCATAATAATTAATTCAGTGAAAAGCATAAGTTTCATAAAAAGCACAGATTTCATCAAAAATTAAAATTAAATATATATATTACAACCAAAACAAGGAAAACGTCAAATTAAGTTATAATGAAAGTTTGAGTTTGTAAAATAAAGTTGTAGGTAGTAATAAGAAGATTGAGTAGTGTTGACCATGATTGGATTTGCCTTGAGGCCTTAGAATAAACTATGAAATGTATGCATCAAGTGTAGTATAGAACTCTACTTTGTAGCATGCATCGTTCGTGGCTTCGATTGCTTAGTGAATGGTTGGTGGTAATTTGCATGGCTGCGTTTGTACAAATAAGAGGTAAAGGAGGTATAAAGAGAGAAGAGCGCATCAGTTACAGAAAACAGATGAAAAATAATAAAAATTATGGTTAATGCTTTCTCATCACAATCACAATCATGCTCAGCATTTGGTTAGTAGCCAATAGCAACAGAAATCCCGAAAAGCACAAAATCAATTATTATCGGAAAGTAAAACCTACGATATGCTAGCATTCCCTTCGTAGCAGAAGAATTGTCTTTATGCATACAATATGAAGTTTATGCTTTTATTTTTACATTTTCCTATCATCATCATCAGGATCTAAAGGCAATGCCTTGTTGTAGTAGCCATATCTTCCTCTTCATCGCTGTTCTCTTTAGATTTTCGTATGACAGCACGTCCATATCCTTTATCATGTTTTTAATAAATGAATTTCTTGGACGTCCTCTTGATTTCTTCCCCAGTCTTTTCCCTTCAAAAATGTTAATGAGTAGATCATTGTGCCGAAATGTATGACCCACTAACTTTGCTCTTCTACTCTTAATTGAATTCAGAAGGGATGTCTCTTCCATCACTTCATTAAGCACTTCTTCATTTGTTTTCCTATCCACCCAACTCGTCTTTGTTAGCCTTCTCCATAGCCACATTTCTGCTGCTTCTAGTTTCTTGGCTTCTGCTTTTCCTATTGTCCATGTTTCGCATCCATAGGTTAATACACAACTTACAAATGTTTTGGCAAATTTTTTCCTTACTTCCATGCTTAAATGGTTATTTGTGAGAAGATTCCTTTTGTTCTTGAATGCACATTTTCCTATAGGTAAAGTAAAAGCATTGACTATGATTTGATGCATACTGCCCATTGAATCATTATTAAAAATGGTCAATGGCTCCATTTACGTCTCATTTTTATGGACTTTGACAAGATGATTGCTAAACCATTAAACAAAAAAGGATTAAAGAAATAACTACATTGGTTAATGCAGAAAATACCAAACCAACCTACAGCAAGTTCACTTTTCATTCTAACTTGTTCCAAAAACTTGAAAAAAGTATTTAAAGAATACAACATCAAACTAGCCACCACAAAACAAATGTGATTTGAGGAATCTACTTAAAAACAGCACACTAGTTATAAAACTATCAGGAATTTACCAAATGGAATGCCAAGATTAGGTTTAGGTTTAGGTTTAGGTTTATTTCGTCCTCTAAATGATTACATAATGATATGGGACATATCTTGATATGCAATAAGGTTTACATTGGACAGACAAAGAGAAATTTGGAAACTAGAATGAAAGAACATCTGAGAAATATAAAATTCATACAGACATCTGCATATCATTCTTGCACATTTGACCACCACATTAAAAAAGATATCAAACTACTCAAGCATATTAACAGACCTCAATACTTGGGGAAAAAATCTTTATAACAAAAACCAAGATGTTGTTATGAATTCTGAAATTCCTCCAGTTAATGACACCATCAGAATGACAGATGGACAGAGAGAGCATCACAACAAGACAATAACTACCAGCCACAAGAATGCCAGTCGACCATTAACCGAGGATGGGGAAACCCAAAATTAGTTCATAAAAATGAGAAGTAAGTTTGTAGAAAGTTTGAGTACGAAAATATGCACACTAACTTCACTATTAGGTATATTTACCCAGAATGATCATTTCAATGGGTACCCCCATGATCATCAGCTGTTTCCGACTTAGGGTTGCCACCTTTTGGTAAGGCTAAGGAGGGACACTTATCGAATATATGCATATCGCCGATCTTCATACCTAAATTTGTAAATGGAACAATTTATTAATTATTCGTTAATAATTCGTATTAATAATTTATTCGTTACAAAGCCAAAACTGATTAGGCTGTGTAACAGTAAAACTAACATTAGAAAAGAAAATATATAATGCGTCCCTCTTAGGCATAATTCGAGACGCTGAAAATGTTCTTAAAATGCGAGATGTCCCGCAAAATTCGGGACAGGTGGCAACGCTATTCCGACTGTCCATCTGGCAGCAGGTGGATGAACTTGTTGATCAAAGTTCCCTGGATGCTCACTGAGGTGTTGAAGTTTACAAGTTTATGGTGGTTCTTTTGAATAATTACTTTTTCCCACTGGTGCTTGTGAACTGTGCTTTGTACTTTCACATTAGGTTGTTTACTTTTGCTCGGAGTAATATCAGTGTTAATCTATTTGTTGGCAGGTGGATGAGTCGCACAGTGGCAAGTACACCTGCACGCCAGGGAACGAGCTCGGCAGCGAGGGTCCTTCCCCTCCCATCAGCGTGATCGTGCAGCGGCCGCCCATGTTCACCATCGTGCCACACAACCTGTACTTGAGGAAGCCTGGAGATACGCTAGAGATGCCATGCGATGCTGTGGATGGCAACGATAGCAAGCACAAGCCGACCATTGTGTGGTTCCGGGTAAGTCTTATCAGCATTATCTGCATGAGAAATATGTAGTGATCTATAATAGGGGTCTCCTGACTGCTATTGCAATAGAGGTGATTGGGGTGATCAGCTGTTGAAGGAAGGATTGAAGGAAAAGACATTCAAAAAAAGGGGACATTCCACAATTTTGGAGGATTGCTACATTTTTTAACCAAGAGCATCATACTGAAGTAACAACATAAAAAAAATATATTTTGCATTATTTCTTCGGTGTAAATTATGACTTTTTTTTGCGATGGAGTAGAAGTATAGTCATCACTATCTGATGCCAAATTCATTTCAAAATTACAAAAACTTAAAGAAAAACACAGTTAACAGAGATGCTGGCTTGAAAATGTTTTTAGGGGGCAAGAATTGGATTATTAATACCGTATTTATTCTAATATAATGTTTTTAGGGGGGCAAGAATTGAATTATTAATACCGTATTTATTCTAATATAATGTGCCCTCGAATTTAGTGCGCACCCCGATTTTGAAACTTGAAATCATAAAAAAAAGAGTTTGTTGGCAAATGTAATGCGCATCGATGGTAGGATAAAATTTTTTTTTTTTTTTTTTTAATTTTGTCCTAGTATTAAGGGAATTATGAACCACCACGCAAACATTTGAAATTACCATTGCCAGTTTTAAGCCTACAAGTATATTCACTGACACATTATTCACTGATGTGTTCGTCACTGCAGTCCTCGATTTTGTTTAAATTTTACGCATGGGGTGCTTATACTAAGAGCTAAGAGCAGCATCATAAGATATTCTTCTCTTCTTGCCCTCCATTTCGTGATTACTAACTAGTATTTTAATATGCTCTATGTAATGCTTGTAATAGGCAAGTCGAGAATTACAGCAATGAATTGTTACGCAGATAAAAGTTACCGGTACTGCCAACCTACTAAACGAATTTGTACTCGAATTTAACGTGCACCTCAGTTTTGAAAGCTACAAGTGGACAAAAAAGTGCATGTTTTATTCGAGTAAATACGGTAGTTATACATAGGCCTTATAATTACAATAAAATCTAAAGTACCTTATTTCCCAAAGTCGGCACCTATGCCAGTTAATAGGCCTACAACACAGCTATATCAATGTGCTTTATGTTTTCCAAAATGATCACACACACCACGCCAAGTACTAACTAGGAAGTTGGAATGTACATCTTGGAACGCTTCTTCAAAGATCCTATAACCTGCTTCTTTGCACTTTCAAAGATCATACTCTTGGCAATGGTTATGCCATTTTTAGTTAAAACTAGATGGCAGGACAGTTGCGTATTGTGAAAATTTGTACCGATGGCTATAACTGCGGGACAAATGATGTCCTATGCAGGACACTTACAAACTACGTTAAAATGTAGAATGGTGATGGCCAGAGAATTGTCTTCATTCCTTGTAACCCATTGACTTACTATTTACTGCCTGCCAGCTGCTTACATGCCCAAGGATTTTTAAATAGCTGTTTTAAAATCCGCTGAATTTTCACAACTTCAATAAATTCAGTTTTTCTAAAAAATTAAAGCATAAAATTTAAGACGTACTTCAGGAAGACTTCTAGTAGAACTTGAGTATATGGTATCTGGTGTCCCATACTGATGGTTACTTGAACCCATGAGATCTGCTGTAAATGGCACAACCCCAAGATTTTTATAAAAATTTTCATAAAAAACTGGAGATGGAGGCACAAATACAGATATTCCACGTCAGTAGAATGTTACAATCTGGTATTTCATTTCCCATGATGCAGTCCTGGGTTGGAAGGTAAAGTGATCTCAGGTGGGTGCCAATGGTTTATGATTATTGGGTGTATTTACATACCTTATTGAAGTGAAACTTCTTTAGGCGCATTAGGAGTAAATCAAGAGCTACCCAAAGTTGCATTACGCTGTAGCATTACGAACAAAATTGTCACGAAAGTGGTGGGGGTAAATAGCAAGCATAGAGTTATTGAAAGAGTGAAGCCACGGGAGGGTGCGGGGAAAGGTATCAGTCATTGAGTGGGGGGCTATTACTGCTTCGAGCTAGCAGTGTGGTGAGCCCTTCACCATTACAGATGGCTGTACTCATTGTGTGAGCATCGTTTACACATCACTAACATTCTCTGAAACTTAACCAAAGCGTACCTTTCATGTAAACAAACACAGTGGCTACAATAAGTGACAGTTTGGGCATTAGTTCATCACAACTGTGATACTGTCTTTATTTAGATGATTTCCTTCTTCAGTTCGATATAATTATATATATATTCCTCTATTTCACTCTCAACGTTGCACTTCTATTGCGTGACGTTCCACGCACCCGATTTTTTTCCCAACATTTCTCCCTTTTATTGCAGTGGTGCAAAAGATACTGGAAAATCGACAAGGATAGGTGACACACGACAGGATTTATAAGCATATACCAGTAAAAATACAATGCAGATAAATCTATTGTGATTGCATATTAACCAATACACACATATAAGTCCTCTTATGCATTTAATTCAATACTGTGGTTGAAGATAATACCTTCCTCCACACACAAGCTTTATCGCTCGGGTTCAGGCAGTGCTCACTCAAATTCCCGTGAAAACCGTGCGGTGCATCATTCGTGCAACCCTGCATTCTTTCACATGGAAGCGTGTGTGTATGTAAAGGTAGAAGACAAACAAACAAAACTTTCCAAGAGCACATCAACTCCTCTGTACTGAACTTTAAATAAAAACCACACGCTCTTAGCTGGCATGTACAAAATTTAGACACTCCACGCGCTGTTCTTTTGAGAGAGAATTCGCGCATGTTTGGCAATTACACACATAATCTTCCGCACATACTCTTTTGTTGAGACTCTATCATACGAGGAAGAACGTGCATGCATTTTGGGCTGCATTTTTTCACCGTGCGTGATTGTTTGCAAGCTCTTTCCCCCCGATGTTGCTCATACGCTCCCAGGAGTGTGCTAAAGAGCTTGCGTGTGAAGCTTGCTGTTGCAACACATAACATGCCCATGTCGGAATTACTTTAGAGACCAATGATGTACAAACCTAAGTGTTACGCCATATTCTCTGAAGTGTTTTTCCCATACATCTTAACATAATAGAATCTATACATTCACAATTCCTTAGGGATACACCTAGATTCAGTATCAATGTTCTTGATGGGCTTACTGCATCCCCTACCAAGAAATTGTGAATTTTGTTATTGGTTGAAAAATACATGGGGTGATGGGTATTGCATTATCTGTAAGACTTAGGTACAATAGATGCAACTTTCACATTTCTTATTATATAATAACTTGCTTCAAAATCCATCAATATTTTCCTAGATTGGATCATTTATGGCTGCTCTGCTAATTGTCAATACCAACCTTATTTCAATTGTAGTAGTACAGTAGTAGTAGTAAATAATTTTTTTTGCCTGACAGAGTTAAGGCCATGAGGCTTACTCTTCCACTCAACCATGTTAAAAAATACCGTATATACAATGTAGATTTACATTAATATCAAAGTAATGGATAAGAGACTAATGACTAATTATTCTAAGACTAAGTTAATGCTAATCATAATAATTAATTAAGTAAAAAGCATAAATTACATTAAAGAAAAATTAATGTTACAAGCAAAACAGAGAAAATGCCAATTAATATTTTATTAATATGAGTTGATTAACACACTTGGACTTCACTTACCAATCATTTGGTAGGACGCGTTTCACTGGCCATTCGCCTGTATCTTCAACTACATGTCAACTGCGGGATCTTCGATGTTTGGAGGTTCTCCCTGTTCCCCTGGTGTCAGTTTTATGTACTTAGCTATTAGGTTATCTTCTTTCGGAATATCAAAATTCATGAGTCTGTTTTCAAATTTTTTTCATGTAAATCCTTTTCCAAATCCAGAGTTCTTTAGGTGTTATAATGAAACCTTAAGTTCGTGAAATTAAGTTATAGGCAGTTATAAGTAACTTATAAGAAGATTAAGTAATGCTATGTACAATGAGAGATGGAGTGACTACAAAGAGCTGGTTCCGTTCAGTGGACAGTAATTGTTTAATAAGCGCAGCTCGGAAGAAGTGTAAACTCCGACTACTCCTGATATCTTGTGACTGTGGCTATGGTAAATGAGTGAGTATGAGGTAGTATGATGACTAGGAATTGATAACAGAGGGTTGTGCTGGGAACGTGTACTACGATTATGGTAAGAGGATAGAAACGTAAATTGGGGAGCCAAATAAAGAGGTGTGGAAAACTTGAGAATTTGATATAATAAGCAAGGGAGTGGACTATACGTCTTTTGCAATCGAAGCCAAGACAGTTGTTTGAAATATTTTGAGACCTGATAGTGCATACGAATGTTATCGGTAAAACAAACACTGAGACCTGATAGTGCATACGAATGTTATCGGTAAAACAAACACAAGTATTGTGAACACGTTGAAGTTTCTGTGACAATTCAACACTCAGATCTCCATACAATATGTCGCAATAGTCGAAATAAGGCATCACTAGGGTCTTCATTAGGGTTTGCTTTATTCTAGTGGGAAGGAAGTTTTTCAGTCGTTTTAGAGCATGCATGATTGTGGTCTGAAATAAAATGTCAAATATTATTTATTAGCATGTGTCCGCGGCTTCGCCCGCGATAATTATTTGAAAAATTAAAAATTAAGAGCATAATAGTTAAATAATTATATTTATTAACACCTAAATCACGTGAATTACATACCACGATTAGATAGCGTCGCCTCGTAAAAGTGACCTCAGATTCGAGGTCCTTGACCCAGAAAACCCCTGTATAGTGAGTTTCGTCCAAATCGAACGTTTGACCATATTTAGGCCTATATTGATTATCCCTCATATAATAATAATAATAATAATAATAATAATGTCTACAAATGGAATTGTACCTAAATGGACAATGACAGGACTAAAAAAACTAGGAATGGGAACAAAAGAGCTTAAATTAATGCAAAAATCAGTAATTCTAGGCACAACATCCATAGTCAGAGCATTTCTCAATGTACCAATATAATGCTGCATCTTGCGAAAAACGCCGATGCAACAGAAGAACTCACAAACAAGTGATGAAAAAGAATAATAATAATAATAATAATCCTCTTCGGTGTACGTTGAAAATTTCATATGTCTGAGTGCCTTGACATTATAAACAAATGAATCGACCAGCATGAGCTACAACATTCAAGCGATCGCGAAAGTTTTATTTGCAAGGTATGACAAAAATAGCCAAAGCCAACTGTAATTGATTTGACATTGAAATGTATAACTGGAAACTGATGCTTCGAAAACTCAAAAAATGCACTTTTTTGCCCGTTTTTCACTCATAACTCACGAACGAAAGCAAAAATTAAAATTACGGCTTCGAGGTGCATTTTCCAACCCTTCAGTCCACCTATGTTTAAAATTTCAGATCTCTGCGTTGAGTAGATTTCGCTGGGCATCACGGACAGACAGACAGACAGACAGACAGACGGAAGACAGACACTTCCTTTTATTAATATAGATTTGCCTGTTTACTTGAGAATCTACACAGAGTGCAGCAGTACCAAGGGATTGTACAGTTTATTGGGGTGGATCCTCCAAATTCACACCAGAGTTTATCCTATTGTATTCCGAACTTTTATACTTATTCTGTTGTGAGAAGATCCCTTCTCTGGCTGGACTTTCAAGTGTCTGATATTTATCATCATACCCTCTTAACTAATTGTTTATGTAATTGTCTAATATCACATGTTTAAATTGAATAGGTAGCCTATGTATTGCTATATTTCATGAATATGACTTAAAATCAAGTAAATACTCTTAAAATCAACATCGTCCACCACAAATTCATTCTCTGCTTCAATTTCACTATCAGATTAATTCTTCATCATTGAATAAAATATAGGGATGGTTTCCATGTTTACACACTATGTTTGTTTGCAAAAAAGAAGTTCAAAATCGGTGATTTTTAGCTGGTTGTGCCCTTCATGAACCATAGAAACCATGTAGTAATTTAGTTTTTCTGGGAAAATGAGAATGAAGATGTCAACTTTTCTAACCTATAAATGGCAGTTTGTGAACAGAAAATGGCGTTGGAAGGCAAGAATTACTGCTGGCAGTGTTGCGCATGGGTCAAGTGATCCAGAAACAAGGCTAACCTAACTGCCACTTACCTAGAATTGGAAGTTGGTATGTAGTATGGGGCAAAAGTATGCGGAGTGTGAGATGAAAGAAATAAACTCTAAAATATTAATACTTATAAAGACATATATTTCTTGAGACGCTGGATACAGAATCCAATGCAGTCTGATGTTTATTTCGTTGATCAAGTTGAAATGAGGACTACATGAATACTGTTACATATAGAAGGCAAATTACTATGAAATAATTAGGCTGCGTACATTAAGCAGATTCTTTGCCGGTGCATTTTGTGAAATGTTGACATATTTTAAGAAATTCTTATATCAATAAAACATTCATATCAGTCCTGAATTCTACTGTGTCAAATACGATTAAAAGACATTTTTAAAATCATTTCTAAACCAGTGGATAAAAGTTGAAACACAACGTTTTTACTCTACCCTTGAATCTTCCTCAGGTGACACCTCATTCTATACTGCTCATAAAAAAGATTGAGTTTCGTCATGGTAATTCGTTTGTCCATCATCGATAAAAACATTGTTCCTAAAATATGTTTTTCCATTCCTTTGGAATATCAAATATTGCTTCCTCTATGCATTCCACAGGGAATTTTTACCACCGGATTTTCCCTTCTCAATCTCCTCATTACATCCAACCACTCCTCACCTACATCCCCATCATATCTATTCAAACACACCCCCTGACTGCATTGGAGTCAAGGCCCACAATGATTAGAAACATGGCATTGTAGTATAGTCATGATTTTCCATTTAAAAGCATATGGCATTTCTTTAGCCATTACTCCATGCCTCATATACCTTTCTTTTTATGCAATCATCCTTCATTCTTAAAATATTTACCTCACCAATGTTATGTTTGTTTTCTGCCATATGTGTATACGAATATGAATTAAGGTTAAGTATCAAACTTTAGAACTCTGTTCTTCCGTAAGCCCTACTTAATGAATCAATCTGGAGGGGTAAAAAAAAAAAAATCGGTTATATGCTAAAAGCGGAAAACTTGCTAAATTTCAAGTTTCTAGCTCATCTGGAAGTGGGTAAGCACAGTGGTGATATTCAGCCGGTTCGCACCGGTTCACAAGAACTGGTTGTTAAATATCTTGTAGGTTCTCTGAACCGGTAGCTTCACATTGTGTGATTGCCTTTTTCCAAGATCAGATTCACTCCAATCCACAACGATGATAATACATATATGAATTTGCTAGAACCAAAACACGCCATTATGTTCGCTAGCGGTGGACTACCACCATAGGTAGCGGGCGTGCGGTTAAGTTGGCCGACTCTTCTTTGCGCATGGCCGATTGTCTCGACACTCGCTTGCTTTGCTTTCGATGTTCGATTATAAAACGGACTGTGGTCTTCTTTTGTTGTGTAAGGTTATGTTTTAAGAAAGCTTCGTAAGTTTAGTATGAGTATGAAAAGACAAAAATACAAAATAGCACATTGGGCTATTTTGAATCAACATCAAATACCCTGATGAGAACCGGTTGCTAAACTGTTTGAATATCACCACTGGGTAAGCATTTATGTCAGTGAGTCAGTCAGCCATGTGGCTTTATATTATGGCAGGGGTGGCCACTAACCTTATCTTTGGGAGCTGCAAATAAAGCAGTTCAAAGCGAACCACATTGCTTTTACTATACATGTAAACATTATTGTTCAATTACACGACAAGAAATAAGATTTTACTTTTGAGAAGTGCTTTTTTGCGGTTAGTTGTTTGAAATATGGCTGATAATTGGTTAGTGCAGTTCACACGAGTTCATTTAAATATTCATCAGTTAGTTCACATCGATATTTGGATTTAATGAACTTAAGCATTCAGTATAGAAACTCACACACATAATTAGTCCCAAATATCGCGATAAGTCTCTTAGCACACTCTTTTGTTGGTAGGTATTTTTCTTATGGAACTTTCTTCCAAAATTCTATGGCCGAAACAATCTTCGTTTAAATCCTTTTAGTCCTTCATCCTCTTGCAGTTCTAGTAGCTCCAACTCTACTCCAACTGAATCCATTGTAATTGGTGATGAAACAAGACAGCCATCACCAACAACATCAACAGAAAAATGGAAATGAAGGTTTAGGTGTTCTCAAATCATTAAATATGCCATTGATTTCTTTGGCAAGACCAGCCATTTTACACAAATAATTTTCTGTTTCCACTTGAAATCAGGAAGGCTTTCAGTAATTTTCTTCAAACATTTGAAATGAGCAAATGTTTTAGTCTCAAGGTCTTTCCGAAAGAGTCTTAATTTGCTCTGAAAGCTAAATACAGTCTGCGCTGTCCAGCAACAACAATCAGGAGATGAGAATGACTGGGTCAAATCCGCAGAGGCTCTGAAAAATGAATAAGGATCCTGGAAAGGAGGACAAATATATCAAAGAGACTGGGAAGTAAGTTCCAAGGCTTTTCAAAAATAGTAGAAGCACAAAGCTAGAAGGAAACATTAAGATATTTAATTCCTAGGTTAAAATACTCTACAGTGAATTGAACAAATTAGAGGGGGTTTTAACATCCCAAAAATAAAATCTTGATCTGCTGAAATTATAATTAAATATAATTAAATAATTGGTTAGATGTAATTCTAAACATAATACCCTTGAGTCTACCCTTGATTCTACCCTTAACTTTGGTCAGTAAAATAAAAGTTAAATAATTAATTATATGAACTTTTCTTTGGCTGATTGTAAAAAACAATTAGTAGTACATCATTATTATATTTACAATTTGTGGATGTGAACTATTTAATTAAAATTCATTATGATAAATCCAACATATTAACAATTGCAGGTATTATCAAAATATTATTGCTTTATATTAAAACAATTCTAGAGTGATAGGGAAAAAGTGAATAAGTCAAAATACCAAAGTTTTAGGAGAGACAAATAACAATTTATTTTCACAGCATTATTACAATATTTAGATCAGTTCACCCAGATATTTTTACATAGTACAGTCGGTCAAATAAAAAACGTCGGGACTCGTATGCAGTTAAAATTAAAGTTTTAACGCATTAGTTCACAAGTTTCCTTTAAAAAACATAAAATACAGGTCATTTTCGGAACATGTGAGGCCATGCAACAGGAGGGAAAAAATGAACGAGGGAAAAATGAAAAACGCGGAAAGCGCAACACACGATATTCAACTTAATGTATTGTCATAATTCATTTTGCTTTGTCATCGCACCACATACAAATGCTAGCTTGAGAGAAAGTGTAGTTAGGACTGTAATTGACCTGCATTTTTCTGCCTCTGAAGCAGCGAGAAGGTTCCATATTTCTTAAAGAGGTGGGTACTTCACTATAATGCGACCGGAAGTTTTCATAGGAATCGTGGATCTGGCAGGCGTATTTCGATGCTAAATTGGTGGCAGAAGTTGAACGTAAGTTATTGATTTTGCACTACAAGTACCGGTATTATAAAATAAAATCTTTTAAAAATGCTCCTTGAATAATCATATTCCTTGCGAATATGATTATAAGAATTAATATTATAAGAATTTGCAACCAAGAATATGGTGGATGTGAGACATTTAGCCACAGCCTTCTATACATGTTCGTTCTGGAACAAAACTGACTAAATAATCAAGAAAATACATGGAGAGACAAGAGGCAGGTGTGAACCTAACCTTATGTCTTCCTGTACATGCGCATATGCTCGTTCGTGATACTTAATCAAATACCCGGGAAAGATTTATTCTTAATCAAATACCGCCCGACGTTTTTTATTTGACCGACTGTACATCTGGTGGACTGAACTAAATAGTGTAACAATGCTGAGGAAATAAATTGTTTTTTGTCATTCCTGAAACTTTGAAATTTTGCCTTCTTTGCTTTTTCCCTATCACTCGAGAATTTAACTGGAATAAAGCGTGAGGCGTCTAATTGAAATGTTTTCCACACTCAACATTTAAACGTTATCCATTGAATTTCTAGCATCCCATACAAAAAATATTCTTTTTATATTCACCGTAGCAATCTGAAGTCCTAAAGATCCTTAAAATTATTTAAGCGCTAAATCAAAAATAAGCTTTCACTTCCTCGTAATATGTTTTCATTAAATTATAGTAACTATATAAGTTACTTTTTAGGTAGATTTCGAAGAAAAATCTACCTATTGCAATCGATACCATGTCATGATTTTCGAAAAATTCTTTCATATCTTTACGTTTCATGCTCCCCTAAGTACGAAACCACCGCCGTAATTTTGAAGATATTTGAACCAAACTTTAATATGTTATTTCTAGGCCCAATAGTTCGGACAAGTTCGTTAATGAGCAAAATTGGCCGAAGGGGGTGGTCGGGGGAGGGGGTTGAAATTTTTAAAAATGTATATCTCGGCCCCTATGAAATATAGAGGGAAACTTTGTTTGAATAAATTAGAGTACTCCCTATGGAGTTCACAGTGACACCAACGATTCGGGGGTTCGAGTGAGGGTGGGGGATGAAAATTCGAAACTTTTGAAACCACATCTTGTGGGGTATCGTTAAAAAGCTCTTGATGAGTACTCTACAAATCAATAAATAGTTTCTTGATAGCTCTCATATGACGCGAGATTTTAATGTTTGAAAATAATAACACTTAAAAGAATTATTATACTATCATAATTTTGTCTTGTTTAGCGGCTTTGCTAATTTTATTCATTGCTGATCTTGCGCACGGCCTCCCAGAATATTATATCCTATTCTTGTTGTCAAAACAAATGATTGTAGGCTCTTCCTCTTTACTGCAGGTTTGCCATGCCAAGGCTAAAAAAGATGAGTGCTGCGCAGCGATAATAAATTAAACCAAAAGCACTTTAAAATCTACCTCAGCCTGTAGGCCTGCCTAAAGGGATTTTATTAAACTCTGTATCATATTTACTCTTAGCTTGTTCTCAAGAGCCGTACACTATTGGCTTAAGAGGCAAATGCGGCTCGCAAGCCTCGTTATGCCCACCCCTGTTTTATAGGGATGTGTACTTTTTCATTTATGAAAGTGATGAGCGTTAGCTAATCTCTGTCGTAATTTATTTACAGAGAATTCTCACTATTAGAACCAAGTTGTGTGATAGCAAGATTTCTGTGCCTGTGTGGGGGGCACTTAGGCACTTAATGCAAGTGGTCACATCCCATCCCACTCCAGTTGTAACCACAGTGCGTCTCACAACTTACTTATCTACAGCAGTTTCTCTGTCACTATGGTCTTGAGAATTCCATTATTCCAGGTTACTAGGGCTCCAATAATAAAAATTTACTGGAGGAATGTATTAGTTATCTGAATTTTTACTATATTTTCTTTGGTTGTAAGCTTGCTTGCGAAATGGCAATCCACAATTTCTAAGCAAGCTAAAGGAATATTATCTATTTTGTGGAAACCGAAGGTTCATTGCCGCACTTACCTGAGCCCACCATTCAACCCTATTCTGTGCTAACTCTATCCAATCTTCACTCGCAAATCCTACTTCCCTTAAATATATCCTAAAATTGTCCTCCCACCTATGTCTAGGTCTTCCAAGTGATCTTTTCCCTTTGGGTCTCCCAGTCAATATTTTTTGTTGTAAGCTATAGATCCTTATTTCAATGATATCAACATAATACTCGAACAGGTATTAATCCTTCAGTGCTTCCCACACTGCACAATACCACACCTCAAACTGACACAAGTCATAAATAACAGCGAAGGTAACTAAATAAATAAGAGAAATCCTAAAATGTATGTACCGTATTTTACGTACTATAAGATGACCTTAATTTTTAAGCAGTATTTTAAAAAATAACAGTTTTACCATCTTATTATTAGATTGCAAAGCCAGACTAAAAAAAAAAATTGTTAGTTTATAAATCCGAACTCTACTGTTACTGATAACACAATCACTTTCAATTCAAGTTCACTGGCACCGTGGACTGTAATGACGCATCATAGGCTAGACAATGTTCTGGATTTGTGATGGCGTGGCGGGAGGGGGACAGTGTTAGCAAGCTTGTGAATAACTGTGTCAAAATCTACTCTTATACAATTCAACGGCCCTAAATAGCGTGCTTGCTCGCCCGCTTCGCGAGACATCGGGTATACTCGGCGATGTTCGTCTCTCGCAGTCTAAACTTTCATGACGACTACAAAATTAGGAAGGATAACCGTTTCTTTATTATATAAGGCCTAAGTGAAATGAACACAATGAACAAATATTCGAATTTTATTTTTACTTACAATTTTCATAGCTCTGAACCACAAACATTTTTAATAATCTACCAGTGTAATTTTCTTAAAAATCCTGGAGTCAATGAATAATGGCGGGCGAAGCCGGGGGCAACAGCTGTAAAATATTGATGGTTTTATCTCTTGAAATATCGCTGATAATAATAATCCAAACAAACCATTCCTTCCCTTGAAACATTATATAATTTCTGAAAATTACACTGAATTGATAAAATAAAATTCACATCATATTCATGTCAATAAACAGCTGAGAAACAATACGTATGTGTTCACAGGTTCTTTGGAACTGCATAATCGATTCTGATATAGTTTTCCCAGGGGGCGCTTTCATGTCGTGGAATGTACTCTAAAGCAGGAATTTTAGCTGTTTCATTAAATTATTAATGGCTTAGTTTATGAATGATTCGCGTGCAAGTGTTAATAAATATAATGCTTTAATAATTATTATACTCTTAATTTTTAATTTTTAAAAGAATTATCGTGGCGAAGCCACGGGCACCTCCTAGTTATAATACAATTTTCAGTGTTAATATTACCTAGGTAGTACTCATATGTTTTATTAAGATTGCTAAAATTGTTTTTTTAAAGCCTAGAAAAGGGCTATTCCACGAAAATAAAAGGCTAAAATAACTTTTATAAAAGCCTAAAAATCCGGGCCCTAATCATAAGTAACCTTCGCCAGGCAAGCCTCAAGTCTCGTGTGATTTATTTGTGAAATAACCATATTAAGTGCAACTCACATTTCAATTCATTTACCTGTGATAACGCTGTTTAAGTTTTATTTTGCTACCAACCTGTTGAAACAAGATAAAGTCTCATTATTGCTGCATGATTGTGTGATCTTCCTTGCACCGGTATCAAGTACTTGAAACATTTCTTCTACAGCGACTTCCCCCTGGCATGTTGACAGAGCGTGGGAGGGCAAAGAATTCTTGTGTTTCTAGTTTTATAAGAGGAAGTCATAAATAGTAGCTTTGTAGAAGTGGCATGTTTATAGAGGGAAAGATCTACGTATCTGACGTTATAACTCAAGGCAGCTGTCAGCGTACAGTAAAACACAACCTACCACAAACACGAGGGAATGAAATGAAATATTTACAGTATTGTGTGATAGTACAACACATTTACAAGGGCTATTTTTTTTTTTAACCTCCGATGGGGGAAAAAATTAAAGTCACAGTGGAAATCAAAACAGTTTTATTTGGAACATTTAGGTACACCTTCTACCTACTTCTCTTCATAGCCATGCTCTGATTGAGACATTTGTCGTAGAGTAGTACCAACTTTTTAATACCCCTTCATAGAAGCTTGCTGCCAGCATATTGAGAAGGATCTTCATGGCGTTTTGAAGTGTTTTGAAATTCTTCGTTGGAGTGGAAGCCAGATCTTTGGTTTGTTTGGGAAATTTGTGTTCATCCATTGTTTGGATTGTCTGGATTGTCATAACGAATTCCCCTGTCACGATTGATTTAAAAAACTCGTTCCCTTTCTGAGAGACTTTCATCTTTTTTCGGCAGCTGAAAAAAGATCTGGTAGGACAGCGCTTCCACACCAACAAAGAACTTCAAAAAACTTCAAAATGCTTCTCATTATGCTGGCGGCTAGCTTCTATGAAGAGAGTATTGGGAAATTGGTACCACGCTAAGACAAATGTCTCAATCAGAGCGCGACTATGTAGAGAAGTAGCTAGAATGTGTACCTGAATGTTCCAAATAAAACAGTTTCGATTTTCACTGTGGTTTTCATTTTATGCCCCATCAGAGGTTGAAAAAAATAGCCCTCGTGTAAAACATCAGTTACCAGTATCATACATTTCAAATGTTCTGATGCTGTGCAATTTCACTTTTTAAAATGAGATAATAGGCATTTATATGCATTGCACTCATAAATAGCCAAAAATATGCAAAATTAAATTCTCTGTACCCAACTCTATGAAAATCAATGATCATGAAAACATAAGTGATTGGAGATTTTATACACAGAACTTGACCTGGACAATTGTTTTGAGAAATTTGTTCTCATCCTCAAGGTACTCCAACTTCTGGCTGTGCGATCCGAGTACCCCCTTGTAGACATCCCACAAACTTCTTAATTAGTTCATCTTCCATGGCAACGCCAAAATTCAATAGATGGTCTGGATAAACATCTTCTCCCAGTGTAACTTCCTTTGGTTCATGGATGCACTTGACTAGTTCAGTTTTCTGTATTAATCTAATATATAAAGTCGAATGTGTGTTTGTGGATATGTGGGTATGTATGTATGTATGTATGTATGTTCCTTATACAAATCTACATTTCTTTACCAATTTACACGGAATTTTGCACACGTACCCAGTTAAGCCCGGGAAGTATAGCGGTCAACATTAAAATTCAAACAAAATACTCCTTCCCTTGAAAATTATTAATTTCTGAGAATTTTATACTGAAAAAAATGAAATGCTGTTTAGTTCACATGACAACAGTGAATTGTTTACTGTGATGACATAGGGCCTTGGCGACTATATAATGCTGGACTTTAACGAATTATGATTCCATTGATGTAATATATTGGCGAAAATAATCACTGAAATTGAAATCCACGAAAATAAAGCACAGTGTGATGTAGTCAGATAACTTTCTCTACCCTGGACATAAGAAATATTTACTCACTTCACATTTTGATGTAGAATAAGTCGTATTGCAGGGATAACTTAAGTGTGTGAGTATGCTATATCAGAAGTCTGTAAATAATCCTTTCCGCTGATACGTTATCCATAGGCTTTGTATTAGTTGAGATTTATCATAGGCCCTAAGCATGGGATGGAACATTTTGAGTCCTATGCTCGGAGTATATTATGTCCCGGGTTTTAGGGGAGGAACGTATGAAAGTGATACTGCATTTCTCTTTTATTTCAGTCCCGAAACGGTTGTAGATTAAGAATGAGAAATAAAATTTTCCGTCAAGTCAATACAATCTTATGTAATTTATGTTTCTTTTTATTTCAACCCCTCCCAGGCATGATGTGTAGAAGCAACGGAATGCAGCATTCGACATCCTCTATGAGCCATAAAAAGCTATATCTAGCGTTTTCTGATGGAATAGTTTGATAAATCGTTTTCTTCATTTCAAGTTCTACATACATATTATATAAGGACCTAAGGAAGTTATTCCTCTGGGTCGCGAGCGACCCCTGGTGATCCCGTAAGGGGATATTCACAGCGGATTTGTTACCGGGGTGCGCCAGTCCCCTACCTACTTAAACCTAAGGACACATACACACACCCAGTCCTGAACCCGGGAAAGAAATTTTTCACTACTGAAAAATCCCCAACCTGGCCGGGAATCAAACCCGGGCCGCCGGAGTGGAAGGCAGGAGCGCTACCGACTCACCCACGGCGGCAGACTATAAGGACCTAGAGTTTCAAAATCGAAAGTCCTCCATAAGCTAATTTCAAATTAAAAAAATACAAAGCCCAGGCGACGCCGGGCCTTTTCAGCTAGTTTCCTATAAAATTCATTCTTGATCCAAAGGTGGATACAAGTCTTCAGGTTGCGGATACAGGATATGGCCTAAAGATGTGGAGGGTAACTGCGAATTTATTGAACAGACGACATGGTGTGAGGAGAACAAACTCTCACAGTAAAAATACAAATTGTTAAGAAATGCTTACATGATTTTTAGATCTCTCTTCAAATGTGGCAATTAAAAACCATCTTAATCTGGTAAAGAAGAGAAAAAAGAGAGAGACAGTAATTTGCACTAGTCTTTCTTGTGTCTGTGCTTTTCATATTTTTTTGCATGATGTAACTAATTAGTGGTACTTACGAATATTGTTGCCGTGGATCATAACTTGACATTCCCGCATGCAATCTGGTTGCTATGAAAACAAAAGAAATCTCCGTGTGGTAAAAATGACAAAAAGCACAAGTGCCGTAAGTAAAATCATCATAATACAAGCCTTTATGGAAGACCGGAACCAAGGCCCCCTAGTTTGTGGCGACTTTAACAGGACAAATATTCGGTTCTCATAAGAACCAACACATGCGAATCACTTTCTGAAATATAACATCTATCTTCAATAATGTATATATATAATATTTTCAGCTAATATCTCAATTAATATAATTAAAATGATATAAATAATCATCGTGCAAAAAAATAGCATGCAATACTCGTGCCGTAAGCGCATAACGAATCTCGGAAATTGAAAAAACTCGGCAAGAGCGCCTCGTTTTTCTAAACTCTTTCCTCGATCCGTATGCACCGCTTACGGCAGTTGTATCGCAATATACTATAACACCCTCCCTCAACTTGGCCTTCTTACAGATTTATTCTTATTGAAGTTGCTTGAATTTACTTTCGCTGATAACTTTTAACAACTGAACTGAGACACGCTTCGTCTATTTCAGGTCTTTATTCCTATTTTCTGTCTTTCCTTTGAGGGCTGTCAAATGCTGCAAAGTCTACTCCCAAGATTCCAGGTAACTCTGTCTTCGAGAATAAGCTTCCTGCTTCACAGCTTCTCACTTTCTCATCACCAGTTGCTAATGTAGTCTCGGAAATGTCACAAAACAGTCTTCCGACTAAGCTTTCAAAACTAACACAATTTGCTGCAATGCTTAAAGTGGCTTCAAGAGTAAACAGCCTACAGCAACAACACCATTTAGCATAAACGTTTGTATTATAGTTCTGCAGTCAGTAAAACAGAACAGTATCACACAATTTTTTAAGTGAAATTTCTTTAGCCGCGGTAGGGGTAAATCGAGAGCTTGTGTAACGCTGAAAATCGTCACAAATTAGTGAGGTGTGACGGAACGGACTGAACAGAAAACAATCAACTCAATGATCAGGCTTATCCAAAATTTAAAAAAAAAATAAAAAAACTCGAAATTAAAAAATCGAAAAAATAAAATTTAAAAAAACTAAAAATTAAAAATCGAAAATCCAAAATAAAAGATTCCAAAAAAATTCAAAGATACAAAATTTAAAAAATCAAAAATTCCAAAATTCAAAAATCCAAAATTAAAAAGCCCGAAAATAAAAAAATTAAGAAATAAAAAATCCAAATATACAAAATTTAAAAAATAAAACAATTCAAAATTTAAAAAATTAAAAATCCAAAATTTTAAAAATCCAAAATTAAAAATTTAAAAAAAAAATCCTAAATTAAAAATCCAAATATTAAAAATTCAAAGATGTAAAATTTAAAAAATCCAAACTTAAAAAAGTAAAAGATCATAAATCCAAAAAGTCCAAAATCTAAAATTAAAGAAGTCCAAAAACCCAATATTAAAAAATCCAACAATCCAAAATTGAAAAAATCCAATTATCCAAAATTGAGAAGAACCAAAAATTAAAACAAGCTTCACTTCTGTCGCGTGGCGTTCCACTCACACTTTTCTTTATTTATACTTTCCTGCTTACTTACTCAATGGCAATTCCTAAGCAAGCCAAAGGAATATTTTCTATTTTATGGAACCCGAAAGTTCATTGCCGAGCTTACCTGAGCCCGCTATTCAACCCTATTCTGCGTTAACTTCATCCAACCGTCCCTCACAAATCCTTACTTACTCACTATTAATATTTTTAGAAATAGCACAGTGAAGTGTTAACATCTGTAGAAAGTTTGAGTACGGAAATATGCACACTAACTTCACTATTAGGTATATTTTCCCAGAATGATCATTTCAATGGTTATCCCCATCATCAGTAGCTGATTCCGACTGTCCATTTGGCGGCGGGTGGATAAACTTGTTGATCAAAGTTCCCTGAATGCCTATTGAGGTGTCAAAGTTTAGGAGTTTATGGTGGTTCTTTTGAATAAATACTTTCTCCCACATCACAAGCTCCAGTGGCTTTTGAACCTGTTTCGGAAGTACTACAAGGGTCATTCAATAATTAAAGAGACAAACTGACCTGGAGAAAAAAAACTTTAATTCTAGCAAAACAAGACTTTTCCTACTTTTTAACATAATCCCCATCCACATTTATGAACCTGTCGCAATGGGTACTAGCTTTTTTATACCGGCTGCAAAGAACTCTTTATCTTTGTGTCAGAGCAAATTTCCCACAAATTTCTTGGCATCCTCGTTATCCTGGAACTCCTCCCCACATAATGCCTTCTTCAGTGGACGAAACAGTTCGAGTTAAACGTGAGGAACTTGCAACTTCAACACGCTGGCAAGAACGGTGTTCGTCAGTCACTGACTCTCGACCACTTTTGTACTGTTCTACCCACTTGTAAAAATTTCCACGGTTCATACAACTTTCAACACACACTTTAGTCATTCTAGAGTATTACCTGGTTTTTCACCTTCAGCAATCAAAAAACGAATCACAGAACGCAGGGGTGCCCACCCCCCCAAACGTCATGACTCACCCCCCCCCCCCCAAACTTCATAGCTCACCCTCAACACAATTGGCTGTCGACAAGGGCGCCCATATGATATTTTCTAGGGGGGGCAATTTTTTAATTAATTAATTTTTTGTCGCTTTAACTTCTTGGGCCACTTTGTAACGTTATATTAATAATATAATAAGTGCAACAATGACGTAGCCAGAAAATAATTGCGGAGAGGGTCGGAAATGCTGGGGGGTTTGGAATACCCCCAAAAAGGGTGTCGGGGGTCCATCCCCAGAAAATTTTTAAATATTGAACTAATGAAAATAACATTTTACGCTATTTTAGCACAGAAAAACTAGTTAGGAAATTTGTTTACCATACTCGAAGACATGCCAATGTAAATAAGAAATCATTTCCTAAGTGGGGGGTCCACCCCCGGGAAATTTTTAAATGTTGAACTAATGAAAATCACATTTTACGCTATTTTAGCACTGAAAAACTAGTTAGCAAATATGTTTACTATACTCTAAGGCATGGCAACTTAAACAAGAAATTGTTACCTAAGTTATAATACTTATTACTATTTATAAGAAAAGTTGAATAACACATGGAACAGTGGACATAATAGGCCTACTCATTATGTTATGAAAACAAAATAACTGCTTTATCATATTTCACACACCAACAAATCTTGTTTAATTAAATATATTTTTTTTTTAAATACAAATATAGAATTTTAGGTTTTGACTTTTGGGGGGTCCAAACCCCCGGAACCCCCCCTTTCCTAATCCACTGTGGATTCTGCTTCCATGTTGTTGATTTCTTAAAACTTCTGCAATTCAAATAATTGTCTTAAAAGAAAAGCACCTCACTATAATAATTATTAATTATTAATATACATTTTTCCTTGCGCCCCCCCCCCGCTCCCGGGTATGGGCGCCCGTGGCTGTCGAAATTCTTTATCTTTATAAAGAATTAGAAGAGACCTTTTGAAGTTATAGAACTTGACTGTGTTTATTTTTAACATATAAAAAAACTCTAATTTTGCAACAATTTTCAACCCCCCCCCCAGAAAATTCATAAATGATAATATTTTGCCCCCCCCAGAAATTTCAATGACGCAGTCTGCGTCTTAACCCCCCCCCCCCCCGTGGGCACCCCTGCAGAACGTTGTTCAACCAATGTGGAATTTTCAAGAAGACCCGACATTGAGGTTATAAAATATAGAGCAGTGTTGATACATCAGCTGATTAGAATTCATCCCAGTGATGCCAACTTAAAATCCTATATGTATCAAACTTGTCTTTTCCACAGACCAATTTGTCTCTTTAATTATTGAATGATCCTTGTACATCATCCCTGATTTCATGGCCTTCTTCCCAGCAATAATTAGCTAAAGCTGACTTATCTGTTTGTTTGGTTATAATATTTCTGAAGTGTTCCTTTCTCCAAATATTCAAATTTCTTTTGGTTTGGCCGTATTATAGTCTTTGCAGCTGATTTTGTATATTCCAGGTTTATTTTAATGAGGTTCCTTATCTTTCTGGTTGGTTTTAATTAGATTCTTAACAGTGAATTCATTCTGGGGTGTCAATTCGAAGTTGATTTATTGAAAACCTTTTGAAATTTGTTGTTTGCCCATGGATGGTAGATACATCTTTTGTGATTATGGAGACATCCATTAAAACATTATACAAACCTTACTTTTTTTGAAGTGAAACTTCTTTAGCCGTGCTAGGAGTAAATTGAGAGCTAACCCAAATTTGCGTTATGAACAAAATCGTCACGAAATCAGTGGGGCTGTGACGGAACGGACTGCACAGAAAACAATCAACTCAATGATTAGGCTTACCCAAAATGTAAAAAAAAAATAAAAAAATAATAAAATCTAAAAATCAATAATACAAAAATTTAAAAATTCACGGGTAAAAAATAAAAAAATCCAAAGTTAAAAGTCGAGGCCATGATAATTCCCATACTCACGTATGGGCTAGAGCTAACCTGGCACAAACTTCGCACGAAGGATCTCCACACTCTAGAGAACGTCAAAGCCCGCTTCCTGAAAGCTGCACTAGGAGTGTCTAAATACACTCTATCCAGTGGCGTAGGAAGGGGGGGGGGAGTGCGGGCCGCCCCGGGTGGGGGTGACAAAATAAAAATGTGTCTTTGTACCTGTAAGTAAAAAAATCGCTCAAGGGAATTTAAATAAAATAATAAAATTATTTAAAACAATTAAATAAGCTTAACGACTTTCTACAAGTCAACATGCGTATTGAAACTTTTAGTTTTAAATTCAGTCAACTAAGGTAATAAAACGCAGCTGAACTGGCCGCTGTGTTGATACGAACAATAATATTATGGTTAGGGGGAGGGGTGTTTATTTCTGCCGATGCTTGTCTCTGCAGTTTTATTAATTTAAATGAGACTTCAACAATCTGTGAAATTTTATATCACTCAAGCCGCAACCAATTCTACCCGCTGCGGCAGTCATGACTTTGACGAAAATAAACTTCGAATGTCAGTTGACTCCGAAGTCTCCTTCAGTCTAGATTTTGAACTGGGATGTGCGCATATTTAAGAATAGATTATTAATAATACAGTTCCGTAAAATAGTTACATTATTTGTTTATGAAGTTTCTTAGGATCAACCTATAAAAAATTGATGTATAATTCACATTACTTCCTCTGCCCAAATAAAAGTTAGCCTCCCCTTAAAAATAAGAGAAAATTGTCGCCAATCTTCGTGTCACATCCCCATAAGGTACTTAACCCAAATACAAAATTTTGTTTTCGTACGATTTTCCATCGCAAGATACCGTATTGCAAAGTGCGCGTATTCAGAATGGGTGGCTTATAACTACCCTTCAGAGAATTATTTCGAAAAAGTGTTTCAAATAAAAGTTTTAGCTCTTAGTATAACCAACCCATGTGCAAAATTTAAAGAAAATCGTTCGAGCCGTTTTCGAGAAAACGTGTCTCCAATCTTCGGTTCACATTTTGAAAGGTATCCGACATAAATACAAAATTCTGTCCTTTTATCAAAATTCATCTTTCCAAAATTCGAGATTTCCTTTGGAAAACAAAATATAAAAATATAAAAAAATTACTCAAAAAATAAAAATTTGCACAATTTTGGGAGTGTATTTTGGCCTAGATGTTCGCTTTATTAACGGTAAAACCCACACTCTGTCGCTCACGAAAACATTGTAGGCCTATATCTGTCTGTCTATAACGCACTTTAGATTAATAATAATAATAATGGAATTTATTGTCGTTTAACAGTACAATGTACAGCATAATGTACTTGATATCATAGGCGTACCGAGGGGGGGGGCTTGGGGGTTTGAACCCCCCCCATTGATTAAAAAAGGAAAATTGTATAATTTTTTTAAGTCTGCCCATAAATTACTTAATACATAAAGCGTGGAAAGCTTAAAACTCGTTATTTTGCGTCTTAATTTTTTTTAATTTTCCGAGGGAGGACCCCCGGAAGCTTAAAACGCGTTATTTTGCATCTTAATTTTTAAAATTTTCCGGGGGAGGACGCCCGGACCCCCCTCTCCCTGGATGTTATAACCCCCCCCATATGGTTGGCCTGGTTACGCCTATGCTTGATATGTATGTCTTTCATTAATCCTAACAAAATTGTCTGAATAGGTTAACTATTATGTCTTATATGCACCATTGGTAGCACTGGTTACAACATGGCAACAACATGGTAACTCTAATCGCTTTATGGTTGGTTGATTCATAGTATGCCATGGTTTCGGAGCTTAGTTTTGTTTTTGTATAACAAAATAATTATTACTAATTTTGCATAATCCGTTGAGTTTACGAGTTACATCAGATAAATTCGTTGCAGCTGCATCTACTGTAACTCTCGTGGGATTACCTTTGACTATCCAAAAAATGACACTTGGAACTGTTCCATCATTTAATAATTTAAATGGGGGGGGGGTGACAAGAAATTTTCCGCACCGGGTACCACCTAAGCTTGCTACGCCACTGACTCTATCTAGACTGGTTTATGTGCTTACCCGAGAAACCTTCCTGATAGAAGAACTCAGGACGAAACTCGACCTCCCCGCCACCCCCAGTTGGAAGAAAGCTCTAGATGAGAGGAAAAGGAAAAGGGAAGACATCTGGGAGGAATTTTACACAACGGAGGCCATGATGAACCGGATATGGACAAGCACAAACCAGGAACTCAGACACCTTGTGACATCGATGGCGGTCCATGGATATCACCACAAGATGTGCGCAAACCAGTCCTTCCATGAACCGGACGTCCAATGCGAGTGTGTTCTGTGCGGTAATATCTGTGATCGATACCACATCTTAAGCTGTTCCAATCGCGAAGTATCGGTGATAAAATTGTCCACAACATGAGTGACAAATATTATGCACAACTTGTGCGCTCTCTTACTATTATTAAAGTAAAAAAATTAAAAGATCAAAAATTAAAATAATCCAAAAATCCAAAAACACCACCTGTGAAACGGCCGTCCAGAAGTTTACCAAGGTAAATAAAGTGCGTTAAGGAAATTGTTTTTATTCAACTATTTAATACAGAACGCTCAAGTCGGACACAAGAATAAATCGTTAATTAGTCTAATTAGACAGCTAAATAGGATACATTGAATTAGAAAAAATCATAAAATAGGCCTATACGACTTTTCAAATGTGTGCTTGTTTAAATTTTTAATATCTAGGCTATCGGTATAAAAATCTACAGTAGCTTTGCGTACTTTCCACCTGTGTTAACAAAAAATGAAATTGAGCTATCAGTAAGGCGATGGGTTTTATTAACTGTGGGTTTTTTTTTGGGGGGGGGAACCCCTACATATATTTAGTGAGACGGCATTGGCCTCTCTTAACACACGCAAAGAGAGAATATGTTGACTGTGAACAGTTGGCGGACGCAGAAATTTTTTTCGGGAGGGGATTTGAATATTTCATATTTCATATTTATTTAATCCATTTTGACCGCAGTTATGCGGTATAGGATACAATATAACAAACTATTATAGTACAAGGGTACAAGAATAATATTAGAAATACATACAACACAAACAATACAACGAAATACATACAACACAAACAATACAAACAATACAAAGAAATACAGGATCAAAAACATTACAACATTACAAAAACAATAAATAAATAAATAAATAAATAAACAATAAATGAATGAAAAGTGCAATGTGTGAAGTAGGCCAAATAGTAGGTTCTGGAAGATTATTTAAAGATTATTTAAAGTTTTTGGCTGCCTCAAAAAATTCATCATTTTTGTAGAAGCAGATTTGTTTTAGTTTCATCAGTACTAAGCCTTTAAAGTGTTTAAAAGTTAAATTTCTAGTAGCAATAGGTAAAAAGAATACTTAAAAAAATTAATGTAGATGTAGATGTAGATGTAGATATCTCGTCCTGTAGATCCTGTGTTGAGCGGGGCTCAAGGATATAGAACACGTCAGATCAAAAAATACATGCATGTTATAACAATAATATAGGTCTACAGAAACTGCAAGCTGCCAAATTTATCCAAGCTGGAAATATTCCTCCAAATTGTAGAAGGTGTGAGTTATTAAAAATTCCTTGACAGCTGTTTTGAAAGGTTTGATCTTTCTTTGAATACATAATAATTTAATGTTGTTTGGAAGCTTGTTATATATCTGTACTGCAGAATAATACGCACCCTTCTGAAAGAGTTTTAACGAGTTATTTGGTCTGTGTAGATCATTCATGTTTCTGGTAGTACGTCCATGTACACTAAAATTAGTTTGAAATTTATCAATATTATTCACTACATAACACATAACAGAGTAACTAACATATACAATTATTTTATAAAACTGGCCACTTGAGTACATATATAGCCTTTTTACAAATTTCGGGGGGGGGGGGGATGTAACCACCTATCCCCCCCCCCTGCGTCCGCCGCTGACTGTGGAGAAGCTGTTGTATTTACACTGCCCCCCCGATAATACTTAACCTACATCTTCCAATGAGGTAATAGAGTATTGCGACAAGATATTATATCAATGATGCACGGTATCAATGCACTTTGTGGGATATACCATTATTATTATTAATAATACCATTATTATTATTAATATTATTAGGTATACCCAACACCAGTTCCGTAAGCAATGTAAGTTGTGTTTTATACAGAATGGAGCCTGAACTTAAATCTCATTATACTAAGATTGAAATTAAGGAAGAGATTCCTGAAACACAACCAAAGAGTGAACCTATCTCATTTACATTCGAGACAATACTGGTACAAGAAGTGAAAAGTGAGGATGCAGACCGCAGTTATTCTACAGCATACAGCACCATACACAACTTAGAACAGATTTCAGGAGTTTCTCAAGGAAATAATGAAGAAAAGGATCAGCTAATGCAATCACACTCACCTGCTGTATGTACAACCACAAACTGTAAACACGTTACTCCAGACAAACATTTCTCGTGTAATGTATGTACCAAGAAATTTTCACATAGAGCGCGTCTCAAAGAACATCTGCGCATTCACACTGGACATAAGCCATTCGCTTGTGATGTGTGTACCAAGAAATTTTCTGAAAAAGGGCATCTCAAAAAACATCTGCTCATTCACACTGGACATAAGCCATATATGTGTGATATATGTACCAAGAAATTTTCCCAAAAAGGGAATCTCAATATACACATTCTCACTCACTCTGGATATAAGCCATTTACCTGTGATATGTGTAGCAAGAAATTTTCACATAGAGGGCGTCTCAAAGAACATTTGCTCATTCACACTGGACATAAACCAATTACGTGTGATATATGTAGCAAGAAATTTTCCCAAAGAGTGCATCTTAGAACACACATGCTTACTCACACTGGACATAAACCATTCACGTGTGATATGTGTAGCAAGAAATTTTCACATAGAGGGCATCTCATAGAACATCTGCGCATTCACACTGGACATAAACCATTTACGTGTGATATATGTAGCAAGAAATTTTCACATAAAGGGCGTCTCAAAGAACATCTTCTCGTTCACACTGGACATAAACCATTTACGTGTGATATATGTAGCAAGAAATTTTCCCGAAGAGATTGTTTCAAAGGACATCTGCTCATTCACACTGGACATAAACCATTTACGTGTGATATATGTTGCACGAAATTTTCCGAAAGAAAGAAACTCAAATCACACGTGCTCACTCATACTGGACATAAACCATTCAAGTGTGATGTATGTACAACGAAATTTTCACGAAAAGGGAATCTCAAAAGACATCTGCTCACTCATGAGAGGAACAACTTTTCCTAAGTAATGTGTGCATTGATTCTTTGCCTTAAACTCTGACACTAATGGTATATCGGTATTTTCTCGAAATGCGGAGGGAACTGGTTATTATTGTTGTTATATTCGTGTTCAGAAGGGTCGAGTTATAAATAACACATGTAACTCATTTCGGGAAAATGTTTTCCTCTATGTAATGAATTTTTATTTAAATAGTTCCTACTTTTTCTGCGAAAAATGTGTGATATTAATGAAAAATCGGAATTTTGTCGAAGTACGGAAGGAACTTATTATTATTGTCATATACGCATTCAGAAGTGGTGAAATATATGCAAAAACATGTATATCATGTACAATAAGATTTTTATTGCCTTATAATTTATATTTCTTATATTGTTAATATTATTACTCAGAAAATTGCTTAACATTAATTTTAAATCGGAATGTTTTTACTGTCAAATTCGTGGTCAGGACGATCGACTAATATAGAAAACGTGTATCACATGTCCAACCAGATTTTTACTGTTATATTATTTATACGTTTAATAGTTATTTATAATAATTATAATTATGAAATTAATGAAATCTATTATCCGCCCACCCAATAATTTATTCATCCATGTATCAATCCACCCATTTATACATCCATTCATTTTTGAATCAATCCAGTTATCTAACCAACCAGCCATTAATTATTAATTGATCCATCCACTAATTACAGAAGTCATTCATCGATCCATTATTTAACTAATTCATTCACCAAGCGATCCACCCTTCATCTATCCATTAATTAATGAATTAGATACACAATTAATTAATTCATCCACCCATCCATTGATGAATCAATTAAAAAGTAAAGTAAAGTGTTCCCTGTTACGGGCCATGGAGGCCCAGAGGGTTCCAGGAGGTTGAGGCTCCCAGATTTTTAGACATCGGCACATGAAGGTGGTAAGGTTGTCAGCCTTACGCACCAGCCGCCTTTACCCCAGGATTGCTCCTGGTACTCATTTCTGTTAGAGGCTGAGTCGACCCCAGGGCCATAGTGCCACCAGAAGGATTAGGCTAATTGAAAAACTCCAACGACCTCATCGGGAATCGAACCCGCGATCTACCGGTTTGTAGCGCAGCGCCTCAACCACTACGCTACGGCGTACCCCCTGACGAATCAATTGATGCATACATTTATCCATCCATTCATCCAATTAGTTAATTAATTCAACCGTCCATCCATTTATTTATATATCCATAAAGAATTTGATGGATGGTGGGTTAGGTGGGTGAAATAAATAATTAATTTCGGATGAACGGATGGATGTATTTATGGATGAATGAATTAATAATGGATGGACGAATGGGTAGGTGGGCTAATTAATTAATTAATGAATGAATGGATTGATTAATGGTTGGATCGATGAATGAATGAATTTATTGATGGATGCATGAGTGGTATCCACCAAAATTCATGCATCCATTTATCCATCCACTCATCCGTTCACTCATCCGTTTCATTAAATAATTCAACAATACACCCATAGATTCATCCATCCATCAGTCTGTGGATGGATGTGGGTTTGATGGATGAATAGCTGGATGAAATAATTCATTATTTATTGAATGGATGAATAGATAGATGGATTGTTGGATATATTTATGGATGAATGAATGATTTAATAATGGATGGACGAGTGGACTGATGGATGATTGAAGGAAATAATTAATGGATGGATAAGTTAATTAATGAAAGGATGTATCAATTAATTAATTACTGTATGGTTGGCTGGTTGAATGAATGAAATAATTTTTTAACTAGTAACTGGATGGATGGATGAATTTAAATATTTATTTCTGGTTGAATGGATGAATGAATGGATGAATTAATGGATGAACGGATGGATAAATGAATGGATGGAAGAATGTTTTGTACCAAATTACGATTATTATTTTTTTTATGAAAGGACAATGATGAAGACAAGTATTTTAGAAAACAACAATAATAATAATAATAATAATAATAATAATAATAATAATAATAATAACAATGTGAAGAAAGAAATTATTGAGTAATATTAAAAATGTTTCTCTGTTAGCTCTTCATCAAACATGAAGCAAAAGAGCAATTAAACAATGCTTTTTCTAATATCAAGCTTCAATTCGAATTTGTCTTAGTTTAATAGTGGTAGTAGTAGCCCTACCGGATCGCTCAAACGTCTCCTGGAAATCCTGTAAGGGGATATTTGCAGCGAATTTATTTCCGGGGTGCGCCAGTCCCCTACCTCACATTTAAACCTAAGTACAACACAAGCACCCAGTCACGAACCCGGGAAAGAGATTTTTCACTGCTAAATCGCGACCCGGGCCGCCGGAGTGGAAGACAAGCGTGCTGCCGACTAACACAAGGGGGGGGGGGACACTTTAATGTTAATTGATCACGAATTAATATTTGAAAAGTTTCCTTATTTTACTTCATTAAAACACGAAGGCAATATGAGTTATTACATACAATACCAGAACATGGTTTCTCTCAAATGTATTACATAAAAATAAGTTTCCGTTCGAATTTTCGTAACCCCAGCGCAGTCTAATATAACTTATCATTTAGGAAGTTCCTATTTTTTTCCCCGACTGGAAATTATATGAAACAGGCTGGTACTGCTCCAAAGTCAGATGTGGGTTCAGGGCCGTCGCGTGGTTTTCTGGCGCCCGGGGCAAGATTTCGTCTGGCGCCCCCACCCAAAAAAAACTCAATCCCACGTGCACCCACCCGACATCCCACCTATCTGTAAGAATTCAAGGATTTAAGGCCCACAGAGTTTATTATTAGGCTATTATTATTAACAGTATACAGTATAACAGTATATCCAGCTGCTCAATTTTGAGCAAATATTTATTTTGGGATAACTTAGCAAACATAAAGTTATTGGTGTCTACTATTTATTTGTTCAATAAATACATACAACGTAATTTTTAAAATTCAGTTATAGCCCTACCTAACTTCAAAAAATAAGTTATGTACATCTAACTTATTTTTTCAAATTTTGTTTTATTTTTGCCGTTGCCACGGCGCCCCCCAGGTCGCGGCGCCCGGGGCGATCGCCCCGCCCACGCGACGGCCCTGTGTGGGTTTAATCATCAAAAGTCAAAACAAAAGCTAACTATACATGCACATTGTGCGCATTCCCCACATTGATTAATTAATCATCAAATAGCCGTGGTAGACCATACTATGATTTTATATGGGGAAAATCCCGACTTTAATTACTGTTTTTTTAAGCCTTCGTGGCAAATACAAAGCTGTGTGACGTGTCAAAAAATTCAGCGTAAATTCCTGAACGATTTGAGTGGTTTTGCAGAACAACAACAAAATTGGTTTGGATTTTATTCGTTTATACACGTAATGTGCACGTATTTACCAATATTTAATAATATTCGATTTCAATACCATATCAATGCACCTTGTGGGATATACCGTTATTAATATTACAATACCAGTTCCATGAGCAACACCGTGTGGTTAATGTAAGTTGTGTTTGATACAGAATGGAGCCTGCACTTAAAGCTGAATATACTAATATTGAAATAAAGGAAGAGATTCCTGAAACACAACCAAAGAGTGAACCTATCCCAATAACATTTGATACAATACAGACACAGGAAGTCAAAAGTGAGGATACAGTATACACTGATTCTACAGCGTGCAGCACCATTCACAAGTTAGAGGATATTTCAGGAGGTTTTCAAGGAAATAATGAAGAAGAGGATCACCTAATACAATCACAATCGCCTTCTGTATGTAGAAGCGCATCCTCTGCTGGAAACAGTAAACAGTTAACTCGTAATCCAGACAAGCATTATTCTTGTGATATATGTACCAAGAAATTTTCACAAAGAGGGCATCTCAAAACACATATGCTCACTCACACTGGACATAAGCCATATATGTGTGATATATGTACCAAGAAATTTTCCCAAAAAGGGAATCTCAATATACACATTCTCACTCACTCTGGATATAAGCCATTTACCTGTGATATGTGTAGCAAGAAATTTTCACATAAAGGGCGTCTCAAAGAACATTTGCTCATTCACACTGGAAATAAACCATTTACGTGTGATGTCTGTCCCAAGACATTTTCCAAAAAACAGAGTCTCAAAGCACATCTGTTCTATCACACTGGACATAAAGCATTTACGTGTGATATATGTACCGGGAATTTTTTCCGGAAACGAGATCTCGAAAGACATCAGCTAATTCACACTGGACAAAAACCATTCACGTGTGATATATGCAGCAAGAAATTTTCCCAAATTGGCCATCTCAACGGACATCTGCTCATTCACATTGGACATAAACCATTTACGTGTGATATATGTAGTAAGAAATTTTCTCATAAATGGCGTCTCAAAGAACATCTGCTGATTCACACTGGATATAAACCATTTACGTGTGATATATGTAGTAAGAAATTTTCTCATAAATGGCGTCTCAAAGAACATCTGCTGATTCACACTGGAAATAAACCATTTACGTGTGATATATGTAGCAAGAAATTTTCCCAAAGAGTACATCTTAGAAACCACGTGCTCACTCACACTGGGCATAAACCATTCTCGTGTGATGTATGTACTACACAATTTTCCCGAAGAGGGAATCTCAAAAGACATCAGCTCACTCATGAGAGGAACGACCTTTCCTAATGCAATGTGTGCAATGATTCTTTGCTTTGGGAAGTGTCACACTTCCGGTTGCAAACCCGAGAGGAAGTTCTGCAAACAATGTGGTAGGAAAATCTCAAGTCATATAAGAAAATCTAGTAGTAGTATGGAAGTTATGGTAGTTATGGAAGAGGTTAACAGCTTTTCATTCATTTGGGATATAGGCTACAGCAAAACGTCTCAATATGATGATGATAGTAATAATAATAATAGAAATTTTATTATTGTTAACCTTCGAGTATGTAGTAATAGACAACGTCAAGTAAGAACACCACCAAGAAAAAATTAGAATGATACAGGAAACTCTCGTTCACAAATTATACAGATGAAGCAGCACTAAAAAATATGACATTACATAATGGAGTCTGAATTATAAAATTCATCCATATTATAAAAGAGGTTCTTCACAAGCCATTTACGCAATCTATTTCAAAAGATGTTAATTGGTAAATCATGATAATTTGTTGAATAATTTCATCCCAACTGTTGTTGTGGCAAGGATATATGACGACTGGATCTTGTATTATGAGAATGGATATTGTTTCTTCTTTGTAGATCCAGTAGCTTATCCTTATAGTAGATCCTGTTTCAGAAGCACTACATCATCCCCGATTTCATGGCCTTCTTCCCAGAAATAAGTAGCTAAAGCTGACTTATCTGTTTGTTTGTTTATAATATTTCTGAAGTGTTCCTTTCTCCAAATATTCAAATTTCTTTTGGTTTGGCCTATGTAACACTTCTTACAATCTTTGCAGCTGATTTTGTATATTCCAGGATTATTGTAATAAGGTTCCTTATCTTTCTGTTTGGTTTTAATTAGTTTCTTAACACTGAATTTATTCTGGGGTGTCAATTTGAAGTTGATTTATTGAAAACCTTTTGAAATTTGTTGTTTGCCCATGGATGGTAGTTACATTTTTTGTGATGATGGTCCATTAAAATGATCATTCTGGGTAAATATGCCTAATAGTGAAGTTAGTGTGTGTATTTCTGTACTCAAACTTTCTACAAACCTTCCTTTTTTTGAAGTGAAACTTCTATAGCCGCGCTAGGAGTAAATCGACAGCTAACCCAAAATCGCTTTACAAACTAAATCGTCACGAAATCAGTGGGGCTGTGATGGAACAGACTCCACTGAAAACAATCACTCAATGATAGGCTTATCCAAAATTAAAATGATCTAAAAATAAAACATTCAAGAAATCCATACTTTAAAAAATCCAAAATTTAAAAAAATTAAAAGATTAAAAATTAAAGAAATGCAAACTCTTCCCATAGGGAGAAAATATTTAGATTACAAAAAGAGGCAATAAGAATAATATGTGGAAAGAAAAAAGGGAATCTTGTAAACCGCTATTTGAAATTATTATGTATTCAAAGAAAGAGCAAACCTTTCAAAACATCTGTCAAGGAATTTTTAATAACTCACACCTTCTACAATTTGGTGGAATATTTCAAGCTTGAATAAATTTGGCAGCTTGCAGTTTCTGTATATTATTGTTATACATGCATGTATTTTTTGAGCTGACACCCTAGTAGCACAGATCGTTGGGCCAATGTTGGGGAATGATCGCCATGTTTCGTTGGTCAACGGTTATGAATGTCCGTCGGGGTTCCGTTGCCAAGGAGCGTTTTATCCAACCAACTGCCAACTGTAGCCAACCAATATACAACAAAATCCCAACAGTTGAGAGACATCTATTAGGTAATGGTGGAACTACTACGCAGCGCAGAGCAGAGACATCTGGCGGAAATACTAGAAGCACACAAAATTTAATTTTTTATTTTCCCTTTCATCCCTTTTCTCCTCTTTTCCCTATTAACTCCCTTCTCTCCTTCACCCTACCTACCTATTCCTATCGTATAAAATTCGCACCTATGGGGATTCGATCTCGGAACCGCTAGCGTTATAGTCTACCGCTTTAACCACTACGCTATTAGTGATCGTTGAAATAAAAATCGAGAATTCTTCTAGCCTATTTACTACAGAGATGTGTAATACATGATAAATAGTAAGAAGGATATACATCTCGTATTTTGAATAATTGATGTGAATATATGATAACGTTATTTTCAGAGAACAAATAAAGAGCCCTAATATTAATAGAAGTAAAAACACCATTCGGATTCTTCAACATATCAAGATGGCGAATAACTGTTGTATCTTCATCGTCTTCCTGATGACCTGAACTACGCCGGAAATTGCCGAAGACTAGCAGGAAGAGGTGGAGCGAAGTAAATTTTTAGCATGTAACGCGCACAAAGAGCTCGAATAATTAATTAATTAAAACTGTTTTATTTTATAGGAAATGGAAATTTAACGCTTATAATGTTATTTCAACACTTTTTAATTTTAACATAAATGCGATTATATTCCAACGAAATGTATTGTTGGGCCAGCCATCCTGTTGGTTGGTAACGCCAACGGAGGCTTAGCCAACGAAATGTATTGTTGGGCCAACAGCCCTATTGGTTGGAAAAGCCAACAGTAGGAGGAGAGGGCGCGCCAACCAATAAATCCGTTGGCAAAACCGAGGAAATTACAACCAACGTTTTCACAACATATTCCTTCCATGCCAACCAAATCCCTCCGTTGGGCCAACGAAGTGTGCTACTAGGGCATGTTCTATATCCTTGAGCCCCGCTCAACACAGGATCTGCAGGACGAGATATCCACATCTACATAAAAGATCCAAAATTTAAAAAGGCCAAAAACCTTATATTAAAAAAGTCCAACAATCCAAAATTGAAATATTCTAAAAATTATAACAAGTTTCACTTCAGTTGCATGGCGTTTCATGCAGACTTTATTTTTTTATTTTATTTTATTTTTTTACTTTCTTTTGAAAGCGTCTCCACTTTTCAGGGGTTGCCTTCCTCCAGAATTTTCTATCCTGCATTCCCATGCTGTGAGGTCTCTGACAGGATCTTCTTGGGCTATCTTTCTTCTCAGATAATCTCCGTACCATTGCAGCCTTTCCACTAGTGTTTCTTCCTGTTCCATTCTTTCCCTTGTTAAGTGCAAGTATGGTACTTAATAAGATTGTGTGGGGGACGGAGAAATGTCTGTCTGTCCATCTGTCCATGTGTCTGTACACACAATAATTCAAACACGCTTTATCGAATTTTCATGAAACTTGTTACAAGCATTGATAACGCCATGGGAAGAAGCCTATTGATATTAGACCAAATTTGTTGACCGATACCGGAGTAATGCCCAATTTAGTGCCTATTATAATGGTAGTATATTAGAAAATTTATTAAATGCAAATTAATTATCATAACATATCGTTTTACAGTGACATATATGGCTTTGGAAGTTGCAATACAGTTAGCTATGACAAATAACACTATTATTTCACATATGGTTATAAAGAAAGAAAGAAAAAAGGGAATCTTGTAAACCGCTGTTTGAAAAATTAAGAGTCCTCACTCTTACAGGGGAGTATATATACTCTGTTATGTGTTTTGTAGTGAATAATATTGATAAATTTCAAACTAATTTTAGTGTACATGGACGTACTACCAGAAACATGAATGATCTACACAGACCAAATAACTCGTTAAAACTCTTTCAGAAGGGTGCGTATTATTCTGCAGTACAGATATATAACAAGCTTCCAAACAACATTAAATTATTATGTATTCAAAGAAAGATCAAACCTTTCAAAACAGCTGTCAAGGAATTTTTAATAACTCACACCTTCTACAATTTGGAGGAATATTTCCAGCTTGGATAAATTTGGCAGCTTGCAGTTTCTGTAGACCTATATTATTGTTATAACATGCATGTATTTTTTGATCTGACGTGTTCTATATCCTTGAGCCCCGCTCAACACAGGATCTACAGGACGAGATATCTACATCTACATCTACATCAAACTTGATTGTTAAACTGAGTGAGGTGGTCGAGAGGCTAACATCTTGGTCTCACTATCAAATCCTGTTCAATTTCCATGGCCAGCCAATTTGACTTTCTTTTTTTAATTTAATGCGTGGGTCAAGATATTTTCAAATCTGTATAGTTCTGCTGATGCTGGAAGAAGTTAATTTCATTTTTTTTAAAGCTAGACCTTTGTTCTTCCGTAAGTCCTGCTTTATGTAGCCTATCAGTCTGGAGGTTAACTCAGAAATAGGTTTTTTTTTTTAAATTCTAACACATCATAATTGCAATTATATCTGATTAAACGGAAGCATTCTGGCACTTTACCTGATTTTATTTAATTGGGGACTCATATTCTAGCGCAGTGCATCCATCTCTTCTCTTGCCTGACATATACAGTGTGTCACATTCTACTTACAAGTAGGACTGCCAGATTTATCAATATCACTGCCAGAATACTTAACCCTCCAGCAGGTGCGCTGTGGTAAAAAAATACAACAGCAGCAGTTTTTATGCATTATTGATGCCTTATCCTTGAATCATTGCACCAACCCCATAATTTATTCCATTGTTTTTTCACCTGAGCCATTAAACACTCAAACATGTAATTGTTGATGCTTATTTAACTTATTCAACTGAACTTTTACTGTTGTAAAAAGTACAACATGCCTGCTCTTGTCACAGATGCATGTTCAGTTCAAGCAGCCAATATACAGAAAAATACATCTTTGTGAAGTTATTTCTTATGCAGTTCTGAGCTGATCCTTGAACTCTGGCAAAGAAGCGCGGGATGTCAAAAAAATCATCCATTTCAATTAAATGTGATAGATGCGAAAACTGCTTGTAGAAAGCTGTTATGAAAGTGAACGTTTTAGAATATGTGGACAAAATGGTATCATGAACAACTAAAAGAGCTAAAATCATGTGATAACAGTGGCAATGTACTGTTTTCTTCAATATATTAACCAATTTGTACAGCACAGGTTTGTTATTATATTAAAATGTCCATGTTGTAAATTTTACAACGTGCACCTGCTCATGTGACAAAATTAGGCACCCATGCCTGAAAATAAATACTATCTACTAACGTAGCATTCTCAGTGTACATGCCACTTCTTAATCCAAACTGAGATGATGTAAAAATTTTATTCAAATTAAGACAGTTTATTATGCGGTTTACCTAACTTTTTCAAAAACTTTTGAAAATGAGGTTTGGAGCAATATAGGTCTATAATTTGATGGTAGGTTTATGTTGCCTTTTTTAATGGGGGACTTAACAATAGCATGCTTCAGTCCTTCAGGAAATATACTTTTTAACGAACAATCACATATATGACCGAGTTACACTAGTATCATCTGCATAAAGCAATACTTTTAATTTGTCACTTAAGTTACATAGCAAATTATTGATGAAAATTAAAAAGAGCCTCAATCCTTGAGGTACTCCATTTTTAACAACCTCTAAGTTAGATTCATTTCCATTTATTATTACTTTTTGGGTTCTATAAGACAGATATATGTTAAATTATGCAACCTGTAAAAGGAAAGTGTTCCCTATTACAGGCCATGGAGGCCAAGAGAGTTCCAGAAGGTTGAGACTCCCAGATTTTTAGACATCGGCACATGAAGGTGGTAAGGTTGTCAGCCTTACGCACCGGCTGCCTTTACCCCAAGGATTGCTCCTGGTACTCATTTCTGTTGGAGGCTGACTCGACCTCAGGGCCATAGTGCCACCAGATGTTTTAGGCCAATTGAAAAACTCCAACGACCTCATCGGGAATCGAACCCGCGACCTTCCAGTTTGTAGCACAGTGCCTCAACCACTATGCTATGGCGTACCCCATTACGCAACCTGTAATGATCCAATTTTTAAAGTAAAATTTATCTAAGTCACAGGAAATTCCCAGATATTCCAATAATTCTGTAGCAACTTGAAATGTAGCATTATAGCACATGCCACTTCTAAATCCAAACTGAAATGATGTAAGAATGTTATTCAAATTAAGATGCAATCATACATAACTTATTCAAAAAAAATTTGGAAATGAGTTTAAGAGCGATGGTAGGGTTTTGTCACCTTTTTTCATACCATGCTTCAGTCCTTCTGGAAATATTCCACTTTCTAACGAATAATGACATGTATGACGAGAGATTTGCTAAGTTCAGATGAGCAACCTTTTTTAATACCTATAAAACATCCATATCGGGGCTTAACAATAGCTTGCTTCAGTCCTTCAGGAAATATTTACTTTCTAATGAACAATCACATATATGCATTTTCATTTAATGTGTCGACTAAGGGGGGTGGTTTATAAATTGAATTTATTATATGATTTATTATTAATTTATTTGAAGAAGTAATGATTTTTAAAAATCGTTCTTAAAAATCGAAAAATTTTTCATTTAATGTGTCGACTAAGGGGGGTGGTTTATAAATTGAATTTATTATATGATTTATTATTAATTTATTTGAAGAAATAATGATTTTTAAAAATCGTTCTTAAAAATCGAGGTTTACATAGTTGTGATGCACAACTTTTTAATAACTTATTACTTATCTCATCCCATCCAGATGAGCTTTCACTTTAGAGCAACTTGATTATATTTAACATTTCTATAGAGGAAGTCAGTTCGATTTGAAATTTATGGTTCAAAACTGTAGATTTTGTCAGTAGGTCTACTGCCTTAAAGCCAATATTATTTGTCGAATACATTTCTCTGCAATATTTATAAAGTGACTAATAAAAGCATTAGCAAATCTGGTAAATTATCTAGTTTTCTGTCTCTTTATGTTACGGACATACAATCATTGTTTCCCTTTGTTCTCCCAGTTTCACTTCTTATTATATTCCATTTGATCTTAACTTTATTGTTTGATTTATTAATTACTTGTGAAAAATGCATCCTCTTTGCTTCTTTAATTACTTTCTTCAGTATATGGCAATACTTTTATAGTATTCCTTATGAGTTTGGTTGTTACTGGTTCTATATCTTAAATAGAGCGCTCTTTCGTTTACACATGATATTTAATACCAGCTTTTTTGGAATGTCGGCCTCAAAATGCCATGTAATAATATTTAGGAATTCATTTAGTTTGCTATCTACTTTGTCATAGAAAAACATAGATTCCCAGTTTTCATTCGCAAGATCTTGTTTGAAATTTAAAATTGAAGCATCATTAATACTCTAGTCATATTACTATGGGTATGTTTGTTGTTCGAATTTACTTTATTATTCTTCAGCATTAACATTTGTGCATCATTGTCTCATAACCCATTTAATATTAGTATTACTTTAAAATTATTTTTTCTTTCTTCATCTATGAATATATTATGTAACGTTGTTAGAGAGTTGTTTTGAATTCCAGTTGGAAAGTTTACTATGAATTCTAAATTACGGCATAACTACCTAGTTGACTACCGGCATCTAATAAGCTGTCCATCCCCAAAATTTAAGTTAAACAAACTACTTCTCTACATAGTCGGCGGTGTACCAACAATTGTATACCTGTGTCATAGGACTCTGCCGCCAATGTAAAACAGAGTAAGATGATGAGTTTCTTGACGATGTTGTCATTGGGGATGAAACATGGGTGTCGCATGCCACACCAGAAACAAAACCACAATCCATGCATTGCCAGCATAGAGGTTACCTGTGAAGATCAAATTCAAACAGACAATCTCTGTCAGAAAAATCTGGGATTGACGAGGTATCCTTCTGTGCGAGTTTTTACCGTGAGGGGAGACTGTAAATGCTGATCGGTATTGTCAAACATGGAAAAATCTGAGGAGGGCAAACAATGCTGAATGCAATGATTTCTTGGCTCCAGACTTTGGCAGCAGAGTCCTATGACCCAGGCATATGAATGTTGGTGCAGCGGTAAGATAAATGCCTGAATAATGGTGGTGACCATGTAGAGAAGTAGTCAGTGAATATCTGTAAATATTGCAAAATAAATATTTTTTGCTTAATTATGTTTTTGTTTTCTTTATCGGTGATCAGAACTTACTTTCTGGACATGCCTCTTACAATCTGAACAACATCACTACTTTTACATGTAAGAAATACTACTTTTGTTTATAAATCCAACTGTTAGCATAATAGTGCATGTTGGGCCTATGGTGAAATATACAATATTACACTTTTATAACAATACTCTGAACGTAATATACACATTATTATAATTTTTTATTAATGTTACTTGTAACTCTGTTTCTTGATGTTTGTTTAATAAAATATGCTGGATCATAAAAGTATCATACTGTCCTATAGATTGTGGCCTATGAAAGGATAATTTTCTGGATTGTATTAAAGGAACAATAAATAGGTATTGCACTATTTATATATATTTATATTCTGAACATATAGCATTGGTAATTAGTCTAATTAGACAGTAACAATAGGATACATTGAATTATGAACGGACTACACAGAAAACAATCAACTCAATGATTAGGCTCATCCAAAAATTAAAAAAATCCAAAATCCAAAATTAAAAAATCTAAAAAAAAAATCCAAAATTCAAAGATCCAAAATTTAAAAAATGCAGAATTCAAAGATACAAAATTATAAAGCCCGAAAATAAAAAATTTAAGAAATAGAAAATCCAAAATAAAAAAATCTGGTAATACCGGAGTTGACGGGTCCCTGTACGCAGCAAGCCATGTTGCCTTCATTCTGGCAGCGTTCCGTAAGGACAAGTCCACCACCGCCGCCGCCAAATTCGAATGTGTTATATTCAGAATCCACAACGCCGATTTTGAGTGGTTAAAGATTTGATATTAAAAATAGCGCAAAACCCGTTCTTCTCACAGGTGCTCCCGGGTGATAGTTTAAATTGGCGTAGGGACTAGTACTTAAAGGTTTAGTATTAAAACGACCGCAAGAGCCCGCTCTATTCACAGGTGACAGTTAAATAACCCCGTTCTGCTCGCGGGTGAGGGATTAAGTTTGCATAGGGACTAGTAGTTAAAGTTTAATATTAAAGCGAGCGAAAGAGCCCGTTCTACTCACAGGTGACACTTAAATAACCCCGTTCTGCTCGCGGGTGACAGATTAAGTTTGCATAGGGACTAGTAGTTAAAGTTTAATATTAAAGCGAGCGAAAGAGCCCGTTCTATTCACAGGTGACACTTAAATAACCCCGTTCTACTCACAGGTGACACTTAAATAACCCCGTTCTGCTCGAGGGTGATAGTTTAAATTGGCGTAGAGACTAGTACTTAAAGGTTTATTATTAAAACGACCGCAAGAGCCCGTTCTATTCACAGGTGACAGTTAAATAACCCCGTTCTGCTCGCGGGTGACATATTAAGTTTGCATAGTGACTAGTAGTTAAAGTTTAATATTAAAACGAGTGAAAGAGCCCGTTCTACTCACAGGTTACACTTACATAACCCCGTTCTGCTCGCGGGTGATAGTTTAAATTGGCGTAGGGACTAGTACTTAAAGGTTTAATATTAAAACGAGCGAAAGAGCCCGTTCTATTCACAGGTGACACTTAAATAACCCCGTTCTGCTCACGGGTCACTCTGTATATATTTTTATTATTTCCTAGCCGGTGGTCCTGGTGTTATAAAATCTGCACACGGCTTTTTCTACTCGGTATATTTTTTACCATTTTTAACTAACTCATATTTCTTTCTGCAGAGCAAAGAATGAATGAACGTATTATGTATTTTTCTTTGTGAAAATCTCGTTTGTTGCCATAACTTGTACAATGCCTACAGCATATTTTACCGACTTCTTGCATGTACCTAATAAGCCTATTCAGATTTTTCGGATATTTTGTTTGTTTGAAATTATCGTACGTAATAATAAAGGTTCTTACCCTGACTTTACGACATGGAAATCACACCGATTAAAGAAATAATTCATTATATGGAGGGACATTTTTTCTCCGACTTGAGCTATATCTGTTCCTTATAATTCGACCCTTCTGAACACGAATATAACAGTAATATTAACCAGTTCCTTCCGTACTTCGAGAAAATTCCGATTTTCCATTAGTGTGACCCAGTCAACGCAGAAAGAATATGGACGATTAAAAAGAAAAATTCATTCCATCGAGGAAATTTTTTTTCCCGACACGAGTTACATGTTTCATCTATAATCCGACCCATCTGATCTCGAATATATTAATAATAATAACCATTTCCTTCCGCGCTTCGAGAAAATTGAGATTTTCCATTAATGTTAGACATTTCTCGCAGAAGAAGGAGGAACAATTCAAAGAAATAATTCATTATATGGAGGGACATTTTTTCTCCGACTTGAGCTATATCTGTTCCTTATAATTCGACTCTTCTGAACACGAATATAACAGTAATATTAACCAGTTCCTTCCGTACTTCGAGAAAATTCCGGTTTTCCATTAAAATCACATTTTTCGCAGAAAAAGTAGAACTATTTAAATAAAAATTGATTACAAAGAGTAAAAATTTTTTCCCGACATGACTTACATGTGTTATCTATAATTCGACCCTTCTGAACACGAATATAACAATAATAATAACCAGTTTCTTTCGCACTTCGAGAAAATTCCGGTTTTCCATTAAAATCACACATTTTTCGCAGAAAAAGTATAACTATTTAAATAAAAATTGATTACAAAGAGTAAAATTTTTTTCCCGACATGACTTACATGTATTATCTATAATTCGACCCTTCTGAACACGAATATAACAATAATAATAACCAGTTCCTTCCGCACTTCAAGAAAATACCGATTTTCCATTAGTGTCACACAGTTTACGCAAGAAAAGTGGGAATGTTTCAAACAAAAATTAATTACAACAAGGCAAAAATTTTTTCTCACTTGAGTTACATGTGTTATCTATAATTCGACCCTTCCGATCACGAATATAACAATAATAATAACCAGTTCCTTCCGCACTTCGAGAAAATACCGATTTTCCATTAGTGTCACACATTTCTCGCAGGAAAAGAGGAAACTATTCAAAGAAAAATTCATTCTGTGTAGGATAATTTTTTTCCAACTTGAAATACGTGTGTTATCTATAATTCGACCCTTCTGAACACGAATATAACAATAATAATAACCAGTTCCTTCCGCACTTCGAGAAAATACCGATTTTCCATTAGTGTCACACAGTTTACGCAAGAAAAGTGGGAATGTTTCAAACAAAAATTAATTACAACAAGGCAAAAATTTTTTCTCACTTGAGTTACATGTGTAATCTATAATTCGACCCTTCCGATCACGAATATAACAATAATAATAACCAGTTCCTTCCGCACTTCGAGAAAAAACCGATTTTCCATTAGTGTCACACATTTCTCGCAGGAAAAGAGGAAACTATTCAAAGAAAAATTCATTCTGTGTAGGATAAATTTTTTTCCAACTTGAAATACGTGTGTTATCTATAATTCGACCCTTCTGAACACGAATATAACAATAATAATAACCAGTTCCTTCCGCACTTCGAGAAAAAAACGATTTTCAATTAGTGTCACACAGTTTACCCAGAAAAAGTAGGACCGTTTCAAAACAAAAATTCATTACATCGAAGGAAAATTTTTTCCCGACCTAAGTTATATGAGTTATCTATAATTCGACCCTTCTGAACACGAATATAACAATAATAATAACCAGTTCCTTCCGCACTTCGAGAAAATACCGATTTTCCATTAGTGTCACACAGTTTACGCAAGAAAAGTGGGAATGTTTCAAACAAAAATTAATTACAACAAGGCAAAATTTTTTTATCACTTGAGTTACATGTGTTATCTATAACTCGACCCTTCAGAACACGAATATAACAATAATAATAACCAGTTCCTTCCGCCCTTCCAGAAAATACCAATTTTCCATTACCGTCACACAGTTTACGCAAGAAAAGTAGGAATGATTCAAACAAAAATTAATTACATGCAGGCAAAATTTTTTCCCCACTTGATTTACATGTGTTATCTATAACTCAACCCTTCTGAACACGAATAGAACAAAAATAATAACCAGTTCCATACGCACTAGGAGAAAATTCCGAATTTCCATTCGTGACACACAGTTTACGCGTAAACTGTGTAACACGAATGGAAAATCGGAATTCTCTCGAAGTGCGGACCAAACTGCTTATTATTATTGTTATATTCGTGTTCAGAAGGGTCGTATTAAGATAACACACGTATTTCAAGTTGGAAAAAAAATTATCCTACACAGAATGAATTTTTCTTTGAATAGTTCCCTCGTTTTCATCGAGAAATGTGTGACACTAATGGAAAATCGGTTTTTTCTCGAAGTGCGGAAGGAACTGGTTATTATTATTGTTATATTCGTGTTCAGAAGGGTCGAATTATAGATAACACACGTATTTCAAGTTGGAAAAAAATTTATCCTACACAGAATGAATTTTTCTTTGAATAGTTCCCTCTTTTCCTGCGAGAAATGTGTGACACTAATGGAAAATCGGTATTTTCTCGAAGTGCGGAAGGAACTGGTTATTATTATTATTGTTATATTCGTGTTCGGAAGGGTCGAATTATAGATAACACATGTAACTCAAGTGAGAAAAAATTTTGCCTTGTTGTAATTAATTTTTGTTTGAAACATTCCCACTTTTCTTGCGTAAACTGTGTGACACTAATGGAAAATCGGTATTTTCTCAAAGTGAGGAAGGAACTGGTTATTATTATTGTTATATTCGTGTTCAGAAGGGTCGAATTATAGATAACACATGTAAGTCATGTCGGGAATTTTTTTTTACTTTTTGTAATCAATTTTTATTTAAATAGTTCTACTTTTTCTGCGAAAAATGTGTGATTTTAATGGAAAACCGGAATTTTCTCGAAGTACGGAAGGAACTGGTTATTATTATTGTTATATTAGTGTTCAGAAGGGTCGAATTATAAGGAACAGATATAGCTCAAGTCGGAGAAAAAATGTCCCTCCATATAATGAATTATTTCTTTGAATTGTTCCTCCTTCTTCTGCGAGAAATGTCTAACATTAATGGAAAATCTCAATTTTCTCGAAGCGCGGAAGGAAATGGTTATTATTATTAATATATTCGAGATCAGATGGGTCGGATTATAGATGAAACATGTAACTCGTGTCGGGAAAACAAATTTCCTCGATGGAATGAATTTTTCTTTTTAATCGTCCATATTCTTTCTGCGTTGACTGGGTCACACTAATGGAAAATCGGAATTTTCTCGAAGTACGGAAGGAACTGGTTAATATTACTGTTATATTCGTGTTCAGAAGAGTCGAATTATAAGGAACAGATATAGCTCAAGTCGGAGAAAAAATGTCCCTCCATATAATGAATTATTTCTTTGAATTGTTCCTCCTTCTTCTGCGAGAAATGTCTAACATTAATGGAAAATCTCAATTTTCTCGAAGTGCGAAAGAAACTGGTTATTATTATTGTTATATTCGTGTTCAGAAGGGTCGAATTATAGATAACACATGTAAGTCATGTCGGGAAATTTTTTTTACTTTTTGTAATCAATTTTTATTTAAATAGTTCTACTTTTTCTGCGAAAAATGTGTGATTTTAATGGAAAACCGGAATTTTCTCGAAGTACGGAAGGAACTGGTTATTATTACTGTTATATTAGTGTTCAGAAGGGTCGAATTATAAGGAACAGATATAGCTCAAGTCGGAGAAAAAATGTCCCTCCATATAATGAATTATTTCTTTGAATTGTTCCTCCTTCTTCTGCGAGAAATGTCTAACATTAATGGAAAATCTCAATTTTCTCGAAGCGCGGAAGGAAATGGTTATTATTATTAATATATTCGAGATCAGATGGGTCGGATTATAGATGAAACATGTAACTCGTGTCGGGAAAACAAATTTCCTCGATGGAATGAATTTTTCTTTTTAATCGTCCATATTCTTTCTGCGTTGACTGGGTCACACTAATGGAAAATCGGAATTTTCTCGAAGTACGGAAGGAACTGGTTAATATTACTGTTATATTCGTGTTCAGAAGAGTCGAATTATAAGGAACAGATATAGCTCAAGTCGGAGAAAAAATGTCCCTCCATATAATGAATTATTTCTTTGAATTGTTCCTCCTTCTTCTGCGAGAAATGTCTAACATTAATGGAAAATCTCAATTTTCTCGAAGCGCGGAAGGAAATGGTTATTATTATTAATATATTCGAGATCAGATGGGTCGGATTATAGATGAAACATGTAACTCGTGTCGGGAAAAAAAATTTCCTCGATGGAATGAATTTTTCTTTTTAATCGTCCATATTCTTTCTGCGTTGACTGGGTCACACTAATGGAAAATCGGAATTTTCTCGAAGTACGGAAGGAACTGGTTAATATTACTGTTATATTCGTGTTCAGAAGGGTCGAATTATAAGGAACAGATATAGCTCAAGTCGGAGAAAAAATGTCCCTCCATATAATGAATTATTTCTTTAATCGGTGTGATTTCCATGTCGTAAAGTCAGGGTAAGAACCTTTATTATTACGTACGATAATTTCAAACAAACAAAATATCCGAAAAATCTGAATAGGCTTATTAGGTACATGCAAGAAGTCGGTAAAATATGCTGTAGGCATTGTACAAGTTATGGCAACAAACGAGATTTTCACAAAGAAAAATACATAATACGTTCATTCATTCTTTGCTCTGCAGAAAGAAATATGAGTTAGTTAAAAATGGTAAAAAATATACCGAGTAGAAAAAGCCGTGTGCAGATTTTATAACACCAGGACCACCGGCTAGGAAATAATAAAAATATATACAGAGTGACCCGTGAGCAGAACGGGGTTATTTAAGTGTCACCTGTGAATAGAACGGGCTCTTTCGCTCGTTTTAATATTAAACCTTTAAGTACTAGTCCCTACGCCAATTTAAACTATCACCCGCGAGCAGAACGGGGTTATGTAAGTGTAACCTGTGAGTAGAACGGGCTCTTTCACTCGTTTTAATATTAAACTTTAACTACTAGTCACTATGCAAACTTAATATGTCACCCGCGAGCAGAACGGGGTTATTTAACTGTCACCTGTGAATAGAACGGGCTCTTGCGGTCGTTTTAATAATAAACCTTTAAGTACTAGTCTCTACGCCAATTTAAACTATCACCCTCGAGCAGAACGGGGTTATTTAAGTGTCACCTGTGAGTAGAACGGGGTTATTTAAGTGTCACCTGTGAATAGAACGGGCTCTTTCGCTCGCTTTAATATTAAACTTTAACTACTAGTCCCTATGCAAACTTAATCTGTCACCCGCGAGCAGAACGGGGTTATTTAAGTGTCACCTGTGAGTAGAACGGGCTCTTTCGCTCGCTTTAATATTAAACTTTAACTACTAGTCCCTATGCAAACTTAATCCCTCACCCGCGAGCAGAACGGGGTTATTTAACTGTCACCTGTGAATAGAGCGGGCTCTTGCGGTCGTTTTAATACTAAACCTTTAAGTACTAGTCCCTACGCCAATTTAAACTATCACCCGGGAGCACCTGTGAGAAGAACGGGCTTTTGCGCTATTTTTAATATCAAATCTTTAACCACTCAAAATCGGCGTTGTGGATTCTGAATATAACACATTCGAATTTGGCGGCGGCGGTGGTGGACTTGTCCTTACGGAACGCTGCCAGAATGAAGGCAACATGGCTTGCTGCGTACAGGGACCCGTCAACTCCGGTATTACCAAAAATCTCAATATCCAAAATTTAAAAAAATTATAAAATTAAAAATTTTGAAAATCAAAATCCAAGGTTTATTGTAATGATTGTAATTCCAGGTTTATTGTAATGAGGTTCCTTATCTTTCTGGTTGGTTTTAATTAGATTCTTAACACTGAATTTATTCATGGGGTGTCAATTCGAAGTTGGCTTATTGAAAACCTTTTGAAATTTGTTGTTTGCCCATGGATGGTAGATACATCTTTTGTGATTATGGAGACATCCATTAAAACTTTATACAAACCTTACTTTTTTTGAAGTGAAACATCTTTAGCCACGCTAGGAGTCAATTGAGAGCTAACCCAAACCTGCGTTATGAACAAAATCGTCACAAAATCAGTGGGGCTGTGACGGAACGGACTGCACAGAAAACAATCAACTCAATGATTAGGCTTACCCAAAATTTAAAAAACAAAAAATTTAATAGAATCTAAAAATAAAAAATCCACGGGTTGAAAAAAAAATCCAAAGTTAAAAGTCCAAAATTTAAAAAATTAAAATAATCCAAAAACACCACCTGCGAAACGGCCGTCCAGAAGATTACCAAGGTAAATAAAGTGCGTTAAGGAAATTGTTTTTATTCAACTATTTAATACAGAACGTAGTGACAAGGTTCGCTGCGCACGGGTTCCATCACAGAGTGTGTAAAACTGGAAGTTTTCATGACCCGGATCCGGAGTGTATTTGTAAGTGGTGCGGTCTCCACTGTGAAAGATATCATGCAGCTATTTGTAGGCAAAGGAAAATGACCCTGACAGAATTAAGTCAAAACAAAAGCTAACTATACATGCACATTGTGCGCATTCCCTACATTATTAATACAGAACGCTCAAGTCGGACACAAGAATAAATCGTTAATTAGTCTAATTAGACAGCTAAATAGGATACATTGAATTAGAAAATCATAAAATAAGCCTATACGACTTTACAAATGTGTGCTTGTTTAAATTTTTAATATCTAGGCTATCGGTATAAGAAAATCTACAGTAGCTTTGCGAACTTTCCACCTGTGTTAACAAAAAATGAAATTGAGCTATCAGTAAGGCGATGGGTTTTATTAACTGTGTTTCTTTTTTTTTGGGGGGGGGGGAACCCCCATATATATATATATATTATAGTATGACGGCATTGGCCTCTCTCAACACACGCAAAGAGAGACTATGTTGACTGTGCAGAAGCTGTTGTATTTACACGAGTCACTGCCCCTCCGATAATACTTAACCTACATCTTCCAGTGAGATGACAAGGGTGTTGCGACAAGATAGGCCTACTAGAAATTATAGTAATTGTTCCCGAGTGAATCAAGATAAGTTGTGTCTTATGGGTTAAGCGGAGCTTTGTTAAGTATTTAATAATAATACAATACCAGTATGTAAGTTGTGTTTTATACAGAATGGAGCCTGCACTTAAATCTCATTATACTAAGATTGAAATTAAGGAAGAGATTCCTGAAACACAACCAAAGAGTGAACCAATGACATTCGATACAATACGTACACAAGAAGTTAAAAGTGAGGATACAGACAACATTGATTCTACAGCATACAGCACCATACACAACTTAGAACAGATTTCAGGAGTTTCTCAAGGAAATAATGAAGAGGATCAGCTAATGCAATCACACTCACCTGCTGCATGTACAAGCACAACCTCTGCTGGAAACAGTAAACAGCTAACTCATACTCCACACAAACGTTTTTCTTGTGACATATGTACAAAGAATTTTTCCCAAAAAGGGAATCTCAATATACACATTCTCACTCACGCTGGACATAAGCCATTCACTTGTGATGTGTGTACTAAGAAATTTTCTGATAAAAGGCATTTTAAAAAACATCTGCTCATTCACACTGGATATAAGCCATATATGTGTGATATATGTACCAAGAAATTTTCCCAAAAAGGGAATCTCAATATACACATTCTCACTCACTCTGGATATAAGCCATTTGCGTGTGATATGTGTAACAAGAAATTTTCTCACAGAGGGCGTCTCAAAGAACATCTGCTCATTCACACTGGACTTAAACCATTTACGTGCGATATATGTAGCAAGAAATTTTCCCAAAGAGTGCATCTTACAACACATATGCTCACTCACACTGGACATAAACCATTCTCGTGTGATATATGTACCAAGAAATTTTCACGTAGAGGGCATCTCATAGAACATCTGCGCATTCACACTGGACAGAAACCATTTACGTGTGATATGTGTAGCAAGAAATTTTCACATAGAGGGCGTCTCAAAGAACATCTGCTCGTTCACGCTGGTCATAAACCATTTACGTGTGATATATGTAGCAAGAAATTTTCCCGAAGAGAGTGTTTCAAAGGACATCTGCTCATTCACACTGGACATAAACCATTTACGTGTGATATATGTTGCAAGAAATTTTCCGAAAGCAGGAAACTCAAATCACACGTGTTCACTCACACTGGACATAAGCCATTCACGTGTGATATATGTACAACGAAATTTTCCCGAAAAGGGAATCTCAAAAGACATCTCCTCACTCATGAAAGGAACAACCTTTCCTAAGTAATGCATGCATTGATTCTTTGCCTTGAAAGTGTGTAACTTCTGGTTGCAAACCTGAGAAGGTCAATCCCTTAAAAATGAACCAAATTGGATAAAATTTGTTGCTCAACATTTTTTATTTTCCTAATTTTTTAACCAGTTACTCCCCAATATTAAGTGAGTTCAAAATTATGGTAAAATTTTTTTAGGCTCATACTTTTTTTTGGGAGGCCATTTTAAGTTTGCCTTGCAACAGTTTTTCGGCCGGGTGTAACTCTGTTAATTTTATAGATAACAAGACAAAATAAAGACCAAAATTATCAGAATGAAATGCTCTAGATTTTTGTTCTAACTTAATATTAACCTAAGTAGTAAGGGAAGTGATGAAAAAAATTCTCAACTTCAAATTAAAAATTAACGTAAAATGGGAGTTTTAGTGCAGCAATATTATTAAAAGGAAGAAAGACACACCCTTAATTTTTTTTTTCTTTTATAGACCTACTATAGGACTATTTGCTGTAGAAATTTCAAGCTTGAGAACTTCGCTCTTCTTTTATACAATTTTTCAAAAATTCCCAAAAGCTTATTTTGGCAATATTTGAAGTAGAATATCTAAAAAGGGCCTAATTGAAAAATTATGAAATTTATACAGATGGCACCTCTTTATGATATAAAGATGTGATAAAAATGTGGTGACTGAGACTCAACTGGTTCCAGAGTTACAGTGCATCGAATTTGGCCAAAAATTGCATTATATGCACACAAAATTTAACGGTAATATAATAGTAAAAATCCACATTGTAATTTTAAGTTAAATACAACATTTTATTGAACCTAAGTATGTTACACAAAAGAGTTGCATATGTAGGCTACATTTCATCAGTTAGCATGACAAATTTATAATTTCCTCAAAGTGTTGAAGAGCATTGAAATTTCGGTGCATAGTTTGCAATTTTTGGCCAACTTCGATGCACTGTAACTCTGGAACCAGTTGAGTCTCAGTCATCAAATTTTTATTACAACTTGATATCGTAAAGAGGTGTTATGTGTACAAATTTCGTAAATTTCACTCAGGGCGTTTTGAGATATTCTACTTCAAATAATGCCAAAATAGGGTCAATCTATTAGACATGAACCAAATTGAATAAAAAAATTTTGCTCAACATTTTTTATTTTCCTAATTTTTTTACCAGTTACTCCCCAATATTAGGTGAGTTCAAAACTATGGTAAAAAATGTCTTAGGCTCATACTTTTTTCTTGGTGGCCATTTTAAGTTTGCTTTGTAACAGTTTTTCAGCGTTAAACTACACCTTTTCAACCTCAATTTCGGAAAAAGTAATTTCAATTTCGGAAATACGAGGGCTATTTTTTAAACCTCCGATGGGGCATAAAATGAAAACCACAGTAAACATCAAAGCTATTTTATTTGGAACATATAGGTACACCTTCTAGCTACTTCTCTACATAATCTCGCTCCGATTGAGTAATTTGTCGTAGCGTGATATCAACTTTACTATACCCTCGTATTTCCGAAATTGAAGTTACTTTTTCCGAAATTGAATTTACTTTTTCCGAAATAGAAATTACTTTTTCCGAAATTGAAATTATTTTTTCCGAAATTGAGGTTGAAAAGGTGTAGTTTTGCACAAATATATGTAACTCTTTTAATTTGATAGATATCAAGACAAAATAAAGACCAAAGTTATCAGAATGAAATGTTCTAGATTTTTGTTCGAACATAATATTAACCTAGTAAGGAAAGTGTAGGAAAAAAAACTCACAACTACAACTTGTTAATAAAATGTGCTGGATCATAAATATTATCATACTGTCCTATAGAATGTGGCCTATGAACGGATAATTTTCTGGATTGTATAAAAGAAACAAAAAATAGGTATTGCACTATTTATATATATATATATATATATAACTTATATATTCTGAACATATAGCATTGGTAATTAGTCTAATTAGACAAATACAATAGGATACATTGAATTAGAAAATCATGAAATAGGCCTATACGACTTTGCAAGTGTTTGCTTGTTTAAATTTTAAATATCTAGGCTACCGGTACCAAAACATCTACAGTAATATTAAGCTTTGCGAATTTCAACCTGTGTTAAAGAAAAATTTGAAACTAAGCTATCAGTAAGGAAATGGGTTTTATTATCTGTGTATGTGTTTTTTTTGGGGGGGGGGGAACACCATATATATTTAGTATGAATGCATTGGCCTCACTTAACAGACTGCATCATCTGGGGTCATCAAGCAAAGAAGAACTGCAAAAAGCTCTACCACAATTGGAGAAATGGGTGGAGGAAAACCAAGCTGGTATATGTAAGGTTGCCTCATTCCCGTAAGAGCTGTGGGGAGAGTCCTACACTGCTGTGTGACGTCACCCCCAGCCCACGCGAGAATTAAGCAGCTACATACAATGGTAATGATGGGAAGAAATAACACGAAAACACCATCGTTTTACCAACAATAGGCCCCTAATACATGTTTCCGAGGTGAAGATAGAATGCATACAACCCTGCATATAAAGAGGATTTAACACAAATTAAAATAAATATTTAATACAGGTACAAATAAGAATAGTGCAGCTTTACAAAGTTAGGAAAAAGTTTGTCTGACTCAGGAAAAAGTAGTCTAGTAGATATAGCTTAGATTATGCTGAAAGATTTTTACTTTACTTTTCTAGGTATGTTTACTTATTTCAGGTAAATTATTCTAAATTATGGAAGGAGGCTTAAAAAGAATAGACTTCGGTATACTTTGCAATATTCGTCTTGACTTAGAAAAATAAATTTCTCAATGAGATTGATGCGCAGTTGTGTATTTTCTGTATTTATTTTACATGAAATTAAGTTAAATTAAACGTCTATAAGATGAACGAAGTCACCTCTGATTGCAATGTACTTGTCACAGTTTAATTACAGAGTTTATAATCATAGATACTAAACAATTATTAAAACCAAAGAGGAATAGACAACATGGAATAATGCTTTCCAGAGGCAGATAACTGGAAGATAAATTAAATCTGTGCACGGAATAACAATTATTATATTATAAACCAATCTGTATTCTGTTTGTAGAACACTTTGAAATAAACATTTACAAATGAAACAAAGTGATCATAAATATAACAGGTATATCTTTAAATGTATAGCGACCGACAGCATTTAAATGGTCAAACAGTCTAAGACTCAATTTAGTCATGTTTACATGTAAATATGGATTTTAAGACGCGCTTATAATAAAATAATAAGTCAATAACTCACCTTCAGTAGGAAGTGGCTTCTTTTGCAGTTAACAACAGATCCATTGTTGAATATTCTTCCCCCCACCCCAGTGGGTGAGCCCCAGTCAGGTTTATGGGTACATGTAGTTATTCAGTTTCTGACTGATGTTTTATTAGGGGAGTCCATAAATAAAATGTTGAAGGATTTTTACTTTAATACTGGTATATACTGGAAAAGAGAATTCCTAATTCCTCGAAGCGTTATTAAAACATTATACTGTACAGTACACTAACATTGTAATTATTTAAGCGGCATTAAAGCAGTAATGGAATTCAATAGTGAGCCACTCTTTAAAAAAACACACACTCTGGTACACTGACACTTGAGGTGATAAAGTTATATATAGGCTATAAGAATTCCCCAACTATTAAATTCAGGCGATAATAATTATAGCACATATATGACGTAACTAATCAGAACTTTGAATCAATATTAACACAGAACTTGTGCACGACACTTGAAACTAGAGCTGTCTGACTGTGAACTGATGTTTTAAAGATTTTTAAGAAGGGAGTCTTGTTTCACAATGTACATTTTTACATCTGAAGGGTAAAATCACATTTTCTAACCCTTAACCCATCTTTTTGAACAGAGCATTTTTTTTTGTCAAATATAATGCTCAGCAGCATGGTCAGCTCAGCAAGGAAAATTTTCAATAGTCTGCTGCTGTCTATAAATAAAATGGACAGGCTCTTTAAGTTTCTGCTGGCAATGTGTATGAATAAAGAATTATTTACAAAAGGGCAAACTCTGCATAAGACAAAAAAAAAGTTGTATAGGCTACTTCCCATTTTCTGAGTCATAGCCAAAGAGTTGTAAAAGTACCCCAATAAATTTAAAGAGAAATGTAAGATGTTTGTCCGTGTTCTTTATTTTGACATCCACAGTATGTTTCACAGAAACCAGCAGCTTAAATATTTTGTTTCAAATGTCTCAATATATTTTGTTACAGCTTATTCATTTGAGGCCTGAGCACTCAGAAGTGGTCCCTCTATTAAGCCATACACCCCGTAAGATCATATGTAGTCTATCTTTACAGACACATGCATTATTTTAGTTAAAAATAAGTTTTATTCCCATCATTGCCATTGTACAGTTGGGAGCTGACGAGATGATCCCTAGCAGGACTATGGGGCTCTTATCTGCAGCCAATAGCAGCGCTCCCCTACCCGTGCAGTTATAGCACAACACCGTCTTCCCCCTGCATGCCACCACCAAATCACGGATCATCTCGTCAGCTCCCAACAATATGTAGGTGTTTAAATCCTCCTGCAGGGCTAGGGGCCATGTCACATCCCTCGTGCTCAATACGCACGCGCGTCAAACGAGGCAACTTTACATATACCAGCCTTGGAGGAAAACCACCTAAAAATTAATGAGGAAAAAACAGTCCAGTTGACATTCCGAAAAGGAGGGAAGGCATCTTTCAAAGACACACTCATCCTAAACAATAAACCTCTGAAAAATGTAAACAGATTTAAGTATCGTGGGATAACTCTGCAAACCACAGCTACGTCATTCAGATACCAGGAAATACCTTCAGGAAAGGACAGCAATAGCAACAAAAGCTATATTCAATATTAAGGACCTGACAGCACTATCTCTGACTACAGCAATGACCCTCTTCCATACTTGTATCTCACCCATAGATTGGAAATAATATGGGACAGCCTGACTATAAGCGATCTTGAAAAAATTGAAAGAGTAAAGTGCAGATTCCTAAAACATGCACTGAGAGTTGGGAAGACAGCTCAATCAAGACTTGTCTTCGAGCTGGCCAAAGAAAGCTTCTTCATCGAAGACCTCTGATTCAGCCTGTCACTGCCATCTACCAGAACTTACAATGAACTGCTGGAAAGACGAATCAGGAAGAGAGCTGAAATCGAACCCGAATTTTATGCAACAGGAGCAATGATTGAAAGAAACTGGGCAAAGGAATTTCAGGAACAGAGACATGTGGTAACACGGCTAGCCATCCACGTCTTCCACCACAAAATATGCAAAAATAAATCGTTTCACAACCCAAACGACAGATGCGTGTGCGAACTTTGTGGACAGAGATGTGATAAATACCATATTACGTCGTGCCGAAACGAACGAGCTAGAATAGAGATTATAGAGTGGCTGTTGCGCCGCCATATTTGAAGCAAATTGAATGTGCATCCGCCATGTTTTAAGCTACCGGGCTGTCACATTAAAGTATTGTTGTATACTAGAACCTGGGACTATACATACTGTGTAATGAAAAATCACAACTTTATACTTCAATCTATTAATCGCATCACATATTATGTTTAATTAGCAATTAAATTTTCTTTAGGAATAATACGTAAAATAATATAAATCATGTTGGCTCGAAATCCTAGGCGTAAGAGTTGAGAAAACCCATTGGTAGGCTATTGTACTAGAAAAACAAGTCGAAAAACAGTGAATTAAAAAAAAACCTTCAGAAACTCCAGTTCAGAAAATAATGTAGTAATGCAATAGGCCTACTCAGAATAATTTACAATATAGTAGATGCCATATTAAGCCTAGCGGAAATTGCTAAATTTAAGTGTACCATTCACACTCAGACCAAACCAGTCTTCAAAGAACTGAATACTTTGTCACTCGGTGATGCAGAAGAATAAAAAAATTGTTACATAATGAAGAGGTTACAAAATACTGTAGTCTATACAAATCTGTGCTGAATGCCCTCTCTGTAGATGTATGCACTTCTAGCATGTACAGTCGGTCAAATAAAAAACGTCGGGCGGTATTTGATTAAGTATCACGAACGAGCATATGCGCATTTACAGGAAGACTTAAGGTTAGGTTCACACACGCCTCTTGTCTATCCATGTATTTTCTTGATTATTTAGTCAGTTTTGTTCCAAAAACAAACATGTATAGAAGGCTGTGGCTGTATGCCTCAAATCCGCCATATTCTTGGTTGCAAATTTTTATAATATTAATAATTAATAGATTCGCGAGGAATATGTTTATTCAAGGAGCATTTTTTAAAGATTTTATTTTATAATACCGGTACCTCTAGTGCAAAATCAATTACTTACGCTCAACTTCTGCAACCAGTCTAGCATCGAAATACGTGGCCTTCCGCAGATCCACGCTTCCTATGAAAACTTCCGGTCGCATTATAGTAAAGTTCGCACCACTGCACTGAGCTGCTCTTTCATAAATATGGAACCTTCTCGCTGCTTCAGAGGCCGAAAAATGCAGGTCAATTACAGCCCTAACTACACTTTCTCTCACTTTAGCATTTGTATGTGGCGATGACACAAAGCAAAATGAATTATGACAATACATTAAGTTGAATATCGTGTGTTGAGCTTTCCGCGTTGTTCATTTTTCCCTCGTTGTTCATTTTTCCCTCGTTCATTTTTTCCCTCCTGTCGCATGGCCTCATATGTTCCGAAAATGACCTGTATTTTATGTTTTTTATAGGAAACTTGTGAACTAATGCGCTAAAACTTTAATTTTAACTGCATACGAGTCCCGACGTTTTTTATTTGACCGACTGTACCGGTAACAAGGATGCAACAATCTCTTATGTTTATTAATATTTTATTTTCATTACACCTCATAGCAATAGGCATTAGAGAGCATCATATGGTTACAATAAAATAAATAGGAAATAGGCAAATGAAAAGAAAGGAAAAATTACAATAATTATCAGCGTAAAAGTAAGAATAACGAGAATAAAAGGGAATAAAGATAATATGAGAGAGTTTACAAGAAAAGTAAGTATGGAGAATATAGAGAAGAAGAAAAAGTGTTGGCAGTAAAAAGAAATAAAATGACATGAGAAAAATAGGCCTATGTTTGTTGACAAGATACAAAAAAGTCTGCGTGGAACGCCACGCAAAGAAAGTGAAGTTTGTTTTAATCTTTTGATTTTTTCAATTTTGGACTATTGGATTTTTCCAATTTTGGATTGCTGGGCTTTCTTTACTTTTGGATTTTTTAATTTTTGATCTTTTATTTTTTTATTTTTGGAATTGTGGATTTTCTAATTTTAGACTTTTAAATTTTATATCTGTGAATTTTTTGATTTGTTCAATTTTGGACTATTGGATTTTTCCAATTTTGGATTGCTGGACTTTCTTTACTTTTTGATTTTTTTTTTAAATTTTGGAATATTGGATTTTTTAAATTTTAGACTTTTAAATTTTATATCTTTGAATTTTTTATTTATTAGATTTTTAATTTTCGATTTTTTATTTTGGATTTCTAATTTTTAAATTTTGAATTTTTTAAATTTTAAATTTTATGTATTTTTAAAATTTTGGATATTTGGATTTTTTTATTCTGGATTTTTGGACTTTTTAATTTTGGTTTTTTAATTTGGGATTTTTAAAATTCTGGATCTTTGAATTTTTATATTTTTTTTATTTTTTAAATTTGGATTTTCGAATATTTAATTTTAAATTTTTACATTTTTAAATTTGAATTTTCGATTTTTTAATTTTTTAAATTATGGATAAGCCTAATCATTGAGTTGATTGTTTTCTGTGCAGTCCGTTCCGTCACTCCTCACTAATTTCGTGACGATTTTGGGCGTAACACTAATTTCGTGACGATTTTTAGCGTTACACAAGCTCTCGATTTACCCCTACCGCGGCTAAAGAAGTTTCACTTCAAAAATTTTCAATTTTACCCACTATTAAAATATTTAATCAGTGACGGGGATTCTTGGCGGTAATATTTATATCTGTACAATGTTATAGATGCCTTGAAATTATTTCAAACTTACTGTCTTTTGAACAATATCAATTTTGTAAACATCTGCTTCAGCTGCTTTCCTCTTTCCTGCTCAGACCTGTTCCTGTATAGACTTCGGATTTTAGGTAAAAACCTATTTTAATCCTTAAGTGATATATGGACGAAAACTTGTATATGCATGTTTCATAAGTGACTATGCCCAAAACTGATACTTTTATAGGACCTAAAACAGTCTATTTTTACGTTAGAGCCTAATATTGCCTTTTTTCCCTTTTTTTCCTCTAAAGTTCAAAATAAACCATTTTTTGTTATAAATTCTAGCATTTATTTTCAGTTCGTACAAAATTTTTAGCTCTGAATGTGTAGTACACGACACATTTGTGACGTGGTTAAATAGTAAGGAATGTTTCGTCTTCAGTACAAAAATTTCTTAGAACTCCCAAGAAAACGTAGTTCTTCCGACTCCCACATCCAGTTTAAAAAGAAAATTAGTTCTCTGAATCACTGAGGGATAGCCTATAAGAGGTTGAATATGCTAGCGTGCGTAGCTTCTGGGCGCAGGGATTAGGTTTTCACTGTTATGGTAGTAATACAGGCCCTAGTAATAGGCCTATATAATTCTGTGTACCATAGGCCTATATCTGTGTTTTATCATGATTATTGTTTAATGGCGACTTCAATAAATATAATATTTTGCATTGCAATTGAGATATTTCAGAAAATTGGCAACTTAACGATTTCATAAGAGACTATTGTACGATTTTTAGAACCTATTTTCCAATTTTTAGATCCTATTTTAGGCACCTAAAAAACAGCAGTTTTAGCGACCTAAAAGTCCGAAGTCTAGTCATGTAATCTACAGGTGAAAAACAGTTTCAAAATTAGTTTAAGTGAGGCATAATGAGATTAATATTTTTTACCAAAATTATCCACACAAATGCAATCAAAATACATATAAAGATAGCAGACGATACGAGTAACGGGTAGCTTTAAATATGGCGGCTATGTTTCACGAAGGCACCACCCAGAGCGCTGTAAAGGACACAACAGCCACTCTATAATCTCTATTCTAGCTCATTGGCCGAAACAGAACAAAATCTATTCCACTATCCACTATCCAATTCATTGGACAAGAACTTCACGAAGAACTTGTCAGGCGATATTACACTACATCCAATAGCTTTGACCAAAACCAGTTTTCTCTGTACAGGGAAAGCTTGAATTTCGAAGATTAAATCATTAAAAAATTCTTTATAACTGCATTAGTTTATTAGTTTTATATAAATGTTTTCTAGCATAATTGCAGAAATATCTAAATGACAAGGAAGTCAGGCCGAATCGTTACTTTCTTTGAATTGAAGGTTATGTTAACGATGCCACGAGTTTAGGTTCGCTTTGCAATACCAATATTTATATCTTCTGGTGTGTCGCTTTCGAAATGTGGCTTAAATAGTATAAATGCTCTGCCATGAAAGTACTGTTTGAATGTTTGTGATTTATAATGCGGACATACATTGGGTCTGCTCAATACTGTAAGAGGAGGGGTTAATAGGACGTTAGGAGAGTGGACTGTATTAATGGGAACCTGCCCTTCCCTCTTACATTGGAATATGACAAGCAGTGGCGTAGCTTGATATTGTGTTCTGGGTAAACTATGTTTTAAAAATTAAATTTATAATGATTGTTTAAATAAATTCTCAAGTATTAATAGCGTTTTAGATACCGGGAATGTTCGGACATGTATTCGATTTCATATAGGCCTATACCTATATAAAGCATTACTACCGGTATTATTATTATTATTATTATTTACATTTTATATTCCTTCATGACTCCATCCGTTTCCCCATCAAATATCAAATACAATATTAATGGCTGTAACTACTAGTTAACCAATTAAATATACTGTACTAAGATTGTCGTCGTTTTTGTCCGGGGTGGATTCTGTATGGGTGTTTTACTTGGGCGCCAGCTTTTGGGATCCTAATTTGTCAGGTACCTCAAAAAGCATATTTATTCCTTACCCCTTCCTCGGCTGCCGTCGATCCTCAAGCACTCGAGACGTCCGTCCTCAGGGAGACCAACAGATAACATGGTGATGATGAAGAAGTGCCCAGGAATAAGTACACCTGTTTATATTAGCTCTAATACAAAACAATTTGCAATTTATTGTATCCACTTAATGCATAAATACACTGGTAATGATGAGTCACAGTACACTTGGAATATCCTGGAAATCCGGCTACAATGGTGATCTCAGAAATTGCGATGTAAATAAGTTTTATGTTATTGGTCATGTGTGCATAACTACCCTTAGGCCACAGCGAGCCTAAACCACTATACGCCTTCTGGCATATATCTGAGCTAGCTACTTCTCTACGGCTTCTTATGGGTGTATTTGTATACTCCCAAACCTATAAAGCACTTGGATATCTTAATGTTATTTCTTTTACTATCCTAACACACATGACTCCCTCTTAACAAAATCCTCCATCGAGCAGAGTTGGGAATTACGTGGTCATTCCACTGAAATTATTAGTCGAGTGATGTCTCAACATCATGAAGACAAAAATCAACTGACTATTTTGTCATCAAAATACACGCCCCTCATAGAGTCTAATTGGTCACATATACATTTGACGATATCATTGGCTATCGCTATAATTATAGCTCAGCCAATGATGCCGTCTGCCTTTGATTTTGCAAAACGCCGACTTTCACACATTAATTATATTCACTCGCTAAAGTTTCACATGACCCATGTTCATGCATTAAAATCATAACTTAGAAATCACCTTAAATATTACCTTACGTCTATTCACTAGCAAATAATCATGTCTTATCTTAAATCTATCGGCTTAAACTAAAACCTTACCATTTCTACAGGTATCCAACTTATTCTCGTGAGACTGAGGTTTTTATTGCCGTAAGCACTTAAACAGTATTACACTCCATTGAAACATTTCCTCCCCCATTGATTCACATTCTTCTATAGTTACGAAGCGGCAATTCTATCTCTGCTTGTAAATCTCTAGTTTGGTAAAGACCGACTTTATTATATCTCAGGTAGGCCTAAAAGCCTCTCTCTCCGTGGGAAAAGGAACCTTCACCAAATATGTAAAAATCATCTTGAAGTACCATTGCATTACTTTGTTAACTTGCTATAAGTACCAAATAATTATAATTAATCTAGTTGTTAATTTATTCTAATTAAGTGTAACGTTTAGGCCTTAAAGAAAACCGCTACAAGATGTTCGAAATGTTTGGTTATTTTCATGCAAGGCAATGTCAAGCTCAGGAGTTGGTAATTTACTTTAGTTTCACACGTTTTTTTTTTCATAAGACAAAACGGTGTTTTAAAGAAGTGATCAACTGTATTTCGGTGGATTTTTCCACCCAACACTGAGAAATAACCAAACACACAGTTCAGGTCAGCAATGAGAATCTAATGTTTATGTTACCCCGGTTTCGTGCGAGCAGGTATTTGAGGGATGAGACTAAGACCCCGATAAATCTTTCTAGTCTCAGTGGGGGTGCCATATGTCGCTCTTGCGCAAGGAATTTGCCTGCCTTCTCTCAACAATGAAGGTTAACATTTAGTGGGAAAAGTCGTGTAACTCGCACTTGAATGAGACTGTAACTTGGCTGACCACTATCCAGTCTCAGCTCGCCTCCGCTGCCGCATCATGAGATTTCGAAGCTGCCTAAGCATGCTGAAACATAATTGACGCATAATAACAGTAGAAGTGGGATATGCAGCTGCGAAAAATATTTTAATGATAGTACTAATGGGTTTATAATTATTAATAACTTGTTTGACGATGCTTTTATTTATTTCTTTATGATTCTATTTTTCTAAGCTCTTTATTTAGGTAGACTCAGTCTCAAACTCTACTCTCACGCTACGCCACTGATGACAAGAAATCTGCTGATGAAGAGATGCTAAAATTTATTTCACTAAAAGACAAACACTAGTTAGCTGAAGGCTAAAATTGATAATAAAATACACAGTTTTATATAAGTTGAGTAGAAATCTTGCAGTCTTGAGGTCTTGAGATTCTTAAAGTTAGTCTTGAGGTTAAATTTATTAATTATATGATAATGTTCTTGAAGTTAATTTATTTGATTATACAATAATGTTTGTGAAGTAAGAATAATTATGATAGTTCAACTGAAGTGATAGTTCTTGTAATATAATTCGAAGTAGGTGTTTGAAATATATGTTTACGAAGTTTGAAGCTTAAGATTTATGAGTTTATTTCACTGGAATCACATGCAGATGCATAGGCGTCTGTTCAATACCTGATGTGATTCGAATAAGATATATAGTGATTTGCAGTCAGCAATTTGCTGCACAGTTTAACAAACAAGTATGCTACTTAGCTGTAGTGTGGTTGACTGAAGCACCTCGCTAGCACAAATTAGCGTTCGGAGATGTAGGCTTCATACGAATGGTTGTGAGTTGATATGATGGTGCAGCGCCTTTGGCTGTGCACAATAATTCCTCTGAAGAATGCAACACGTCGATGGTTGGGAACTTCTCCCAAAGTCGTGAGGTTTGGAGAATTTCTCCTGAAGTCGTGAGTTTATTTCTGGGTGTTTCACCAGAAAGTTTAAGAGCGGTGGTCGAACACGTCCAACCGTAAGAAAGACGCTTGCTGAGTAGTATGTCGGTTAGATTTGAGACCGCGAAGAGCAGTTGTGCTGACAACACAACGGCCTATAAAGTCCCATGTTTGAAATCTTATAAGTTTAAATTAGTTAGGCTTCATGTGCTATATTAAAGCATAATGAATAATTATAGGATAGATCTAAAACATAAAGCAACTATAATTAAGGTAGTAGATTATAAGAATTAGTATTTTAAAGAATGTTTGGTAAAGCGAAATATAATAATTTCTTGCTACACAGTGCTATGCTTGTGAAGCGTGTAGACAACTATCGAGATGTCTCGCAAAGAGAAAGAAATCTTGGATGTTTTCAAGAGAATGCAAGAATACTTATATAATAATATATCTGAATAATTAAATCAATATTATAATATTATTCCATTTATGACTTAAATCGAAGCATTCGTGCCTAAAAGCATAAATATAATAATATATACTTGAAAAGTTAAGTAATATGTTGTATTTAAGAGAAATAATTAAAGTGGGCGTGACTTAAATTTTTCACGCTTTCGTGTAAAAAAAGAGGCTCAAACCAGGCTCTTAGGCTAAATATGCAATAAAATAAGAATGAAAACATAATCTACGCATAACATTACACCTGTGATAATGTTCGTGAGTCGAAATCTTACAAAATAATGTTGTAATTCAATAATCATGTTAGGCCTACAAAAAATGGAATTTTGCAATGGAAAAGCGAGCTTGGAAAATGGAACAATACTAAGTAAAAAAATTCAGGCGATATACAGAAGGCTTGATTTTCGATGGTGAATCGTAAAACAGTATAAATAATGGCATAAATTTATTAGTTTATAAGTGTTTTTGTAGCAGTGACCCCGCATTAGAGAAATATCTAAGTCACAAAATCAGGCTGAATCATTGTTTACATTGGTATCACACTATTCTGGTGCCGTTTATTTCTCAAAACAGTTGTTTAGCCGCCATTTTGGACCCCTATGCTATGAATGCCGGGAAATCTTTGATCCAATGTAACGACATGCAGAAAGTCTTCAAATGCTCGTCCAATACGGTTTCCTTGAAGCAACGGGCGGCCATTTTCTTTTTTCTAGACGATTTGATCAAATAACTTGGCTAGTGGAATACCGGCCTCAGGCAAAGTGTGAAACAGTTAGTCAATGCCCACTCGGGCGAACCTTTCTCATTTCATTAACAGACTGCAACGAGACACTTTGGGGTCAATCCATTAGAAATGAACCAGGCCAAGTTGCTCGACATTTTTGATTGACCTATTTTTTTTACCAGTTATTTCCAAACTAAAGGTGAGTTCAAAACTATGGTAAAAAAAATTTTGGGCTCATACTTTTTTTTGGCGGTCATTTTAAGTTTGCTTTTTAACCATATTTCAGTCGAAAACATGTTTTGCACAAATGTATGTAACTCCGTTAATTTTATAGATAGATTCAACTGGTTCCAGAGTAACAGTGTTTTGAATCTGGCCAAAAATTGCGTTATAGGCACACGAAATTAAACGGTAATTTAATAGTAAAAATTCACTTTGTAATTTTAAATATATAATTTTTGTGAGCCTAAGTTTGTTACACAAAAGAGTTGTATATGTAGGCTACATTTCATCAGTTAGCATGACAAATTTATAATTTCCTCAAAGCTTAGAAAAGTGTTGAAATTTCGGTGCATAGTTCGCAGATATGGCCAACTTCGATGCACTGTAACTCTGGAACCAGTTGAGTCTCAGTCACCAAACTTTTAACACATCTTTATATCATAAAGAGGTGTGTTATCTGTATAAATTTCATAATTTTTCACTCAGTCCCTTTTGAGATATTCTACTTCAAATATTGCCAAAATACGGTTTTGGGCATTTTTGAAAAATTGTATAAAATACCGCAAAGTTCTCAAGCTTTAAACTTCTACAGCGAGTAGTCCTATAGTAGATCCACACCAGAAAAAAATTAAGGGCGCGTCTTTCTTCCTTCTAATAATTTTGCGGCACTAAAACTCCCGTTTTAAGTCAATTTTCAATTTGTAGTTTTGAATTTTTTTCTTCACTTTCCTCACTACTTAGGTAATATTGTGTTAAAAAAAATGAAGAGCATTTCATTCTGATAATTTTGGTGTTTATTTTGTCTTGTTATCTATAAAATTAACAGAGTTACATACATTTGTGCAAAACATGTTTTCGACTGAAATTTGGTTAAAAAGCAAACTTAAAATGGCCGCCAAAAAAAAAGTATGAACCCAAAATTTTTTTTGCCATAGTTTTGAACTCACCTTTAGTTGGGAAATAACTGGTAAAAAATTAGGAAAATAAAAAATGTCGAGCAACAAATTTTATTAAATTTGGTTCATTTCTAATGGATTGACCCTTTGTTGACTGTTCAGAAGCTGTTGTATGTACACGAGTCACTGCCCCTCCGATAATACTTAACCTACATCTTCCAGTGAGTTGACAAGGGTGTTGCGACGTGATAGGCCTACTAGGAATTATAATAATTGTTCACCATAAGCTGTGTATGACTAGAACCTACCACCAGCCAACTGAGGGATGCGTGTGAGGCAGAATGTGAAAGATATCACGCCTTGTGGTGCAAGAAGAGAACCGTCTCACTCACGAAATTCTGCAGCGAGTGAAATTCACAATCCCATGCACATTTGTGCCCAATTCCACCTTCATTCTTAATAATTGTTCCCGAGAGGATCAAGAGTTGTGTGTTAAGAGTTAAGGCGGAGCTTTGTTAAATATTTAATAGTAATTCAATTACAATACAATATCAATGCACATTGTGGGATATACCATTATTATTAATACATGGGTTGGTTTTTTAGTTTTGGCACCATAGTTATAACTGGATTAATAACTCAAAATAGATGATTCCAAGTTTCATAGGCCCTCGATGTAGTCCCCACCGTTGCGTACAACGTGTTGCCAGCGATGCGGAAGTCGTTGGATCCCGTTGGCACTGCCCAATCTATTGATGGTGCAAAGAGAGCGCTCGGCAGCCTGCTTAACGTCTTCAATGGTACGGAAGTGCTCCCCGCGCATTGTCATCTTCATCTTCATCTTCGGGATGAGATCATAGTCGCAGGGACTGATGTCGGGAGAATAGGGGGGGTGATAGAGGACCTCCCAGCCCCAGCGATCCAACAATGCCGACACAACGCTTGCTGTGTGTGCCCTAGCATTGTCATGCAGAACGATGGGCGGTGTAACCATGTGGTGGCGCCGTTTCCTTCTCAGAGCTCCTCGGAGATGGTCTTGCAGAAACGAACAATAGTACGCCGCATTAACGGTTTGCCCTCGAGGAACGCTATGGTGAATAATCACACCATCCCAATCATAGGCAAGAATCAACATTACTTTCACATTGGTGGGGATTGGTCGATCTGTTTGTTTCAGTCCCTGCGACTATGATCTCATCCCGAAGGTGAAGATGACAATGCGCGGGGAGCACTTCCGTACCATTGAAGACGTTAAGCAGGCTGCCGAGCGCTCTCTTCGCACCATCAATAGATTGGGCAGTGCCAACGGGATCCAACGACTTCCGCATCGCTGGCAACACGTTGTACGCAATGGTGGGGTCTACATCGAGGGCCTATGAAACTTGGAACCATATATTTTGAGTTATTAATCCAGTTATAACTATGGTGCCAAAACTAAAAAACCAACCTATGTACAATACCAGGGTATACCCAATACCAGTTCCCCAAGCAACACCTTGTGGTTAATGTAAGTTGTGTTTGATACAGAATGGAGCCTGCACTTAAATCTGACTATACTAAGATTGAAATTAAGGAAGAGATTCCTGAAACACAACCAAAGAGTGAACCTGTCCCGATATCAATTTATACAATACATACACAAGAAGTCAAAAGTGAGGATACTTCAACATGCAGCACCATTCACAACTTGGAGCAGATTTCAGGAGTTTCTCAAGGAAATAATGAAGAAGAAGATCAGCTAAGGCAATCACACTCACCTGTTGCATCTACAAGCACATCCTCTGCTGGAAACAGTATACAGCTAACTCGTACTCCAGACAAACATTTATCGTGTGATATATGTTCAAAGAATTTTTCGCGGGTATGGGATCTCCAAAGACATCGGGTAACTCACACTGGGCATAAGCTATTTACGTGTGATATATGTAGCAAGAAATTTTCACGAAGAGGGAGTCTCAAAACACATCTGCTCACTCACACTGGACATAAGCCGTTTACGTGTGATATATGTAGTAAGAAATTTTCACATAAAGAGCGTCTCAAAGAACATCTGCTCATTCACACTGGACATAAACCATTTACGTGTGATATATGTACAAATAAATTTTCACGAAGTTGCAATCTCAAAACACACTTGCTCACTCACACTGGACATAAGCCATTTACGTGTGATATATGTAGTAAGAAATTTTCTCATAAAGAGCGTCTCAAAGAACATCTGCTCATTCACACTGGACATAAACCATTTGCGTGTGATATATGTAGCAGGAAATTTACCCAAAGAGGGCATCTTGGAAACCACATGCTCACTCACACTGGACATAAACCATTCTCGTGTGATGTATGTACCAAGAAATTTTCACGTATAGGGCATCTTAAAGTACATCTGCGCATTCACACTGGACAGAAACCATTTACGTGTGATACATGTAACGAGAAATTTTCACATAAAGAGCGTCTCAAAAAACATCTGCACATTCACACTGGACATAAACCATTTACGTGTAATATATGAAGCAGGAAATTTACCCAAAGAGTGCATCTTAGAATCCACATGCTCACTCACACTGGACATAAACCATTCTCGTGTGATGTATGTACCAAGAAATTTTCACGTATAGGGCATCTTAAAGAACATCTGCACATTCACACTGGACAGAAACCATTTACGTGTGATACATGTAGCAAGAAATTTTCACATAAAGAGCGTCTCAAAGAACATCTGCACATTCACACTGGACATAAACCATTTACGTGTAATATATGAAGCAGGAAATTTACTCAAAGAGTGGATCTTAGAAACCACATGCTCACTCACACTGGACATAAACCATTTTCGTGTGATGTATGTACCAAAGAACATCAGCTAACTCACACAGGACACAAACAGTCTCACACTGGACTTATGCCATTCACATGTGTACCGCGAAATTTTGCCGAAGAGGGAATCTCAAAAGACATCAGCTCACTCATGAGAGGAACAACCTTTCCTAATGTAATGTGTGCAATGATTCTTTGCCTTGGGAAGTGTCAGACTTCCGGTTGCAAACCCGAGAGGAAGTTCTGCAAACAATGTAGTAGGAAAATCTGAAGTTGTACTAGAAAATCAATGGTAGTAGTTATGGAAGAGGTTAACACCTCTTCATTCATTTGTGATATAGGCTACAGCAAAACATCTCAATATGATGATGATAGTAATAATAACAATAATAGAAATTTTATTGTTGTTAAACTTCGAGTACGTACATAGTAATAGAAGTCAAGTAAGAACACCAAGAAAAAATTAGAATGATACAGGAAACTCTCGTTCACTAATTATACAGATGAAGCTGCACTAAAAAATATGTAATTACATAATAGAGTCAGAATTATAAAATTCATCCATATTATAAAAGGGGTTCTTCACAAGCCATTTACACAATCTATTTCAAAATATTTTAATTGGTAAATCATGATAAAGGTAATTTGTTGAATAATTTCATCCCTACTGTTTGGTAACTGTTAGTGGATTTTACTAGTCTGTGTTGCAGTAAGGATATATGATGACTGGATCTTGTATTCTGAGAATGAATATTGTTTCTTCTTTGTAGATCCAGTAGCTTATCCTTATGGTAGATCCTGTTTCAGAATTACTGCATCATCCCCGATTTCATGGCCTTTTTCCCAGAAATAAGTAGCTACAGCTGACTTATCTGTTTCTTTGTTTGTAATATTTCCGAAGTGTTCCTTTCTTCAAATATTCAAATTTCTTTAATTCAACTTACCTGATTTTATTTTATTGGGGGACTCGTATTCTAGCTTAGTGCATCCATCATCCATCTCTACTCCATTTAACATTTGTTTGTCTTTGTGTCAAAGACCATCATTCTCCATAAATGAGATAGCATCTGAAAGCATTATTTTTTCTCTGATGAATTTGCCATTGCTGTTTAATATCAGAGCCAGAATACTTGACACTCTGGCAGGCATGCTGTAAAAAGAAGTATAATAGCAACAGTTTTCGTGCATTATCGATGCCTTAACCTTGAGCTATTGCACCAACCCCATAATTTATTCCATTGTTGATGCTTATTCAACTGACCTTTAAGTGACAAGGTGTTGATTGTTATAAAAAATACAACGCATGCCTACTCTTAACTGAGCTGAATCATCAATTTCAGAAGATCACATCTTTGAAGTCTCGCAAAGAAGCACGGGACCTGTATCTTTGTGGACGTCAAAAAAATGCATCCATTTCAATTAAATGTGATAGATGTGAAAACTGCTTGTAAAAAGCTGTTATGAAAGTGAACGTTTTAGAATATGTGGCAAAATGGTATCATGAACAACTAAAAGAGCTAAAATCATGTGATAACAGTGGACATGTACTGTTTTCTTCAATATATTAACCAATTTGTATAGCACAGGCTTGTTATTATATTTTTGCACTCCTTAGCTAGTAAGTGTTACTTACGAAAGTTGTTTACATGGATCGTAAGTTGACATTCCCATGCAGTCTTGTTGCTATGGCCGTTGCGATGAGGTTAAATTACTTACGGTGCTAGCGCCACGTCATAATTCATTACGATACACTTCATAATATAAGCCTTTATGGACACGGCCCCCAGGACAAATATTCGGTTCCCATAACAACAAACACATGCGAATCACTTTCTGAAATAAACATCTCTCTTCAAGAATGTATACACATAATATTTTCAGGTAATATCTTAATTAATATAATTAAATTGATATAAATAATCATCGTGCAAAAAATATCATGCAACACACGGGCCGTAAAGGCATTTACGGGTCCCGAAAACTTAAAAACCCTCGGCTGCCCCTCGGGTTTTCAATCTGTTTCCTCGACCCGTAAACGTGCCTTACGGCACTTGTATCGCAATATACTATAAAATGTCCATGTTGTAAATTTTACAACCTGCGCCTGCTCATGTGAGAAAATTAGGCGCGCCTGCCGGAAGATTAATACTATATACTAATGTAGCATTCTCAATGGACATGCCACTTCTAAATCCAAACTGAGATGAAGTAAGAATGTTATTCAAATTAAGATAGTGTATTATGCAGTTGTACATAACTTTTTGAAAAACTTTGGACAATGATGTTTTGAGCGATATATGTCTATAATTTGATGACTTTTTTAATAAGGGGCTAAACAATAGCATGCTTCAGTCCTTCAGGAAATATTCTATTTACTAACAAACAATCACATATTATATGACTGATGCCCGGTTTCTACAAACTTGTGAATTACCTATGGGTAAATTACCCATGGACAAATTAGTTCCATTTAACCTACAATGGTATAATGAGCAAGGCCTTGGAGTTGTACAGTTAATTTAATTCAGAAGGCTTTGATTCTCATTGTTATTGATCCTATGAAAGGTTAAATTTTATCCAGCCATCCATGAAAGGACAAATTAACCCAAAGATTTACCCTTGGACAGATCTAGCCCGAGTTTGTAGGAACATTTTTTTCTGTCATTTTCATATTTACCTAGAGGACATTTATCTAGAAACTCTCCACAAGTGTAAGTGATTGCTATCTTTAAATTATTTGTGTTTGTGTGGTGTTATTCTTGTGTAAATTCTGTGCATTAGATAATTTACCCATAGGTAATTCGCGAGTTTATCGAAACCGGCCATGAGAGGTTTACATAGTTGAGTTGCACAACTTTTTAATAACTTATTACTTATCTCATCCCTTCCAGATGAGCTTTCACTTTAGAGCAACTTGATTATATTTACCATTTCTATAGAGGAAGTCAGTTCGATTTGAAATTTATGGTTCAAAACTGTAGATTTTGTCAGTAGGTCTACTGCCTTAATGCCAATATTATTTGTACGAATACATCTTTCTGCAATATTTATAAAGTGACTATTAAAAGCATTTGCAATATCTGATAAATTATCTAGTTTTCTATCTTGGTATCTTAGGGACGTACAATCATTGTTTCCCTTTGCTGTCCCCGTTTTGCTTTTTATTATATTCCATATAGTCTTAATTTTATAGTTTGATTTATTATTAACTAGCATGTGCCCGCGGCTTCGCCCGCGATAATTATTTCAAAAATTAAAAATTAAGAGCATAATAGTTAAATCATTATATTAACACCTAAATCATGTGGACTACATATCACGATTAGATAGCGTCACCTGGTAAAAGCTAGCCTCAGATTCGAGTTCCTTGGCCCAGAAAACCCCTGTATAGTGAGTTTCGTCCAAATCGAACAACGTTTGACCATATTTAGGCTAATATTGATTATCCCTATAATAATAATAATAATAATAATAATAATACTCTTCGGTGTAGGTTGAAAATTTCATATTATGTTTGCGTGCCTTGACATTAAAAACAAATGAATCGACCAGCGTGAGCTACAACATTCAAGAGATCGCGATGCTTTTATGTCGAAGGAATGACAAAAATAGCCAAAGCCTATACTATTTCCAACTAAAGAATAAAGTAGATGTAAACAAACACACTGATATGTATTACTCCACGACCACGTGTTGTTGACACATTGCAGACGACGCAATTTCGACGCAAGAGGAACTCGTTAATATTGATCAAAGCATCTACAGAAACAAAGCTGGATTTCACAAATATTACGTATGCCTACGTTTAAAATGCTAATACATTGTAATATCTTGATATTATAATGAAAATCTACTTACTGCAAAATGCATTAAAAACATTCAAGATCACAGTTTTTTCGCCACTATTTAACGGCTTTCCCCGTTTATGCTTAACAACACGAGGTGATGAGGCGTGATTAGCTTCAGCCATTGAACTGTAATGCTGTTTTATTATTTATAATAGCTGTGGTAAGCTTGTTTTCACCGTATGAATGAAACGTTGACTGTCTTCGAGGAATACATGACAAGTGACTGTGTTATTTTTTCATACCTTTGTTGTCTTCAGGTATGCGCGTCTCATTACATTCAACCGATAATATCAAATAATAATAATGGTACTGATTAAAACACATAGAAAGTGTTGCTACAAACTTGAGAAACGTGCTTAATTCAGTCGTACGTCAAATACATTACTTGCTTTTTATGTTTTGAAGAAACTACATTAATACTCTGAAGAAGACGACAAGCAAGAGCCTGGAGGGGTTATGCGTCCAACTGCCAATCAGAACCCTTCATGTCACGTGGTTTTGTTTACATCTACTTTATTCTTTAGTTGGAACTAGTATAGTGTAATTGATTTGTATTACTGAAAACTCATGCTTCGAAATCGCAAAAAATACACGTTTTCTGCCCGTTTTTCACTCATAACTCACGAACGAAAGCGAAAATTAAAATTCCGGCTTCGAGGTGCACATTCCGACCCTTTAGTCCGCCTATGTATAAAATTTCAGATCTCTGCGTTGAGTAGAATTCGCTGGGCATCGCGGACAGACAGACTGACAGACAGACGGAGGACAGACACTTCCTTTTATTAATATAGATTACTTGTGAAAAGTGCCTGCTCTTTGCTTCTTTAATTACTTTCTTCAGCATATTGCAATATTTTTTGGGGGTATACCTTATGAGTAGGGACCGCATTCTTAGGTTTTACCTATTTTTTTTCCTTACTTCCAAAACAAAAAGCGCTCATACACTTTTTCGAATCTTGTCCATAGGATTCACCCACATTAATTCTGTGGCACCTAAAAATACCTAAATGGGGTATAAAAACCTAAATATATCTAAACGGGATATATAACCTAAAATATCTAATTTAGGCTACTTTTTGTCTTTTTTGTTAAATTTCTCAGTTGAGAAATCGATATTTTGCGGGGAGACCATTTTTGTCGGGTTGAAATTAATACCACCAGCGTTTCGTTCAACCCATTGTCGTCTAGGATGGACAGTATCAAGGGAGAAAGTGTAAGAGTACCGGCGTATTCCTTTTCAAATATTCGTACGAACAACCATTGTTGCCGTGTATGAACAAGGGTATAGATTTCCGTGTTTTAAAGCGCTTGTTGGCCTTTATTTACTACCCTCTTATTCATACTGAGTGGTCACAGTGTGAGGTTTAAGAAGATGTATTAATTATGCCGAAACAAATGATATTGAGTTTATTACTGCTTCTTTTGATTGTTTATGCTTTCTTTCTTCAATTGTCTATAATATTGTCCTAAAGCAAGTTTACACAAATTCATGTCAATGTTGTTAAGTTAAACTTTACAATTATTATGTATTGAATCCTGTGTAGCACATTAAAATTCATTAAACCAATTATTCTACCCGAAAACGATATTTTTGACAAAAAACCTAAAAAAAACTATTTCACCTAATGGAAAACCTAAAACGGTGTTTTTAAAAACCTAAAAATCCGGTCCCTACTTATGAGTTTTGTTGTTACTCGTTCCATATCTTAAATAGAGGTTTCTATTGTCTGCACATGATATTTTAATACCAGCAGTTAACCATGTTTTGTTCATTAAATTAGGTTAATTAGCATTTTTCTTTTTTTGAATGTGAGCCTTAAAATGTCACTCAATAATATTTAGGAATTCACTTAGTTTACTATCTACTTGGTCATAGGAAAACCTAGATTCCCAGTTTTCATTCTCAATATTTCGTACACATAGCTTTCAGGTTGTAAACCTTAGGAAAATTCCACAAAAGTCTTTTTTAATTTTTAGCCCTATAACCCCCGAAAAAGGGCTCGCTCACTGACATTAATGTTTGCCAACTTCCAGGTGAGCTGAAAACTTCAAATTTGGTACACATATAGCTTTTAGGCTGTAAACCACAGGAAAATTCCAAAAAGTAGTTTTTTTATATTTTTATCCCAAGGGGCTCGCTCACTGACATTAATGTTTTCCCACTTCCAGATGAACTAGAAATTTGGTAAACTTATATTATTTAGGCTGTAAACCATAGGATAATTCAAAAAAGTTTATTTTCATGTCAATAATCTGGAAAACAACCGATGTTTTTGCTACATGGATGTTTCTCCCCGACATCGATGTTTTAGTAACAAAAAGAAGTTTAATAGGCTACCTTGATCCTACGATATAATTTTATTTACAGGAGCTTAATTCCCAAAACATTAATTTTTTACTAGGGCTGAAAATCGATTAAAATTTCTAATCGAGTTAACGCTTGACTTTAATCGATTAATCGACTAATTAACCGAGAAACAGGTCGGTATTTTAAACGAAACCAAAGTGTACATTTAATATTGTTATACACGTTACAGATAATCAGAAGAAATCCTTAATTAATGAATACCATTATTAGTTCACTAGTGAAAAAATATATACAAAACTTACATTTCCGGTTACTTTTTCAGCCAAGACTTGAGACAACACGAGTTTGTTGACATTTGAATGTTCAAGAGACGATCGTAGCTTGTTTACAATAATACCGGCAGCATTGAAAACTCTCTCACTCGGCACTGAGAAAGGAGTTTGGTCATTTACCCATTTCTCGAAAAACGTTTTCCAGAATTCGACTAAACCGATTAATCGGAAAATGTAATTGATCGACGATTAAATGTTTAATCGAGCCGATTAATCGGTACAGCCCTATTTTTTACATCGATTGTTTTCATGGAAATACTTCTGTTTATTTATGAATTTTGCCTAATTTTCTTATACAATGGCCTTTTTTAAATACACACGGATTTTTTTGTCTAAATACATCGATGTTTTCAGGTCGATATTATCGTCACATCGATGGTTATCTCGTATTTTAACATCGATGTTTTAACTACCGATGCTCATCCCTAATTGAAAGCTTAATTTTACAACTATTATTTTATTTCGGGGTTCCTTCCCTAGAGCCTTGGCTACGTCCCTAACCGCGGTGGGGGGGGGGGAGATAAAAGGGCATTCCCCTACAAGTGGGAAGTGATTTGGGGATTAACTACGTAATATAATATAAATATAAATAGAAAACAATGCACTGAAGTACTTTCGGACTCTGGGCATATAATAAATAGAAATAGATCTAAAATAAGAAATACAAATTTAAGGGTACCACAGGGCTCTATTTTGGGCCCGTTTCTTTTCATAATATATGTAAACAGCTTTCCGTGGAACCTAACTGGAAATTACTTTTTAACTACGTATGCAGACGACACTTCAGCATTATGTTGGGCAAAAGATTTGAACCAATTGAGTGAGCAAGTCAGTAAATTTTTAGAAGAGGCAAAATTTAATTTTGAAGAAGTCAATTTAATGCTAAATATTGATAAAACAGGACTGATGTGTTTTAGCCCAAAAAGATTTGGGCAGCATCTAGAGGTACAGAATAATGGTATCAGTAAGTTATTAAGAATATGGCAATTTGTAAATTTCTAGGTCTCCATATTGATGAATATTTAAGTTGGGGACACCATATTGACCAGTTATGTTAAAGGATGTCGTCAAATATATTTTTGCTTAGAAGAATTGCTTATTATCTGAATTCTGTTTGATTAAAGGCTGTATATTTTGGCTTAGTTCATTCTCTTCTGTCTTATGGTATAGTATTGTGGGGAGGAACGTACGCAACCTACAGTGAGTTCCACGCAAGAGTTGGCCAATGACGCGGGTTTCTGCGTCGCGGCTGGCACAGCTCCAACTCTCGAGCGATCGGGTGAAATATCTACGCAAATAATGCCGCGGTCGTTGTAATGATTCAGATTATCACATTTACAGTTAAAATTACAACGAAAATAACCACGTACCTCATCACAAGATATGTTGGAAATGTTCTCCTCTTGCATACGCACAGCATTGGCACCTTGTTTAGGGAATTTTCTTTCACGCGCGTAAGTTCAGCTTCCGAGATAGAGTTAATTTCTCATGTGATATTGTCTTTAAGTTCTTCTTATGTATGGGAAATTGGCCTATACACTTTATTTTTAAAGTTTCCCCATAAATAATATTTACATACTGTATAAACATGTAGTCTACTGCGCTACAACAATGCATTACAGAATTGTGACGGGTCTGACCACGTGGGTCGCAATTCTCGACGAAATGACAAGTAAATGGACACCACTAGTCGCTTCGTGAAACGAAACGCTTGTCGGACGGCTAAAATTCACCCGTCGCATTGCTTCCGTTCGCTTGTCCGCTAACACTTGTCACTCGTCGCTTCGTGAAACGCAATCTCGTCAATTTTCTCGGTCCGACGGGTGTATTCGCTTGTCATGACAAGTCCCGTCGCTTCGTGAAACAGGCCCCTCAGATATACCGTTTTTGTTTTGAGTCTGGACCTTATTAGACATTGGCTATTATATATTCTGTATTTTTTTTTTCTTTGTAACACTAATTGGGAAAAAATAATATTAAGTCGCACCTTGGATGAATGTTCCCACCCACCGCTCCCTCGCGATACACTTTCTTTTATACCACTTCTTCTGTCCTCATATTACATAGAAACTCGTGATTGGACGTTGGTAGTGTGACGTCATACCGGTAAACAAAAGATGAACAAAAGTTGACAGGCTTACTAACGTGTGGAAGATATAATATGCCACATTTTCGAAACCTACAAACAGTGTATCGTACATTATTCGAAAATGCAAGGGCGCTTCGCTTCGGCTGCCGCCTCCGCTCGCGCACTTAACTAAGTGGATAGTGTTATGCATTATTTAGATTATGTGAAGAGGTGATTGTGGTCTGGTCGGGATTGCCGAGTAAGCTAGAGGGTTGTCATTTTGGTGTATGGGTTAGTAGCTTGTATTTGGTACGATCGGGAGTTTGGAGAGAAGGGACGATCGGGTGTGCCGAGATAACAAGCGAACAGCAACGCATTGTTTGGAGCGTAAGGGGGCGACTTAATCTTCTCTTATGCCCACTAATTGTATGGTATGTATTATTTTATGAACATTGACACTGTTTCATGTATGTTTTGTACATATTACGAACCAGTGGCGGACGCAGAATTTTTTCGGGGGGGGGGGGGGATTTGAATAGGTAGAAAGAATACTAAAAAAAATCTGATGTGAAAGTCACATAACTTCCTCTGCCCAAATAAAAGTTAGGAGTATTCACATATCCTTGTACAGAAACGCAAGACACAATTTAACGCTAATTATACGATAAATACCTAATAACCTATTCTTTGAAAATGATGCGACTAATAAAAGTGCAGACTATATAGCAAACAAAAGCAGATATTTATTGAAAATTCCGTCGTTAAGAATAATTTCCGAACTTTATCGAATATTTCCCTCCAATATGTCTTTCTCACTTCATTCTTATATAGAATAAGAGGCCGTGAAAGAGTGTGTATTCAATTGTTTACCACATAACACAAACTTTTTACAAACAGTGGGTGAACAGTAGGTGGCTTGTAACTGCCTTCAGATACTTTTTTCGAAAAAAAGTTTCAAATAAAAGTTTTAGCTCTCACTATAAGCTACACTTGTGCAAAATTTAAAGAAAATCGTTAGAGCCGTTTTCGAAAAAATCGCGAAAAACGAAAATTTCATGTAAAGTCCCCTTAAAAATAAGAGAAAATAGTCGCCAATCTTATCCTCACATCTTCAGAAGGTACCTGACCCAAATACGAAATTTTGTTTTCATACGATTTTCCGTTTTGGAGCTAGTGTGTTCACAGACAGACACACAGACATGTTTCTAAAAAACAAAACTTCGAATTTTGGGGTCGAAAACAATACTTCCTCTACCTATAGTACCTATGGTACGGGCAGAGGAAGTAAAAATTAATTAACTTACTAGTTTATAAAACTGGCCACTTAGAGTGCATATATCGCTTTTTTCAAATTTCGGGGATGGATATATCCCCCCAATCACCCCCCCCCCTGCGTCCGCCACTGTTACGAACAATAAAGCATTTCATTTCATTTCAATATAAATAAATGGTGCAAAAATACGTTGCACAAACTTTCTCGCATATATGTGTTAAAGGCTAGCACAGAAAAAATTAAATTAAAGAGACAATTAAATTTTACTTATTACATTTTCATAAAACTAACAAGTATCTAGAACGGAAAGCAACAGTTTCGATCTTTATGTTCAATGCTTTTACCGTGAAATAATAACAATAATAATAACAATAATAACAATAATAATAACAATAATAATAATAATCAATGACAGTAAAACTGCATATTATTAGTACTACTACTACTACTACGGGAAAATTCAAATATAAGTCGCACCTTGGGATAAATCGGTCCCACCCAACGTATCTTCACCGATGCAGTTTCTTTTATACCACGATCTAGCGAATTCTTCTGTCCTAGTATTGTGAAGAAACTCGTGATTGGACGTTGGGGGTGTGACGTCTTACCGCTAGACGAGAGGTGGCAGGCTGACAAACCTTGCGGGAGATTTAATATGCCACATTTTCGAAACCTACAAACAGTGTATCGTACATTATTCGAAAATGCAAGGGCGCTTCGCTACGGCTGCCGCCTCCGCTTCGCGCACTTAACTATGTGGTTAGTGTTATGCATCATTTAGCTATATGCAACAGTATACAAGGGCAGTTGGTCACTCTGCTTCACTCAGAAACAAAATACTTCACACAGTCCGTACAAATGTGAATATTGAATGGGGAAGCTTAAGGGGCGACTTATATTTGAATTTCGCCACCACCACTACTACTACTACTTAGGTTATATTGCACGCTTTAACTGCATGTAGGTCATACCACGTGTTTAGTATGTTTGCGTGAAACATTAGTCTATATCAGCGTTTCTTAACCTTTTTGAACCCGAGGACCTCTAAAATGAGTAAAAAACTTTACGGACCCCTAATTTTACATCCCATTTTTAAAAGTAGGCTACATGTAGGCCTATATTCTTAATATTTGGAGTATTAAATTATAGGTCGTTATAACGAAATACATTTTTTTAATCCGACGGAAACACAGTTATTGAATTGGAATGAAACTATTGACAGTAAAATTATATTTTGAACAGACTTTAATATGTATTACCAATTTGATAATATAATTAGGAATTATGTTATTACTCACTTTTAATAAGACGGTTGAGCTTGACGCCTTTTGCAGAGTTCCTGGTTTTTTGGCTCAATATTAGTCAAATTTAATCGAAGATCAGCAGATACATTAAGTCGGTTTCTGTATTATGTTTTTAGTTAAACGAGCGATGAAAATCCCTTCTGACAAAGATAGGTTGTTGAAAATAAAAACAAATTCCGATAAAGTATTATTTTTTAGGGTTTTGATTGAAAGAGGGAACCATAGACGTCAGTGCATCAGGGGTTTGAAACTGTGGCTCGTAACTGCAAAAGTAAGGAAACTTGCAATATGACCTGTATTTTCGAAGATTTTAAAAACTTTGACATCTAGTGTCTATTTTATGTGAAAAATTTCTACTTACTTCCCACTTGCTTTATGATATTTTTTAATTAATTATGTCTGCGGACCATAGGTTGAGAAACGCTGGTCTATATTAACAACTCATTCGCGTCATGTTTCTATTGTTTAGTGATGTCTTCTTATGTGATATTCAGTTTAAACGATTATAATATCCAGTGACATAGCGGCGATGAGTTATGGAAAATAAGCAAGTCCTACAAACCCGGCGTTTGCCTTTGCGAACGGAACCATGAAAAACCATAGTCAATTTGGGCGGCCACGAGGTTTGATTTGAACTCAGGACTTCTTCCCTGTTAGCCCACAGGCCTACCACCTCGCTGCAATTGGTTTTAGTGTGTTCATTGCGACTGAGCTAAACTGATTGCATTTCACAACAATAAGTACATTAGGCCTATAGTTTTCTTGTTACTAGGGGCAACAAAATGTCATTCATATTTTAATTGACATTTGAGGAGCTTGTTTCCAAAAGGTACCAAATCCAAAAAATTCGAAAAATGAGTTAAAGGTGGCAGCACATTCTTAACTAGCCTAACAATCGTAACCAGTGGTTAAAATCGCCAAAAAGTACCAAATCCCATTGCTAGAGGGCTTGGAAGATTGAGTTTTGTAGCAAAAAGTACCACATCCCTCCACAGTTTCGTGACAAAAAGTACCAAATCCTTTCTCACGTTCCATTGGTGAAATATTATGGTTGAACAATTACATAATAGAGCGTTCTTGCTTCTCATTGGCTAAGTGACGTCACATGCCTGTAGTTTCTTGTAGAAAAACTTGTCCACAAACATAGAGCTAAAGCTTTCTTTCAAAATATGAACCAGTGTCTACCAGATGCCTGCTGACAGGTCCTTTGGCATTGTGGAGAAAAAGTTAAGGAAAATAAAAACCATCTTATTACCCGAGCAATGTGATGAAATTTTTGCAACTGTAGGATCAGTTCATGTTCTAGGTCCCGATTTTAAATGTGTGAACTGGCAAGAGATATCAAATCATTCAGTGCCAACAACTTGTGTGTGGAAGAAAATGACAGTGAAAATGTTTCTGTTTTTTATGATGAGTAGGAACTTTATTGTTTATATGAAGCTAAGACAAGCTCCAGAAACTTGATTCTGTTAGTTGTGTATTGTTGTTTTTAAAATCAAGTAGGATCAAGTAATTTTTGTTTGTTTTGCTCTTGTTTTTATAGGTGTATCACATTAAGTTATAATATAGTATAATTAGCTGCAATTAAGGATATTAGGTAGGCCTAATCAGTTTAATCTGTTTTAATGAGTTGTAACTATTTCTAAAATTGACATTTTCATGCCAAAAAGTACCAAATCCAAGTTTGTTTTGTTGATAAACAGCTTAATAATGAATGAATATCTTAGTTTCTTATGTAAATATGATTCTTAGGTCTATCTGTATATGTAAGGAATGAATTATCGATATCAGTATAATTTATCAACTGTATAAGGTTTTTTTCCCTTCCTGCAAAAAATTTGTTCAGATGGATTTGGTACCTTTTGGAAACAAGCTCCACATTTATGTTCTGAAATTCGCATTTAAGCTGTCCTTATTTCGTCTTTATCTTGATATCTATTAAATGTACAAAGAAATGTGTTAAACAAAAAATGTTCATTTTAAATTTTTCTACAACTTAACTGTGATAGGTTTTCATGTATCGCCTACTGTAATGGATATAATCTAGAAAAATTGAAAATAGATACGAGTAAAGTACCCCTTAAGTCATTTTTGCAGAAATACGGATATAGCCATTTTATTAGCCACAGATAAGAGTTTCCAATTTTAAATTTTAATTAAAATCGTTAGAGCCATTTTTTCAAAAAACAATTTTTTTAAAAAAGTTTTCATGAAAAGTCCCCTTAATATTTCAGTTGTAAAACTAAATTTCTGGGCGGTTCGACAAAATTTCGAAAAAGTCCTTAATTCAAAAAATGAAGTAAATACAATGAACCGTTTACCCGCTGTGCTTGTCCACAGACGGACAGACAGACAGACAGACAGACAGACAGACAGACGTCATTCCAAAAATATTTTTTTCTGTTTCTAGGCTTCATGAAACGTGCTCTCCCGGTGTTATCTCGACTTCGATTTTTTGTCACGATCACAATACTTTCTCTATACTACGTATATGCGAGAAAGTAAAAGGTAACAGCTAACGGTTATAAATAACAGTTACTTTCGTGTAACAGTAACGTAACTGTTCCAAAAAAAGTAACTGGTTCCCATCTCTAGATCATGACGGCATTGGCCTTTCCATTGAGCTGGAAGAGGGTCAATGGGCCTTTCTTAACACACGCAAAGAGAGACTATCTCGACTGTGCAGAAGCTGTTGTATTTACACTGCCCTTCCGATATCTTCCTGCATCTTCCAGTGAGATGACAAAGGTATTGTGACAAGATACTTGAAATAAAACAATTCAACTGCAATACAACATCATCATTATTAATACAATACCAGTTGCGTAAGCAACACCGTGTTGTTAATGTAAGTTGTGTTTCATACAGAATGGAGCCTGCACTTAAATCTGCGTGTACTAAGATTGAAATAAAGGAAGAGATTCCTGAAACAGAACCGAAGAGTGAACCTATCCCAATAACATTTCCTACAATACAGACAGAAGAAGTCAAAAGTGAGGCTGCAGACTACACTGTTTCTACAGCATACAGTACCATTCACAATTTAGAGCAGATTTCAGGAGTTTCTCAAGGAAATAATGAAGCAGAGGATCAGCTAATGCAATCACACTCACCTGTTGCATCTACAAGCACATCCTCTGCTGGAAACAGTAAACAGCTTACTCATACTCCAGACAAGCATTTTTCGTGTGATACGTGTACCAAGAAATTTTCACAAAGAGGGCGTCTCAAAACACATATGCTCACTCACACTGGACATAACCCATTTACCTGTGATATATGTAGCAAGAAATTTTCACGAAGAGGGAGTCTCAAAACACATCTGCTAACTCACTCTCTACATAAGCCATTTTCGTGTGATATATGTGCCAAGAGATTCAACCAAAGAGAATATCTAAAAAAACATCAGCTAACTCACTCTGGACATAAGCCATTTACTTGTGATGTGTGTTACAAGAAATTTTCTGAAAAAGGGCATCTCAAAATACATATGCTCATTCACACTGGACATAAGCCATATACATGTGATGTATGTACCAAGACATTTTCCCAAAGAGTGCATCTCAAGGATCATCTGCTCACTCACACTGGACATAAACCATTCTCGTGTGATATATGTACCAAGAAATTTTCTGGAAAAGGGAATCTCAAAGAACATATGCGCATTCACACTGGACAAAAACCATTTACGTGTGATATATGTAGCAAGAAATTTTCACATAAAAAGCGTCTCAAAGATCATCTGCTCATTCACACTGGACATAAACCATTTACGTGTGATGTATGTAGCAATAAATTTTCCCGAATTGATGGTCTCAAATCACACATGCTCATTCACACTGGACATGAATCATTTACTTGTGATATATGTAGCAAGAAATTTTCCCGTAGACAGAATCTCAAAAGACATCTGCTCACTCATGAGAGGAACAACCTTTCCTGATGTAATGTGTGCAATGATTCTTTGCCTTGGGAAGTGTGAAACTTCTGGTTGCAAACCCGAGAGGAAGTTCTCCAAACAATATGGCAGGAAAATCTGAAGTCTATGGTAGCAGTTATGGAAGAGTTGACAGCTTTTCGTTAATTTGGGATATAGGCTACAGCAAAACATCTCAATATGATAGGAATAATAATAATAGAAATTTTATTGTTGTTAAACTACGAGTACATAGTAGTGGCGTAGCATAAGGGTAGACATTGAGACTGAGTCTACCTAAATAATGTAAGGAAATAGTGGATTCATTAACGGTAAAGTCGCATTGTAGAGTGGCCCACTTTCAAAACCAATTTTCTTGTCATAAAACACCTAATATCACACGTATTTTGTTATAGATTGTTCTCTGGAGAGCTGATGTTGCCTCGACGAATGTTTGTGTCCAACCCGCCCGCCCTAAACGTTACACTTTCTTTTATAGCACGATCTAGCGAAAAGTGCTGTGAATGACGCCATATTTTTATATAGAAACTCGTGATTGGACGTTACAGGTCTGACTTCTCACCAAGCTGACCACGTAGAATTCTGGGAAGCAGGTGCACCAATACAACGAACCTCGCGGGACATACAACATGGCACATTTACGAAACTGGAGAAATCAGAACGCCTTACTAAATTAATATGACTGTTCCTAACCTAACAGAACCTGCCACTAATGTCGAATCTTTGATAACTGATAGTAATGTACAAGAAGCATCATGTTGGTTAACCTGTCTCCCTGGAAAACAAAACACATCACCCGTCCGTGGAAACCTGCGTATATCGCGAGGTGGGCCACCCTACATTGCGACTTTGCCTCATTAACAAATAAATAAAAGCAGCAACATCCAAGCCACTAATCATTATAAACTCATTAGCCATGTCATCAAAATATTTTTTGCCGTTGCATTCCTCATCCCAACGCATAATGCGTCAATTTTTGGTACCTCGTGCTTAGGCAGCCTTGAAATCTCATGATGCAGCAGTAAAGACAAGCAAGCTGAGACTAAGTGATGATTCTGCCAGTCCAGTTTCATCAAGTGCGAGTTATATGTCTTCTTACACTAAACATTAACATACTCGTTGCGAAGACAGGCTAATTTGTTGTGCAAGAGCGGCTTAAAGTCGCCACCAAAGAAACTGGAGAGATTTTTGAGAACGCTATCTCTTCACTCAAAACTGTTTGGCAGCACTGGGTTGTGACGTCATCTCCCGCATTACACCGCCAAATTTGAATGTTAAATTCAGAAAAAAACGGATTTTACAACCCCCAGTATGTGTTCTGCCGCTCTTGAAATACTTTCTCTACCTTAATAAAATTGTTACTATTTTCTCTCGTCTGATTCCAGCTCTTAGAAAACACAACACAATGTTCTCTTCCTTAAACGTTAAAATTACCATTTTTTCCCTCCATCTCTGGGAATATTCACGCGACTTTTTCTACCGTAAAAAAATTGTTGCTATTTTCTCTAGCCTTATTCTACCTCTTGAAAAACTCGCAGGACGTTTTGCACCATAAGAATTAAAATAACTATTTCCTCGTGTCTTCTGCCATCTTAAGGAGCTCTCACGCAACTTATAAATAAATAAATTTAGCCTACAATACATCCCCTAAGGGCCAAGGCCTCCTGTATTCACTGGGAATTGCTCTTTGTTTGCTCCTTAAGTGAGCAAGTCTTAAGGAGCTACACGAATTTGTTCCCTTTCTTTGTTGCACTGAACACTGTCTCACTATTCACTGCCTGTCTTGGTTGGATGCGGGTGGTTGCAGTTCACTCTTTGTGTGTCCGTCTTTTAGTGCTTGATGAGTCCTCCCCGAGTCTGTCACTGACGCTGGTGGCCCAAGAGTCTCCACACCTCTCTATCCTTTGCTATTCTTGACCATTGGCCTCCTGCTACGCTTGTGAAGTGATCTGCCCATCTTGTTTTCTGTCGACCCACATTCCTCCATTTACTCTGTCCTAATTATTTTTTTCTATTCTCTCTAGTCTTATTCCAGCTCTTTGAAGACTCACACACTTTTTCTAACAGAAGCATTGAAATTATTATTTTCTCATGTCTTATTCCATCTCAGGGAGCTCTCACACAACTTGCTTTACCCTAATAATTTATTTGTCATTTTCTTTTGTCTTATTCTTCTTCTTGGGAAACTCACACAGTGATCTTTATCTTAAGCAACAAAGTACCGGTAACTATTTTCTCGCGACTTATTTCACGTATTAGAACAGTCACATAATTTTGTCTAACTTAAGCACTGAAATTACAATTTTCTCACAACTTATTTCACCTCTTAGAACACTCGCACAACTTTCTCTAAGTTAAGCATAGAAATTGATAAAAATGATACCTGTCAACTCTCGCATGACTTTATAAGCTTGTTAAATAATTGACTGTGTAGAGATAATATTATGTAAAGTTAAGTGATATTGAAAGAAGAAAAGAACTGATCCCATAAGTAGTCTCTTCAGATACCTGCTTTCTTGAAGAGCGCTAGAGTATGAAGCCAGACAATAGATTGAATAAAAGGAAGGGTACAGTAACTTAAACTTTACATTCATCAGTCATTGGATTGAGTGCAGTGTTAGTTTATCTTAAAATTGTGATTATTTCCGTGTTGCACGTTTTAATATAATAGGTATGGATAACACCGTTTTCAACTCTATCGTATGAACCAAAGGGTAAAAACCAACTTCGAGCTTGATTTAGGCGTTTTTCTAAATTTGAATCATATACCTTATTTTTTTTTAAATCTATGTAACTTAGTTTAGTTTAAAATCCAAATCCACTAAAATTCGATAATAATTAATAAAGATTGTGGTACTACAATGGACTCTTAGTAATTCGAACCCCAAGGGGAATTAGAAAAATATCGAACTATCCAAATTTTGAATTAACCAAAACTGTGACTTTTTAAACGAAAATGTAATAAAAGTTTTAAAAATAATCTCATTGCAATAAATAATAATTATTGCATAGTGAATCTTACCTTAATGACTACCATCCTGTTGTTAGGATGTTAAATGAAACCATTTTTTTCCACACTAAAACTGTAACCCTAAATTTAATAAAGGTACTGGTGTATGCTCCATGCTGTGACATTTTCAAACACAATCACACTTGTAGGATAGAATGAACAATAAAATTTTCACAGAAGGGTTGAATCCCTCCAAGACTGTAGTGGAGGGGGTGAACTTTGCATTCCATTGAACATCTATTCAGCAGGAAGATAACGGTGATTAAAAATACACTTTAGTACGGTACCTGCTGGCTGCTACCGACTAGGGTTCTTCAGCGAAATAGAGAATTCTTGTGGAATTCCTGGAAGCAATGAACTCTTGAAATCCTTACAGCATTAACATGAGACAAATGTTTGCTTCGATTTATCAAAATTAAGCTTAAAAAATTCAAATTGCAAAAATGTAATAAACATTAATATAGGAATTTCAAGGGGAATGAGTACTGTATTGATTCGAATTATACAATATTTTGAATTAACCAACGTCAAATTAACCAAATTCGAGTAGTAATAGTAGTACTCCCTAATAATAGTAAACTTATATAGGTATATACAAAATCGAATCAATGTGCATGACATTAACATTATTTTATTATTTAAAACACTGGGAATTAGTGTATCATTTGAACAGTTATAAATTCATATTTTAAAATCCAGTTTACCAAGAACCCAATGTCAAGCTACGCCACTGGTACATAGTAATGGACAACGTCAACTAAGAACACCACCAAGAAAAAATTAGAATGATATAAGAAACTTGCATTCACAAATTATACAGATGAAGCTGCACTAGAAACTATGTCATTACATAATAAAGTCAGAATTATAAAATTCATCCATATTATAAAAGGGGTTCTTCACAAGCCATTTACACATTCTATTTCGAAAGATGTTAATTGGTAAATCGTGATAACTTAAAGGTAATTTGTTGAATAATTTCATCTCGAATGTTTGATAACTGTTAGTGGATTTTACTAGTCTACGTTGCGGCAAGGATAAATGACGATTGGACCTTGTATTATGAGAATGGATATTATTTCTTCTTTGTAGATCCAGTAGCTTACTCTTTGTGCATAATAAAACTGTAAATATGTAAAGGTTAGTATTTTTAGTTGTACAAACAAAGGTTTACAATGTGCTCTATCCATAGGCTTGCCAGACGTCCTGGTTTGACTGAGACAGTCCCTGTTTTCAGACAAAATCCCGGTGTCCCGGCCAGTTTACTTCACATCCCGGTAAAAATGGCTCAGGCTGTTTTAGATTCAAGGAGAATCACATTGCAGCCCCCAATCTGATTCTCCCTTTTACTTACCTGTGACGTCAGCACCAGTTGAGAGAGTATTTTCTTTGATGAACAACGTATGGACTGATGATAGGGGTTTAATGAAGGAATCTACGGTTAAAGGCTTGATGACATGTCAAATTAATATCGGATTAGCTAGTGAAGATTTTTACAACAAGATTTAAACTAAAATAGTCCTAGCCAATGAAAAGCACATGTAAACATTGTTCAAATTTTTATTCCTCATGCAAAGTGTTTCTTCTTACTTAAGTAACTTTTAAATTTTAACATGTTAGAAATAAAATTATTAAATTTATATCCTAATGTCATTTATTATTACCCCTGGTTTAGGTTTCTAATCAGTAACCATTTATTCATAGCATTAAGAATAAACTACCCTCTAAAACACTCTAAAAACCCTCCAAGGGTGTGTACCCTAGAATAGCCGCGACGCTGGGGGGGCATTCCGGTGTCCCGGTTGAACATTTCAGAAATCTGGCAAGCCTATCTATCCACAGATCCAGAGATGATCCTAATGGCCCTTTTTTGCAACAGTAATATGCTGTTAATGTGTTTCGTGTTACCCCATAGTAATAAACCATATTGAATTACACTTTGAAAGAACGAAAAATGAGCTGATCACAGACAGGTATCTGGCACTGAATGCTTAAGGCTGTGAAGCAGATAAATAATGCTAGATAGCCTACCTGATACGTACTTTGTGTACTGTTCCTCATGTTAATTTATGGTCGATAAAAATCCCAAGGAACTTAATGCTATCTTGTAGATATATTCTAATTTCGTTCAGATCTCTCAGGCCAAGAAGTTGATGTTGAGTTTTATTATCATTTAACAAAAACCAATTGGCTCTAAACCAGTGTGATGCAATATCCATTGTGTTATTTGTCGCTATTTCAGAGTTGAACCTTTATAAAAGTTGTGTCGTCCGCATACAATAAGTTATGAGTACCAACATGCTCAGAGAGTTCGTTTATCATTACAAGAAATAAAAATGGACCAAGGACGGAACCCTGCGGTACTCCTACTCTGGTTTCAGCTTTACTAGATTAAGCTTTGTCAAAGGATACAATCTGTTATCGATTCATGAGAGGACCACTGAAGTTTTAGGCAGATGCTCCTTAATCCATAGAAGGATAGTTAGCTAACCGATACCTCATGATTTACACAGTCAAACGCTTTGCGTAGGTCGCAAAAAGTCGCATGAGCAAAGAGTTTGTTTTCAGAAGCCTGAAGAATAACATTGACCAGATAGTCTACAGCATCTGTGGTGGACTTGTTCTTCCTAAAACCAAATTGAGCACAGATTAAAAGGTTGTTATCCTCAAAGTATTTGGATAGCTGTCGATAGATAACCATTTCATAAATTTTGGCAAATACCAGAATAATTGAAATAGGCCTGTAGCTAGCAGGCGAGTCGTGGTCTCCCTTTTTATATACAGGAATAACACGTGATATTTTGAGTTCGCTAGGGAAAAATCCTTCCATTAAACTAGTATTAAATGCTAAAATTATTAGGTTATGGTTATTCACAAACATAATACATTCCTCAATACTAAATAATGTAATGTTTAACAATAATAATTACTTGAATTCACACACAGACAGATATATATATATATACATATTACTGAATTTGACTGTGGTTTTATCTCTGGGAATACTGTGTTTAAATAATAGATAGAATATTTATATGATTTACAGTCTGTCAAAACGTTTGTGAGTGGTCTAGAAAATGTATAGTCTACTGATTCTAACACTAATTCAAGTTCGTACCTGTCACAGTGAAGTAACGGGCAGTCAAAAAGTATGTGTTTGTGACATATTGGATCTTCTCTCCGCAGATGCAGTCAGAGTTAGGCCTAATGCAGAATCTATGTAAATATTCTTTGAAATTGGCATGTCCACTCAAGAACTGAGTCAGGATCAAACTGGGCATAAGTATTTTATACTCAAGTCTGTCATAGACCGTCGGAAAATATAGTTCTTTTTTCAGAAGGCCTTTATCACTATTCAACCAATGTTCATTTGTGTTCTGAACAATAAATTCTTTCATAACCCTTTTAATATGTGATATTGGGCATAAAGTGTAAGTAAATGGAAGGTCAGACTTGGCAGCCAACTTTGTCAATTCGTCTGCCTTCTCATTGCCTGAGATGCCAATGTGATCACATGAGCAGTTCAGTTCAGTTCAAAGTTAGATTTGTTATTTCCGATGCTATTGAATTGTAGTTGTATTTGTATCACTGATAGCGAACAATGCTTACTGTGAGTCACTATGTAAACAGGCATTTTGTCCATTGCTGTTAAACCATTTGACTGCTCTCTTATTGCAATCAGCTCAGCTTAGAAAATTGAGTATTCTGGAGTAAGTTTATGTATGGCTGAATAGTATATTGCGATGCTATTTCTGTAAATGGTGCTTATGGATCGAGGAAAGAGTTTGAAAAAACAAGGCGCTTGAATTTGTGATATCAGTTTTGCACTTACGGAACAAGTATTGCATGCTATTTTTTGCACGATGAATATTTATATCAATTTGATTATATTAATTGATATATTAGCTGAAAATATTATGTCTATACATTATTAAAGATAGATGTTATATTTCAGAAAGTGATTCGCATGTGTTGGTTGTTATGGGGACTGAATATTTGTCCTGTTAAAGTCACCACAAACTGGAGGGCCTTCCAGTCTTCCATAAAGGCTTGTATTGTGATGGTTTTACCAAATACTCTCAATAATTAATACCGTCCACTCCCTGTCTTTTTCCGGGACACGCTACTACTAGCGCCGCCAGTGAGCAGGAATGGGCAGTTACTCGTCAGCTGATGTAGTTAACGTTTGTCTGTTGTGTTTTGTGTACGAAAATATAATATAAATTCTAGTAAAACAGGGTGCCCACGGGGGGGGGGGATGGGTTAAGACGCAGACTGCATCATTGAAATTTCTGGGGGGGGATATTATCGTGTTATGAATTTTCTGGCCGGGGGTTGAAAATTGTTGCAAAATTAGAGTTTTATATGTTAACTTCTATAACTTCAAGTTCTATAACTTCAAAAGGTCTCTTTTAATTTTTTATAAAGATAAAGATGAAGAATTTCGACAGCAATGGGCGCCCATACCCGGGGGGGGGCGCAAGGAAAAAATGTATATTATTAATTATTATAGTCAGGTGTTTTTCTTTTAAGACAATTATTTGAATTACAGAAGTTTTACCAAATCGACAACATGGAATCAGAATCCACAGTGGATTAGGAAAGGGGGGTTCAGGGGGTTTGGACCCCAAATGTCAAAAACTAAAATTCTATATTTGTATTTAAAAAATATATTTATTTAATTAAACAAGATTTGTTGGTGTGTCAAATATGATATAGCAGTTATTTTCTTTTCATAACATAATGAGTAGGCCTATTACGTCCACTGTTCCATGTGCGATTTAACTTTTCTTATAAATAGTAATAAGTATTATAATTTAGGTAACAATTTCATGTTTAAGTTGCCATGTCTTAGAGCAGGCCTGCACAACTTGTTTCACTCTTAGGGCCAAACTCAACTATTGCCACCCGACCAAGGGCCACATCACTGCGGACCTTGTATCTTACATTAGGCCACTGCAGCCTTATTTATAAATGTTGTTATTAGGTCTACAGTAATGGAAAATTAATGTGCATATTTAAATTTTAAGAATTGCAACTAAAATTATATTAATATTATTTACTTACAGATGATGTTACAAGATTTCACAATAAATACCATTTAAACACAAACGAGGTTTACTAATAATTGCACTGGCATCTATCCTTAACAGTTCAATGTGACACATTACATTTCTTTGTTGCAACTATTTTATCAAAGTTTGGTGTCATATTTGAAGTGGCCGTTCTTAATATGGCCTCTAAATTTGCATCAGTTAAAGATGAACGCTGTTTGTTTTTGTTCAAGTTCATGACAGAAAATGTTTGTTCACAGGTATATGTACTCCCAAAAATAAGTTACAAAATACCTGGTAGGCAGTATCCTACAAATTTTTAAATTCATTCTGATCCAGAACAGAATAAAACTACTCTCCCTATGCTTGACCCGATAGTTTTCAGAACACTGGAGATCGACAGGTAGATTTCCTGCATCGACAGAAAATGGATCCTGAATCACTTTAATGCGGACTTCGTCTTCATTACTCAATGGCATTCTTTTCTGAAACTCCTCACTTAGAAGTGATATAATATGCTTCTTATATTCTCCACCCACCACCGAATGATATTCAGAAGGAATATTCTGTCACAAGTTATAAATTGCGACATATCCCCTTTAGCAAGTTGATTTTGAAACAGGTTTAGTTTAATTTTGAAGGTCTTTATATGAGAAATTAATTGAAAAACAAATTGATTTTTTCCTTGAAGTTAAGGTCATCCAAGTGACCCAAAATGTCACACAGGTAAAACAGATCTTGATTCCATTCTGTATTCATTATATCTGGAAATTTTTCCTCATCTCCTTCAGATTCCAAAAATTCAACTACTTCATTTTTTAGAAGGTCAAAGCGCTTCAAAACTTTACCGCTGCTTAACCAACGTACATCAGTGAGGTATGGTAGTTCCCCATAGTCGGCATCATTTTCTTCTAGAAACGCCCGAAACATTCTGTGCTTCAAACCCCGAGCTCGAGTATAGTTGACCAGAGCAAATACTATTTTCATCACATGATCAAACTGCAAAACCTTTGAACATAATACCTGCTGATGAATTAGGCAGTGAAATTTTGCCAGTGGTTTACCTGCGTACTGTTCAATAATTGTTACAGCACCAACATTTTCCCCTCGCATAGATGGGGCACCATCAGTGCAAATTGCTACTAAATTTTCGAAATTTAAATATTGTTTTTCTGTTACACACTTCTTATTTTTTTAAAATTAGAGCTAGATGAAAAAGTCTTATTCCCTTATCCTATACAGTATATTAAATAAAATAATTTTAATCAGACGGGCCAGAATAAATAGCAATGCGGGCCGCATGCGGCCCGCGGGCCGTATGTTGTGTAGGCCTGTCTTAGAGTATAGTAAACAAATTTGCTAACTAGTTTTTCAGTGCTAAAATAGTGTAAAATATGATTTTCATTAGTTCAACATTTAAAATTTTCCCGGGGGTGGACACCCGACTTAGGTAACATTTTCTTGTTTACATTGGCATGTCTTAGAGTATGGTAAACAAATTTCCTAAGTAGTTTTTTAGTGGTAAAATAGCGTAAAATGTGATTTTCATTAATTCAATATTTAAAAAATTTCCGTGGCTGGACCCCCCACCTAGGTAATGATTTCTTATGTACATTGAAATGTCTTAGAGTATGGCAAACAAATTTCATAACTAGTTTTCAGTGCTAAAATAGCGTAAAATGTGATTTTCATTAATTAAATATTTACACATTTTCTGGGATGGACCCCCAACCCCTTTTTTGGTGGGTATTCCAAACCCCCCCGACACTTCCGACCCTCCCCGCAATTATTTTCTGGCTACTTATTATATTATTAATATAAAATACAAAGTGGCCCAAGAAGTTAAAGCGTCAAAAAATAAATAAATTAAAAACATTGCCCCCCCCCCTAGAAAATATCATATGGGCGCCCTTGTCGACAGGCAATTGGGTTGGGGTGAGCAATGAAGTTTTGAGGGGTGGACACCCCTGAGTAAAATAATAAATACAACATAGGCCTAAAGAAAATGTCCGGTTTTGTAGGTGGCATGATATGTGCCGTCTATGGTTGTAATAATTATTTTGAGAGTGAAATAAGTAAAATCGTTAATTAGAGTGTGTACAAGACTGATTCATTCAGATGTTCATTGGCTTACCATCCGAATTGTTTTACATGTAAAAATTTCAAATTAAAAAAAATGTATATATTGTACAAAGTATCTTGCAAATCGTATGAATTAAAATTTAAAGCTGATTTTCACGAAAATGTATTAAAGTGAAACAATTAGTTTTGATACTTATTAAAAAGAAAGTGTGTGTGGAACGCCAGGAGGCAGAAGTGAAACTTTTTTTTATTTTTTCAATTTTGGATTATCGGATTCTTCAAATTTTGGATTGTTTGACTTTTTAATGTTAGGTTTTTGGACTTTTTAAATTTTGGATTTTTTAATTTCTGATCTTTTAATTCTTTAATTTTGGATTTTTAATTTTTTTTTACATTTTAGATCATTAAATCTTTTTAGTTTGTATTTTTTATTTTGGATTTTTTTTTTATTTTTATATTTTAGAATTTTGGATATTTATGTTTTAAATTTTGGATATTAAGATTTTAAAATTTTGGATTTTTTATTTTTTAAATTTTGGACTTATTAATTTTGGTTCTTTTAATTTTTTTATTTTGAAATTTTAGATTATTTAAATGTTGGATCTTTGATAATTTTTTGTATATTTTAATTTTGGATTTTTTAACTTTTTTAATTTTGGATTTTTTAATTTTTGGACTTTTTTAGTTTTGGATAAGCCTAATCATTGAGTTGATTGTTTTCTGTGCAGTTCGTTCCGTCACACCTCACTAATTTCGTGACGATTTTGAGCGTTACACAAGCTCTCGATTTACCCCTACCGCGGCTAAAGAAGTTTTACTTAAAAAATTAGCGTTATCGTCATTTAATTAAGTTAGTTTAGCGGTAGTGTAAATTATGTTATTTCCCGACCTAATTCCTGTATTATCAAGCACAAAAATAAGTTACTGTGTCATCAGGACTTTGAAAAACAAATTTATTTCTGCAGCTATATAGGTTCATTAAGTAACATCTGAGACTGCTGCCCATTTCTACTCAACAGATGGCACCTCTGTGCTAGTGGACATTTTGAACAAAGGGAATAGAGTAGAGTGGGCGGTATTCTTATTGAGAGTATTTGGTTTTACTTACGGCACAAATAACAGTTACTTTCGTGTAACTGTTCCAAAAAAAGTAACTGGTCCCCATCTCTGATTGACTGCATTGGCCTTTCTTGACTGTGCAGAAGCTGTTGTCTTTACACTGCCCATCCGATAATACATAACCTACATCTTCCAGTGAGATTACAAAGTTATTGTGACATGATAGGCCTACTTGAAATTATAATAATTCAACTCAATACAATATCATCATTATTAATACAATACCAGTTCCGTAAGCAACACCCTGTGGTTAATGTAAGTTGTGTTTGATACAGAATGGAGTCTGTACTTAAATCTGAGTATACTAAGATTGAAATAAAGGAAGAGATTCCTGAAACAGAACCGAAGAGTGAACCTATCCCAATAACATTTGATACAATACATACACACGAAGTCAAAAGTGAGGATACAGTATACACTGATTCTACGGCATGCAGCATCATTCACAATTTAGAGCAGATTTCAAGAGTTTCCCAAGGAAATAATGAAGAAGAGGATCAGCTAATGCAATCACACTCGCCTGCTGTTTGTACAAGCTCATCCTCTGCTGGAAACAGTAAACAGCTAACTCGTACTCCCGACAAGCATTATTCTTGTGATATATGTACCAAGAAATTTTCACAAAGACGGCATCTCAAAACACATATGCTCACTCACACTGGACATAATGCATTTACGTGTGATGTCTGTACCAAGAAATTTTCACGAAGATGGAGTCTCAGAACACATCAGCTAACTCACTCTGGACATAAGCCATTTTCGTGTGATATATGTGCCAAGAGATTCTCCCAAAAAGAATATCTCAAAAAACATCACTTAACTCACACTGGACTTAAACCATTCTCGTGTGATATATGTAAAAAGAAATTTTCTCATAGAGGGAATCTCAAAGAACATCTGCGCATTCACACTTGACAGAAACCATTTACGTGTGATATGTGTAGCAAGAAATTTTCACATAGTAAGCGTCTCAAAGAACATCTGCTCATTCACACTGGGCATAAACCATTTACGTGTGATGTTTGTAGCAAGCAATTTTGCCGAATTGATGGTCTCAAATCACACATGCTCACTCACACTGGACATAAACCATTTACGTGTGATATATGTAGCAAGAAATTTTCCCTTAGACAGGCTCTCAAAAGACATCTGCTCACACATGAGAGGAACAACCTTTCCTAATGTAATGTGTGCAATGCCTTGGAGAGAGTGAAACTTCTGGTTGGAAACCTGAGAGGAAGTTCTGCAAACAATGTGGTAGGAAAATCTGAAGTCGTACAATAAAATCTATGTTAGTACGAGTTATGGAATTCTTTGACAGCTTTTCATTCATTTGGGATATAGGCTACAGCAAAACATCTCATTATGATAAGAATAATAATAATAATAATAGAAATTTTGTTGTTTTTGAACTACGAGCACATAGTAATAGACAACGTCAAGTAAGAACACCAAGAAAAAAATTAGAATATTGGAAACTCGGCTTTCACAAGTACAGATGAAGCTGCACTAAAAACTATGTCATTACATAATAGAGTCAGAATTATAAAATTCATCCATATTATAAAAGGAGTATTTCACAAGCCACTTACACAATCTATTTTGAAAGATGTTACATGGTAAATCGTGATAACTTAAAGGTAATTTGTTGAATAATTTCATCTCGAATGTTTGATAACTGTTAGTGGATGTTACTAGTCTATGTTGCGGCAAGGATAAATGACGATTGGACCTTGTATTAGGAGAATGGATATTATTTCTTCTTTGTAGGTCCAGTAGCTTACTCTTTGTGCATAATAAAACTGTAAATATGTAAAGGTTAGTATTTTTAGTTGTACAAACAAAGGTTTACAATGTGCTCTATCCAGAGATGATCCTGATGACCCTTTTTTGCAACACTAATATGCTGTTAATGTGTTTCGTGTTACCCCATAGTAATAAACCATATTGAATTATACTTTGAAGGAACGAAAAATAAGCTGATCACAGACAGGTATCTGGCACTGAATGCTCAAGGCTGTAAAACAGATAAATAATCCTAGATAGCCTACCTGATACGTACTTTGTGTACTGTTCCTCACGTTAATTTATGGTCGATAAAAATCCCAAGGAACTTAGCATTATCTTGTAGATATATTGTAGGTTCGTTCAGATCTCTCAGGCCGAGAAATAGATGTTGAGTTTTATTATCATTTAACAAAAAGCCATTGGCTCTAAACCAGTGTGTTATTTGTCACTATTTCAAAGTTATTTACATCCTCATGAACATTTATAAAAGTTGTGTCGTCCGCATACAATACACTGTGAGTACCAACATGCGCAGAGAGATCGTTTATCATTACAAGAAATAGAAACGGACCAATCTGATGGAGCCCTGTGGTTTCAGCTTTACTAGATTTAGCTTTGTCAAAGGATACAATCTGTTGTCGATTCATGAGATAGGACTGCAGACGTTTTAGGCAGATCCTCCTTAATCCATAGAAGGATGGTTTGCTAACCGACACCTCATGATTTACACAGTCAAACTCTTTGCGTAGGTCACAAAACGTCCCCTGAGCAAAGAGTTTGTTTTCAAAAGCCTGAAGAATAACATTAACCAGACAGTCTACAGCATCTGTGGTGGACTTGTTCTTCCTAAGACCTAATTGAGCACAGGTCAAAAGGTTGTTGTCCCCAAAGGATTTGGATAGCTGTCGATAGCTAACCATTTCATAAATTTTGGCAAATACCAGAATAATTGAAATAGGCCTATAGCTAGCAGGCGAGTCATGGTCTCCCTTCTTAAATACAGGAATAACACGTGATATTTTGAGTTCGCTAGGGAAAAATCCTTCCATTAAACTAGTATTAAATGCTAAAATTATTAGGTTATGGTTATTCACAAACATATAATACATTCCTCAAAACTAAATAATGTAATGTTTAACAATAATAATTACTTGAATTCACACACAGACAGATATATATTACTGAATTTGACTGGTTTTATCTCTGGGAATACTGTGTTTAAATAATAGATAGAATATTTATACGACAACAGTCTGTCAAAACGTTTGTGAGTGGTCTAGAAAATGTATAGTCTACTGATTCTAACACTAATTCAAGTTCGTACCTGTCACAGTGAAGTAACGGGCAGTCAAAAAGTATGTGTTTGTGTGACATATTGGATCTTCTCTCCGCAGATGCAGTCAGAGCTAGGCCTAATGCAGAATCTATGTAAATATTATTTGAAATTGGCATGTCCACTCAAGAACTGAGTCAGGATAAAACTGGGCATAAGTATTTTATTCTCAAGCCAACTTTGTCAATTCGTCTGCCTTCTCATTGCCTGAGATGCCAATGTGATCACATGAGCAGTTCAGTTCAGTTCAAAGTTAGATTTTTATTTCCGATGCTATTGGATTGTAGTTGTATTTATCACTGATAGCGAACATTGCTGAGTCAGTATGTAAACAGGCATTTTGTCCATTGCTCTTACACCATTTGACTGCTTCTCGTATTGCAATCAGCTCTGCCTTGAGAATCGAGCATTCTGGAGTAAGTTTATGCATGGCTGAAAATGTTTCTTTACCTTCCCTGTAGACTACAAAGGCTGATATGGATAGAATACTAGCAGGATTCTGTAGCACATGTTTCATTGAAATAAAGGGATGGACATCCTGCACTAAGTGGATGAACTGGAACCTCTAACTGTAAATGTTGTGGAGTTTTCCGGCCTTGTTTGATATTTGTTATACTCGCCTTAAATATACAAGTCAGAAATAGTGGTTCGATGCCAGCTATGATCTGCGAAGCTGCAGTAGATGTGCGGTATCCATGTTTGATCCTAAGGAGATATCCTCGTTGGATTTGTGCAAGTTTCTCCTGTAACTACCGTCTTCAAATGCTGCTGCACAGTAGAGGGTCATAGGTTCCACAGCACTCCATTATATTACCTTCAGTAATTTTGTGTTTAAGCCCCAAGTGCACGGGTGCACAGCTGTGGCACATTGTGCCACTGTGCGGAGGGGTAATGTCTCCCACTACAGTCGCCCTTGACGTCAGAATAAAGCAGTTTCGACGTGACACTGAACATGAAGAGCAGGTTTCATACGTCACAGAGTGAATGGGGGATTAAAACATTTCCCCTCAGTCGCTCAGGTATGCCCAAGTGGGTCTAGTGGCAGCAGTTAATGCAGGTAGTAATTTACTTGCTCTCTCAGCAACATAAGCGAGATTAAGTCGAAAAGTCAATCGTTTGTCAAAAACAACTCCAAGATACTTCAGCTTATCCACCATTGTGAAATTTTTGCTATCCATGAGAAGAGTTATTGGGCGGTATAAATAAAACGAAGCCACTGCTACCAAGCCGTTGCTCATGAGAAGGTTGAGAATCTAGCACCCGCTGTCTGTTTGGTATAAATAAAAACTTCCCCTCCCTGCCAAGCCGCGGCTCAGGCAACTGGTAGCAAGTGCTTGGACACCTGCATCCCATATCACACGACACATAGCAGCTGAGTAAACAAACATGCCATTTGACTGTCTGTGCAGCGATTTAAAATTTAAAGTTTAGTATAATGTATCAGAATGGTTGAAGAAAATAGTGTATTTCAAAAGCAGATCGTGCAAATTGTGAAAATGCACAAACGAGTAATGAATAAAGAACTGCCAGAGTGAAAAAAAAAAATCTCTAGCAGTAACTGTTTTCAAAAGTCAGCTAGAACGAGAATGTAACGTAGTGTTAACTGAAAACCAGATTTTAAGAAGTATTAGTAATTTGAAGAGCAGGATAAAGTAAAATTCGACCTGAGACTCACTGCGAATAAGCCGATAGTCTTAAAAAATTGGGAGAGAACCCGAGAAGAAAAGGAAAAATTAGAAATATAAGTACTGAATTTAAAGAAAGAAAAACTATTTTGGGAGAAAGAAAAGAGACAAGAGAGTGAGGCCTAGTATACAAAAGTCCTGGGTTCAAGTCCCAGTGTTAGAGGAATTTTTCTCCTGCAATATTCTCTAGTATTCATGTTTTATTAGCAAACCTTGATTTTAGGGCACTAAAAATTATGTTTACGCTTGTAAATTAATATATTAAAGCATTTAACTAGAACAGTAGACAGATACGATTATACTTATTTCTAATAAACAAAAATTAACATTTTCCACTAATAAACACATTTCATACTTAACAGTGTCCCACATTAATATATGTAGTTCTTTTATTAATATTTCATTAGTTCCCATAATTAATTAATTTATAAAATACGTTCGTTTTGAATCTGCTTGCTATATAATAGATTTGAAGTTAACCTATTTAGTTTACAGTATTACAATTTGAAATACCGTTTTAGTATATTGCGATACAATTGCCGTAAGCGGTGCATACGGATCGAGGAAAGAGTTTGAAAAAACGAGGCGCTTGCATACTTTTTTTTTTTGCACGATGAATATTTATATCAATTTATTTATATTAATTGAGATATTAGCTGAAAATATTACGTATATACACTATTGAAGATGGATGTTATATTTTAGAAAGTGATTCGCATATGTTGGTTGTTATAGGGACCGAATATTTGTCCTGTTAAAGTCGCCTTGGTTCCGGTCTCCCATAAAGGCTTGTATTATGGTGATTTTACTTACGGCACTTGTGCTTTTTGTAATTTTTACCGCACGGAGATTTCTTTTGTTTTCATAGCAACCAGATTGCGTGCGGGAATGTCAAGTTACGATCCACGGCAACAATATTCGTAAGTACCGCTAATTAGTTACGTCGTTCAAAAAAGAATTAATCACGTTTGAAATATTTTAGTTCATATTGATACCAGTAAAATATGAGAATGTGTTAGACCTATAATAATGTATTAATTTTGTGATTATTATTATTATTATTATTATTATTATTATTATTATTATTATTAAAAAGAAAAAGAACAAAGTTAAGTTACACATGTTTTACAATTTTATTGTACAACCGGTTCTTTACATCTGTGCACATCATAATCCATACGTTCCTTATAAATTACTCATATTCGTTAAAAAATCACCCCCATGAACCCCGCCAATACGATTAAAAACTTCACATGAGCAAGCTGAATCAACAAATGAGGTACCTCAGAAAAAAGCAAGCCGCTGCTACCAACAGAGAGCCGCGGCTTAGTTTTATTTATACCAAATCCCAAGCAGTGGCTAAGCTGTCAAGGTCGTTGAGCAACGGCTAGGCATCCGGCTGAGTTTTTATTTATACCAAACCAAGCAGCTGCTAGGAATTAGTGAGTTTTGAGCCACTGCTTGGTTTTATTTATATCACCCATTGACTCCATTTTTGTCCTTCTTGTGACTAGCATTGGCATCATCTTGGTAGCATTGAAATTAAGCTTGTTAGTATTCCCCAGAGATTTATTATTTCAAGTCCTTCATTTATTGTCATCTGCAAGTGCTGAATTGTGTTTGACTTTGTTAGTAGAAGCGCATCATCAGTATAAGGGAGTTTTTACTGGAGTAAATCGTCATGCAGGGTGCAGCAGAAAGAACACCCCGATTTGAGAGAGAGATATCTATGTGGTGGGTGTAGGTAGAGGGGCGGGTGAATATTGCCAAAAAGCAACTTAGGTGCCATTTTAGTTTAGACCATGGCTTGGTCAGGAGTGCATCGTGCTTATACCGTAGAGCAGTTTATTGAAAATGGCAAAACGCCAACAGCAATGCAGCGCAAGAACGCAGCATGCCTTTCGTGTACATTTCGGGCTCCAAAGACGGGACATCTGAAAGCCAAGGTGTACCAACATCGTCCCCAAACTTTGGAAGCTCTTAAGGAGGCAATCCTACAGGAATTTGCTGCTGTTCTGCCCAAAATGACAATGAGAGTCATGGACAGCTACCGGGAGAGGCTGAGTCAGTATATAAAGAATGGTGGCCGCCTCTTGAATGATGTTCTCTTCAAAACACGTTGATGTAAATGGCATCAGGGTGTCCTTTCGAAGAATTACATAAGTTTTTTCATATTTTACTGAGTTTGGATATATTTGCCTTCTGTAAATCGAGGCATTCTTTCTGCCGCACCCTGTACAATATCACCGAAAATTCTGGACTACAGATTGAGCCCTATTGACAACCACGAATAGTTTACTTTATAATATTCCATCATTGATGGTAAGCTGACTTGAGTGCTCTTCAAAATAATTTTTAACAATTCTGTATAAGTTCCTGGGGCAACTTTTATACTTTAGTTGTTATAAAATCTTTGGCCACCAAGCATGGTCAATGGCACCCGAAATGTCCAATGAGACTAAGATCCCAAGTTGTTTTTCGGAATACACTCCATGAATCCAGTCAACAACTTTGCACACTGCTAATTCAGTGGATTTCCTCAGCATGAAACCGAACTGAAGATCACTAAGTAGGTTATTACTTTGCAGATGGTACATGATTCAATCTGTAATAAGTTTTTCTAGTCACTTTCCCATCGCTGATAGTAAAGTCATAGGCCGATAGGAGGAAACAGCAAAATTAACCTACTGCTATTATTAGATTATCACTATAGCTAATTTCCAGCAGTCAGGAAACACACCAAGCTCCAAGCATTTATTAAAATATTCGTTATTAGTGAAGGGCTTGACATGTGAACATTTTTAATAATGTTTGCAGAAATACCATTGAGACTTGGAGCTTTGAGGTCATTTTGTTTCATGATGATCCGTTCTACTTCGGAAAAAGTGAAGTAACAGTTGACTGCAGTGGCTGGTTCAACACTTGTTTCTGCACGTAAAAGTTTTTGAGAGTAACTATCCACTGTGTCATTGGCAATATCCTTTGCATTCGTTGTGTATCCACTTTCGGTCTCAATAGTTGTTATTACTTTCTCGCACTCCTTAACTAATTAGTGGTATTTACGAATGTTGTTGCCGTGGATCGTAAGTTGACATTCCCGCGTAGCAATCTTGTTGCTATGTGCAGTAAGAGTTTCCGTGCTGTTATGAATTTACTCACGCCACACCTCATAATGCAAGCCTTTATGGACAAGGCCCCCAGGACAAATATTTGGTTCGCATAACAAGAAACACATGCGAATCACTTTCTGAAAGAAACATCTATCTTCAAAAATGTATATACATAATATTTTCAGGTAATATCACAATTAATATAAATAAATTGATATAAATAATCATCGTGCAAAAAATAGCATGCAATACTCATGCCATAAGCGCATAATGGATCTCACCTCGTTTTTTCAAACTCTTTCCTCGATCCGTAAGCACCACTTACGGCACTTGCATCGCAATAAACTATATTGTGATTCTGTGGTTTTCTACAATATTTACACACAATTCCCCAAGGGTTTGTTTGTGCAGAATAGAACTTCTTCCAACTGTTTCCTTTGGCTTGACAGATCATGTGCCTATATTCAGATTTTAGCTTATTGTAAGTTTCTTCATACTTTGCATGGAGAAGACCACATCTCGCACGCTTGAGTCTGTGCTCACTAGCGAGTACCCTTTTTCTCATTAGTGTGAGCTCAGTGCTCCACCAGTAATTTTTTAATGGTTTCTGCAAAGTTTTGGGAGATTTTCACAAAGTTGTATAGTATCCATAAACTTTTATGCGAAATCGTTCAACTTTTCGGGAGTGTTAACAGTTTTTAGTTGTTCGGATATAGTACTGAGTTTTCGAGTAGCTGAGCTCAGGAATTGGTTCCAAAAAACATTTTTCGTTCTATATTTCCTTGTAAATATGTGCCATCGTTATTGTCATACGTGTTTACGACTGAACTTATTTTAATCACAATCAGACTGTTATCAGACAGTCGCTCACAGACCATTCAGTAATGAAAAGAAGTAGACTGGAATTGCTTATGCTAAGATCTATGAAGCTGGTTGTGTCTTAATTACCATTATAGACAAGTTACATACGACTCTTGTTTGACCATAATTAAGGGGAGATGGTAGTGTAAAAAAAAATTAATTTCTTTTTCTTTGGCTCATGTAATAGAGCAAATTTTTCCGAACATTTTGATATATAGGTCTTATATGTTGCGTTATTATTAATAGTTCTGGAGCTTTCTAAATTGGATAAAAAAAACTTAAGGTTAACACATGCATGTCATTTTCTTTTAGGTCTCCTGTAAAATTACATTTTTTGTACTTCAGGTACCATTTTCTGAAAAGCTATTCATGCCAAAATAATTAAACTTTCAGGAATTCATTATAGATGGATGGCAAATCTCCCTTAGCAGAATTATGGGAAAAGTCTTGACTATACAGAATTTTCAACCATTTATATTAAAAAAAAGTTTTTCTTTTCTTTCTTTCTTTTTTAGTCATGCAGTTTTTATGCAGTAATATTGTACATATTAGACTGATTGTGCTAGGGTAAATAGTAGTGCCTATTGTAAGTTCCCAAAGTTTCACAAAAATCTAGGCTACAGAAATTGAATAAAGTGTTCCTATGTCAAGGGAAGTAACTGTAAAACTAAATTATCACCTATGTGTTAAAAAATTGTTTCCTACCAAACTGTGATTTCTAGAAGAACCATTCTCTTCTTATTTTAAACTACAGAGTGCACTTGCAAAGCATAAAAAAATTCGACAAAATCTGACTGTTAACACCTGGGTTATGGCTTCTTGAACATACGCTATATTTTCTATCATTTTGCTAGCGGTAACTACCATCTCCCCATAATTAAATGCCTAAGACTCGAGACTTTACATTCACTCAAACAAACGGAGATGCACAATCAGCTGCACTTGTAGTTCTTGTCTTCTGCGACATATATATACATTTATACATATTGTAGAAGGTGTAATTTATTAAACATTCCTTGAGAGATCTTTTGAAAGATTTGCATTTCTTTTATACACAAGAATTTTATGTTTGTTGGAAGGTTATTGTATAACTGTATTGCAGAATAATAAGCACCCTTCTGAAATAGTTTTCATGAATTAGATGGTCTATGTATATCATCTACATTGCAATTAGTTTGAAATTGATCAATATTATCTGCCATATAACACATTACTAAGTATATATACTCCCCTGTGAGAGTGAGGACTTTTAATTTTTCAAATAGCTGTTTACAAGATTATCTCTTTTTCTTCCACATATTATTCTTATTGCTCATTTTCTAAACTAAGTATTTTGTCCCTATGGGAAGCGTTGGCCAGAGTATGATTCTGTACCTCAGTACAGAGTGAAAATATGCCAAATATGCCTTGAGAAACTCATTCTGTTGTAATATATAATTCAAAATTCTGATACACGCTGAACTCAGTTTTGGACTTACATTTCAATGTGTGTCTTCCAGTCAAGATTTTGGTCAATTTGTAGTCCTAAGAATTTTATGTGACATAATTTCTTCTAATTCATGTGGTTAATTTGTGTTTGGTAATTAATTATAAGGTTTTTGATACATGTGTGTTTTGTTCTAAATTGAATAAAGTGAGTCTTTTTAATATTAAGTGTTATTTTATTAGCTAGAAACCATGTAATTAATTTGTGAAAAGCTATACTTGATAAATCTTCTTGTGATTTTCCTGTTACAAATACACTAGTATCATCTACAAAAAAGAAGTACCTTTGATTTGTCACTTAAGTTATATGGCAAGTCATTGATGAAAATTAAAAAGAGCAAAGGTCCTAGTATCGATCCCTGAGATACTCCAGTTTTTACAACTCCTAAGTTAGATTCATTTCTATTTATTATCATCTTTTGAGTTCTATCCTACAGGTATGATTTGAACCAAATTAGTGTTAAATTCTCCAACCTATAATGATCCAATTTTTAAGTAAAATTTATGATTCATATAGTCCAATGCTTCAGCTAAGTCACAGAAAATTCCCGGAGCATATTTATTTTTATCTAATGCTTCCAATATTTCTGTAGTAAGTTAAAACTTAGCATTCTCAGTGGACATGCCACTTCTAAATCCAAATTGAGATTATGTAAGAATGTTATTCAAATTAAGATAGTGTATTATGCGGTTGTACATAACTTCTTAAAAAAACTTTTGAAAATGAGGTTTAGAGTGACATAGGTCTATGATTTAATGCCTTTTTTAATGAGGGGCTAAACAATAGCATGCTTCAGTCCTTCTGGAAATATTCCACTTTCTAACAAACAATGACATACATGACTGAGAGATTTACTTAGTTCACATAAGCAACTTTTCAATATTCTCCTTTTTCCCCCGTTCCTTCCTCTCCTCTCACCTCCTCTTCACAATACCTATCTTTTCGAGACCTATTCCTAAGCGTAAATTTTGGATCGACCCGGATTTGAACTCAATACTCCTAGCACTGTAGCTAGGAGCCTTAACCATTACAACTTGATTACATGTTGAACAGTGAAGGAAGCTCTGTTATATTTGAGTTATGAGATGAGTTTTAATGCAAGAATCAGCTTTTATTATTTTGAGATATTTTGTTAGTTATAAAAAGAGGAATGTTGATGCAAGGGAATTTTTCTAAATCAATTAAGCCGTGTTTTACGTTTTAAATAATTGTAAAATATTATGTATGCTGCAAGAGTATTTTTTTATTACGAAATATTTTGTTATTTATAACTGTGAAATGATAGAGAAGTAGCAGCTCCGATCATGGAAACCACCATTAATGGCCGTGAGTGTCTTCATGCTGACCACATGCCCCCCAATCCTTCTGTCTGCCTATGGTAGATGACGCAGCGGTCGGGTGGTAGGTCTTGTCCCTTCTGGGATGTTAGCGCCACGGAGTTAGTTATATTGGAGTTGAACCACTTTGCAGAGTCTTCAAGAAGCTCCTCCGCTGAGCTCTAGGCTTGAGCATGATCACTCGCTCTGGCAATCAGAGTTGTCACCATAAAGAATTACTTTACCAGATAGTTTGTAGTACAGATCATTGGTCGAGACAAACAAAAATGTTCCAATAAGGGAGTCCTGGGGAATGTATATGTACCACCATTTGACTCAACAATCTGGTACCGGTACCTGTCTCTGAAGTAGTAGGAGCTGAGCATCGTGAGTGGACCAGTCCCCAGCCCAAATCTACCAAGTTTCGTAAGCAAAATGTCATGAGAAATACAATCGAATGCTCGAGAAAGGTCACAGAACTTAATAGAGGTGCACTGCTTCAATTCGGAAAATTCCAGCACGGTTTCCAGGAGGGATTCCACAGCAGAGGTGGTAGACCTTCCTTTCCTGAAGCCTAATTGAGTTGGAACAAAGAGCTAATTTCTCTCAAAATGCTCAAGCGTTGCAGTTTCAAAGATCTTACCCAGCACAGGAATCAACTATATTAGTTCTATAGTTACTGACATCTTCAAGGGAACCCTTCTTAAAAATAGGCACAGTTTTTAATTTCATTCTCGTGTACAACTTTAGTGTTGTGTGTTAAAATAGTTGAATTGAAATACTTTCTATAATGCACTTTATTTACCTTGGAAAACTTCTGGACGGCCGTTCCGCAGGAGGTGTTCCTGCATCATCAGCAGAGTGGCAACTGAGGTCTACTGGAGAAGGTGCTTGTGAGGGTGTCATTCAAAAAACTGAAATACATACAGAACAAACAACACTCTGAAAAAACCTCTTACAAACAAACACACACAGACAAATATAATTCAACAGGTATATACAAGCTCAAACGCCAAGACTGCCCTGGTTTCTACATAGGCCAAACAGGCAGATCATTTCGAACCAGATACAAAGAACACATCAATGCTATTCACCAAGCACAGAAAAAAACAAATTTCGCAGAACACATCATCACAACAGACCACAACTATGAAAACATAAACACAGACATGGAAATACTACACATTACAGACAAAAGCAAGAAATTAAACACACTAGAACAATTCGAAATCTACAAACACACAAAATCACACTCAACATTGGTTTTAAATTTAAACAACCAACTCAATTTTCAGATCACACACGCTACTTGACACAATAAGACATACAGACAGTCAAAACAAAATCCCCACCACCTACCCCCACCTCAACTATACCCACAGACACCTGCTCCAGAGTCTCAGTTGGCACTCTGCTGATGATGCAGGAACACCACCTGCGAAACGGCCGTCCAGAAGTTTACCAAGGTAAATAAAGTTCGTTATAGAAAGTAGATATAGATATCACGTCCTGTAGATCCTGTGTTAACGGGGCTCAAGGATATAGAACACGTCGGATCAAAAAAAATACATGCATGTTATAACAATAATATACAGAAACTACATGCTGCCAAATTTTTCCAAGCTGAAAATATTCCTCCCAATTGTAGAAGGTGTGAGATTAAAAATTCCTTGACAGATGTTTTGAAATGCTTGCTTTTTCTTTGAAAGCATAATAATTTAATGTTGTTTAGAAGCGTGTTATATATCTGTATTGCAGAATAATAAGCACCCTTTTGAAAAAGTATGACGAGTTAGTTCGTCTTTGTAGACCATCCATGTTTCTGGTAGTATGTCCATGTACAGTCGGTAAAAAAAAAAAAAACGTTGGGCGGTATTTGATAAAGTATCACGAACGAGCATATGCGCATGTACAGGAAGACATAAGGTTAGGTTCACACCTGCCTATTGTTTGTCCATGTATTTTCTTGATTATTTAGTCAGTTTTGTTCCAAAACAAACGTATAGAAGGGTGTGGCTATATGCTTCACAGCCGCCATATTCTTGCATAGAAGTTCTTATAATAATAATAATAATAATGAATAAATTCGCGAGGAATATGTATATTCAAGGAGCATTTTTTAAAGATTTTATTTTATAATACCGGTACTTGTAGTGCAAAATCAATAACTTACGTCCAACTTCTGCAACCAATCTAGTATCGAAATACGCCGCCGGCCAGATCCACGTTTCCTATGAAAACTTCCGGATGCATTATAGTGAAGTACCCACCTCTGAGCTGCTGTTAAGAAATATGGAACCTTCTCGCTGGTTCAGAGGCCGAAAAATGCAGGTCAACTACAGCCCTAACTGCATTTTCTTTCAAGCTAGCATTTGTAGGCCTATGTGGCGAGATGACACAAAACAAAATTAATTATGTCAATACATTAAGTTGAATATCGTGTGTTGTGCTTTCCGCGTTGTTCCATTTTTTCCCTCATTTTTCATTTTTTCCCTCCTGTCGCATGGCGTCATATGTTCCGAGAATGACCTGTATTTTATGTTTTTTATGGGAAACTTGTGAACTAATTCGTTAAGACTTTAATTTTAACTGCATACGAGTCCCGACGTCTTTTATTTGACCGACTGTACACTACAATAAGTTTGTAATTCAATATTATTACTATATAACACAGAGTATATATACTCCCCTGTAAGAGTGAGGGCTTTTAATTTTTCAAATAGTGGTTTAAAAGATTCCCTTTTTTTCTTTCCACATATTATTCTTATTGCCCGTTTTTGTAATCTAAATATTTTCTCCCTATGGGAAGAGTTGAACAGAATATGATTCCGTACCTCATTACCGAGTGAAAATATGCCAAATATACCATAGGTAATGCATCCTGTTGTAATATATTGTTCAAAATTCGCAAAGCAAAACACGCTGAACTCAGTTTTGAACTTATCATTTCTATGTTTGTCTTCCAGTCAAGATTTTGGTCAATTTGTTTGTGAACGGTATATTCCGTTACAAGAGGAGCAAAAGGATAGATAGGGATGTTAGTAAAATCTCTAGTAACTCGGAGGACCAGTCTGCTTGAAGGGGCAGACACCCAATGTAGAGCGAGTGGACTTATAAATCTCAGGTTGCTGGAATACAGGGATCCTCGGAGTGTAATGTTGGAAAACAAACCTTATTCATGTAATAAACTATGGAACTTTATTCTCACAACATATAGGTAAATAATGCACTTGAAGAACGAATAGGAACACTGAAGCAAGATATATAATGAATCTGAGATAGGTGCACTTGCACTGCACAATGGAATGTGAGTTGGCGGGAACTTGGTACACACGTGGCGATAATTTCTCATTAATTATGCCAGCAATAAGTTATACATGACACTGATCGTAAGGATCGCTGTATTACGTCTAATATGATATAACACTGAACATTTGACTATAATGCACTTTATAGCCGAACTATTGTGCCCGCTTGGGTTGCACAACGTTGCCGAACTGATACACGAACTTTTAGAATAATCTAAGAAGCCGATAATGATGAATCTACTGTAATTAGTGTAGATTAAATACTAGCACACGATAATACTTGTAACTAGAAGTATTATGTCTTTATTCGCGAATTAATAGAAAACCTCTGTTTCTATTGTCTGCTCTTTGGCGCGAATATAGAGAGCGATCCAGCGCGTCTGTCTCGTGAGGATGCAGGAAACTAACTGTGTTCTAACTAGCGATGAGTCGTTCACGAACTAACTAGTTCATTTGAACGACTCGCTCAAATGTGCGCACACTAGTTAGTTCAAAATTTTTGAACTAGTTAGTTCGCGTGCGGTTTGTATGTGCTGGCACGATTGTGCTCCAGAATTGTGCTGTGTGCTGTTGCACCAGCCAGCTGACAGCATTTGGAGGAACGAGGAAGTAGCAGTAAAACAATGACAGCTTTGTTTGAGCGGCGGGCAAGGGGGGGGGGAATAGTACAGAATATAGGAAGAGATTCAGTCTTCCACTACAGTAGGGGAAGGGGGATATTATGCATTAGGCCTATAGAACTTACCTCTTGAAAACCTATTCCTTTTCCTTGAGCCCTTTGCGCGCAACATTCAATGTCCAGCGGGGAAAAAAATTAAACTAAAACTTTATAACGAAACTCGGCATATCCCAATTATAAGGTAATTAAAATTGAAAAGAAAACTTAAGGAAAACACACATCAGATAACTGTTTCACAAAACCACTGAACCATTGAAAGGTGTTGTGAAAGCAATATAAATTTTAATTACCATGCAACATACATATTTAGTAGTAATTTAATCATGCTCATAAGGTTCTATGACTATATTTAATAAAGAGAGGTTGGCAGAGTACATTATTTATCTTAGGAAACCACAGCGAAGTTTTCTCTCCTAACCATCTGCAAAATGTTTATTTTAGATACGAGGGTGCGAAGAAGATACTGAGTGGGAAGTTCCACATAATGAATGAAGTAGAACAGAATACATTACCCTGCCACCTATTGAGGCGTTTGAAAACTTCTAGAGACAAGTAGCATACGCATACGCTGTACAAAAGAGCGTGCTGTGCTGATACGAAATTGAGCTGTGAAGTTACTTTGAACTAGCTAGTTCAAAGTAACTAGCTAGTACATTTGAACAAAATGAACTAGCTAGTTCATTCGAACGACTCTAGTTAGTGTGCGGGAGCGAAAACGAACTACATTGCCCATCGCTAGTTCTAACATGACGCCGTGATGTCACGATGCCTCTAAAGCTGCACCTGCAGAAGAGGGGAATCACAGAAACAGGCGGACTCAAACTAATATCAATGCGCTGAGATTGCTGTTTCAGCAATAATATATTGAGCGGAACATTTGAATATACACTATTACTAGACACGTAGAAAAATGCTAGTAGAACCTATAGCTTTCCCCAACACAATTTGTAGTCCTAAAAATTTTAAATTGCTAATTTCTTTTATGATTTGTGTTTGATAATTAATTTAAAGATTTGAGATACATCTGTTTTTTGTCCCAAATTGTATAAAGAGGTTCTTATCAATATTATTAGCTAGAAACCCTATGTGTGTGAAAAGGCTTTGTAGCTATTCTTGATAAATGTTCTTGTGACGTTCCTGTTACAAGTACACGATATAGTAGGTGATTCGTCACTTAAGTTATAGGGCAAGTCATTAATTAAAATTAAAAAGATCAAATGTGGGAAAATACCCTCACAGAAGTCTAGGTGCCATGATCAAGATTATTCTTTTCAGAAAGTCAGTAGACATATCGTACACATCTGTACTTTTTGTTGCTTTTAAGCTTAGCGAACTTACCGCCTGTGTTTAAAAAAGAAAAATGAAATTGAGCTCTCAGTAAACATCGGCCCAATGGAGATGGGTTTTATTATCTGTGTGAGTGGGGGGGATAACCCTATGTATATTATGTGTTACGGACTGAAACCGCCATCGCCAAGACCTCACTCAACACATTGCAGTGAGAGACCTAGTTGACTGTGCAGAAGCTGTTGTATTTACACGAGTCACTGCCCCTCCAATAATACTTAACCTACGTCTTCCTGTGAGATGGAATATGGCGACAGTATCCTAGATCCTGTAATTATGAATGCAATTACAATACACATTTTAGTATATACCATTATTATTAACACAGTAGCAATTCATTAAGCGAACGCCGTGTGGTTAATGTAAGTTGCGTATGATACAGAATGGAGCCTGTACTTAAATCTGAATATTCTGAAGAGAGTCCTGTAACGCAACCAAAGAGTGAACCTATCCCAATAACATTTCCTTCAATACAGACAGAAGAAGTCAAAAGTGAGGCTGCAGATTACACTGATTCTACAGCATACAGCACCATACACAACTTAGAACAGATTACAGGAGTTTCTCAAGAAAATAATGTAGAAGACGATCCGCTAATGCAATCACAATCACCTGCTGTTTATACAAGCTCATCCTCTGCTGGAAACAGTAAACAGCTAATTTGTACTCCAGACAAACCTTTCTCGTGTGATATATGTACCAAGAAATATTCACATAGAGGGGATCTCAAAAGACATCAGCTAACTCACACTGGACATAAGCCATTTAAGTGTGATATATGTACCAGGAAATTTTTCCAAAAACGAGATCTCAAAAGACATCAGTTAACTCACACTGGACATAAGCCATTTACCTGTGAGATGTGTAGCAAGAAATTTTCACATAGAGGTAATCTCAAAGGACATATGCTCATTCATACTGGACATAAACCATTTACGTGTGATATATGTAGCAAGAAGTTTTCCCGAAAAGATAATATCGAAACGCATTTGCTCACTCACACTGGAGATAAACCATTCTCTTGCAAAACATGTACTAAGAAATTTTCCCGAAGCGGGCATCTCAAAAGTCATCTCCTCATTCACACTGGACATAAACCATTTACATGTGATATATGCACCAAGAAATTTTTGCTAAAACGAGATCTCGGAAGACATCAGCTAACTCACACTGGACATAAACCATTTTCGTGTGATGTATGTACCAAGAAATTTTCCCTAAAACAAGATCTCAGATCACATCAGCTAACTCACACTGGACATAAGCCATTAATGTGTGATATATGTAGCAAGAAATTTTCTCGAAAGGGATGTCTCAAAGAACATCTGCTTATTCACATTGGACAGAAAACATTTACTTGTGATATATGTAGCAAGAAATTTTTCCAAAAACGAGATCTCAAAAGCCATCAGCTAACTCACACTGGACAGAAGCCATTTGCATGTGAAATATGTACCAAGAAGTTTTCACACAAAGGGGATCTCAAAAGACATCAACGCATTCACTCTGGACTTAAACCATTTACTTGTGATATATGTACCAAGAAATTTTCCGAAAGGGGGAATCTCAAAACACATATGCTCATTCACACTGGACATAAACCATTTACGTGTGATATATGTGCCAAGAAATTTTCCCAAAAAGTGGTTCTCAAGAGACACATGCTCACTCATGAGAGGAACAACCTTTCCTAATGTAATGTGTGCATTGATTCTTTGCCTTGGAAAGTGTGAAACTTCTGATTGCAAACCCGAGAGGAAATGCTGTACTTGATAAATGAAGAGTGTAACCCAAATACCTGCTAAGTGCCAAAAAGTTCTTTAGGAGTTACAGTAAAAAATGTATTCCTAAATGCATGAGGGACATAGCAGAGCTTCCATCTTTTGATCAGTCTTTGAACCAAACAAAAAACTGTGTCACATTGCCGTGTCTTGAGTCAATTGGCAATGACATATAGATGGGTTTTGGTGCAAAAACTCATTTTATACAAAAATGGCACTTAGCAGCTATTTGGGTTACACTCTTCAAATGTTCTTGTGACTTTCTTGTTACAAATACATTAATATCATCTTCAAGAAACAATGTCTTTAATTTGTCACTTAAGTTATATGGCAAGTTATTGACGAAAAAATAAAGCGCCAAGGTCCTAGTATCAATCCCTGAGGTACTTCATTTTTATCAACTTCCATGTTAGATTCATTTCCATTTGTTATTACCTTTTGAGTTCTGTCAGACAGATGATTTCAACAATTTATGTGTTAAATTATGCTGCAACCTGTAATGATCCAATTTTACTTTCTCGCATATACGTAGTATAGAGAAAGTATTGTGATTGTGACAAAAAATCAAAATCGAGATAACACCGGGAAAGCATGTTTCAAGACGCCTGTCCATCTCTCCGTCAGTCTGTGGACAAGCACAGCGGATAAACCGTCCATTGTATTTATTTCATTTTTTGAATCAAGGACTTTTTCGAAATTTTATCGAACCGCCCAGAATTTTGGTTTTATAACTGAAATATTAAGGGGACTTTTCATGAAAACTCTTTGAAAAATTGGCTCTAACGATTTTAATAAAAATTTAAAATTGGAAACTCTTATATATGACTAATAATATGGTTATATCCGTTTCTCTGCAAAAATGACTTAGGGGGTATTTTGCTCATATCAATTTTCAAATTTTCTAGATTATCTCCCATTACTATAGGCGATACACGGAAACCTACCACATTAAAGTTGTAGAGAAAATTAAAAAGAACATTTTTTGTTAAATACATTTCTTTATAAAATTAATAGGTACCAAGATAAAAACGAAATAACATGACTTAAATGTGAATTTCAGAACATAGATTTTGATTAAAATATGAATATTCTTTTGTTGCCCATAGTAATGAGAATATTATAATCTAGATATTGTTGTGACATATAGTCAAGTTCACCACAGTCGTAATGAGCACACCAAAATCAATTAGAGAGAGGTGGTATAGGGTAATACGGAAGAAGTCCTAGGTTCAAATCAAATCTCGTGGCCACCCAAATTTACCAGTAGGCTCTTGTAATACCTCATTCGTGCAGCATTTGCTTCTATTGTTCGGCTATATCTCAATATATCTTGCATTTTTGCCTTTGAGATTGAGGAAACCATGCCACCCCAAGTTATTATTGTTATTATCAGGGCCCGGATTCTAATGACATGTCATCTTTCTATTGATGCTTCATAGACATTGCCAATTTTAAATAAATCATAATCATGGCCTCTAGATTATAGAAATACATTTTATTAGGTCATTATTTTGTCATTTTCGTGTTATTTGCTTCCTTATTTAGTCATTTTCATGTATTTACATTGACTATTAACTTTCGTCGGTAGCGGTGCTGTTTTTGAAGTGTTGTTTGTTTAATGCAAGAACGAAAAATTCGGCGTTCAAGTGTTGTCATGTCTCAGTCGGAAATGAGAATCAAAGAATTGCCAAAATTTTGTATTATATTACTATTGTTACCGGTATTAGATTGACTTATCACTTTCTTGGATTTGAGAGTGCAAACTACTGTTTACCCTCAATTAAACAACAATATAATCCGGCAGACCACAAAAGGATGTGCCGAATTTTGACTCTCCAGTGCTTCGGTGCCAGTATAAATTTCCGTGTGAAAAGAACATTACAGTTATTTACAGCTTTTACAATTATGCACAAACTAGTCTATAGCTTTGTTTGTACAATAATAATTTTTTATAAATAAAATATCAGTTTTTAGGTCATTTTTAATAATCATTAAGTCATTTTCTTTAAAATTTAGGGTCATTATATAGGTCATTTTTCAAAGAATTTTAGGTCATCAAAATCCGGGCCCTGGTTATTAATATTATTATTTCATGTAAAAGCGTTGAATATAAAGATTTGACCCTGATGCTTTCCGTTCTAGATATTTATTAGTTTTCTGAAAATGCAAAAAATAAAATTTAATTGAACCCATAATTTACTTTTCTCTGTCCTAGCCTTTAACGCGTATATTCGAGAAAGTTTGTGCAACATATTTTTGCACCATTTATTTTAAGTAAAATTTCATAATTTGTAGAGTCATACACTTTAGCTAAGTCACATAATTTGATGGTAGGTTTATGTCGCATGCTGCAGTCCTCCAAGAAATATTCCACTTTCTAGACTTAGGTGGGAGGACGATATTAGGATAGATTTAAGGGAAGTTGGGTTTGCGAGGGAAGATTGGATAGAGTTAGCACAGAATAGTGTTGAATGGTGGGCTCAGGCATAGGCGTAGCGAGGGGGGGGTTTTGGGGGTTTGAACCCCCCCCCTATTGATTAAAAAAGGGAAAATTGTATAATTTTTTTAAGTCTGCCCATAAATTGCTTAATACAAGTATAAAGCGTGGGAAGCTTAAAACTAGTTATTTTGCATCTTAATTTTTAAAATTTTCCGGGGGAGGGCCCCCGGACCGCCCTCTCCTTCCATACTCGCCAGACCCCGCGGATGTTATAACCCCCCCCCCATATGGTCGGCCTGGTTACGCCTATGAGCTCAGATATGTGCGGCAATGAACCTTTGTGTTCCATGATCATATAATATTCCTTTAGCCATTGAGTAAGTAAGTACCATGCTTCAGCAGCGTCGCCAGGAATTTTACTAAGGGGGGGCAAAATCAATTTCGGACCTCAATTTCAAATGATTAGGCTAAACACATTAATATTCACTTAGTTAACCGGATCGTTATTTTGAACCCAAGCTGAAATCGACGAGGCTACAAAGTTTTTTAAGTTAACAGAATATACTCTTTTGAGCAATGGCCTTCGTGAGATATTATTATAAATACATATTATAGTTATAATTAGTTAATACTTGCTAAACTCATTGTAAAGTAATTCTATTTTTTTTATTCCCCATGCTACAACTGTAGGTTGACAAAGAGTACCACAAATAAATGAATCCATAAGGCAATCCAGGGGGGGGCAGTTGCCCCCCCATGCCGACGCCCATGCCATGCTTATATATACTTGAAACATTACTCTTCATCCACAAGAATAACACTGAATTTCGTCTAAACTCTGAGATACATAATCATCACACAAGAACATTTAATAACTTACATTTGGGCAGCCATAGACTTACCAAAAGCTTACTTAGCATATCTCACACAGGAATTCTCATGTACAATAAACTGCCACCAGAAATAACAAAATCCAACATCAAAACTTTCAAGGGAAAACTAAAAGATATACTCCTGAATGGCAAGTTCCTTAGTATTAAAGATTACTTAAACTCAACATTTTAACTAAAACAACTCTATTCATAGTCTCGACTAGTCAATGTAAGCAAGCTAAATCCTGTAGTAATTAATCATTTTCATTGTAATCATCTATGTTTTATTCATTTGTTTTTATTGTAATCATCTATGTTTTATTCATTTGTATTGTAGGGCCTATTGTATTGTAATCATCTATATTTTATTCATTTGCATTGTTTTGTATTGTATTTTGTTGTCCACTTATTGTATAACTCCATCAAATTGTGTCCCATATCATTTTGTAATGATCCAGAGGATGAAATAAACTAAACTAAACTAAGTACTTGAAAATTATTTTTTGTTTCTTCATCTAGGAACATGTTGTTGTTAGTTATTTTAAATTCTTATTGGAAAGTTCAGTATGAATTCTAAATTACAGCATAACTACCTAGTTGACTACCGGCATCTAATAAGCTGTCCATCAATAACATTAAAGTTAAACAAATGTACAAATTGAACAACACCAGTACTTTTACATGTAGCAAATACTAGTTTTGTTTATAACTCCAACTGTTGGCATAGTAGTGCATGATTGGCCCAGACCTATATTGAAATATGCAATATTACACAGTTATAACAATACTCTGAACATAATATACACATTTATTATTTTTGGTACTGTTACTTTTAACTCTATATCTTTTAAGTTTGTTAATAAAATGTGCTGGATCCAATAGAATGAGGCCCAACAAAGGATGATTTTCTGGATTGTATAAAAGGAACAATAAATAAAATCAGGTAAACTGATGTGAAAAAGTGCCAGTATGTTTTTATTTAATCAGTTATGATATGCAGAATACAAAAAAAAGTCAAATTGGCTGGTTTCGGGATTTGAACCATGGAACTCCAGAATGTGAGGCCAAGTCGTTACCATCTCGGCCGCCTAGGTCTTGTTGGATAAGCGCATGTAAAGCAATAGTGTTATTTGTCATAGCTAACTGTATATTAATTGCCAAAGCCTTATAAGATCACAGTAAAACAATAGGCTATGTTGTCATGATAACTGATGTGCATTTCATAAATTCTTTTGAATACGTATATTACCAAAAAATAGGCACTAAATTGAGCATTACTCCGAAACAGGTCAACCGATTTTATCCAATATCAATAGACGTCTTCCCATGGATATTATAAATGTGTATACCATGTTTCATAAAAATCCTGTAAAGCGTATTTGAGTTACCGTGTCTTTAAAATATACACTAAATTGGGTTTAACTCCAGTACCGGTCTTCCGATTTGGTCCAATATCAGTAGACCGTCTTCCCATATACATTATAAACGGGTATACAAAGTTTCAGGAAAATCCAATAAAGCATATTTGAGTTATCGCGACTTCTTATATATTAACATAAAAGGCACTAAATTGGGCATTATTCCGGTACTGGCAAACAGATTTGGTAGAATATCAATAGACGTCTTCCCATTGACATTATAAATTCGTATACAAAGTTTCATAAAAATCCGATAAAGCGTATTTGAGTTATTGCGCCTTTAAAATAGACACAAAATTGGGTTTTACTCCAGTACTGATTAACAGATTAGGTTCAAATTCAACATAGTACTTTTCATTGGCGTCATAAATGTGTATACCATGTTTGATGGAAATCCGATACAGCGTATTTGAGCTATGGTGCCTTTCTAATATAATCTATTAAGATAGTCACTACCTAGGAATAGACTTAAAATGCCATGGATTAAATTGGACCACTTCGCCACACAGGTATTAACTGGCCACGGCAACTTTGCCGCTAACTTAATCCGTTTCAATCTCACAGACGACGATCTATGCGCTTGTGAGGACAGCGAGCCAGACACCATGTATCACATGCTGTATACTTGTCCTCGATATCGAGAAGCTCGACTACTCCTCCACGAAGCCGCTAGGGCAGAAGAGGAAGCCTGGGCACCGGACCTCACGTTCTGGACGCGTAAAAACACCTTCCCAGCACTTAAAACCTTTGCAAAAACAGCACTTCTCGAAAAGTCTATAGTAAATTAACACACCAAAGTAGATGGTCATTTGGCCACTGCTCCAGTCCGAACGAGGTTTTCGAGGGGTTTCCCTCGTTCTTAGGCGAATGCCGGACTGGTGAATAATCCCCTCAAACAGATACACGCACTACAAATCTCTAGAATACATAACTACATTTCACTAAAAAAACACACACTCGGGGAGATATTGCACATAAGACCTATCCGCACTTAGGTCTATCCTGCGCCAAAATACAAAGACACAAGTAGGCCTACACAGCCCAAACATGTCACACCATCAACATCCCCTACGGATGTACATAAGGGCACAATAGGTATACACACATCACATATGGTTACCAAAATTTGGTTTAGGCTTAATTGCTTGGCACTCCGGGGGTAAGGGTGGGCACACAAAAAAAAAAAAGTCACTACCTAGGTAAATTGGGCATTACTCCGGTACCGTTGAACCAATTTGGTTCAATATCAATAGGGCTCTTCCCATGGACATTATAAATGTGTTTTCCAAGTTTCATGAAAATCCGAAAAATCGTATTTGAGTTATGGTGCATACAGACATTTTTTCGTCCCCCCCCCCACAATTTCATAAAGTACCATACTGGCACTTAATAGGTATTGCACTATAAAATGTGTTCAGATCATATACTGTAGCATTACTAATTGGTAGGGTTCAGATGTTTGTGACGTAAAAAATGGAAAATATGACCTCATAAAAGAACATATTCTAAAAAGAAATGTTCCAATTTAAAATGTTTAAGGACACTAGATTATTAAATCCTGACAATTTTACAGACAATTTACAGTTTTACTTGTAAAGAACTTCTGATCTTTTAATGTTTCCAGATACCTCTGCAAATGTGAACTGAAAATATTTTAAAAACATGTCTACTGGAATTTGTTAACAACATTGCAGTCTTTGAAGTGGTAGGTATTAAAGTTACTATGAGGGATTCATCTATCCTGGTCATTGGAATATATAGGTCACCAGTGCCTCAGTAATAGAATTTCTAAAACAATTTGAGCTAATACTAAGTAAATATGTAGTTAAGAATACAAAAATTATTATAGCAGGTGACTACAATATAGATCTAAATTATCTAGATACAAATTATAAACAGCTTAACTATATGTTCAATATATACAATATACAAGATGTAATTAAACAGCCAACACGAGTCAAAATCTTCAACCTCCTCTACTATAGATCATATCTCAACAAATATACATGATATTGATAACATTCAAGTTATTAACACACATATTTCGGATCATTTTGCTCAGAGCGTTGACTTTGCTATGCCTATATATTGTAGATTGGAAAAAGAAGTACAAATTAAACATGTAATAAACAAAGACTCTATAGCTGAACTATCATACTGACTGAAACAAGAAACGTGGGAAGATATCTTCACTACAACTTTCGTTGATGAAAAATGGGATATATTCTATAAAACTTTTAAGTATCACTTTGACATAGCATGCCCTATTAAAACTATAGCTTTTAACACTAAACACAAGGCCAATAAATTACGGCTTGATAGTAGTACGACTAACCTAAGGGAATATATGAAGGACATGTATGAACTTTATAAATCAACAAATACTGAGTATTACAAAAATAAATATAAGCAAGCAAAACAACAGTATCTAAAAGGCTTAAATCATTTAAAATGTAATACTATAAAGGAGAAATTAAATGACTGATAATATTAGTAAAACTGCTTGGAACATTGTAAATGATGCTCGAAAGGGAAAATAGATTCATAAAAATTTAGAATTAAATCTAAATGGGAAGTTAGAGACAGACCCAGCTATACTGACTAAAAAAAATTAATACTTTCTTTGTGAAAGTTGCTAAACCTACTAGAACCAATTTAGAGAATAAGTGTAACATTAAGGATAATGATGATAGGCCTACGTTCTTTATAAGCCCTACCTCAGAAACTGAAATCATAAAAATAATAAACTCCTTGTCAAATAAATATAGCAGTGGTTGGGATAACATCAGTCCTTTTATGCTAAAACACTGTAAATATGCACTTGTTAAGCCATTAGAACACTTGATAAACTTTTCTATTGTAAATGGGATCTTTCCAGAATGTTTAAAATTAAGTTTAGTTCGGCCCCTGCATAAAAAAGGAAATGAAAAGGATATAAATAATTATCGTCCTATCACACTAACATCAGGACTAGCTAAGATATTTGAAAGAATAATATGTGATAGACTTATACATTTTCTGAATCGGAAACATATAATAAATAAGCAACAACATGGTTTTAGGAAGGGTTTGTCTACCATAACAGCCCTAAATGAGTTTATCTATGAAACAGTCTCAAGAATGGAAAGTAACATAAAGATTGGTCCTGTAATATTTGACCTATCTAAGGCTTTTGGCAGTGTAGATCATAACATCTTATTACACAAATTAGCAAAATATGGAATACGTAGGTAATAATCTTATAAAAACTTATCTGGTAGGAAGAAAACAGTCAACACATATATATTACAAGTGTGATAATTTAATTATTTATGTATAGCGTAGAGCTTTATCACTGGTACTCACTACTAAATTGCGGTATTTTTACCTGTTGGAGCGCTTTCAACCGCATGGAGCGGCCATCTTCAGCAACTGACTTCCGTGGTGTTGTTGTTGTTGTTGTTGTTGGGAAGACATTTCTGGATAACTGCATCGTACAGCGCGTGCGATTTGAATTGTAACTGTTCGTTTAGGATGTTGGTGTCGTCTTGTGTGGTGTGTCTGTATATTTCATATTGTTCGAGTGTGTTGAGTGTGTGACCTTTGTGGTTAATGTGTAGGATTTCCATGTTTGTATTGATGTCTGCGTATTCGTGTCCTGTGGTTATTATATGGTTTGCATAGGCGGAGTCTGTGTTTTGTTTGAGAGCTCGTATGTGTTCTGTGTATCGTGTTTTTAAACTTCGGCCTGTTTGCCCTAATTTAATTAATAAAGTACGATCAAAATATGAAATAGTAAAATATGGAGTTCCACAGGGAACTGTTTTAGGTCCCATATTATTCATTCTGTATGTAAATGACATGTGCCAAACACATGAAACAAAAATAATTTCTTATGCAGACGACACCACACTATTATGCTGGGGAGAAGATATCAATAGTTTAATAATAAATTTGTTACATGCAGTTGAATATTTACTAGATTTTTTTTAAGGAAAACAACCTAAAATGCAATATGAGTAAAACAAAAGTAATACAGTTTTTTCAGGGAAGCAAAACATTACAAGAGAAACTAGATATTCAGATTGAGAGTTCCAAAATTGAAGAAGTATACGAATATAAATTTTTAGGAATCAATGTCGACAGTAGATTAACTTGGGCTGAGCACATAGAGCAGTGGAGACACCTGCTAGTTCTACATCCCCATTGAATCAAATAAATAAAAAAACAGTAGACGTAATGTTTTGTAGTTCATTATCAACCTACGAAACCAGAATGCGTTGTTCGTAATGCACTAACTCTTCTGCCCTCTTTGCAATAAAAAATAAAAAGTATCCACAATCCCAACATTAAAAAGTCCAACAATCCAAAATTGAAAAAATCCAATAACCAAAAATTAAAAATTAAAAAAACAAGTTTCACTTCTGTTGCATGGCGTTCCACGCACGCTTTTTTTTTCTAACTACACATATATTGATTAATAGATCGATTTTATCTTTCTTTAATTTTTTTAATATGTAGGATACCGGTATCAGATTATCTACAGTAATAATATTATTATTATTATTCAACCATTGAACAAAAACTGCGATAGGCTAATTTAGAATTAAAGTCTTATAAGATCATATTCGTTAACACAATAAATGGATGTCCTAAAACCTAATTTTTTACCACATTATAAAATCTATTCTTCGACAAATGCCGCACAGATAATGGTAAGCCGTTAAAAAACTTAACACCAATCACTGGGAAGCAGTTGGAGGTATTATTTATTCTGTTTCGATGTATGAACAGGTCATGACAGTGACTGGTAGAAAGTCAAGTCACTGTAAGGTCTGCCTCTGTAATTGCTATGAAGCAATGCATAATGTATATCTTGTACACAGTAGAATTCCTATTTGGCAAAACAATGGCCTACAGTGATAGGGGTACCTAGCGTCACACAATAATCTGACAGTCTTCTTTTGCAGTTAAAAAAAATGGTTAACCTTGTTGGAGTGACCCACAGTCATATTCCATATACGATGTGCGACTGGAAAAATGCATAATAAGTAGACTTCGGATTTTAGGTAAAAACCTATTTTAATCCTTAAGTGATATATGGACGAAAACTTGTTTCGTAAGTGACTATGCCTAAAATTGATACTTTTATAGGACCTAAAACAGCCTATTTTACGTTAGAGCCTAATATTGCATTTTTGCTTGTTTTTCTTCTAAAGTTCAAAATAAGTAAATTTTTGTTTTAAATTCTAGCATTTATTTTCAGTTCGTACTAAATTTCTAGCTCGGAATGTGCAGTACATGACATATTTCTGACGTGGTTAAAAAGTAAGGAATGTTTCGTCTTCGGTAGAAAAATTCCCAAGAAAATGTAGTGTTTTTCTCCCGACTCCCACAACCAGTTTAAAAAAAAAAAACAAAAAAGTAGTTCTCTACGTATGATATGAGTAGCTTCTGCGCGCAGGGATTAGGTTTTCACTGTTATAGTAGAAATACAGGCCCTAGTAATAGGTCTATATAAGTCTGTGTACAATAGGCCTATATTTGTGTTTTATCATGATTATTGATAAATGGTGACTTCAATAAATATAATATTCTGCATTGCAATTGAGATACTTCAGAAAATTGGCAACTTAACGATTTTATAAGAGACTATTTTACAATTTTTAAAACCTATTTTCCAATTTTTAGAGCCTATTTTAGGTACCTAAAACAGCATTTTTAGCGACCTAAAAGTCCGAAGTCTAGTAATAAGCATACTTAACAAATGCTCTGGGCATTTCCTCTTTCAATCGTCTCAACAGCAATAGAACTCTGCTAAACTTGGTACAGATAGTCTCGATGTGGTTGCTCCAGCCAAGTTGCGAGTCCAGCACAAAATCCAGCATTTAAACTGGTACAGCATTATCTAAAGACTAAAAGTTAAAGACTGTGTCTTGGCTGCATTTAGAGTTAATATATTGGAGTTGGACCGCCGGCGTGGTCTTGTGGTTAGCGTTGCTGACTACAAATCCGTTGGCCCGGGTTAAATCCCCGGTACCTCCTCGGATTTTTCTGAGGTAGGGTGGTCTGGTAGGGGTGCACTCAACCTCGTGATTCAAATTGAGGGTCTACTTGATAGAGAAGTAGCGGCGGTCATGGAGACAACCATTAACGGCCGTGGGTGTCGGCATGCTGACCACATGTCCCCCAATTCTGCCATCTGCCTATGGTAGATGACGCAGTGGTCGGGTGGTAGGCCTTGTCCCTTTTGGGATGTTAGCGCCACAGAGTTAGTTAGTTATATTGGAGTTGAACCTCTTTGCAGAGTCTTCAAGAAGCTCCTCCGCTGAACTCTAGTCTTGAGCATGGTCACTTGCTCTGGCAATAATGATAATAATAATAAATCTAATTGTCGTTAGGCCATTACAGCAATAGACAAAGTCTAATACAAATCTAAAAATAGAATTAATATAAAACTACAGCTAAATTACTAAGTTCTAAGTTACAAATAACACATATTTTAAGCTAAATTACTAAGAGTAGTGTCGTCAGCATAAAGAATTACTTTACCAGATAGTTTGTAGTACAGATCGTTGATCGAGACGAACAAAAAAGGTCCAATAAGGGAGCCCTGGGGGACACCATGGCTCACTGCATGGGGTGTAAGATGTACCACCATTCGACTCAATCTGATACCTGTCTCTCAAGTAGGAACTGAGCATCCTAAGTGGATCAGCCCCCAACCTACTTAGTTACTTAATTCATTTACTGTTATAGAGTTTTATGGTGACCTAAAATGCCTATTTGGTCCTTGGGAGCCTATTTTTACTCTTTAGTGCCTAAAATGCCTATTTTGTACTTCTAAAATAAAATTCTACTTCTGTAACTTTATAATCGTTTAATGAACATCCCTGAATGAAGAGCAGAACAGCAGAGGGTGGGTTTCTCACAGAAACTTGATTTCCCAAACAAATTATTGTCGCCATGGAATGCTGAATAGCGGGGGAGGGGAGGATTAACTCAAAAGAACAAGTAGCAGGTATGTAGTAAGAAGGGACATACTGTGTCAAGTCGCCAGTGACGGACCATCTGTTTAAATGAATATAGTTCGTGATGCCTAAAACGAATTCACCTAAGAGTTTTAAGTGAATATTAATTAATTTTGATTATGCACTATGATAAACCTACCAATTCAAAGTACCTGACTGGAGTTAAGCCTACAGAGGTTTAGGAATGGCTTGCTGAGACCACTTAAACTCCTTTTTTGTCATCCACATGCCTAATTTTTGTTTCATCCACATTCCTCATAAAGGGGTATGTGGATGACTCTCAAGTCATGTAGATGATAAATGTAGGATACTATTGTGTTTGTGGTGTCTGTGACCTGTACTTAAAATCTTAAAACTGATTAAATGAATTTCTGCTTGATTCCCCCCCCCCCACCGTAAAAACACAGTCTAGTTAAAATTACATTGATTCCGGAGTATGCACACAAATTTTCAAATTTGGTGCAAAATAAACTGAAATAAACTAAGAAAAATATGAAACCACATAAAAAAAAGCATATTGTTGCCAAAGTTAGTCATTAATGTGGCCTTATGCCATCCACATGTACACGGATGTCATTCACATGGCTTTAAAAAAAATATATATATAAACATTTAAGCTCTGCTGGTGTCTTATTATCGAGAAACCCCTGAAGTATTTTAGCAATTTTTTTGAGATTTTAAAAGTAAACTAAAAAATTTTGATTTTAGACACTCCAAATTTTCCCGTATTTGAAGAATGACCCATATACTGATTCTTTTGATCAATGGAATATAAGTTATCTAAAATATAGTCTTAATAAAATAATGTCCTTATTTCATTTATGCCTGTCATTTCACTGTGCGTGTTGTAATTGAGCAATACTGTAGTTTGTATTGATGTTTTTCTCTTGCTGGCTTACTATGCTGACTATTTTTTTTAAATTTTGTTTTTTTTTTATTTTTTTGGATTTTAAGATTTTTTAATTTTGGATATTTGGATTTTTTTACTTTGGATTATTTTTTAAAATTTGGATCTTTGAAGTTTTTATATTTTTAATTTATTTTTATTTTTAAATTTCGGATTTTTAGACTTAAAATTTTGGATTTTCGATTTTTAATTTGAATTTTTGGACTTTTTAAATTTTTATTTTTTTGGATTTTGGATATGCCTAATTATTGAGTTGCTTGTTTTCTGTGCAGTCCGTTCCGTCACACCAAACTAATTTCGCGACGATTTTGAGCATAACACTAATTTCGTGACGGTTTTGTCCGTAACGCAAGCTCTCGATTAAATCCTACCGCGGCTAAAGAAGTTTCACATAAAAACCTAATTTTTAGCAAGTAATAGGAACCAATACTTGAGAAAAATAGCAAGAGGACGTGCTTTTTCAATGTGGTTTCAGTGTGTTCGCTAGTGGATACAAAATTTCCAATAGAAAATTGTGAAAATAGACTTTATTCTAAGTTCTCGTGATAGTTTCCCATTGAATTGCGTGTAGTTCAGTGGGTGTCTTCAGGTGTGGCAAGATGGCGGCATAGCGCAAGGCTAGGCTTCACCGCCGTGACCCAGATTGCCGGGCTGTGCTCAACACCACAGACATTGCAATGAGAGACCTACTTGACTGTGCAGAAGCTGTTGTATTTACACAAGTCACTTGCCCCTCCGATAATACTTAACCTACATCTTCCAGTGAGATGGAATATGGCGACAATATCATAGAAACTGTAATATGAATGCAATTACAATACACATTTTAGGATATACCATTATTATTAATACAATATCACTTCACTAAGCGAACGCCGTGTGGTTAATGTAAGTTGTTTATGATACAGAATGGAGCCTGTACTTAAATCTGAGTATACTAAAATTGAAATTAAGGAAGAGTTCCCTGAACCTATCCCGATAACATTTGATACAATACACACGCAAGAAGTCAAAAGTGAGGCTGCAGATTACACTGATTCTACAGCATACAGCACCATACACAACTTAGAGCAGATTTCAGGACTTTCTCAAGGAAATAATGAAGAGGATCAGCTAATTAAATTACACTCAAATGCTGTATGTACAAGCGCATCCTCTGCTGGAAACAGTAAACAGCTAACTCTTACTCCAGACAAACCTTTCTCGTGTGATAAATGTACCAAGAAATATTCACATAGAGGAGATCTCAAAAGACATCAGCTAACTCACACTGGACATAAGCCATTTACCTGTGAGATATGTACCAAGAAATATTCACGTAGAGGGGATCTCAAAAGACATCAGCTAACTCACACTGGACATAAGCCATTTAAGTGTGATATATGTACCAAGAAATTTTTCCAAAAACGAGAACTCAAAAGACATCAGTTAACTCACACTGGACATAAGCCATTTACCTGTGATATATGTAGCAAGAAGTTTCCCCGAAAACATCATCTCGAAACACATTTGCTCACTCACACTGGAGATAAACCATTCTCTTGTGAAACATGTGCTAAGAAATTTTCCCAAAGCGGGCATCTCAAAAATCATCTCCTCATTCACACTGGATATAAACCATTTACATGTGATATATGCACCAAGAAATTTTCCCTAAAACAAGATCTCGGAACACATCAGCTAACTCACACTGGACATAAGCCATTAATGTGTGATATATGTAGCAAGAAATTTTCTCGAAAAGGAAGTCTCAAAGAACATCTGCTTATTCACATTGGACAGAAACCATTTACTTGTGATATATGTACCAATAAATTTTTCCAAAAACGAGATCTCAAAATACATCAGCTAACTCACACTGGACATAAACCATTTACATGTGAAATATGTACCAAGAAGTTTTTATACAAACGGGATCTCAAAAGACATCAACTCATTCACTCTGGACTTAAACCACTTACTTGTGATATATGTACCAGGACATTTTCCGAAAAGGGGAATCTCAAAACACATATGCGCATACACACTGGACATAAGCCATTCACGTGTGATATATGTAACAAGAAATTTTCCCATAGAAAGAATCTCAAACCACATCTGCTCATTCATGAGAGGAACAACCTTTCCTAGTGTAATGTGTGCATTGATTCTTTGTCTTGGAAAGTGTGAAACTTCTGGTTGCAAACCCGAGAGGAAAAGCTGTACTTGATAAATGAAGAGTGTAACCCAAATATCTGCTAAGTGCCAAAAAGTTCTTTAGGAGTTACAGTAAAAAATGTATTCCTGAATGCATGAGGGACATAGCAGAGCTTCCATCTTTTGATCAATGTTTGAACTAAACTAAATACTGTGGCACATTGCCGTGTCTTGGGTCAATTGGTAATGACATATAGATGGGTTTTGATGCAAAAACTCATTTTTTACAAAAGTGGCACTTAGCAGCTGTTTGGGTTACACTCTTCAAATCTTCTTGTGATTTTCTTGTTACAAATACATTAATATCATCTTCAAAAAACAATGTCTTTAATTTGTCACTTAAGTTATATGGCAAGTTATTGACGAAAAAATAAAGCGCCAAGGTCCTAGTATCAATCCCTGAGGTACTTCATTTTTAACAACTTCCATGTTAGATTCATTTCCATTTGTTATTACCTTTTGAGTTCTATCAGACAGATGATTTCAACAATTTAAGTGTTAAATTATGCTACCTGTAATGATGAAATTTTACTTTCTTGCATATACCTAGTATAGAGAAAGTATTGTGATTGTGACGAAAAATCAAAATCGAGATAACACCGGGAAAGTATGTTTCAAGACGCCTGTCCATCTCTCCGTCCGTCTATGGACAAGCACAGCGGATAAGCAGTCCATTGTATTTATTTCATTTTTTGAATCAAGGACTTTTTCGAAATCTTATCGAACTGCCCAGAATTTTGGTTTTATAACTGAAATATTAAGGGGACTTTTCATGAAAACTTTTTGAAAAATTGGCTCTAACGTTTTTAATGAAAATTTAAAATTGGTAACTCTTATATATGACTAATGATATGGTTATATGGTTATATCCGTTTCTCTGCAAAAATGACTTAGGGGGTATTTTGCTCATATCCATTTTCAAATTTTCTAGATTATCTCCCATTACTATTAGTCCAGTCAAATTAGATTTTTTGCTGCATTAAATCATGTGGTTCCAAATGTTTCAGGAATGTGTAGTGGGAGGTCCCGTGAAGAACGCCTAATGTTTTCCCGCCAATTTCAGGTGCCGCGGGGGGTGGGGGGGGAGGCTCAAAGGTCCCTTTTTTCAGTTATTGGCGCAAATCTCGAAAACAGTGCATCGTACAGAAAATGTTATGGTATTCGAAATTAAAGCTTATTAAATTCCCGACAAAACGGAATATTCATATTTATCTTTATATGTTACCATCTCCGAGAATGAGCCGGCGAAAATGGAAAACCTGCAGAAAAATTTGTAGCGCCTCACGTTTTTCGTCGAACTCGCCCTTCCAATTCTTTAGTTTTCCATTTTACAAGAAACTTGTAAGAAAAGAAGTTGTAGAGAATTACATGTTCCTCAAGAATATACTTACATTTGATAATTTATCTTCACGTAGTCAAAAGGTAGACCGTTTTTAAATTTCGGGTTCGATTTCGAGATTCCGCTAGTAAACTGCTCATCATTTTATTTCTGTTTTCAAGTGCTTTAATTCTCTTTATCACGTTATTTATTGTTTATGTGAACATAAATGTTATTTATTATCCATATAACTAACATATATATATATATATATACATATAATAGCTAATAATGCAAAAGTAATAAAAGAGGCTTACACAACCTAATTTCCGCTCACCCTTCCATCCTGTCACACATTTAAAGCTGTTCATACTCATATTCCTCATCGTACAACTCTTCCAAGTCCTCTTGAACGGGAGCATTGTTAGTGCAAGCACCGTGGCAATTGCCACAGACAGGTACATCTCATACCGCAGCCTGTGGCACAATGACAAAATATGGAGTTGAGCACGCTGTCAGGTGCAATAGGGGCCTTGGTCTTAATAGGAGTCAGATATCCCCATCTTCTCTTGTCCAACCCCAACGTTCAGGCTCGAGAGATTCATTTCCAAACCACTGCTGGACCTGTAGAAACACACTGCACGAGTGATGTAGAGCAGTATCTTTTGTAGGTGGCAATGAAGACAAGTTCGCTTTCATCTTGGCTGAAGATTTGATGAAGCACATGTACCTGTGGATAAAACAGAATAGAATAGAATAGAATATTTATTTATCAAACAGCATGATTCAATGAAGTTAGTACATGCAATACAAAATGAAATGTACCTGTGATGATTGAGGTCATGCTCGTTGGGTGGGGCCTGATACATCAGTAGGAACATTTGTTCCCCAGCTTCAGCAATATCTCCTGGCGTGGATGTGGAGTCGTAAAACACTTCAGCGATGTTTTTGGTTTCGTTAGGAAACCGCTGGAAATATTTAAGTATGGCTCCTTTACTTTTTCCATAAATCGCAGAAGTGGTATCGCATCCAGTGAAGCAATGGATAAACAGAATGTATGGGCTGAATGGCAAGGCCTGAAGTTGTTGGGAGGAGTACAACCTGTCTTCTGTGTTGCCTCGTCCAGGCTTCATGAAAAACACATTCGTGTCTCGTGGTGTGAGTGCCACGAGCAAGACGAGCAGGTCTATGTCTTCGCTAACTACCACCACGGTTGAATGAGAGGTATTTTCCAGTCCACACCTAACAATGCTGCAGTCAGCGTCTCCTTTGTCTATGATGACTTGAACACCTTTTGCGCCCAAGGCCTGCGCTAACATACATATCAGCTTGGTTTTGGCCCTTTAGTTGGAAAAGAAGTTTTCCTGCTGAACAGTAGCCACCATGTTCTCATCAAAGTCTATATCCACTGATGTTTTACTTGATGCCCTTCGATGTTGTTCGGCTCTTTTCGTGGAATTTGTGTCTTCGTAACCGTCAAAAACCACAGCAAAGTTGTAGCCGTAACGGTTGATCATGTAAGACACATATTGATCGCAGATGGAGGCAAACTTGGTGTTGTTGTTCCACTTTACTCTATGAAGGAGGAAGCCGCCATTGATTACCGTGAAACTGTTCTTCAAGTTGACAATTTTATTGCCCGAAGGAAAGGCATCATAGAGAGCTGACCTTTTCGTTTTCATCATGATCCCTTCGTCGAAAAGAGTCATGGGGTATGGGGCTAACTCACACTTTAACAGCTCCTCTACATCCTCTTTAGTTTTCTGGGTAATTATGGTCCTCTGGAAAATCATTAAAGGCTCGATCACCACCACTCCGTTGTCCAGTTTGACAGTGTTGCTCATAGCAGCCAATGGGACTACTGCGTTCTTCTTACACTGCTTCATTTCTGCGAAGTTCATTCCAAGAAAAGTTTCTATTGTATGGGTTCCGATTTCCATTGCTTGGTAACAGTTGATGTTATTGGTTCCTATTACTCCGGTTGAAAGGGACATCAAAGAATCGCGTACAGAAAATGGCGGGTGATCAGCCAACCACTGAGCAAGTTTCCTTCTGTCTTGGTCATTTCTGCTAACTCGTGATGCTCGAAAGTCGACATGCTGTTCTCCACTCACAGAATGGACGCCGGCAAACTGCTCTAATGAAGAACATATGGCTGTAGCTGTGCGTGCCCCTTCAACCCATTTCGCCAACACAGAATCACTCATGCCTCTCCCTCGTGTAATTCCACCTTCACTTTTCATGTCACGCATCAGTGTCACTTCAATTGCCATATCAGACCACAGTCTTACCAACATTTGGAAATAGTAGAATTTTAGTTAAAACCGTCGTACACTAACTATGTATACTACGTCAATTATGTAAACAATAAATAACGTACATAAAAGTTCACATTTTATACATACTGGTATAAAGGCTCACATGCATATTTATATATGCATATATATATACAGGTATATGTGTATATATATTAGTTATATGGGTAATAAATACCATTTATGTTTACATAAACAATACATAAAGTGATACAGAGAATTAAAGCACTTGAAAACGGAAATAAAATGATGAGCAGTTTACTAGCGGAATCTCGAAATCGAACCCGAAATTTAAAAACGGTCTAACTTTTGACTACGTGAAGATAAATTATCAAATGTAAGTATATTCTTGAAGAACATGTAATTCTCTACAACTTCGTTTCTTACAAGTTTCTTGTAAAATTGAAAACTAAAGAATTGGAAGGGCGAGTTCGACGAAAAACGTGAGGCGCTACAAATTTTTCTGCAGGTTTTCCATTTTCGCCGGCTCAATCTCGGAGACGGTAACATATAAAGATAAATATGAATATACCGTTTTGTCGGGAATTTAATAAGCTTTAATTTTGAATACCATAACATTTTCTGTACGATGCACTGTTTTCGAGATTTGCGCCAATAACTGAAAAAAGGGACCTTTGAGCCTCCCCCCACCCCCCGCGGCACCTGAAATTGGCGGGAAAACATTAGGCGTTCTTCAGGGGACCTCCCATTACACATTCCTGAAACATTTGGAACTACATGATTTTTTGCAGCAAAACCATCTTTTTTTATTTAATTTGACTGGGCTATATAGGCGATACACGAAAACCTACCACAGTAAAGTTGTAGAGAAAATTAAAAAGAACATTTTTTGTTAAATACATTTCTTTATAAAATTAGTAGGTATCAAGATAAAAACGAAATAACATGACTTAAATGCGAATTTCAGAACATAGATTTTGATTAAAATATGAATATTCTTTTGTTGCCCATAGTAACAAGAATACTATAATCTAGATATTGTTGTAAAATGTAGTCAGTTCACCACAGTTGTAATGAACATACCAAAATCAATTAGAGAGAGGTGGTATAGGGTAATACGGAAGAAGTCCTGGGTTCAAATCAAATTTCGTGGCCACCCAAATTTACCAGTAGGCTCTTTGTAATAACTCATTAGTGCAGCATTTCGTGGTTGATAATTGTATATTGTATTGTATATATATTTCATTTCTGCAATTGGGCAAATGCCCGGTGGCAGAAAAAAATTACAGTTAGCAATTACAAAGTATGACTTACAGTTAGGATTACAATTTACAATTAGGATTACACTTACAGTTAGGATTACAAATAGCTTAAGAACGAGAGAAGAAAGATCATAGAGAGGGAGAAGAAAACAAACAACAACAAAAGAAAAAGATCACTATCCCTATGCTTAACCCTATCGTAGCTCATTACTGAGTAGTTCCTACATTCTTCTAAATTATAATCTACTTGCTAATTAAATATTTAATAACTTGTTTTTAAAGGTTTTCACTCGTAGAGGACTGTCTTGAAAAACTTCTGCAGGTAGGTTATTCCAATCTGTAATTGTGCGATTAACAAAAGAAAATTTTCCAACATCTGTTCTTTGTTTTCGGGGTCTGATTTTCATTTTGTGATCTAGCCTGCCTAAATATGTAGGATCTTCTAAACGATTTTTTATGTCGGCCCAAGCTGTGTTTCCTGTGTATGCTTAAAAATGTGGAACGCTTCACGATTTTGCGTGTCATCCTTGCGCAGGGGCCATGCTAATCTTCTCTGTATCGTTCCAATTTTAGTATATGTACCGCCGAAGCGATCTGCTTCTATTGTTCGGCTATATCTCAATGTATCTTGCATTTTTGCCTTTGAGATTGAGGAAACCATGCAACCCCAAGTTAGATTATATTAGATTAGATTTATTTGCCACAGACATTGTACAATGTATTAGCAATAACAATAAACACAAATGAGATAGAATATACAAGTACACATTTCACCAGATAATGTCATTGAAGTCCTTGACACTGTACAGGGTGTTTGACATCAGGTTAGATTTAATTTTCCTTTTAAAAGCTACATATGATAACTCCTTAATTTTGTTTGGCAATGAATTAAATAATCTGAGGGCAACATATTCAAAACTTTTCTGGGTGGTGCTGAATTTACATTTATTTATATATATGTTTTCTTTGTTTCTGGTAGAGTAGCTATGGACAGTAGAGCATTTATTATACAAGTGTGCATTCTTTTTTATATAGAGAAGACAGCTCAAAACAAACACTGATGGTAATGTAAGTAAAGTTCTGTAAAGAGTGGTTTGCAGGATGTTGTAGGCGATGCTCTAGAGATAATTCTTATTGCTCTTTTTTGCAAGATGAATATTTTGTTGGCATAAGGATGTCCTCCCCACAATAGGACTCCATAACTGAGATGGCTGTGTATATGGGCATGATACACTAGCAAGAGTGACTTAGAATCTATGTTATGAGTTAGTACTCTCAACATAAATAGACCTCTACTTATTTTCTTGGCAACATAGTCAATGTGAGAATGCCACTCCAAATTAGTTTGGATATATAATCCTAAAAATCTTACAGGATTCCTTGGTAGGCTATTGGAGCGTTGAAGATTAATTGTCAATTCAACAGTCTTACTAGCATTAAGACTCAGGTTATTATCAGGTTATTAAGACTCAAGAAGCATTGTCAATACAGATAGAGTCATTTCTGTCACATGATACAAGTGCTATATCATCAGCAAAAAGATAGGTAGTGAGACAGTTCTCCTGTACTGTAGAAGGAAGATCGTTAATATATATTATAAAAAGGACAGGACCCATGACAGAGCCTTGAGGTACGCCATACTCTACCAGCTTATAATCTGATACATTATCATTAAAGAGAACAGATTGATACCTATTACTCAAATATGAACGCATAAGTTCTAAGCTAGATTCGCTGAAACCATAATAAACAAGTTTATGAATTAATATGTCATGGGAAACTGTATCAAACGCCTTGGATAGATCAAAAAAATGGCTTACAACATGATCACCCTTCTCGATGCCTTCAAAACATTTTTTAATAAATTCAAGTACAGCTTCAATAGTACTATGTCCCATTCTAAATCCATATCGTGAGGGTGTAAATATAGAGTTGTTTTCAAAATACATGGTTATTTGTTTGTTTAGTAATATTTCAAAGACCTTTGATAGTACTGGTATTATACTTATAGGCCTATAGTTTCCATAATCGGATTTACTCCCTTTCTTATGAACAGGGATAACTTTGACAACTTTAAAAGCATTAGGAAAGTACCCCTTCTCAATGCAGTTGTTAAATATATGGGTTACAGGTTCACAAATATCAACAGATGCTAATTTCAAGATTTTAGAGTTTAAGCCATATATATCAAGACATGAACTATTACTTAAATTTAGTATGACAGAGTAAACATCCTCAACACTTACATGTTTAAATAGGAAACTGATCTGAGGTTTGGATAAGTTGTTCATGAGATTCATTGGATCTAAATCACTTGGTATGTTGTTGACAATGTCATGAACTTTGTCAATAAAATAAGAATTAAAATTTTCAGCGTCTAGGTCAATATTTGGAGTAGAACTCCTATCACTCTTGTTTAGCAAATCATTAATAATTGACCAAGTAGATTTAGGTTTATTGATTGAAGCATTGATTTTATTAGAATAATAATTTATCTTACTGGCCTTAAGGGCTTTTTTATACTTTTTTTGTAATTCACTATATCTATCTTTATATTGTTTCTTGCCATTGTGTATGTACCTTTTGTAATACAGAGTACATTCTTCTTTTAATTTATGGAGGTCATCATTGTACCACTCTTTGTTATTCCCTCTTTTTGGTCCAATACGTGATCGTACAAAAGGGAATGCTGCATCAGTGATCTTTGAGAAGACTGACAGAAAATAATCAACTTTATCACTTAGTGTAATGATAGTAACTGGCCCTTATCTTTCCACTGTAACTTGTTAAAACAGTCAAAGTCAAACATACACATACACAAAGATAAAACATTTGAAAAATCAGTGGATAAAATACCTCGGTGCGACGTTTCGACCTTGTCCTTCAGGTCTTCCTCTTTAGGACCTTGGCACTTTATTTTTTCGTCAATAACTTGCCATATAACTAAAGTGACAAATTAAAGACTTTTTTTTGAAGATGATATTAATGTATTTGTAACAAAAAAATCACAAGAAGATTTGAAGAGTGTAACCCAAATAGCTGCTAAGTGCCATTTTTGTAAAAAATGAGTTTTTGCATCAAAACCGATCTATATGTCATTACCAATAGACCCAAGACACGGCAATGTGCCACAGTATTTAGTTTAGTTCAAACATTGATCAAAAGATCGAAGCTCTGCTATGTCCCTCCATGCATTTAGGAATACATTTTTTACTGTAACTCCTAAACAACGTTTTGGCACTTAGCAGGTATTTGGGTTACACTCTTCATTTATCAAGTACAGCTTTTCCTCTCGGGTTTGCAATCAGAAGTTTCACACTTTCCAAGGCAAAGAATCAATGCACACATTACATTAGGAAAGGTTGTTCCTCTCATGAGTGAGCATGTGTCTCTTAAGAACCACTTTTTGGGAAAATTTCTTGGCACATATATCACACGTAAATGGTTTATGTCCAGTGTGAATGAGCATATGTGTTTTGAGATTCCCCCTTTCGGAAAATTTCTTGCTACATATATCACAAGTAAATGGTTTAAGTCCAGAGTGAATGCGTTGATGTCTTTTGAGATCCCCTTTGTGTGAAAACTTCTTGGTACATATTTCACATGCAAATGGCTTCTGTCCAGTGTGAGTAAGCTGATGGCTTTTGAGATCTCGTTTTTGGAAAAATTTATTGGTACATATATCACAAGTAAATGTTTTCTGTCCAATGTGAATAAGCAGATGTTCTTTGAGACATCCCTTTCGAGAAAATTTCTTGCTACATATATCACACATTAATGGCTTATGTCCAGTGTGAGTTAGCTGATGTGATCTGAGATCTTGTTTTAGGGAAAATTTCTTGGTACATACATCACACGAAAATGATTTATGTCCAGTGTGAGTTAGCTGATGTCTTCCGAGATCTCGTTTTAGCAAAAATTTCTTGGTGCATATATCACATGTAAATGGTTTATGTCCAGTGTGAATGAGGAGATGATTTTTTAGATGCCCGCTTCGGGAAAATTTCTTAGTACATGTTTCGCAAGAGAATGGTTTATCTCCAGTGTGAGTGAGCAAATGTGTTTCGAGATTATCTTTTCGGGAAAACTTCTTGCTACATATATCACACGTAAATGGTTTATGTCCAGTATGAATGAGCATATGTCCTTTGAGATTACCTCTATGTGAAAACGCCAAGGTCCCCGAGGTACTTCATTCTTAACAACTTCCATGTTAGATTCATTTTCATTTGTTCTATCAGACAGATACATTTAAGTATATAATTTAAGTGTTAAATTATGCAACCTGTAATGATACAATTTTACTTTCTTGCATATACGTAGTATAGAGAATGTATTGTGATCGTAACTAAAAATAAAAATTGAGATAACACCGGGAAAGCATGTTTCACGATACCTAGAAACTGAAAAAGTGTCTGTCTGTCCGTGGACAAGCACAGCGGACAAACAGTCCATTGTATTTATTTCATTTTTTGAATCAAGGACTTTTTCGAAATTTTATTGAACCGCCCAGAATTTCGGTTAAATAACTGAAATATTAAGGGGACTTTTCATGAAAACTTTTTGAAAAATTGGCTCTAACAATTTTAATGAAAATTTAAAATTGGAAACTCTTATATATGACTAATGATATGGTTATATGGTTATATCCGTTTCTCTGCAAAAATGACTTAGAGGGTATTTTGCTCATATCCATTTTCAAATTTTCTAGATTATCTCCCATTACTATAGGTGATACACAAAAACCTACCACAGTACAGTTGTAGAGAAAATTAAAAAGAACATTTTTTGTTAAATACATTTCTTTATAAAATTAATAGGTACCAAGATAAAAACGAAATAACATGACTTAAATGCGAATTTCAGAACATAGATTTTGATTAAAATATGAATATTCTTTTGTTGCCCATAGTAATGAGAATATTATAATCTAGATATTGTTGTGACATATAGTCAAGTTCACCACAGTCATAATGAACACACCAAAATCAATTAGATAGAGGTGGTATAGGGTAATACGGAAGAAGTCCTAGGTTCAAATCAAATCTCGTGGCCACCCAAATTTACCAGTAGGCTCTTTGTAATAACTCATTAGTGCAGCATTTGCTCTTATTGTTCGGCTATATCTCAATGTATCTTGCATTTTTGCCTTTGAGATTGAGGAAACCATGCAACCCCAAGTTATTATTGTTATTATCAGGGCCCGGATTCTAATGACATGTCATATTTTTATTGATGCTTCTTAGACATTGCCAACTTTAGATAAATCCTAATCATGGCCTCTAGATTATAGAAATACATTTTATTAGGTCATTATTTTGTCATTTTCGTGTTATTTGCTTCCTTATTTAGTCATTTTCATGTATTTACATTGACTATTAACTTTCGTCGGTAGCGGTGCTGTTTTTGAAGAAGTGTTGTTTGTTTAATGCAAGAACGAAAAATTTGGCGTTCAAGTGTTGTCATGTCTCAGTCGGAAATGAGAATCAAAGAATTGCCAAAATTTTGTATTATACTAGGAGGTGCCCGTGGCTTCGCCACGATAATTCTTTTAAAAGTTAAAAATTAAGAGTATAATAATTATTAAAGCATTATATTTATTAACACTTGCACGCGAATCATTCATAAACTAAGCCATTAATAAATTAATTAAACAGCTAAAATTCCTGCTTTAGACGACATGAAAGCGCCCCTTGGGAAAACTATATCAGAATCGATTATGCAGTTCCAAAGAACCTGTGAACACATATTACATATTGTTTCTCAGCTGTTTATTGACATGAATATGATGTGAATTTTATTTTATCAATTCAGTGTAATTTTCAGAAATTATATAACGTTTCAAGGGAAGGAATGGTTTGTTTGGATTATTATTATCAGCGATATTTCAAGAGATAAAACCATCAATATTTTACAGCTGTTGCCCCCGGCTTCGCCCGCCATTATTCATTGACTCCAGGATTTTTAAGAAAATTTCACTGGTAGATTATTAAAAATGTTTGTGGTTCAGAGCTATGAAAATTGTAAGTAAAAATAAAATTAGAATATTTGTTCATTGTGTTCATTTCACTTAGGCCTTATATAATAAAGAAACGGTTTTCCTTCCTAATTTTGTAGTCGTCATGAAAGTTTAGACTGCGAGAGACGAACATCGCCGAGTATACCCGATGTCTCACGAAGCGGGCGAGCAAGCACGCTATTTAGGGCCGTTGAATTGTATAAGAGTAGATTACTATTGTTACCGGTATTAGATTGACTTATCACTTTCTTGGATTTGAGAGTGCAAACTACTGTTTACCCTCAATTAAACAACAATATAATCCGGCAGACCACAAAAGGATGTGCCGAATTTTGACTCTCCAGTGCTTCAGTGCCAGTATAAATTTCCGTGTGAAAAGGACATTACAGTTATTTACAGCTTTTACAATTATGCACAAACTAGTCTATAGCTTTGTTTGTACAATAATATTTTTTTATAAATAAAATATCAGTTTTTAGGTCATTTTTAATAATCATTAAGACATTTTCTTTAAAATTTAGGGTCATTTTATAGGGCATTTTTCAAACAATTTTAGGTCATCAAAATCCGGGCCCTGGTTATTAATATTATTATTTCATGTAAAAGCATTGAATATAAAGATTTGACCCTGATGCTTTCCGTTCTAGATATTTATTAGTTTTCTGAAAATGCATAAAATAAAATTTAATTGAACCCATAATTTACTTTTTTCTGTCCTAGCCTTTAACGCGTATATTCGAGAAAGTTTGTACACATTTTTGCAAAATTTATTTTAAGTAAAATTTCATAATTTGTACAGTCATACACTTTAGCTAAGTCACATAATTTGATGGTAGGTTTTTGTCGCATTCTGCAGTCCTCCTAGAAATATTCCACTTTCTAGACGTAGGTGGGAGGACAATATTAGGATAGATTTAAGGGAAGTTGGATTTGCGAGGGAAGATTGGATGGAGTTAGCACAGAATAGCGTTGAATGGTGGGCTCAGGTACGTGCGGCAATGAACCTTTGTGTTCCATAATCTCTATATATATAAAAGGCTTTGTCCTGACTGACTGAATGACAGGAATCAACGTACAGCCTGAACTATAACAGGTAGAGACTTGGAACTTTGACAGTACCTTTGCTTCATAATGTAGGTGCTCACTAAGAAAGGATTTTGAAAAATTCTGATTCTAAATGCCAAAAATTAAATGTTTTTGAAAATACTTAATCCCTTTTTACATAGAATTATCAAAACAAATTCACAGAACGTATTGTTACCAGTGGTATCAGGAGGGCTTGGATTAAATTAAATGGATGTTTGACAAATTAGAGAAGGTATCATTATAATTCATATTATCTATATTAATAAAAGGAATTCTCCTCGATGTCCAGCGAAATCTACTGAACGCAGAGATCTGAAATTTTAATCATAGGTGTGCTGAAGGGTCGGAAAATGCACCTCGAAGCCGGAATTTTAATTTTAGTTTTCGTTCGTGAGTTATGAGTGAAAAACTGGCAAAAAACGTGCATTTTTTGCGTTTTCAAAACATAAGTTTTCAGTTATACATTTCAATGTCAAATCAATTACAGTTGGCTTTGGCTATTTTTGTCAAACCTTGAAAACAAAACTTTCGCGATCGCTTGAATGTTGTAAGCCCTAAATATGGTCAAACGTTGTTTTATTTTGACGAATCTCACTATACAGAGGTTTTCTTGGCCAAGAAACTCGAATCTGAGGTCGCTTTTACCAGTCGATGCTATCTGATCGTGGTATGTAGTCCATGCGATTTAGGTGTTAATAAATGTAATGATTTAACTATTATGCTCTTAATTTTTAATTCTTGAAATAATTATCGCGGGCACATGCTAGTCATATAATATTCCTTTAGCCATTGAGTAAGTAAGTACTTAAAAATTATTTTTTGTTTCTTCATCTATGAATATGTTGTTGTTAGATATTTTGAATGCTAATTGGAAAGTTCACTATGAATTCTAAATTACAGCATAACTACCTAGTTGACTACCAGTGTCTAATAAGCTGTAAAATATTGATGGTTTAACCCTTGAAATATCGCTGATAATAAAAATCCAAACAAACCATTCCTTCCCTTGAAAAATTATAATTTCTGAAAATTGCACTGCATTGATCAAATAAAATAAAATAAAATAAAATAAAATAAAATAAAATAAAATAAAATTCACATCATATTCATCTGTCAACAAACAGTTGAGAAACAATACGTATTATGTGTTCACAGGTTCCTTTGGAACTGCATAATCGAATCTGATATCGTTTTCCCAGGCAGCGCTTTCTAATCGTGGAATGTACTCTGAAGCCGGAATTTTAGCTGTTTCATTAATTATTAATGGCTTAGTTTATGAATGATTCGCGTGCAAGTGTTAATAAATATAATGCTTTAATAGTTATTATACTCTTAATTTTTTAATTAATTATCGTGGGCGAAGCCACGGGCACCTACTAGTGTAATACAAACCGATACTTAAGGATAATAGTGAGATGGCATGTTTTTCAATGTGGTTTCACCAGTGGATGTGACATTTCCAATAGAAAATCTCAAAAAGTGACTTTAATCAGGGCCGTGGAAAGAAAGCAAGGGCCCCAGAGACAAATTTTCCCAGGCCCCCGTCAAATGTTAAATTCACCGCACAACTCGCCCTTTATAATGTATGCAACAAAAAGATTATGAAATAATGTTACATAATTATTAAGTGCCAGAATGGTACCGGTACTTTATGAGATTGTCTGGTAGATAGGACTGTCTGACTGTCTGTCTGTCCATGTGTCTGTACGCGATAACTCAAATACGCTTTATCGGATTTTCATAAAACTTAGTATACAATTTATAACACCCATGGGACGAAGCCTATTGATTTTGGACCAAATCGGTTAGCTGATGCCAGGCACGAAAGGGAAAAATACATTAAAATGTTCTAATTAGGAACATTTTTTTCTGTATGTAGCAGTTTAATCTTTAAACATTATTATTTTAAATGCCCAACGTTAGTGAGGCCTAGTGTTGAGTCCAAAAAGCTTTCTGCTTCTATTTTTAAAATATAGCCATTTTTCTTCAAGAATAATCCGTTTCAGATTAACTGATTAATTTCGGACAGGATAATGCAGATAAAATAAACACTTAAAACATAAATTAACTTACAACCAATTTTATTTTAAAGTAAATTTAGAAAGTAAAAATTAATAATAATAATAATAATAATAATAATAATAATAATAATAATAATTTATTCATTCGTAAGATCATATACATGATATTGGATACGTCAAAGATATAATAACTTATAAACTACTTTCAACTAGGTTCTTCCAAATATTCATCTACACTGTAAAAGGAGTTTCTTAATTGTAAAGATTCTACTTGTTTCTTAAATTTTTTTAAGCATCTGATTTCTTTCAGTGTTTGTGGAAGTTTATTATACAATTTCATGCAATTATATACTACAGTATTTTCATATAATTTGGTATTGTGTCTTATATTACTTAACTGCTGGCTGATTCTTGTATTAATAATATAAATTTTAATAATAATAATATAAATTTTATTGTCTTTAGGCCATACAGCAATAGACAAAGTCAAGATTACATTAAATTAGAAGATTAAAAGTACAAATTGTATATACAGTGTTATGCATAATATAAAAGAATCATATAATGGACATTGTCATCTCGCTCACACTCACACTCACACTAGGATACATTATACATAGATTATAATAAAATAAATTGTAGTTTAAGGAAAAATAAGTAGAATATAGTAAATTTGCTTATAAGTTTATGGAGCCTACTTTTGTTGTATTACACTGTAACTGTCAATGTTTAATATAATTAGGCAAGTATATACACACAGTATACATTCATAATGCAAAGAGCTAAGTTTGGCTATTATTATTATACAGGCTATCCTTATAAATTAAAATTATTTCAAACAACTAAGATATCAAAGAAACTACTACAGTGACCATATATTATAAATGTGAAGTTGACATAAGATTTGTAATTACATTATAATGTCACATTCAAAGAATTCACTTAATGCATAAAAAGGTCTGTCAATCAGCCAGTCATATAACTTTTGTTTAAATCTCGGTAATGCTAAGTTCCACATTGAGGAGGGTAGTTTATTATAAAGTTTCAGTCCGATAACCTCATAACTGTTCAGTGATTTAGTGAGTCTGTAATGTGGTATATAAATGTGGCTGCTAATTCTGGTATTGTAAGGATGCATATTGTTTCTACATATTAAATCAGCATGCTTGTTTTTTGTGTAGATTAATACATAGTAAATGTATAAGTTAGTGACTGTCATAATTCTTAATTTTGTAAATAGTGGCCTGCAGTGAGCTCTATAGGAAGATCCTGTTATAACCCTGATGGCCTTCTTCTGTAGAAGTAAAATATCTCTGACATGTGTGGAATTTCCCCATAAAATGATTCCATATACGATAATACTTTGAAAAAATGAGAAATATGATGACCTAACATAATTATCCGGTACATGGTTTCTCAGGCTTCTTAATAAAAAGATCACCCTGGATAATTTACCACTAATGTAATTTATATGTGGGTCCCAAGATAGTTTTGAATCAATGTGAATACCCAAGAATTTGACACTAACTGGATCATCGTCAGGTAACGTTTCCCGTAAGCTAAAGTATAATTGCTGAGTCTTGTTTTCATTAAGTAGAAAGAAACCCATTAGCCTCAAACCAATAAGATGCCTGTGTTATTGTTGTGTCACTAACAGATTTAAGGTTACTAAGATATTGTAATTATGTCTGTCTATATTTAGTTGAAATGTTGAGATATTTTTTTTTTTTGTATATAATAAAACTTGTAGTATATAAATGCATGGAAAAGGTAATATTTTTTGTGATTTAAATAGTGTCTTACAAGATTTTTTTTTCTACCCATGATCACTCTTAATAACTTACCGTTTTCTGAATTTTAAAGATACTTTCCGCCTTTTTTCCCCCCAAAAAATTACACCGTATCTCAGTAAACTATGAAAATAGGCAACGTACAGATTTCTCATTACAGATGTACTCACTTTTCTCTTATTATTCTGAATAAAAAGCATAATCGATTCAGTTTTGAGGTCAGTTTCTCAACATGAGTGTTCCAGAGCAAATTTTCATCAATCCAAATCTCTACAAATTTGATGCTGCTTACATAATTAATCAATTTATTTTCAAGTATTATAGGGGTGAAAACAAATGTGTATTCCTAATACGTCTAAAAGATATAATTAGTGTTTTTTCTTTGTTTATCATTAGCTTATTTTTATGGAACCAGTTCTGTAGGTTGATTTCTGTCTCATTAATGTGAGTGGTTATTTGTGTTTTTTCACCATTGAATGAGAGATTAGTATCATCTGCAAACAGAGTTATCTTACAATTTACAAGATGATTTGGCATGTCATTAACATACAATATAAACAGTATGGGACCAAGTACCGATCCTTGGGGCACACCTACACTGAAGCATTTGGTAGTGGAACTATAAGTTTCATAAGTCTTGGTATAAGCTTTTTTACTAATAATTTCTACATAGTGCTTCCTATCGCTTAGATAGGAACTGAACCAATCTTTCGCAATTCCCCTAATACCATAGACCTCAAGTTTTTGTATAAGGATGTTATGGTCCACTAGGTCAAAGGCCTTAGACAAATCCATAAATAGGCCTACCTTATATTCCTTATTGTCTAGAGATTGGAAAACGTTGTTTAAAAATTTTTGAATAGCTGATTCTGTGGATTTCTCCTTATAAACCCATGCTGCGCTGCATTTAGTATTTTATATTTTTTGAGAAAGGAATCCATTCGGTTAAACATTACCTTTTCAAAAATTTTTGACCTAGTCGGCCGGGCCCCGGGGCTGCAGCGCGGCTGTCCCTCCCTCTCGTCGGGCCTGTCTTTAATCTAAGTTCTCGTATCATTTTCTTATTGAATTACGTATGGTTTAATGGGTGTCTTATAGTGACCGATGATGGCGGCTGAGCGCACCGCCAAGACCCAGATTCCCAGGTTGTGCTCTCAACACACAGAGATTTTGACTGTGCAGAAGCTGTTATGTTTACATGAATCACTGCCCGTCCGATAAAACTTAACCTACATCTTCCAGTGAGGTGATAGAGTATTGCGACAAGATATTATAACTATAATGCAATTACAATACAATATCAATGCACTTTGTGGTATATACCATTATTAATATTACAATACCAGTTCCGTGAGCAACACAGTGCGGTTAATGTACGTTGTGTTTGATACAGAATGGAGCCCTCACTCAAATCTGAGTATACTAAGATTGAAATTAAGGAAGAGATTCTTGAAACACAACCAAAGAGTGAACCTTTCTCCGATACTTTCGAGACGATACTGATACAAGAAGTCAAAAGTGAGGAAGCAGACTACACTGATTCTAAAGTATACAGCACCATTCACAAGTTAGAGGAGTTTTCAGAAGTTTCTCAAGGAAATAATGAAGAAGAGGATCAGTTAATGCAATCAGACTCAGCTGCTGTATTAACAAGCACATCCTCTGGTGGAAACAGTAAACAGCTAACTCGTACACCAGACAAACATTTCTCATGTGATATATGCAACAAGAAGTTTTACGGAAGATGGAATCTCAAAAGACATCAGCGAACTCACACTGGACATAAGCCGAAGCCATTTACGTGCGATATAGACCTGTGTGCCAAGGAATTTTCATATAGTGCGGATCTCAAAAGACATCAGTTAACTCACACTGGACATAAGCCATTTACGTGTGATATATGTGGTAAGAAATTTTCCCAAAGAGGGCATCTCAAAGGACATCTGATCATTCACACTGGACATAAACCATTTACGTGTGATATTTGTAACAGGAAATTTTTCAAAAAAGGAGATCTCGAAAGACATCATCCAATGCACACTGTACATAAACCATATACATGTGATATATGTAACAGGAAATTTTCGCAAAGAGGGAGTCTCAAAACTCACATTCTCACTCACACTGCCACTCACGTTTGATGCCAAGAAATTTTCTCAAAGAGGGTGTCTCAACATCTGCTCACTCACACTGGAGATAAACCATTTACGTGTGATATATGTAGCAAGAAATTTTCACAAAGAAAGAGTATCAAAACTCATCTGCTCATTCATGAGAGGAACAACCTTTCCTAATGTAATGTGTGCATTGATTCATTGGCTTGGAAAGTGTGAAACTTCTGGTTCCAAAGCTGAGAAGAAGATCAGCATACAATATGCCAGGGAAATCTGAAGTCGTACAGGAAAATGTAAGGTGGTAGTGATGGGAGAGTTTATCAGCTTTTCATACATTCAGGATATACAGCAATACATCTTGATATGGAGATGTTAATCCAGAAGAAATATCACTTTCTAAGAACAGAATTATGTAACTCTGACTTGATTCTGTGTTCTTTCAATATATTGAGTGTGAGCGTTTCTTTGTCACGACGGGCACAGCTCCAACTCCCAAGCGATCGGGTGAAATATCTATGCAAATAAGCCACGATCGGTGTAATGATTCAGGTTCTCACATTTAAAATTAAAACTACAATGAAAATAATCACTTACTTCATCACAAGAGATGTTGGAAATTTCCTCCTCTTGCATTGGTATCTTTTTAGGAAATTTTCTCTCACGCGCATAAGTTCAAGCTTCTGAGATAGAGTTAATTTCTCATGTGATATTTTCTTTAAGTTCTTCTAATGTATGGGAAATTCACGTATACACTTTATTTGTCAAGTTTCCCCATAAATAATATTCACATAGCCTACTGTTAGAAGAACTTCAAGTCAATATCACGAGAGAAAAATTAACTCTATCTCAGAAGCTGAACTTATGAACGTGAAAGAAAATTTCCTAAAAAGGAGCCAGTATTGTGTGAATGCAAGAGGAGGACATTTCCAACATCTCTTGTGATGAGGTACATGGTTATTTTCATTGTAATTTTAATTGTAAATGTGAGAACCTGAATCATTACACCGATCGCGCTTTATTTGTGTAGATATTTCACCCGATCGCTCGGGAGTTGGAGCTGTGCCCGCCGTGAAGCAGAAACCCGTGTCATTGGCCAACTCTTGTGTGGGACTCACTGTACTTTAATGTTGCACAGGGAGATAAACTGAATTTAATCATGATTTGTGGCTCTTGAGTACTTAGCTTTGCATAGTTGTCCCACTGATAGTTGTGTCTCGCTCTTTCGATCAAAGCCATTTTTTAGTCAATAAATTGAAAGATAATCATTGCTGCGATTTTCTACTTTAAATTTTGAAATAATTTTGATGTTCATTTTTTACAAGTGTCTTAATTACCATTATAGATAAATTGCATACGACTCTTGTTCGACCATAATTAAATGCCTAAGACTCGAGATTTTAGAATCACTTGAACAAATGGATATGCACAATCAGCTGTACTTGTAGTTCTTGTCTTCTGCAACATATATACATATACAGTTGAGCCTCAATATCTTGAATCACTAGAGGATCCAAAAATAAATTCGAATTATCAAAAATTCGAGTTGTACGCTTAAATAGTCTTACCTTTTTTTGAATGAAAACGACCTTAATAAAAGAAAAGGTATTTTTTAATCTAAAAAATGATATATTGTAATTAAAATTATAACACAATACTGTATTGTTTATAAGGGAGCCACATTCATGAAGCCTGTAATTTTCTTCTGCTTAACTTTTTTCTCAAGCCTCTTCCACAAAGTTTTTGACTATGTTCAACGACATAAACACACACTCATATATGGCTGTACATTTATAAACATTCTTAGAATTTGTAATGCCTGGAATGCTTGATTGAAAATTTGTAGCGTTTACATCTTCTTCTCCCTCTCCATCATCAGAATCTTCATGATGCTTTACTCCAGCGGTTCCCAACCGGTGGGTCGCAAAAGGGTTACAGGTGGGTCGTGACTCGATCCTAAAACTATCAGAAACCATCGATTAAACCATCAGAAAAGATAAGAAAAATCGAAACAAATCAAATTGTGTTTTGATTGTTTTCTTGGTTCTTGATTTTATTTGTTTCTGATGGTATTCACCACTACATATTTGAGCCGCTCGGGGGAACAAAATGGTAACTGCCACTGCCATGAAACAAGTAATTTTTTACTTTCCAGCTTGTTTGGTATAACAGAATGGTAGGTGATAGCTATTGATCTTTATATATTCAAGCGTATTGAGTACAAAATTGAGCTGAAAATAAAATTATTCAGATATTTAGGTTAATGAGAAATTTATTTGTTCTCTTTTTCAACACACCCCATTTGGCACTTAACCATTTTGTTCCCCCGAGCGGTTCATTTATGTGAACGTACTTTTTCAACTTTGGTTTTCTTAAAAACCAAATACAGAAATCAACTCAATGTTGAAAGTGACTTAAGATTAAAAACATCTTCATTCAATCCTGACATTAACGTGTTAGTTCAATCGAAACAGTCCCAAAAATCTCATAATTTAATTTTGTAATCAAATTTTTTTTTTTTTCTTTCTTTGACAAAGCCTATTAATACAATGTATTTTAATGGTGAATAAATTTTATTATCATTATTATTATTATTATTCTTACTTAAAAACATCAATTTTGCCTCAAAAATTAAAATGGTCTTTGCGTACTTTTATAATTGTAGTTTTTATCTTCACCTAGGAACACTTGTTAGTGAGTATGAAACCACTTGTTTCATATGTTGCAAACATATATCTTTTGTTAAATAAATAAATGTTTTGCTACAAAGTGCTTATATTTTGTCAACCATTGTCAAATCAGAACACAAATTGTTTATGAATAATAATCTGTATCTTCAAAAAAGCATATATAAGCTTATATAAGCCTTCACGGACCGATGGACCGTGGAGGTATTCCGATAAGGAAAGGTGGGTCGCCAGCTGAAAAAGGTTGGTAACCACTGCTTTACTGCATTCATTAAGTCTTCATCTGATGCAGCAATAACTTCGGAATCCACTGCCAGGAACGCCTTGTTGTTTGTTTGCTGCTCCTGGAAGGTAGACCACACTTCGGGCTCTCGAGTGGTTGTAGCTTACTTGTTTTTTCCGTTACAGTTAGTGTTAAGTGAACATAATGTTTAACACAAAGCTCCTACTGAATCTTCAAGGTTTTTCTTTCTTTCACCCTAGCAATTTTAGATAGTGAAACACCCGCATCTGTGAAGATGAACAGTAAAAATTGCCAAGGTCAGTGCTCCAACTTCCTTGTTTTCCCTCGTCCAGTACCTGACCGGCTAACAACATTCTTATTTGGGGTTGTAAAATTACAAGACCTAGGAAGTTTGCTCTAGACTTCGCGCTGTATTCAGTAATTCATTATCTTATATTGCAACGAATCTTTAAGATATCCCCATATAAATAAGTAACTTATTTGAGTTATAGAATTAATTTAAGTGTTAAAGATATAATTTAAACGTCGAGATATCAAAAATTTTGAGTTGTAGAAATTCGAGACCAGTACATAGGGTAATTATACTGATTTTGTTCGGGAAATATAAATTACTTTGAAAAATCGAAAATTCGAGTAATAGAGGTTTGACTTATCGAAGTTCGACTGTGTATATATAGGATGACTGTACCGGTAGTTGACCATGCACCTATGGTTGACCAAATAGGCATATAATAAGGTAGTAGTTTGTTGTGCTAAACCAAAGACTATAAAATTATATGTTATGTGACACAATTGTCAGGTATAGAAATCTACTGAATGGTTGCCATTCTTTAGCATTGTTTTCTGATGTGCCACATGGCTTGCTTCAGATATTAATAAAGAAGGTAAACTGCGCATTTTTCTTTTATTCATGTAGCCTACATCCATACTGATTAATGACATATTCATTTCTTTTGTTATTGAGATGATTAAAACGCACATTACTTAATGCTAGTGACCTATTGGTAAAAACTAGTTTTTGATTGTTTGGACAAGATAAGTCTGGACAACTACTGAAACACCAAAATGTTCGAGTATCTATACTATTTCCAACTAAAGAATAAAGTAGATGTAAACAAACACACTGATATGTATTACTCCGCGACCACGTGTTCGTTGGCACATTGCAGACGACGCAATTTCAATGCAAGAGGAACTCGTTAATATTGATCAAAATAAGCTAGCATCTACAGAAACAAAGCTGGATTTCACAAATATTTCATATGCCTACATTTAAAATGCTAATGCATTGTAATATTTCAATGTCATAATGAAAATCTACCTACTGCAAAATGTATTAAAAACATTCAAGATCACAGTTTTTTCACCACTATTTAACGGCTTTCCCCACTTGGGCTTAACAACACGAGGTGTTGAGGCCTAATTAGCTTCAGCCATTGAACTGTATTGCTGTATTTTATTATTTATAATAGCTGTGGTAAGCTTGTTTTCACCGTTAACTGTCTTCGAGGAATATATGAAAAGTGACTGTGCTATTTTTTCATACCTTTGTTGTGTTCAGGCATGCGCGTCGCATTACATTCAACCGATAATATCAAATAATAATATTGGTATTGCTTAAATCACATAGAAAGTGTTGCTACGAACTTGAGAAACGTGCTTAATTTAGTCGTAGATCAAATACATTACTTACTTTTTATGTTTTGAAGAAACTACATTAATACTCGTAAGAAGACGACAAGCAAGAGCCTGGAGGGGTTGTGCGTCCAACTGCCAATCAGAACCCATCATGTCACGTGATTTTGTTTACATCTACTTTATTCTTTAGTTGGAACTAGTATAGTAGTTGACCACTAGTGGTCAACAAATGGAATCTCTTACTCTAGTAGTTGACCAGCACCTTACAAGTGATATTTATGGTCCAACATAAGAAAAATTGCAAGGATATATGCCATACCACATTCTATATTCCTAATTAAACTAAAATGTACCGTTCCATTAAAAAGAAAAATGGACCTAGGACCTATCTAACAGAAACCTAGGAAAATTTGCTTGTTTCTCGGATATTTGCTTCTGCAAAGAAGTGCCTGCCAATAAAAACACACTATGTTTGAAATTGCTAAAGAAACTGTAAAAGATGATTTAAAAAATAAATGCAAATAGAAAAATCCATTTTAAATACAACAAACCAGGAAAACGTTGGTTTGAATCTTCATCAAGTGGCATCCAACAGAGTCAGAAAGGTATTTAGAGGGTATTAATACAGCTAGAGCAGATGTGGAAGAACAAATAGAAACTGGTTCAATGAATCGCATGCTTATTTAAAAGGCGATAGTGTGCTGGATATTTTGAAAGATTCATCAAGAATGTTTAATGTGAACGAGTTAGGCTTTCAAATTTGCCCAAAAGTGGAAAAAGAAAGAAGAAAGAAAAAAAAGTATTTCCTACTCAGGACATGAAGGCCCTTAAATTTCTAAGGAAATGGTAGATCAAGAAATGGGTAGATAACAGGTGCTATTTATTATGAATTGCCTATATTGCAAATATGTTGATTTCATGGGTGGAGAGTTAGCAAATTATGTTTCCGATCCTTCTATTAGTGAATGGCTCTAAGGCACATGTTACATACAATGTCTCTAAACTTTGTTCTGAGGACATTGTGCAGTCTGCTTTATTGCCAAATGCAACACATATTCTGCAACCTGCAGACATATCAGTTTCATATATTTTCCAACAAAATTCATTAATATAAATTGTGGTCAAGAACTGGGTAGTAGTGGTCAACTACAGGTTCATCACAACAAATTATTTTTGAACTGAGATAAGTAGTACACCAATTGTTTAATATTGAAAACTTTTATATGCATTTTGTAAAGCAGCTTTCAAACTTTCTTTTACATAAATTACTTATTCAGTTCTTGTAGTACTGTGTATTATATTCTTTATCAAAGAAATAAAACACCTTAAATGGCCAACTACTGGTACAGTAACCCTATATATATATATACATTAGGGATGGGTCCTCGATACTTTCGATACCTCGATACTCTCGATACTTGCATGGTATCGGCATCGAGCGATACTTCAGAAAACTCGCTCGATACTTTTTCGATACTTTGGTAACTGCAATTTAAGGAAATGCGGTATCTCTTTCTGCTTTTAGTAGTCTACTAAATATACTAAATACTTCTATTTTTCCTTGAAATGGAGACTTTTGTCTAGTCATAAATACTTTCCTACTTTTAAAATCCAAACAGAAGAGATTCTGTCAAACATTTCAATAACAACCAACCAACAAGCAAGCTGACTGTCCCAACCCCATTGTAAATTTTGAACAAAAACTTGTAAGTGGACTGTTTCAAAAACGAATTTTAGTTTTAATGTAGACTTTAAAAATAATTATAGGCTACTGATGATATTAAATTTTGTCTCATTAAATATGCACACTTAATTAATTTAGTTGGTATTACACAGTTCTCTCAACTTTTAATATTTAATGTAGCTATTTATTGAAACTGGAAATGTCGACGGTATCGAGTATCGAGGAAAAAATCATTTATCGGTAGCGAGTATCGAGTATCGAGAAAACATGGTATCGACCCATCCCTAATATATATATGTGTGTGTGTATATATATCCATGTCCATATTGTAGAAAGTGAGAGTTTTTAAATATTCCTTGAGAGATCTTTTGAAAGATTTGCATTTGCTTTTATACACAATAATTTAATGTTTGTTGGAAGCTTATTGTATAACTGTATTGCAGAATAATAAGCACTCTTCTGAAAGAGTTTTATGGCCGATTGTATAAACAGTTTGATCTCGGATCAGAGACTAAACTGATCTCAGTTCACGCTGAGCTCGGAAATTTCTGTTGTATAAATGGTAATTCGAGATCAATTCACACTGAACTAGGATCAATTTTGACTGGAGAAATTTCTTCAATCAAACTCGTTGATCTCAGTTCAAGGGACTTGTTTTCTTATTTGAGACACGAGGTCAGCTCATTATAAACGTAACATTACGTGTATGGTTACGATAAATATCAAGTCAATTCACAAAAGACAACTTCATACATTTCTAGCTATACATTACTTGTGCCTATATAGGCTATGTTAGGCTCTTTATAATGCAGTGAAACATAACTCTACAACATAACCTCTATAAATTGCTTACCTTATTGTTATTGTCAGTTCATTCCAATTTTCAGATATAGAATATCGTGATTTTCAAAATGAAGAATTTCATCGGCCTTACCGTGTGTTTTACTTTGTCTAGACCGAATAATGCTTTCTTTGTTTTCTTTTTATGTGACCTATTAACTCTTTCAGATATAAAATAGTAGAAAGTCCTTTTTCCATTGTATGTATATTGAAACAAAACAGAATTAAATTCACAATGGATATCTTTTTATTATTAATACAACGTTTCGGCACAAACCATTAGGCCTTCATCAGGTACAGCAAGAAGAAAAATTCAACTGATAAATAAACAAACTCAAAAAGTTTCCATGGATATGACTTGTTTACAAAGTCGAAACGTCGGATACACCGCCTTCTGGAATATCCGGAAAAACGACTTGAAAACTTGAAGTTCTTCCGAACCTTCTAATCCACTCATCCGGGATGTTATAAGGGGTGTCCAAATTACAGACATCAGGAGGGGAAGTTAAAGATACAGAGCGTTTACAGTTTTTAAAATTCTTAATCATATTCAACCAAACTTCTCCAAGGTCTCCATCGTATCTATTCAAATTATCTTGGTTATAAATTATATTCACCGCTTCCAAAATTTTCCTTTTAATAGGGTCGGGTTCGATTTTCAGAATCTTGAGACTATTGATAAAAGTATGATTAGAAATTTAATCAGAAAACACAAAATGAAATTACATAACAAACAAAACCCCATTAGCCAACTCACACCTCTACAAAAAGACAACAATAATAAATATTTTGCTACATTTAATTACACAGATAACAGAATACATGCTATAACAAAGTTACTACGTAAAGAAAACTTTAAAATTGCTTACAGAACAAACTCTGTGGATAAAATGGAAGAAAGTGGAGTGTACAAATTGACGTGTATTGATTGCAAAAAGATATATGTGGAACAAACTGGTAGAAAATTCAAGCAAAGATTCAATGAACATGTCTCTGACTTTAAATATGGCAGATTACGCTCAGCGTATGCTAAACACCTGCTTGATAGTGGTCATAGATTGGATAATTTAAATAACACCATGGAAGTCCTACATATCTGTGATAAGGGTGTTAGACTAAATACATTGGAAAACTTTCAAATTTATAAGAACAGAAATAACATCCTTAATGAAAACATAATTGACCAAAATCATTTATTTGACTTGACTACAACGGTGACCTAGGTTACCAATTAACAAATTTTATAAACAACATTATTTGAGAAGAATTGTGGTGTTCATTACATCTTATTTGAACTGAAGATGGCGCAGCATACGCCGAAATGCATTTTCATAATAAGTTGTATATTATATGTTAAGGGTAAAGGTGGAATAGTGTATTAAATATTAAATATTATTGATATGGTGTTTATTATCAATCATATGCTGGTTTAAACCGGTTGCCGGCCTCCCAAGCCGTACATCTCTTTCATGCTCTTTCATTCTCACCTTGAAAGATCTCCCGGTTTCACCGATGTAAGAACCCCTGCACTCTTTGCAAGTTATAGAATATATCCCAGGTAGCTCCATTTTAGATCTTAGTTTGCCAACCTGTTTATATTGAGAAAATATATTCTCGATAGTGCGCCCGGCTTTATATGCAGGAATGAAATCATATTTTCGCAACAACTTGTCTATCTGACGTCTGTAATTTGGACACCCCTTATAACATCCCGGATGAGTGGATTAGAAGGTTGGGAAGAACTTCAAGTTTTCAAGTCATTTTTCCGGATATTCCAGAAGGCGGTGTATCCGACGTTTCGACTTTTTAAACAAGTCATATCCATGGAAACTTTTTGAGTTTGTTTATTTATCAGTTGAAGTTTTCTTCTTGCTGTACCTGATGAAGGCCTAATGGTTTGGGCCGAAACGTTGTATTAATAATAAAAAGATATCCATTGTGAATTTAATTCTGTTTTGTTTCAATATAACTCTTTCAGAGCTGAGATTTTACGAGGGCTGTCCAGAAAGTAACAGACGTTTTGAAATAAAAAAATTAACAAAGTGAAAAAAAAAACATTTTATTACATACATTTTGAAGGTAAACTCTTAGGCAATTTTTCTACATAATCGCCACTCAAATTAAGGCATTTATCATACCGTGGCACAAGCTTTTCGATACCCTCTCTGTAGAAATCTGCCGCCTACGGCAATTGAGGGTGATTTGTTTCATTGTTCGTCATTTTCAAGACACAGGTCTTTTTTTTTGGCATTTTCAGGTCATTTCCGACTTTTTTACAGTTAATCAGTCACAACACTAGGCCTACTACTGTGGTCCTCATCATGAACATTGGTTTGGCCATTTTTAAAATCAATGCACCACTGCCTTACTCGGCTTTCGCTCATTATTCCTTTGCCTTACACATCACAAATCTGGCGATAAATTTCAATTGGTTTGTGATTTTTCGCCAACAAAAACCTTATCATAGACCACCCTTCACAACTGGCGGGATTTTCAATTGCAGCGCTCATTTTAATACCCACTGCAGACAAAGTACGAAAGGCACGATGCTCACGCTAACACAGCTGAATGCGTTTTAAGTGTAGGAATGCTCTGACGCTAAAATGGCGGCACTAGCCCCGTCCACTGCTGGACCAGGCCAAAAGCCAGTTACTTTCTGAACAGCCCTCATACATTGGAATAAAAGAATCATCAGGTAAAAACTTCAGTGGGCTAAAGTTTAAAATCAATATGGAAAATTTCAGTAGAATACCTGGTTTCCATGAATGACAAACATACTGTAACAGATGAACAAGAAAACCTCATGTTTTACGTAAAGCATAACTCTATTAATCCTACATCTCCGCTTTTATACAGTTCTTGAGACGAAGCATTTATACGTCAGTAGCAGTGAAAATGTTAAGCTGATTTACATTGCCAGAACTGAATTTATCAGAAAATTTTTCCATGCATTTTGCTCTTAACACGGATGTTATCACATCCGTCTTTTTGGATTTTATTTTTCCAAGACAATTTCAATCAGACCTCCTTGTCCCCCTTGGAAAAATTAAGGGAACGATCCTTTTTCTACTCAATTTCGATCATACTTTCCCCTCCTTCACACAACACACAGTCTGAATACGAAAGAAAACAGAGTAACAATGCTCTCATCTCGTGATACTCAGCTGTTTCTGAGATGTTGTACAAATTAGGATAAAAATTGAACTTCGATTAGTTGATCTTAGATCAGTGTTATACAACACGACTCGAGCCTGAACTCAAATTATTTTCTGAACTTAGGTCATAATTGATCTCCGGTCGGTGATGTTTATACAATCGGCCCTTAATGAATTAGGTGGTCTCTGTGTATCATCTACACTGTATTTAGTTTGAAATTTATCAATATTATATACCATATAACTAGACCTGGGATTTTAAGGCAAATGCCTATTTTGTTCCTTATGAAATAACATGAATTTTTTTAAATATGTGGACGTTTCTTGATAAATCACTTACATTTATAGAGTTTTATAGTGCCCTAAAACGCCTATTTGGACCTTTAGAGCCTATTTTATTATTTTAGTGCCTAAAAATGTCCATTTTGTACATTTAAAATAAAATTCACCTTCTGTAACTTTTACAATAATTTAATGGACATCCATGAATGAAGAGCAGAACAGCAAAGGGTGGGTTTTTCACAGAAACTTGATTATTCCAAACAATTATCTCTAAAGAAATGCTGACTGACGGGAGAGGGGGAGGATTAAGGGGAAGGACTACTGTGTCAAGTCACCAGTGAAAGAACATCTGTTTAAGTGAATATAGTTCGTGATGGCTAATTTTGGAGTTAATTCTGTTAAGAATAGGTATACCACGTTTCTTGCAGTAAAAAAAACCATGTTACAGTTTAAGTGTATATTGTAATATTTTAAAGTCTATTTTCTGTCTATCTACACATTTTAAAGAATATTTTAAGTGCCTATTTTATCTTTTAAAAACCTATTTACTTGTTTTAAAAGCCTATTTTAGGTGCCTAAAACTAATTTTTTTAGAGCCTAAAATCCCAGGTCTAGATATAAGACACTACTGAAAAGGGAACTGTATGGGTTGTCATGTCTAAATAAAACCTACCCTCAAATTTTGCACATCGGTAGTTATCATTGCAGAAAAAATTAGCTGCTTATATGAACTTTTAGTGGGTGAAAATGAATTGTGAATCTGGAAATACTAAATATTGAGTAGCCTCGCACAGCTATTGGCAGGAAGGAGTTGAGATAATAGCTCGCACACCGATTCATTGGCTGTTGACAGTACTGTGATCCCGCTGTTCATAAAGGTGTTTCAAAAATTAAAAACAATGATTATTATTTATTTAAATAGGACTTATATGAAATGTTAAGCAAGAATGATAGTACAAACAAAGCAGTCAAAAGCACCGCTTGCAGCCTCTTCCATTACAACTACAGTGCATCTCAGCCAGATTGTGGCCGCTTGCCGCATGCCACGCTTCTCTTGTGATGACTCAACACGTCCCGCATCGTGGCCAGCTGTGTCCCCGCAGATAAGTCAACCATTCCTGCATAGCCCACAGTTGAGATTTGTTCTCGTGTTGTACAGACGTGAAAGTGTATTCTGTAGTTGTCACAACTAAAAGAAAGCATTAGGATAGAGATAAACTCAATAACAACGGAAGAACAATTAATGCGTATTAATCGGAATTTCCTATCACGATGCCAAAAATGTGTGGATGTAGGAGGTGGACACTTCCAGCATCTCCTGTAATAAGCTAGGTGTCTATTTTCGTTATTTTCAAACTTACTTAATTTCATTGTCACGCATGGACGAAGTCAGGCAATTGCCGGGCAGTTCCTTTGCCGCATACTAGGGATAGGAGCGTCATCTGGGGGGAACTCTACGCACGGTGCGGCAGTTGCAATCTGCCTCAGACTCACTGTAGTTACATGACCTCGTAAAAGTTGAAAATTGTTTTCAAATATGGGTACCTACCGTAATTATTAAGTTTAGCATGAAGAATTAAATTGATTGTTTAAAGAAAGGCACAATAGAATTTTTTAACTTTGTTAGATTCACCTCTACTGTCTAGCTGGTTGATATAGTCTACACACTCTATCTTGAATTTAAAGAATGCTGGGGTGAGGGGAGCTGCTATTGCATGCAGTATAGGGAGACTGACTATTGCAGAAGGCGGGGAGTTGAAATTAACATCACTTCTGCAGGGTTTCCTATTACTAGAAAATATAAAGTGTGTAGTTTTATGCTGGTACACAATGGAACTAACTGTAGTTTGCTGCAATTACAACTCTCGCTAACCAAACTAAAGATTTTTTTATTGATGCAGATGTTATAGTAGAATACATTGCTAAAGAAAGGAATTAAGTAAAATATTTCTTTATACAATCTCTCTCCCAGTCTTCAGAATATAGAAAATCGGTTTAAAAGTTGTAGCATTGTAGATGTACTTGAATACGCACTTTCACATGCCCGAATTCATACAATATAACTACATATCTTTCACGGGAGTTTGTAGGTAATTAATAGAACTTTCTAGCAAAATAATAAAAATTTACTAGTTTCTTTCTTCTACAGATTCAGCTTAAAACATATTAAATTTTTCCTTCCATTTCATTTATTTGGTTTATTCAACGCTTCTTGGCTTAAAGATTCTTCATTTTTAACTTCATTGTCATTTATATCGACCATTTCCACAATACCTTTCTTCCAATGTCCCTGGATTTAATTCTGCCATTTTCAGAATAATTTATGTTGTAAACAAATAAAAAAAAAAATAGACAGTAGTTCAACAATGCCGCTATGGAAAGTTTTTTGGGTATGGCAATACTGGGAACAGGCCGCGATCTTCATTTCTTCAAGCGAGGTCTTCTTCATATGGACTGTTTGGAGTGTATAACTCGATAAAATGTGTGATCTTTATTCTTGTGTCATCCTTAATCTTAATGTATCTCACTACAAGGCTCACTTGTATCTCGTTGCAGAAGGATGGGTCGCCACTACCCTTGGACAGAATCACCATTCACAATGGCAACCTGACCATTGAGAACCTCCGAGACAGCGACCGAGGCCTGTACCAGTGTGTTGCATCCAACGAGGCCGCCACCATCTCGTCTGATACCGAGATCATGATAGACAATGTGGCTCCTCGAGCTCCCTACAACCTGTCGGCCACAGCCACTGAGAACTCCGTCACGCTGGCCTGGGTGCCGGGTTTCTCAAGACCCAAGACAGAATACAGTGTATGGTAAGAGCACAAGCTTTCACATTTCACCCTTTTTAACAGGCATTTAGCTAAAGCTGAGTCCCCATTGCTTAATATTTAACACCAATATGTTGCAGTTAACATATGTTAATGTAAGTATTTAGGCTTTTACAGCCGGCGTCTATTGAAGTCAACTCTTCCGGGTTTATGGACCATGGTTGGTCAGTTTTGCTGGCTGACGTTTCGCCACGAGCTGCGTCAGGCATCTTCAGAGTGTGTCTATGGCTGTCTGGTGTCAACTGCTGCTGTTTGCTCTGTAGGACCTATATCTATACTGTGTTCTGTATGCTGGTCGGTGCTCCGCCATGAGATGTTCTTTTTTCTGATTGGTCTGAATCCCTTAAACTGTTTCTGAGTATTTTATTTTTACATTTTGATTTTGTTATAGCCGGAAACAATGTTTTGTGTATTTTCTGTGATTCTTCCTTTTGGTTGAAGTTATTTCTCTGTTTGTGTATTTCTATTGCTTCACGGTATAATCAGGGATAATATTGTCATATGGTGCTGAAGACCTCCGTTTCATGGAAGCAGATATCATGGCCCAACTGTAGTGCATGTTCGGCAACTGCAGATTTTTCCATGTTTCCCAGTTTGCAGTGACTGTGGCAATCAGCATACAGAAGACAGTATAAATATCAGTCCTACGGAGAAAACAGCATAATTGACACTGGACAGGCATATACATGCTCTGAAGATGCCCAACGCAGCTTGTGGCAAAACGTCAGCCAGCAAAACTGACCGACCATGGCCCATAAGCCCGAAAGAGTTGACTTCAATAACATAATTATGTTAAATGTTGAAGTATACATGTCAAGTGGTTTGCCAATTAACAACCGTCTCCATTACAGTGTTATAGACTTAACATGTTATTTGTTGTGCCAATATTTCAAGATGGATTCTGATGAAGAGGTAATACTTGGCTTACTTATCAGCCTTCCTGTTTTTGTCCCTATACTCCTTTGATGAGACGTCCCAAAGCAAAGGCCTCACCCTAATCTCGTTTAGAAGTTCCAGAGTTTTTTCCTTTGACCATTCCATCTCGAATTGTGAATCAACAAAAAATATAACCTATAAGAATAAAAATGGATGCCGGCAATATGGTTGAGGAAGCTGTCGATTGTGCTTTTTCTTTAGAGGAAATTCCCAAACCAAAGCTGAATAAGCTATCAGTTGCTTTTTGTTCGATGGAAATTCCCAAAACAAAGCCGATATTGACCGACTAGCCAATTGACTTGACATGTTGTCCATTTTCTCTGGAAAACAAATTAACATCTGAAAATGTTTAATTTCAACACACTGGGTTTACATGTCAAGTCAATTGGAAAGCGAAATTGCAATATACATGTAAATATCACCTTATTAAACTTGAGTTGTTGGTGTTAAATGTTAAGCAGTGGAGACCCAGCCTAAGTCATTAAGTGGAGACATACAAGTTTGGATTCTGAGAAATAGGCAATTTGTTATTCTTTTACTCACCAATGAATTGCCCTGTAATCTGACATGCTCTTTACTGACTACTTCTACAGTTGCATACTACAGTGCTATGATTAGGATTTATCTACAAGTTGGCAATGTCTATGCCACATCAATAAAAAGATTACATGTCATTAGAATACGGGCCCTGATTATAACACAGATAACCGCACACCACACATTCCTATAACATAGAACCTCAAAACCACACAAAAAATTACAGGCGATTATAGGCTATTTTAAAATATGCTATAACCATGCCTACGCCTGATCTCGATGCCAAAGCAAGCATTCCAGCAATTCTTACCTGAAACAAGTCAAGAAATGCAAACATCAACCATATTTATATTGAGATCACTGTATGGTGTGAAATACCTCACCAACTCACAAACTCGTCATGCAGGTTTGGTTGTCATCACATTCCTCATTCTCCAGAAGCAGAGCAGTGGTGGCTGTGCTTCTCCAGCGAGCGCAAGAACTTAACTATTGAATTAGTTCTCATTGCTGATGATCAAAATAGACATTATAAAAATTATATAATTTTTGTAAACAAAATACAGTGACAGGCAAAAAACCGATCACTTATAGGAATTATTAAAAAATGAAGTTTAAATCAAAATTGCGAAGTAGTACTTGAAATAAAATTACTGCAGCGGCATAACAGAGGCTGCGTCCATCATCAATTAGAGCAACAGCTTTGGCAACGTCTTTGGGACTGAGAACCATAATTTCAACTAAACTTACCTACAGAATCATTTTGATGCAATGGGAGACAGTTTCCTTTCAGTTTGGAGGGAAGTGACTCAATACAACAATGAAACATCTTTCAATGTGTATGACAAGCTAGTGCAGATAATCAGATCAGAAACAGCCTATTGCAGTGTTTTTTGTTTTGTTTGGTGATAAAGTGAAGATACTAAGAAAGCGGATATCGTCGTTGATACTGCAATACGTCGTATGTAAAAAAAATTGCCATTTTAATTTTAGTGCTTTTGTGATCAAAATGATCAGACCTACCTTCTTGTAAGAAGGTAGATCTGATCTTGTAAGAAGGTAGATCTGATCATTTTGATCACAAAAGCACTAAAATTAAAATTACAAGAAGGTAGGTCTGATCGTTTTGATCACAAAAGCACTAAAATCAAAATGGCAATTTTTTTACATACGATGTATTGCAGTATCAACGACAATGTGCTGTATCTATAGCTAATGGTTCAATAAAAATAATAATTCATCCTCACCAACAACAATGTATAAACATCGAACCAATTTATGTTTAACCTTAAAATTACAACAAATTTTACAGTGGTCGTTTTTTTTTGCCTTTCAGTGTAGTTATGCATATTGTTTTAGGAAGTAGGTGACTCTGGTGGAGTAAGAATGAATGTGTTTTCAGGTATCGAGCTATAGACACACCAGAGTGGAGGACCAGCAAGATAGTACACGTTGGCGCACACAACAAGACTGTATCGAACCTGAGCCCTGGCAGGACGTACGAGTTCATGGTGCTGAGTCAAGACAAGCACGGCGACGGGATGTTCAGCAAAGCAATACGCGTCAGCACCAAAGGTGAGCCTCCTACTCTGATCACACTGTTATGTCAGAAAGTTTCCAAAAATAAAACTTAAATCCCTGTGATTTGTTTTGAAGGGCATGTTTCAAGTGACTGACTACTTTCATATCAATAAGTTGGAGAATCTTCTAAATGTGCCATATTCGGTCCTTAATTTCACTGTCTTCATATATATAACTGTTAAAATACCATTGATTTATTTACTCACAGGGAATAACTAAAAAAGATGTCGCACAACGTTTCGGATCGTCGTTTGATCCTTCCAGTGGCGACTCCTGGATTTTTAGTTGTGTAGGATGGTGTGGAGAGAGCGAATTAACCCATTCACTGCTATTGACGTACATATGCGTCGCCGTAAAAAATGCATAATGGCTGAGATGTAAATTTAATACAATAATGCTTTATCGTAAAATATGAAAATATTTAACCACGTATGAAAACTGTCGTTTACGGAAATCGGCTATTCCGCTATAATTTTCATAGTTGATATCAAACTTGATATTACTCCAGGAATACTTATATTGAAATATAAACAGCACTGTAAAGTTTAATAATAGCTAGGCCTATAATATATACCAAGAAATGAAATAAATAAATAAATAAATAAATATTAATAAAAATATGATCACTCCCCTCTTAGAAAACAAGCTATCGAACGTGAGGAAGGACTGTACTAAGACGTCCTCAACTTCCTCCATATGAAACTGGCTTCTCAATGCCTTTTCTCTTCTCCGCCTGCCCCTTCACATGCCCAAGAGCTTTAACAACGGCATGGACTACGTAACATCAACAGTGAGCGACTGAGGACATCCTCGCAAATACCAACCTGCTCAAAACAGAACTGCTAACTTCCTTCCCGAGTGCTCTACAATAACGCTGTTTTGTGATTTTATTGCTTAAATTTTGACAATGAATGCTAGTAAACATTTATGTAGATGAATTATGAAGTGTAGGATGATCCTCACATCCTATATGGAATAATCGCCACTGGATCCTTCCTCAGGTGCCTCCTGAGTTGTGAGTTGTGATTCAGGAGGCACCTGAGGAAGGATCAAAGGACGATCCGAAACATTGTGCAACATCTTTTTTAGTTTTTCTTCTTCTTCTACTTCATGGATTTAGGCCTTAGGCCTGTTTCCACATCTAGAGATCGAGTCTCTCCATCTAGTAATTGGGCGTCCACTCTTCTTTTGCCTTTGGGTTGATAATGGAGTAAAATCCGTGGAAATCTATCTGGTGTCATTCTTTCTATATGATCTAGCCAGTTATTTCTTATATGATTTATTCTGTCTTTTACATTGTATATTTTTAACTCTTTTCTGATTGTTTCATTATATTTTTTTGTCTAAAAGTGTGTAGCCCACTAGTTATTCATTGTGAGTAAATAAATCAATGGTATTTTAACAGTTATATAAGTTGGAGAATGATGTGATATATGAAGGCCGTCCATAAAGTAAGTTTCCCTGAGGCTATTTACAGAAACAAAACACAATTTCATGGAAATGTTTATTGCAACAGATACAGCAAGTAATAAAAGTCAAGAAAAATTACCATAAGTAGTAAGTGGATACGCTCTCCTTCTCACAAGTAAATATGCCCATGAGGAGCTGGGCGAAACTGACGACAGTTGTCACCTGACGAAGCCCATGAGGAGCTGGGCGAAACGTTGTGAGAAGGAGAGCATATCCACTTACTACTTATGGTAATTTTTCTTGACTTTTATTAGTTTTTACCCAAGTGGAAAGATTTAGGACCACCAACAGAATGTTAGATACAGCAAGTGTTCAGGTATTTCTCAAAATATTTGCCACCGGAATTGAAACATTTGTCATACTGTGGAACCAATTTTTCAACACCTGTGTCGTAGAAGTGTGCCGCCTGGAATTTGAACCACCGTGTCACAACCACCTTCGCCTCTCTGTCATTCTCTTGTCATTCTTTGCGATTTCATGAGGTGTAAGAAAAGTTGAAAATCAATGGGAGTGAGGTCCTGGCTGTAAGGTGAATGTTTAAACACCTCCCAGTCCAACTTCTGCGGGAGATTTGCTAGGAGGTGTTTGAAAATTCACCCTACAGCCCAGACCTCGCTCCCATTGATGGCAATTTTTTCCTACACCTCAAGAAATGACAGAGAATGATAAAGAGGTAGACATGATTGCCACACAATGGTTCAAATCCCAGGCAACGGAGTTCTACGACACAGGTATTCAAACGTTGGTCCCACGGTTTGAAAAATGTCTCAATTTTGGTGGTGAATAAGTTGAAAAATACCTGAACACTTGCTGTATCTGTTGCAATAAACATTTCCATGAAATTGATTCTATAAATGGCCCCAGGGAAACTTGCTTTATGGAAGACCCTCATATTTTCCAGTTTAATAATTCAAAGATTGCATTAACTAAAAGATATGGTGCATTACTGACCCCCTGCATGGTCTCGTAGTTAGCATTGCTGGCTACAATCCCTGGTACCTCCTTGTATTTTTCTGAGGTAGAGAGGTCTGGAACGGGGTGCACTCAGCTTCATAATACAAACTGAGGAGCTACTTGATAGAGAAGTAGCAGTTCTGCTCAAGTCAACCATCATTAACGGTTTTGGGTGTTGGTATGAAAACCACATGCCCCCCAATCCTGCCATCTGCCTAAGATAGATGTTTTAGCGAATGGCTGGTAGGCCTAATCTCTTCAAGGATGTAGCACCATGGAGTTTAGTTTGGTTTAGTTTCTTTTTATGGTGCATTTGTTATTGAACTACCCACACATTTAATAAAGAAAATAGATATACAGAGTGTTAATGAGTAACACCGAAATATTTTACCTGTGAATACAGAGGACATAGACAAGCAACTTTTGTTAGGAGATTTATGCTCTATGAGGTAAAATGTGTATGTTACAGGCAGTGCTTTAGTTGGAAAATATTTTTTGGGGGTACTCATCTTACTTCAAAATTTTCCATATCGCCTCATACTGAATGTAATCCTTCGGTTGACATTTTCTGCATGCAGTTTCTTCTGCTGACCTATTGCCTCCTTGTAGTCATGACCTGACGTATGGAGCAGGATCAAAAACGTCTAGTGGTGGTCCCACACATTTTATGAAAACAAGGTGGCTAGCCAACATGTGATCTAAGGAGAAAGTAACTGTAGAAATGCGCACGGAGTTGAAGATTAGAACGCATATCTGTGGAGAATTTAATAGTGCTTGTCATTTTTGGTATTGAATTAGACATTTAATAAGTATTTTAGGACAATCTCGTTCCTGTACTGCCAGTACGACGTACCGGAGCACATATTTTTCCGGGTATGGTAGAAGGAAAATAATTTTATACCAGTACACAGTACCGGTGCGTACCGGCCCAACTAAAGCACTGGTTACAGGGCATTAAAGTCATTACAATTTGGTCTCATAAGTCAATAATGAAGCGAAATAGGGTTGAAATTTTCATTAAATTGACTTCATGTCTTCTTAGTGATCAATAAAAACCTGATTCTTAATCATTCAACAGCTATATCATAATTTAGTGTTTCCATCATCTGCAAAATTTACAGACTAATCACATGACTGGTCGCCACTGCATAAGTTTTTTAATTCACAACTCCAGTGTTAACAACGAAGTTCCTTTGTTTTGCATTTTTTTTTCAAATGTTACAAGTCAGTGGTGGTGATGCCCTGGGAGATTTTATGCTGTAACAGGAAAAAATTGGATCCATAGAGCAAAAATCTCCTAATAAAAGTTGCTTGTCTACGTCTCCTCTATTCTCAGGTAAAATATTTTAATGTTATTCATTAACACCCTGTATAATGGACTGACAGAGATTCCTGCTTAGAATATATCCATTATGGATAAAGGGCATGAGAGGGCTAAGAGGTACTATGGGTGCCTGTATTGAAGTGCTTGAGACCAAAGGAAAATCCAGGTGAGTCTGGCAATCATTATGTCTGTTGAAAAAGCTTCATACTCAGGAGAATGTAGTTCAGTTCCTAAAGCTAAGTCATGTACTTGTACCAAGATGCTTGCTCACATTGTGAGTACACTGGAAAATGACATTGTATGAGGGTCATTCAATAATTAAAGAGACAAATTGGTCTGGAGAAAAGACAAGTAGACAAGTAGTACAAGTTTGATACATTTAGGATTTTAAGTTAGCTTCTCTGGGATGAGTTCTAATCAGCTAATGGATCAACATTGCTCTGTTTATAACCTCAAAATTAAGTTTAACGATGTTGGGTCTTCTTGAAAATTCCACATTGGTTGAACAACATTCTGTGATTCGTTTTTTGATTACTGAACGTGCAAAACCAGCTAATATATACTCTAGAATGACTGAAGTGTATGGTGAAAGTTGTATGAACCATGGGAATTTTTACAAGTGGGTAGAACAGTTCAAAAGTGGTCGAGAATCAGTGACTGACGAACACCGTTCTGGCCGGCCTGTTGAAGTTGCAATTTAGCACCCTCTGATTTCCATTTGTTTGTTCCACTGAAGGAGGCATTACGTGGGAAGAAGTTCCAGGATAACGAGGATGTCAAGAAATTTGTGGGAAATAGGCTCCGACACCAAGACAGAGAGTTGTTCTCAGCCAGTATAAAAAAAGCTAGTAATCCATTGGGACAAGTAGATAAATGTTGATGAGGATTATGTTGAAAAGTAGGAAAAGTTTTGTTTTGTAAAAATAAACAGGTTTTTTTTTTCCAGGTCAGTTTGTCTCTTTAATTATTGAATGGCCCTCCTATGTTGTACAGCAAAAGTGACAATGTACTTTGGTGTGACTTGAAGCTTTCCTGGTGTTGAGAATGTATAATTGTTTCTCGGGCTTTCAACCGGGTGAGTTGCAGGTTCGGTTCCAAGCTTTCAGCAGCTATCTCTGCTGCCATCTTCTGGGAGAAGTGAGAAGTGAGCTGGATTGAGAAAAAACTGTTTCTTATATAGGAAAAGATTGAAAATACTAGAATATTGGCCAATATTGGCAACTCTTACTCCCAGATAAATCAGTGATCCTCAAAATGACCGATTTCACATCCAACAACATTATTAAACTCTAATTTTCCTTCCCGACCAATCAGAACTCTCCATTTAATTATTCCATTTTCTAATTTCCCATTGACCCCCACCTGTTCTAGTATATCCAGTCTTTCCTATATCTCTATAGGCCTATATATATAAAAGGCTTTTTCCTGACTCACTGACTGACTGACTGAATGACAGAGAATCAACATAGAGCCTAAACTATAATTGGTAGGGACTTGGAATTTTGACAATACCTTCGTTTCGTAACGTAGGTAAGTGCTCACTAAGAAAGGATTTGATTTTAAATGCCTAAAATACTTAATCCCTTCCTACACAGAATTATCAAATCCAAATCACTGTTCACATGACAACATATTGTTGCCAGTGGTCTCAGATGGGTTTGGAAATAAATGAAACTTGACTTTGTCAAATTAGAGAAGCTATCAATATAATTCATGTTATAAATGACAATGGTAATATGTATATTATTATATCGCAGGTTTTTGGTGAGAGAATTATGAAAGTGATATTGAATTTCTGTTTAATTTCATCCCCAAAATGGTTTTATGGTAACATGAGAGTGAGAAATAAATATTCCGCAAAGACAATACAATTTTATGTTACCGGAATTTCTGTTTCTTCTTATTTGAACCCCTACCAGGCTTGCTGTGTACAAGCGATGGTATGCAAAATTCTATATCCTCTATGAGCCATAAAAAGCTATATCAAGCATTTTCTGAGGGAATAATTTGAGTGTAATAAGTCATTCTTCCTATTTCAAATTTTAAATACCTATATATGGACCTAGAATTTAAAAATCTAAAGTCCTTCATAAGTTAATTTCCAATTAAAAAATAAAAAACCCGGGTGATGCCGGGCCTTTTAAATTAGTAGCCTATATACAAATGTTAGTTTTTCCCAATCTACGGTAACTCACTTCTCCCAGAAGATGGCCGTAGAGATAGCTGCCGAAAGTTTGGAACCAAACCTCCAACTCACCCGGTTGGAACCCTAAGAAACAACTGTACAATGTATGCATGCGTCGTGGTACATCACAGTACATGCATTGACTTTGGGAATAAACCTTATGTAACTGTGATATTGTTCATTTAAGTTGACTACCTTCTGATTATGTTCTCTTGTGGGCAGCAGTGAATAATACACACAGGAAAAAAACATAGCCTGTAATCACTATTTCAGTCTTAGCATTTTATTTTAAACACATGCTTTAAAAACATAAAGATATGACAAGTCAGTCCATGACTGCTATATTGTGTTGACGACAGAGCCTAGTTTACTGGACTTTTATGTACTACATTGTGGATGCTCAGGTCACTAGAGTCTATTTCCTTTGGGACTGGTTTTGTGTTCACTTCTCACCATAGGCGTAACCAGGCCGACCATATGGGGGGGGTTAAAACATCCGCGGGGTCTGGGGGGTACGGAATACCCCCCATGGAGAGGGGGGTCCGGGGGCCCTCCCCCGGAAAATTTTAAAAATCAAGGTGCAAAATAACGAGTTTTAAGCTTCCGGGGGTCCTCCCCCGGAAAATTTTAAAAATTAAGATGCAAAATAACGAGTTTTAAGCTTCCGGGGGTCTCCCCCGGAAAATTTTAAAAATTAAGACGCAAAATAACGAGTTTTAAGCTTCCCACGCTTTATACTTCTATTAAATAATTTATGGGCAGACTTAAAAAAAATATACAATTTTCCTTTCTTTAATCAATGGGGGGGTTCAAACCCCCAAACCCCCCCCCCCCTCGGTACGCCTATGCTTCTCACCCAGGACAAATCTTCCCATGTAGAATATTATAGCTTACCTTATATTTCCGCAGATAAGATGACCTTCAGATAAGGCGAGGTACAAATTTTTGTAAAAGTTGTATAGTTTCAGCATATATCCGTCTTATAAGATGAACCTCAAACTATCATTCACCTATGAATTTATATTTACGAAACAGCTTCAAAAAGTTTTGATTTTGTTTCAGTTTTCTGGTTGATTGCAAAAATGTTGCCAACTATCGCACTATTATAATCCATAGGATGTGTAGTAGAAGTTAGGGCAAAATAACTACAGTTATTTCAAAAAAACTCTGGTCGGAACGTTCACAGTGGAGTGTAACAACATTTGAAAATGATGCGAGTTGACAAGTAGTTGAGGATGCATATGAACATATGCGAAACATGTTCTACCAAAAAAATTTGGTAAGTGGAGAAAATAGTGTGTAGTCAACTCGCATCATTTTCAAATGTAACTACAGTTAGTTAAAAAGAGTATCGTGTACCCTTACCGAAACAGAGCATCTCAATCTTTTTTCAAAATGATGTCACTGAGCACAGTCGCACCACAATGGAACAGCTCGATACGTTCATTGTACATGAGCCATGTGATGATACATGTACCGGTATAATATACGCTATATTATATTATAGCCTAGGGAAAATGAAAAAATACCAAATATAGGTTTTATTTCACAGATTATGGCATTTGTGGTTTTAGTTATGAAATTTGTGTTATTTTGGGCCTTACATTTGCCCACAAATGGTACCTAATATCTTAATATATCTGTCTGATATCCTATACCTCCTATGTTGGGGTGAAGGGCCTCCAAGAGGAGGTTTCTCTTTACCTATGTGAATATTGTTACGCTTATTTTCCGAGAGAGGGCAGAGGGACAGGTAGTATGCCCATCGCCTCTCAACCCCCTCTGGAAACTAAAGTATTACTTGAACGTGAAAGGGCCGAGAAATTTTGTCCAGAGGCTGTAAATCTATGACACGGGCCCCCCAGCTTAAAGTCCCTCCAGAGGACTACATGCCAGGATTTTTACATCCTGAAAAACCCATTGACCTTTGGATCCAGAGGTGGGCACGCTACCTCTAGACCACTGTGGCTGACTCTTAGTGACCATTCACACCGAAGTAGCATAGCATGCGAATCGCACTACCTGGATGCAGGCTGCACATTGAGTAGCATGGTTCATAGTTTTGCATTCATACCGAAGTAGCGAATGTGATGTGCAGTTTAACGTAAATTATATATTTTCTTAAGTGGAAGGAAAGGAAATAGACATGGGATATTAATACAAGTAAGAATCAGCTTGAAAAATTTTATGTCATAACCGGGATTTGAACACGGATCTTCGGCTTAACGCGCCAATGCTCTACCATTGAGCTACCATGACAACATGCCAGTCTGACATCAAATTCCTCAACTGGATTTAATGTCTATTTCCTTTCCTTCCACTTAATTAATAGTATATAAATAATAACTAGGCTTCAAAGTACCTACAAGGGTAGGACGCCATTTGGATGTGTGTTCTCGACGGAGAGAAACCTCCCGTGGTTTGCCTTGTCTTCTGAATCAGTTGAGGAATTTGATGTCAGACTGGCATGTTGTCATGGTAGCTCAATGGTAGAGCATCGGCGCGTTAAGCCGAAGATCCGTGTTCAAATCCCGGTTATGACATAAAATTTTTCAAGCTGATTCTTACTTGTATATATTTTCACTTGAACTATTGAGAAACCCATTTAAAATAATGTAATTTACTTAAAGAGGATATAGTTTCAGCAATTTTAATCCAGGCTTTTTTCCTACTAGTTTCGATTGCCATATCGTATAGCCTACGCATGTACAAATTGTAGCTCTCTTTCCAGCAGTTTTCATGTCGTCTTTGCCATATTCTACCGTCACACAAGCAAATATGTGTTGAATTTTCTTAACAATTAGAAAACAGCTGAAAAGGCAACTGGACGCATTCATCATCCCGAGTAGCGTCGCATGAAATTAGTCCAGATCTATCTGAAGAAATGAATGTCGCACTCTGTGAGGTGCACTATTGCCACGCTACTTTGGTGTGAAGACTTGAACTTGTTTATTTGGGATTTAAAATAAGCAGTGCACAACCTGCATCCAGGTAGCACGTCGCAAGTGGCATGCTACTTCGGTGTGAATGCTCCCTTAATGTATCAAGATAATATATATGCGTCTTGACATTCAGAATATATCATTTTTATAATGGTTTTAATTTATATAAAGTTAAGTTTAATATTTTTGTATCTGTCCTATAAGACAATCCTGGATTTTCAGGATCTTTTTTTTTATGATTCAACTGTCATCTTATCTGCGGAAATATATGATTATTCTTTCTGAATAATTAGACTATTGGAATTGTTACATACTTGCTCAAATGTTTTCAATGTGTACTTAAACTGAAACATGTGCCAAGATTTCTCACTGAATTTTCATGATACATTATTATACTTCCCTGGCCTAGTCAAGAAACATTCTCAATGAGAATTAGACACCCCCATCCGTCCCAATATCCCTTACAAAGGATGAGTTCTGATAAGATTTATCTTTTCTTTTCTGTCTGGTGTTTCCTTGGATGTCCTCCTGACTTCAGCCGCTGGTGAGTAACACTTCTCTTGTCTAGTTTTAATATGGCAAGGGCAGGTTTTGTATTCTATATTTTAAAGGTTGGTACCGTATAAGGGGGGAATGAAGTTCTGCACTCTGCTACAAATTGCAAAGATTGCAGGCTCAAACCATCATGGGGTCTTTAAGTGGTGATGCTACAGCCCTGAGATTGATTTGCCGCTAAAAGAAATAAGTACCAGGAGTAAAAGTATACAAGGAAACAATATAGCAAATCTAATGAAATCATTGTATGAGTTGAGCTCTTATGTTTTTTCTTCACTTATCAATTTCTGGTACAACAAATTATAAGCAAAATTTGTTGACAAAATGGAGAAGAGGTTGGGTTGATTGACAATCAGCTGAAGGTGAGAGACAGTCTTGAAACATGTTGAGCTCTTTATTCTTTGTTTACTTTAGTGTATAATATCATGTAGCATGTATGCGTTGTTACGAGCACACACATGTACATGCTTCCTCCCTGTCAAGCCACCAAGAAGTAACAGTTTTTCACACACCCAGCCCTTATTCATTATTTCACATGTTTCATTCCATTCTTTTCTACAGCTCACTTTGCGAGACGCTTTGTATCGGCTCACAAGTCCAGTTCGGTATGAACTGCCACAGGCTCAACTTATGATAAATGATACATTTACGCAGTGCTTTTTTTTTCCTACAAAAATATTTATGGGTACTGTCATTTTTTACTTGATGGAACATATTTAGAATGAAAATTGAATCACAGAAAGTGTATAAGGTTATATGAATTTAAGTCCTCTGCGGTGGAATCAGTTCATACACATCAATTCTACTCATAAGCTGCAATTGAGTCTATGATACCTTCACAGGTTTTCTTCCACCTTTCACCAGAGCATGTTAAATTTAAAATGAAAAGTACAGTGAATCCAACACAAGAGTTGGCCAATCGTGCGAGTTTCTGCATTGCGGCAGCCTCTGTTCTAACTCCCGAGCAATCGGGTGAAATATCTATGCAAATAAAAATATTATAGGAGAAAAATTCCTCTGACACTGGGACTTGAACCCAGGACCTTTGGCTATTCGCGCCAATGCTCTACCAACTGAGCTAAGCCGGAGTTCAATTCACTGTGCCAGATGGAACCTCTCTCCTATGACTGATTGCCCTGTCCTCACAGACAGACAAGTTATGTCATATGCTGTGAATTGAACTCTGGCTTAGCTCAGTTGGTAGAGCATTAGCGCAAATAGCAAAAGGTCCTGGGATCATGTCCCAGTGTCGGAGGAATTTTTCTCCTATAATATTCTCATCTAATGTCCAACAGAGACAATAATCTGTTGTTCATGAATTTTTACATATCTATATGCAAATAAAGCCGCGAACAGTGTAATGGTTCAGGTTCTCACAATTATAGTTGAAATTACAAGGAAAATAACCACGTACCTCATCACAAGAGATGTTGGAAATGTCCTCCTCTTGTATCCACACAACATTGGCATCTTTTCAGGAAATTTTCTTTCATGCACGTAAATTCAGCTTCTGAGATAGAGTTAAGGGGGGATATACAGCTTTCGATCGAATTCATTGGTGAGAAATATGTGAATTTCATTTTTTTTTTCTCAGCAATGAATTGCTCTACAGTGTTGCAATCTGACATACTCTTTATTGACTACAATTGCATACTATTTTCAAAATTAATCAAACTGTTACAGTTACGGGAATTATCGTTTCAAAATGGCTGCCACGTTTCATGCACTGAACAGCCGTTTCCCTGATAACTTCCACAAATATAGATATTTCTGAGTGATTATTTTTCTGTGTGTTTGTTAATGTCATGTGAACAACATAATCTAGAATCTCTAAAATATGTTCAGTATAAGTATCTTTTTAAATCATTTTTTTTTTTCGTTAAATTATATATTTTTTTATATCCATGGTACTGGCTTAAACTGAAATAAGTCAGGGGGACCCTTGACTTGATAAAGTACGACTTATTTCGATAAATAAGTCATACTTTAGTGACTATGAATAGCAATAAGCTCGACTTTGTCAAGTCTGACTTTATAAAGTAACTATGTCATAAGTCCGACTTGTTTGTGTCAGAAACTCAACGTAAGACGAGATTAAAGTTCGGCTTGGATATAAGTAAGACTTATTACGACTATGAATACCGGCCATTGTCTAGGATATACCAATAAGTCAGCAGTGGTCCATCATTGGAATGACACTGACCACCGAGTCAGATTCTAAGACACCAAGGTCACCGGCAGGCAAATAAATAATTCAATCAGCAAACTCTATTTGATGGTACATATTGAACCATACAAACACGCGTATTGTGTATTGTTGGTGGGAAAGCCATACCAACATAGATTGAATACTGAATCTGAAGTAATCATTTTTAACAACTATTTTAAAAGACATGTTAATTATATTCCCTTGAGTATAGTGAAGTTGTTTGTTTACAGTTAGCAAGTGAAAATAGTTTCGAGTAGAAGTGTTTCCATCTGTTCTGTTTGTTTCCATCGCCTGCTTACGAAGATAACAGTTTGACGAGTGAAATGATAAAATTATGCACGGGCTTCTCCAAAAGCAGCACAATGTTCCAATGAAAACGATTGTTGTAGAGGTACAGCGATTTGCCATTTGCGCATGCGCACTGCATTACTATACCTTGCAGCACGGGCGTTGAGGGTGTCCACAGCAAGCAAAAAAAATAATTTTTATTAATTTTACGTTACTTTTACGAACTGAGATGTTAAGTTCGAAGGTAAAGTTTACTAGGGCTTCGGAAGATAATATTATAGCGTGCGACAGCACAGAAGCAGGTACCGAGAATCCACCACTGCATGTACAACAAATTAGTAGAGGAAAAAATATGCATGAATGATGCTATACTACAGTATCTATCTAAAATAGACTCCTGGAATTGTGCAAGAAATCTGACTTGAAGATTCAACTTTTTTATTCCTTGCGTGCAAATCCATTTTCATGCTTTTCCTCATCAAGAATCTACCAATCATTCTCATCTCTCTCCACAGGTAAGTTTCATTTATTCAAGGGCTGGGTATGTAGACGGTTAGAAAACAGTAGGAACTGCATTTCCGCTAGTCTGCAGTGTAAGACAACAATCACATTTCACTTATCTCTTTGTTTGCAGGAACCGTCATTCCCGGAGTGAACAAGCCTTTCCTTTCTCAAACCATTGACTACTGGACATCGACATCTTTGCCAGACACGTCAGACAATGTGATAGACACGCCAGTGGTAACAACTGCTGAACCAAAGCAGAAGAAAAGCAAGAGGTTTGTGTCGGAGACGGATGAGACGCGAGGACTGCGGACGCAAGAGCTTCATCGCCTTGTATTGCTCGAACAGCTCAAGCTAACGAGAATGCAGCTCCAGCGAGAGGAGATAATTCTAGAGAAGCTGAGCAACTCGACAGATGACATGAGCATCACTCTATTCTGAAACTGTCGCTTTCTTCCAGTCATTACAGGGTATTTCATGTCTGTCCGTCCCGTTTGAGTGCGTAGGCTGGTACTACTATCACACTCCCTTGCTTTGCACCAGTATTAACAACAGTATTAAAATCTATTATTTAATTTGTAAGCTCAATCATATGAGGGGTATTTTTTTTCAACCTCCAATGGGGCATAAAATGAAAACACAGTGAAAATCAAAACTGTTTTATTTGGAACATTTAGGTACACCTTCTAGCTACTTCTCTACATAGTCGCACTCTGATTGAGATATTTGTTGTAGCGTGGTACCAACTTTCCAATACCCTCTTCATAGAAGCTTGCCACCAGCATATTGAGAAAGGTCTTCAGGGCATTTTAAAGTGTTTTGAAATTCTTCGTTAGTGTGGAAGCCAGATCTTTGGTTTGTTCGGGAAGTTTGTGTGCATCCATTGTTTGGATTGTTCTTTTGATTCCGAATTGTCAAAACGAATCCAGCTTTCATCCCCTGTCATGATGGATTTCAAAAACTCGTTCCCGTGCCGAGTGACTTTCATCTTTTTTGGCAGCTGAAAAAAGATCTAGGAGGACAGCGCTTCCACACCAACAAAGAACTTTGAAACACTTCAAAATGCTGTGAACTCCCTTCTCAATATGCTGGTGACAAGCTTCTATGAAGAGGGTATTGAAAAGTTGGTACCAGGCTACAACAAATGTCTCAATCGAAACGTGTATAGAGAAGTAGCTAGAAGGGTACCTAATTGTTCAAAATAAAACAGTTTTGATTTTCACTGTGGTTTTCATTTTATGCCCCATCGAGTTGAAAAAAAAATACTCGTAAAATAGTACGTTTAAATCTTCTCTCCCCTGTAGTGTCTATTGTATGCTTGCTTGTACAGTTTTTTCTAATTTCTGAATTAATTAAAATGCACAGCAGCAAGCAAAGTTGATGTAATAGTCGGGTCTAGCCCTATCTTCTCGATCATTACAGCTTTTATTTTTACAACACGAAATAATGTTAAAAATGTGTCCCTAGATGTAAGGATTATAATTAGGTACGAAATTAAATGTATGTAAGAATACATCCTGTAATTCTCTTACCAATATGTAATTCATGATCATAACATATAACTGACGGCCATCTTTTACACAGGTTGACCAACAGGACAAACCTCGCAGGAGATATAATATTGCATGTTTTTTTAAATGTGTGAATTCAGTATGCCCTACTAAACTAATACCACTGTTCATAACCTAACCTTACCAACCTAACCTAACCTACTGCCACTAGAATCTACCTGCCACTACTTAACTTAATGCAAGGAGGACAGTTGGTATCCTGCTTCACTCAGAACCATAATGAGGCTGGCGTGTTTTGTGCGTAATAAAAATAAACTAATTCAAATGAGTAAAAATACAAAATCAGTTCTAAAAACTACTAATTTCACCCCTTAACCCTTTCAACCCCAGTTGGTCTTAGAGTTCAAGGAAAAGTTTTAGCTGAATGTATATTAATAATTATGTCTATTATAACATATATTTGTGACTTTTATAAAAATTTTCTAATTAATTTTAAATTTCCACATGTTGCTTGAGAGCTACATTGGGACTGAACGGTAACTTAATACTAAGAATAGCGCAATAATGAAGAACACACATTTTTGCATTAATATTATAATAGCTTCATTCCTGAAAGATAATTACACTTATATTAGGCCTACTGGTCATATTTGAGCATACAAGTTTAGATATAAGTATATAAAAAAAAAAACAAAATTACATGCGTACATTCATGGTATAAGGTTTACATTGTCATTTTGTATGAAACAAGACAAAACAATTTTTTGCAGGTGTCATACATAAATTAACTTTACATTTTGTGCATGTCATCTGGGTAGGCCTAAATCCTTTGATGCAGAATTTGCACCTGCCTTTTTTAGAGTACTCGGGCCAATGTTGGTACCCGTCATAACGTACATCGTCCACAGGCCTTGTTGCAAACAATTTCCTTTTTGGTGCTTTGGATGTGTTGTGTTGTGAGCGCTTTCTTTTAGACTTTGACTGTCCAGCTTTCAGAAGTGCTGCAGCAATATGCGCTTGAAATTTAGCAAGCGAGAAATCAGATCTCAGGTTTTTTTGCTGTTGGTGTCCACGATAGAGTAACCAGCCATTGACTACAGCCACACTTAGACACCAGTACACAATTCTAGTATACCATTTGACAGATCTGATGTCAACTCTATACAATTCGATAAGCATGTCTGCCAAGTCAACACCACCCATAAAGGAATTATATTCCTTTACAACATTAGGGCATTTTATTTCAACAGACTTCTTGTCTGCAGAACTCCATCTTTTACATTTACCCTCAGGTACAATAGGTGCATAGGTGCAAACGAAGTTTACTGCTTTCCTATCATACCACCTGATAAGAGCAACATTTTCTTCAGTTTCTACTCGCCAGTCATAACTGCCCCTTCCAGAAGATTTCAGTTGAGCTTCAGAAGGGAGAGAACAACCTCCCATCCTATCGTTTCGGATTGTGCCTACACAAAACAATCCTCTCTCTTTGAGTGCAACAGCAAGCTGCAACGATGAAAACCAGTTATCAAAATATAATTTGAAGTTCTTGTGATCAGGGAGTTCACTTGTTAGGACCATAATAATATCGCCAGAGAATCCCAAGCCAAAATCTTTACATGTGCCCTTCCCTGTGTAAATTTCAAAGTCATACATGAGACCAGATGCACCTGCTCTCATGAAAACCTTGAACCCCCACTTGTGGGGTTTTCCCTTCATGTATTGTTTCAGGTGGCTTCTCCCTTTGAAGGGTATGATCTGTTCGTCCACTGAATGTCTTTCTTCGGGTGGTGCTGTCTTCAAATTTGTTTTTAAGATATCAATCATAGGCCTAATTTTAAAAAGTTTATCATGAGAAGGGTCCTTAGAGTCAGTACTATTGTCATTGTTCACAATGTGAAAGTATTTGCACAGCTGCTCAAACCTATTACGGCTCATTATGTCTGCAATTGCAGCAAACCTAGTTTCTGCAGCCCAGTACATTCTTATTGAAGGCATCTTTACAAGCCCCATGAGAAGCAATATACCAATAAATTGCTCCATTTCAGCAACAGAAGAATTTAACACTACACCATCCTTTTGATGTGCATACAAAGTGGACTGCTCATAAAGAAGTTCAAATATATTTTTGCTCCAATATAATAAAAAATACATTAATGGTGTCATCTCACTTTCTGGAGGGGGTGGCATTGTGAACTTCCATGTTGTATCCTCTTCTGCAAAGTCAATTTTTCTAAAAGTATATTGTTTCCTCTTCCTTCTTTCATTAGTTGGTGCTGCTAATGAAGGTCCCGCTGCCTGATTATTATTCGTGTTGACATCAGTCTCTTCTGATTTGTTATCCTGAAAAACAAGAAAATGTGTTGCATGATACTGTAGGTCTACTTCATTTATAAAATCAGAAATTAGAAGAATACAAAATTTTTCTAACAAACATATTTCAGGCCGTGTGTTTAGATTACACATTTCCTGAATAATATATTAATTTTTACATTATGTAATATTTTATTAATATGTTTACACATTTGTGTTATTAGAAAACAGATTACACTTACCTCTGCAAGCTCATTTTGATCATCATTTTCCACATTATCTTTCACCATTCTATTCAGCAGAACTGTTTCATCTTCTTCAGCAAAATCTGGATCATCTATATCACTTAGGTCAGAAGCATTTCCATCAAGAACCTTCATCAAATAATCTTCTCTCTCATCTTCTTTCAGGTACCTTCTCTTTGGCTCTAAAAACATAAATAAAATAAAAAGTTAAACATGCATCAGGAAAAGTTAGGTTATAGTAAAATGTAACCAGTCAACCCCAATGTAGCTTCAAAGCAACATGTATTTTCGTTGTGAATTTTAAGACCTTAATGTTAATATTAGGAATAACAATTGATATCACTGTCAAATAAACATGTTTTTATTACATGTTTAATAGTTCAAATGTAAAAAATGCCCTTACCTGGCATGTTGTTACTGCATATGTTTCTAACTGCAAAGAAGTTGTGTCAGCTGCTGTGCCTAGAGAATATTTTTCCACCAGATGTCAGTTTGTTCTTCATGAAAACTGCCATCTCTTGGTCGAAAGCAAAACTACAAAAATGTAAATTTCAAGATGCTTGGGGTTTGGCGGAAAATTTGAATGTTACATCATGTAACAAGTGAAAGAAATATGTGTAGCTCTCAAGCAACACTGGGAGCGAAAGGGTTAATCAGTTCCTTTAACAAAAGTAAGTATATTTAATCAAGTGTTCAGCTCCAGAAAGGAAAATTTCAATGGTCGAGGAGGTAGTGCTCTCACCTAATAGTCTATAGTTATTGATAAAAGAGTAAAAGAAGTTTTATAGTATAAGAGTATTTTTATACAGGATTTACACCTGAGTTTCTTTAAGATGTTTTCAAATCATAGTCAAATTGTGCACTTTTATCAGAAAAACAGAAACATGATTAAACATTTTTCTCAATATACAGAATATTTTACTTTAAATAATAATAATAGTAGTAGTGGTAATAATAATAATAATAATATAATAATAATAATAATAATAATAATATTAAAATTGCTACAGTGCCATCAATAAGTCACCACTCATGCGAAAGTTGGTATTTCTCCCTGCCCTCCTTTCACACTCGTAATAGGAATATCAGAATAGCCAACTATTGTTGTGCATCTGTTTTTTATTGCTGATGAGTCGAAAATTGGAATAATCAATCACAATAAATCTTAAATTAAAGTTATCAAAAATAAATTAAAACAAGTAAATTTGTGTCTTCAAGAAAACGATAAATGTTTTCAACATCTTCTGTAAATAGGTGGGTTTTATGTTAGTTTTATTTCTTACTTCATAAATGCTTGCAGCAGAACCACTGCCTTCTATGCTTAATTTTAACATGGTCGTTCAGAGTATTGTTAAATTGCCTAATTTCTCCAGTAGAGGCGACATAGTTCACACCCAGATAGCATGAAATTCCAGCATATTTCAGTTTCCGAGTTTATACTTCAGAGGGCAACACAGAGCATAGGGTAATGTGAAGGTTATTGCAGCTAGGTGTGGTAGGTGCTGCCATATGTAATGTCGCAGCATACGCAAAATTAGCCGTATAGGACAGGCAGTATATACACGAGTAATACAGTCTAGAAGGCAGTGGGCAGAACATTATAACCATAGCAATTGAATTCCATTTAAAGACTACACTGGAAAAACGAGGTAAGTCACCTTTTCTGCAAATTTGAGATATTGTGTTTATAGTGTTCTCCAAGGTATATTCTACCATTCTATAACAAGTTCCTGCTGATAATGAGGTTAGTCACGAGTATATTTACATTTGAAGATACCACAGACAGGAAGAGAATGAGGTAAGTCAACTCGAAATTTCTTTGAATCTAGGTTTCCTGCCTATTTCAAAGGAGAAGTATAATCACCTTCAAGATCTGAAGAGATTTGTAGGACCTGAAGCTCAACAGTATTATTCCCAGCTTCCAAAGAAGACATAAATTAATGTGTTTGAAAGACAATGATTTCATAAGACGTGGTAACATTTTCAAAGCTTAATTCTTTATGAATAATGTTTATATTTAAAAAATAATCCATTTTCAATGTAAAACAAATATGCAACATTTTTGAAAACTAAGGATTAAATCATTGTTCCGAGATGGTGATAATAATTTCAGATTTACAGGAAGCGTATTGGATTTTATTATGCACTTACCTCATTCTTTCCATGTACAGAGTGCTGCAACAATGGTATTGCATTCATTTCTCAACAATTGTGTGACTCTAAGGCTTTATTAATAGTGCATGAATGTTAATGGTTTTCAAGTTATTAGGTTTCAAACTTTAAAAATGCTCTCCTGAAAATTTTAATAAAAGTTACTTACCTCATTCTTCCCGTGTAGTCTTCATTTCTTAGTGGATTCTTGCCTGCACAAGCACTGCAGAGCGACTTCTTGATGATACTGTATATGTGGAATACCTCAGTTAATCCAGTCATAGATAATAGTGGTTCAACCTTTTTGTGCAAAAGCATTCTTCTGATGGCTACCAACACCAGTCTTTATAAAACAAATTAAAACTAAGTGATGTAAGCAGTGGAGCATACTGAATATTGAGAAAGGTCGAAAAATAAAAACACTTTTAACTTCACTTATGGCAATTTATAAAACTGGACTAGTCTCTGGCAGTTGATCGCCAGCCAAAGATGTGAGAAACACTCCCGGAACTAGTCCAGTTTTTAAAAAAAATTGATGTAAGTGGAGTTAAAAGTGTTTTTATTTTTTACTTTTCTTAATAACCAGTTTTTATATTTCCTCAACCTTAAGACGAATTTTAAATATCTTATTTTTTATATGTGACTTCAGGCTTCCCTGTTGTTTAGAATGGACGATGGTTGGTTGAGGAGGATAGATTCTGAGCTCCTGGCAGCCATCTTCTGGGAGATGTGGGCTGATTAGGAAATGGTCTGAATTATGTAGAAAAGACAAAGAAAGGCTAGGAAAACCAGGAAATGGAACAGAATTTTGATTGGATAAGAATGAAATGTTCAGAGTTCTCTATTTTCTTATTGGCTCCCAACTCCACCGGGTCTTTATACAAACCTTTCCTCAATTCACTTCTCCCAGAAGATGGCAGTGGATCAGTCCTCCTATTTGCTCGTCTGGAAACCGGAGAACCCAATATCTGAATGTATTCAAGAGCAATTTCAATTTAGTTAAATGTAGGCTTTACTAATGGTAATATCTTAACAAAACTGAGATTTAAAAAAAAAAAAATCCTAAGTTATGTAAAAGTCTCTTAACTTCCTCTGCCCAAATCAAAGTTAGCCTCTTAGTATGGAGCAGTTTTCGAGAAAATCGCGACAAACGAAATTTTTTCATGCAATTTCCCCTTAAAAAAAGAGAAAGTCTTCGCCAATCTTCATGTTACATGCCCGAAAGGTACCTAGCTCAAATACAAAATTTTGTTTTCATATGATTTTTCTGTTACAAGAGGCCATATTGCAAAGAGCGTGTATTCAGAGTGGGTGGCTTATAACTACCCTTCAGAGAATTTTTTTTGGATTTTTAAAATAAAAGTTTTAGCTCTTAGTATAAGCAACCCATGTGAAAAAATTTACAGAAAATCATTAGAACCATTTTTTGAGAAAATTACAAAAAACGAAAATTTCCTCATGTAAAGTCCACTTAAAAATAAGACAAACTTGCTGCCAATCTTCAGCTCACATCTTCAGAAGGTACCTGATCTAAATACAACATTTTGTTTTCATACGATTTTCTGTTCTGTAGCTAGACTGTTCACAGAATTACATGTTTCCGAAAATAGTATTTTTGTATTCAGGATACTTCAAAGTGTGTATTTATGTTAAAAACTCAACTTTGAATTTGGGGGTCGAAAACAATATTTCCTCTGCCTATAGTAGCCTACCTATGGTATGGGCAGAGGAAGTAAAAATTGTAGTTTTTAAAGAATATCTTTTCAAACTCCATATACCTAGCAGCAGTGTTTATTTTAACCAATATTGTTAAATAAATCTCATTCTGGTAGAAGTGTACATTTTTAAAATGAAGAAATTCAAGCAATATTTCTGTAAGATTGATTTGACTGTACAGTACAATGTATTTGTTTGCATGCTCTTGCTTCCAAATGTATTCATGCAACGAACTGTATTCTTTTCCGTGCCATTGTGTTTTCATTTATGTCTTCAATAAAGTATGTTTTTAATTTACAACTTGTCTTATTTTATTTAGTACTCGAGTACTAAGTTGATATGTATTACCACTACAGCAACAATACATTTGCAGTACCTGCCTACTTTAAAATAGTATATGAAATGTAAATAATTTTTAATCAGAAGCAGAATTCAATTACACAGACCAACAGCCATTTTCATGCCTTAGAATTTACACCTATTCTTGGGTGTATTTAGATTGCTGATGCCAAATGTGCCATTAGTTTTGCCCTATCAGCTTTAGTTTTGTGAGATTGGTATTACCATTATGCATATTATCCCATTTTACGTTTGATATAAATAAAAAACAGTGCGTATTTTTAGCTTCTAAATCACATAAAGAAAAAAGCAACACACTAACATTACATTAACATTACAATAACATTATAACATGGGGACTTTCAAAAAATTGATACTACCACATATGACTTATGAGCTGTCAATTTGACGGCCAAAAAATAATCCAGATTTTAGTTTTTCTGTACTTTGTACAGTTTTCGTCCAAAGTATGGTCAAGAACCTTCACTAGCTATATTATCAAGCAAGATTTTGTTTCGCTAGACTAATACTCTGTTTCTGGTACATCGCAGTTACCATACAGTTAGCTACACGGACTTTCAATTTTAACAGCACAGATAACTTTCACGAGTTTCTGAAACCTAAATTGCCCAGTTATCAGTGCTTGCTACTAACAGCGTGTTTTACCTCTGCCTTTCTTCTTCCCAATGTTCACAGATGTCACTACTGTAAGACTTTCTAGTTATTTTTTTAGTTTATTTTGCTTGCAAAGGTTTCTCACTAAACAAAACAACTGACTGTTGGCTGGATCCTAGCTGTATAAACATATGTCGCTAACAATGCATTTTTGTCTTATCGAAAAGCAGGCAATTAACTCTTTTTGGTAACATTATTTATTTATATATTTACTCGTTTTGTGTAGTAATTTTTTCAATTATTTCAGTTTGTACAAAAAATGAACTTACCAGTAGTATTCTGCACTGCACTTTTAACGTAAGGGGACCAATGATGAACTTTCTATTTAAAAAATGTCTTGGGCGAAACGGTAATTTATGCCGCACACAGGTTTTCCTTCCACTGAATAATAAAAGACCCTTGCACCAAACATAATATGTCACAACTATAATTAACAAAATAATATTTCATAACAAAAAAAAGACCCTTGCACCAAAAATCATATTTCACAATTATAGGAGTGGGGGACTCGTGAGCGGCATAAAATACCTTTTTCCCATTTCTTGGTAATAAAAAAGGAAATTGATTGAGTATGCTGATTGTATTTCGCACACTCATGTACCAATAAGCAGTTATTCAATATGGTTGAGTTTAATGCAGCGTCAGTTCAATTAATTTTATTCCCATAAGACAGTTATACAACTGAAATAGACGAAGTCAATAGGGTAAAAATTACAATAATTACATAAAATAGTACAGTCACATAAAAATTCTCGGTCGTCAACATTTTAAAAATCCAACATTAAAAATCCAAAAATCCAAATTGAAAAAATCAAAACAAGTTTTACTTCTGTCACGTGTCGCATGGCGTTCCACGCACACTTTTTGTTTTTTCCAGTCCTATAGTCTGGAGTCAAATTGTATTTCCGGAAAAAATTCTTCCAATACTTTCACTTACCCCCGGGACAAACGGTATCCCCATATATCTCCTTTTGGAGGAAATTGTGTTTTTTCCTTTACATAGGCTACACCTTGTGAAACATTTTCATTCACTGGTGAATATTTTATTACTTTCAACTTTATAAGTCTTAGCAAACAGTGGAAGTATAGGACCAACGTGCACAGTATACTCAATTTATTTCAATAAAAGTATTTAATACCAACTTAAACAATATAAAAGTTACAGCTACAAAGGAACATTAACTTTTTTAAGATCCGCTGATTTTCATTGATGGTTTGCTATTTAACCATTGAAATCAGCACCGGTGTGGCATTGGGCCTTAGAAACCAGTGCTGGTATTCCATATCAATGCATACCACCTCACTTCCCTCACTCCTTATTGCAGTCTGTGATGAAATATGTCTCGGCAGTTTCTATTTTCAAGAAACCAGACTATCCCTGAGACAAAATTATGGCCGGCACCATTGCAATCTCAACAGACTTGTATTTGCAACCCACAAGACTTATCTGAAATCATAAATGCAACGGAATAATAGCAAGAAATACAATGTTTTCAGAAATTCACCTACTTACAAATTTATTAATCATTTTGACCATGACTTTAACATCAGAATGTTATGAATAAAAAGACTTGACAGATATTTCACAAATATTGTTCTACACAAATAGAATTAATCAGTGCTTTTTTCTGGGGGTTCTCGGGGATAAGCATACTCCTTAAAGACTTTTCCAGTTTCATACATTAACTTCCACAATTTTGAAATCTAGAGAAATTTGTGGAAAACAAAATAATGAAAGTGATTGTACGCATCGTTTGCATTAAAGTACCATGTTTTATGGACTGTAAGACACTCCAGACCATAAGACGCACCTTCATTTTAGCATGGAAATTTAAGGGGAAAAGTTTATTGTGATTCTAAACAAAATTTCATTGGAAACTGAAAATATGTTTATACCCTCTCACAATCAATACAGCATCGGTAAACGTAATGGAACAAGGCTGTTTAGAGGTCCAATATACCACCTAATGGAGACATCCTTCTGTATGAAAGAACCCAACATTTCTTCTTTTCGCGTTGTATACCTGACTTCCCATTACTCTCAGTTTATGATTGTCACAAGTACACCGATGTACAGTCCGTTCCAAAATTTGCAAGTAACGTATTGCTGTACAACATCTTGTTTATGATTATGGTATTACTGGCAATATGCCTATTTACCGTAATTTTTTCATTAATTTTTTTAGTTTACTCTGGACCATTAGACGCACTCAAATTTCAGAGCTCTGTATCCAAGTAAAAGAAAGTGTGTCTTATGGTCCAAAAAATACGGTAGCTATTTTTACTGTTACGTTCATTATCTGTACCATGATTTTCGAGGGGTTAGGCCTGACATTTGGGAAAACAAGTGAGCACTACAGCACTGCTGCAATCATAACCCTGACTATGTTGCCGATGTTTCTGACTCAAGAGTTTGCTGCATTCTCCGAATAGAGAACTAAAATCATGTACCCTTATGTATTGTATGAACTGACTTAGAACTAGGGTGGCCACTTCCAAACTTTGAAAATGGAGGGCACGTTAAATTTTGACTCCTAAATATTGTGCGTTTTTTCTTTAATTCATTTTTAACCTCTCAGTCCACCTTAAATTGCTTCAAACAAAACAGCAGAGGTGTCAACATTTATGAACTTAAAAGGAACTTACAGAATCTAACAATATTTAACCTTATAATAAACAAATATTGTAACTGGGATTCACAGTGAAGTAATCAAATATACACAATTAATTCTGTTTTCAACTGAGTTGACCTCATCTGATGATGTAGCTAAGAAGCTGTGAAATGCATTATGTGTAAGTCATTACTTATATTAGTGAAGTTGAATGGAAAACAGAATTAATTGTGTATATATTTAACCTTGTTTTCCGTGTACATCTAACGCCACCTATTAACAAGACAGTATTAAATTTTATAATTGAAGGGTTCAGAGCCTAGTTCTTAATAATTACGAAGATCTGAATATGTGAATGTCCTTTGTTATTTACATTCTTCCCCAACAGAGTTCATACAAGGCATGTAAGCCTACATGTCTGAGCACTTTGGTGATATGTTGAAAATTTTGAGCCGTGTTTTAAGCTGTGGACGTTACTTAACGTTCAATGGTTCAACGTTAAAAAGGAGGACAAATTAACGTCCGGCATGAGTTGGTGGCGAACGGAGGACAGTTAGCTCAAAATCCGGACTATCCGGCGCAATGCCGGACGTATGGCCTCCCTACTTAGAATATAAAGAACTACAAGAAGTATTCCCTACATGTTTGTGAAAGGTGCAAGAAACCCTGTGAGCGTATCATGGACATAATAGCAGCTTACAAGTAGAATTGATAGGTAGGCCTATGAACTATCTCCACCTCAGAGGATTTAAAAGTCATATAAGCTTACGCATATTGCCTACAATTCCACTTTATTTCTAAATATGTGGATAAATACGGTAATGTTCCATGAAGTCAAAATCAAGAATATCCCTTATTTTTTTTTGTTTAAGAAAAAAGCACAGGAATTGAGTCCTATTCAACCCTCTAAGTAATTATTTCTAATTTCAGGTTGAAATGACTAAGTTACTATCAAAGTCAATCCATGCATTTACCTACACCCTTAGCGGGAAGAAAAAGTCTTTCCAAACTGGCGTGCCCCTAGCAAATATGTGTCATTTAAAAAGAAAGAAAAAAAATAATTCTTTATTGCTACAAGACTAACTGCTATGGTGTTTACAATAAACCTGAATTAAAATGAACTATGAACTCTGGGCGGAGATTCTCAAATAAAAACGATTGTCTGTTGTGTGAAAGTAACGATTTGTACATAGAAAAGTTCCTCTATACCTCCACTGGATCTAAAAGTGCCAAAAATGACCTAAAAGTGCTTAAAATGACCTAAAAATTGCCAAAAGAGGACCATCTCTTGAAATTGACGAAAAATGCAAAATAAAGCAAAAAATACAAGAACTAATTGCCCTCATTTAATCAATCATTTCATGATTTACATTTATATATATTTGAGCTTTAACCTTCATATTAAAAAGATGCAAAATCATCAAATGCCTTGCTCTACTAAACACATATTCAACAAGCTTACCTTTCTTACCTAATTAATCAAAATATACATCACATCTTATAGATTTTGAAAATCCCAGCTCTACATAACTGAAGACCAGAAGATCCAAGAAGATTTCGGCCATCCGATGCTTCCCCTCCGAAGGTCAGCATCTTGATTCCTGCGCAGTATTACAGCTCTAGTTCCGAGACCCAAAGAAGAATGAATCCATTTTTCTAATGCCCATCAAAATAAACCACAAAACCCTGAACCCATTGCTCAATCAAAGGGCAATTGTTTTTATTCATGACATCACCCAATTGATAATAAGAATAAAGTATTTTAATTTCAATTAATCCTTCTAGAAAGAGCTCATTGTAAATAATAGTGCTACTGTTAGTGCAAAAGGTCGTATGTAGAAATGAAATTCCAACTTAAAACTGCATAAGTTGTATGTTCCTGGATTTTATGAGTTTAATGCCTTAAAAGTTACGTTATACAGACAACTTTTTGGAGTTTAAAATTGCAACTTCATTTCTACATACAACCTTTTGCAGTAACAGTGGTGATATGCAAAACTGAAAATATCATATTAGGGCAACCAATGAAAAAATAATTTTGAATACAAAACATATAATATGAGGTTCATCCAGGAAGTAAGTTCCAATCGCCGATAAAGAAAACAAAAACATCAATAAGTAAGAAATATTTATTGCAATATTTACAGAGAATCTCTGGCTACTTCTCTACATAGTTGCCACCCTTATTGAGGCATTTATCTTAGCGGTGTACCAACAATTGTATGTCCATGTCTTAGGACTCTGTCGCCAATGTCTGGAGCCATGAAATCACTGCTGTCAGCGTTGTTGTGTGGAAACTTTTCACTTCAAAAATCACTTCATGAGACAGAAGAGATGGAAGTCACTTGGCGTGAGGTTGGGGTCTTAAGGGTGTATGGTCGAAGTTCTCCCATCCAAACTGAAGCTACTGATTCCGTGTGGTGTTGGCTGTATGGGGCCATTCATTGTGTAAAAGTGTAATGCATTTGGTGGGAGACAATATCAGTGCAATCATTTTCTTCTAGCGCTGTTCAGCAACTACTGGGGTCACAAGACTGCAACTGCATTGCAGCACTTCCACGCAATTGGAACTTACTTTCTCATATTATTCCCAACACTGGAAAGTTAATCAAAGAGATTTCAAATAATATCACATCTCCAAAATAGTTTCTAATTATTAAAAATCATAATGTTGTCTTCCCCTTACATTTCTAAACAGCGGTTTAAAAGTTTCTCTGAATAATATTATGCTCATTTCTCTGTCTTTAAATAAGTAACTAACTAATCCTGAGTAAAAGATAAAATGCGTGGTCCTACTTTCCACTAAAATCTCAATAACATAAAAGTGATGAACATTTGATAAAAACACTTAGTTATGATAGTGGTTAAAAGATCGGTTAAAAACAATAAAAAACACATAACACAAGACGTTTCAGCCCGCCCTCCAGGCCTTCCTCGAGGATCTTTTAACCACTATCATAACTAAGTGTTTTTATCAAATGTTCATCACTTTTATGTTATTAACTAATCCTGAATCTTGTTAGAATAAAATTTGTGCTGGAAATACTACTGCAGTGTGTCCAACAGTCATTTTTTCAAAGGATTGGTAACTATTAAAAAAAATCTTTTAATGCTGTCCTTTTTTTCAGTGAGTTGAGAACAGTTTCCAGAATTATTTAACCAACTTCTAATGTACGTTGTTCTCTCTTTTTCATACTTGTAGACCATGATATATGTTGTTTTTTTGTACCTTGAACTTTTTTTACATAATGTATTCAATTTATATACATATAGCCTATCAAGAGGCCATTAAAAAAAACAAGCTTTTTCTTTTTTTAACATGTCTAAACACAGATTTAAGCTGAAAACATTCTTTTGTTATTGTATAATGTATAGGCCCACAATCAATAAAAATAAAAAGTAAAGAATTAAAACTGTGGTTGGAACGGAATGGCTATGAGGGGTGAAGAGGAGGCCATTTTGAAAAAAAAGAATATACTATTTCCTTTATTTAATAGATAATACGTTAAAAAACTTGAATTTAAGCTGAACTTTTCCTCCAAAGGTCGGCCGCGGTGGTCTAGAGGTAGCGTGCCCGCCTCTAGATCCGCAGGGCGCGGGATCAAACCCGGCCGCGGTCGATGGATTTTTCCGGACGTAAAAATCCTGGGCACGGAGTCCTCCGGGAGGGACTTTAAGCTGGGGGTCCCGTGTCGTAGATTTACGGCACGTAAAAGAACTCCAAGCCTAAATTAGAGCCTCTGGACAAAATTTCTCGGCCCTTTCACGTCCAAGAAATACTTAATTTCCAGAGGGGGGTTGCGAGGCGATGGGCTTACCACCTGTCCCTCTACCCTCTCTCGGAAAATAAGCATATCAAAATTAGTATAGGTAATGAAACCTCCATTGGAGGCCCCTTCGCCCCACCTGGGGATCATAGGGTACCAGATACCAGATTTCCTCCAAAGAACTCTGCAGGTTTTCAGATTGTTCAGACTCTTATTCAAGATCCGTTTTCAGTTGCTACAGATGAAAGCAGTGATAAAAACAAACTCCAAACTGTAACATATTGTTATTAACAGTAATGTGTTGTATTTAGCTTCCCCCCCCCCCACACCCCCCTTTCACTTGGTGTATCTGTCCTTTATTTTAAAACTTTTCAGTTGGACACACTGCTACTGCCTGTTATATCATGAAATGAGTGTTCCCACAGCACTTTAAATTATTCTGCCAACTAAAATTGTTGAAAACCAAGGAATTTAGTGCAGTGCTTTACATGTTGCAGGACTGAAACCATACAACGCCACACAGTACGAGTCAACACCATTAGGTGAGTAGAGACTAAGGCGCAGATTTTGCATCTTTGCATGTTATTTTCCTTAAACTCATTTCTTGTTTAATATCAATACATAATATCTTGCAGAACACTCACTGTCCTTCATTAATATTCATTACTTACTATCAATCAATCAATCAGTTTATTTTCCAATAGACAATATACATTGCATAGGAATAGTCAATAAGCCTAGTCTATAATTAATTAATGGAGGTTTAAGTAATCATCAACACAATAGAAACATTTTTCAATCAGAAATTCTTTTAGATTCCTCTTAAAGACTGAAACATTATTTGCATTCCTAATAACCACTGGAAGGTTGTTAAATAGTTTAGGACCAAGTACATTCGGAGATTTACAGCCTGATTTAAGCCTTCTAAAAGGTACATGAAAATCATTGCAGTGTCTTGTATTAAAATTATGTAAACTCATATTCAATGTAAATTCATTTCGTTTATGAAATGTATACATACTGAACCCCCCTACGGGAATTGTGGAAGGAAGTGCAAGGTTCCCGCCCAAGGAAAGCTAACCTAAATTGAATTATGGGCCCGCCCGGAGGATGATTGGGTTTCCCGGGGAGAACAAGTTAAAAGAACTGAGTCCAACATCCAGTTTTAGTTTCTCTTAGATATAATTTGGAAATGGTATTCTTTTTATATGTTTTCTAATTTTCCATTTAAATAAAATTAAAAATACAGAAAGATTACAATTTTAAACAATGTTTAAAATACAGGTCAATTTCGGTTACAAAATCAGTTCATAGATCTTACAGACAAAATATATACACATAATTTGAAAATAAGTACTTTTAGAAACAATAAAACAAAATTACAAATTAAAATAGCCCTAAGTTGAGTAGATTTAGAAGTAATTAAAAATCCAATAAATTCGCCTGAAGGGCGTGAAATAAAATAATTAAAACGAAATATACAGGTATTAATTTACATTACAAGTTCATTAAAATGCTGAAAAGGAAAAGAAATTAGAACGGAGACAAGACTTGAAAAATACTACGGTTGGGCTGCCTCCTCGGTCCAACACGTAGCCCTCAAACACATTGGTCGGGGAGGGGAGAGTTGAGAAATATATATTAAATTAAAAGGCTCAAATAACAAAAAAGAAAGGCGGGAAAAATGACAAGATATATCTATTAAATAAAAGAAGTTAACGCAGAAACGTTTGTGAAAGCAGAAAATACAAGGGATGCCCGAAAATCAAAAGAGACGCCTAATAACGGCCACGGCGGGAAAACGCCACTCAACCATTACTTCTCATTACATGTACAAAAAAGAGGAATCCAACTTAAGCCCTACAGGTGTATCTAAGCAATAGGAAGAAGAAGCATAATAGAAAAGAAACAAGTAAGAGAAGGGAACAGAACTTTAAAGTACACAAGCAAGGCGCGAATAGCCTAGAATGGCGGCGTGCCCAAGCGGGACCCACGCCGATTTTGATTTTGGAATTCTACAGTCATGCCTCAAAAGAAAGCGCCACAAACATTTCTGCATGAACTAGGCTTCTTGTCAAATAAAATCAGCTCATATTCACGTCTGAAAAGCAAAGGGAATGCACTTTACGCTTCATGGCTTTGCCAGCCAGAAACAAGTACAACTTACGGTCACGCCGGCCATAGTGTGAGAGAGGAAGAAGCCGGAAATGACGCAGCCACATGGCCAGGAACAGCATTTCCCAACCTGCCGCCAGATAGCGGCAAAGTATGGAAAACAAAACAAATGAAGCTAAGGAAACTGCCACCTATTGCCGCGAGTCGGCGCCACCACAGCGTAAACAAACAAAATGGCCGACAGTAAGTAAAAACAATTGAGACGGCGATTTTTGCCGGCTCAAATCACCCCCCTCTGTTCTTAAAACTTCCAGTTTTAAGCAGAGAGAACTACCTTTTTGTTGCCTGCTTTCAGAGAATTTACAAAATTAAAGTTTATATACTTTCTGGTGGGAGAACTTGTGATCTGACATGCTAGAGGGTGATTTAGACTGTTGACTGAGAATCTTCTTTATAGTTGCAGAAGCTTATTGGCGTTGTCACTAACACTTTGCAAGGCTACCCTGTTTTATAATTACCATCAAAAAATTTTGCACTTGTCTTGTCCGGGGAGTCACTTTAGGGAGATGTTCCACCAGAGGGTGCGCCTTGTTGGATGCCTCGTCAACACAATGGCGTCTGGTCCAAATTGGAAAACAGAGGCATTTCCAACACAACTGGAGAACAAGCACATTGGCTCAACACTCGGGCTACTTCATGCGGGGGTCTAAAGGAAAGAGCCATACCTTGTACTGCCCGGTATTGCGTCTGGTCCCACCGGGCTCAGTAGGATGCACTTACACTAGACCGTCCCATGTAGCCACACTTAGAGCGAGAACACAGTGCTGATATGATGAAACTTAGGCGGCAGCAAGGCGAGACATCTCTGGATGTTGTTTTCACGTGAGTAGCCTGCGCTCAACCATGTTCACCGTAGAGTGCAAATTATCAGGGTAGACTTTTCTCTGCTGTCGCTCACCATCCCGCCATCTTGAAGAGCATGCCAGCGAGGATCCCAACCAGATTTACACATACATATAACTGAAACATGAATTTGAAAGCGGCAACACCAAATTCCAAAAATTTTACTAAACTGGGGGGGGGGAACATATTGAAGTTACAAATTACACAATTTTTTTTTTTACAAAATACAGAAGTATTTACTTAACTCTGAAATAAACTAGCTATCTGTGCTCAAATTAAGTTTCAATTTAGATAATACAATTAACTTTCACTTTAATGACTCAATCAGTACCAGATAAACTTTACCTTAAACAAGATCTGCTTTTATTAAATGCTAGCTGTTTTCGTTAAACATAAGTGACAAAAACACTTCTTTTAAATATTACTCACTTGCTGAAACAACCTTCCAGTGGACCCAAGGGGACCGGAAACAGAAACTCAATCATAAAATATCAAACATGAAATCTGGGTACAACCCAACCTTAAACTGAGTGAAGTTTTCATTTAAACTTCAACACCAATATTAAACTTGTTACTGTTTACTATCTCTGACTGTATCGATGCTATTAGCCCATAATACATACTTCAAATTGCCCCTATCAACATAACCTCAAATAACATTATTTCAATCTCTTTTGTTTACTTCTGTCAACATAACCTCTATTCACATACACTCTACAACGCAGTCTTTCGGTGGCTATAGTACAATCTGCTCAAGTCGCTCCCACTGAAAAGAAATGAACACTTCCCTTTGGCTACACCTACCCATAGTACATCCAACTAGGATGCACCAGCAAACACCACACTTAGCCAGAACTTTACAGAGGCCGGCAACAGCATACCCCGCTGAGCTCCTCACCTTTTCCCCAGGCTAACGGGACTGAAAACCCCACCAAGAAAAGAGGACACAATTCTATCACAGAGACAACAATGACAAACAATTACTGAGCCTAACTACACGATGCTGCACATACACACACAGACCTTAACCTCACTTTGTTGACAAAACCTTACTAGCAGAAATCAAGTCTTAGGATCAGCCTACACACTGACTGTTAACATGACCTACCTACCCCTTCTCATATCATACCATGGGCTTTCTATATACAAGATGACTGCCTACATTAACACTCCTCAGACAGGTGCCACTAAGCTATATACAAAATTATAAACACTTCTATTTACAAATATATTAGTTCATATTTACAAACAGTTCGACCAGACTTTAGTCGTTGGAGATGCTGATCATGGCTCTACTTGATATTATGCACGCCTGTGACGTCCGGAGGTGCGCATGATATCAGGGTCACTGAACAAACGATCATCAGCTCTACCACCAAACGGTCTCCTGAAATCTGAACACTCACTCCTCACATGTACACAAAACAACCACACAAAACACTGACACCTGTCACTGAAGCTAATTAGTAACATGGGTTTGAATTTAGCTGCACACTTTCTCATTGGGCCTATTAAATTAGCAAGAAAACATTTATTATCATCCTAACCATGAAAAAATTTATCTCTATTCAAAATATATTGAGTTTCTGGTCCACACTCACCCATACTACAGAGATCCACTGGAACAGCAGTCACATTCTCAAGTGATCTTCTCAGAACTGGCACAGACTTTAAACAGGAGCTTGCTCAGCATTGGTACTGGATAAATTTCTAAGTGGCGACACCAGCCAAAGCTCTCCCTCAATTTCATTTTTAGGCAACCCTTATACTCCATCATGTCAACATGAAACATAAGTTACAATTTGTTAAAAAAAAATTTACCCAGGCTATTTCATTACAATATGACAGTTTCCCTTTTACAATTTTTAAAATAATTTGCTGAAATAAAATTTGATTTAGTCACAATTATTTTTTTAATAAAGACACAATATCCTGAAAAAGAAAAATATTAATTAAATTTGCTGTAAGAAAAATTTATTAATTACATATGAAACAGAGAGAAACAAAAACTGATGCTGCTCAGAAACAAAGGACAGGAGTTTTATAAATAAACAAAGACTTAAGCTAAGGGCTCAATATAAATGAAAGAAAATTGTGGATCAATAACCACGCTCTGCTACCACACATTGAACCCCCCTACGGGAATTGTGGAAGGAAGTGCAAGGTTCCCGCCCAAGGAAAGCTAACCTAAATTGAATTATGGGCCCGCCCGGAGGATGATTGGGTTTCCCGGGGAGAACAAGTTAAAAGAACTGAGTCCAACATCCAGTTTTAGTTTCTCTTAGATATAATTTGGAAATGGTATTCTTTTTATATGTTTTCTAATTTTCCATTTAAATAAAATTAAAAATACAGAAAGATTACAATTTTAAACAATGTTTAAAATACAGGTCAATTTCGGTTACAAAATCAGTTCATAGATCTTACAGACAAAATATATACACATAATTTGAAAATAAGTACTTTTAGAAACAATAAAACAAAATTACAAATTAAAATAGCCCTAAGTTGAGTAGATTTAGAAGTAATTAAAAATCCAATAAATTCGCCTGAAGGGCGTGAAATAAAATAATTAAAACGAAATATACAGGTATTAATTTACATTACAAGTTCATTAAAATGCTGAAAAGGAAAAGAAATTAGAACGGAGACAAGACTTGAAAAATACTACGGTTGGGCTGCCTCCTCGGTCCAACACGTAGCCCTCAAACACATTGGTCGGGGGGGGGGAGAGTTGAGAAATATATATTAAATTAAAAGGCTCAAATAACAATAAAGAAAGGCGGGAAAAATGACAAGATATATCTATTAAATAAAAGAAGTTAACGCAGAAACGTTTGTGAAAGCAGAAAATACAAGGGATGCCCGAAAATCAAAAGAGACGCCTAATAACGGCCACGGCGGGAAAACGCCACTCAACCATTACTTCTCATTACATGTACAAAAAACAGGAATCCAACTTAAGCCCTACAGGTGTATCTAAGCAATAGGAAGAAGAAGCATAATAGAAAAGAAACAAGTAAGAGAAGGGAACAGAACTTTAAAGTACACAAGCAAGGCGCGAATAGCCTAGAATGGCGGCGTGCCCAAGCGGGACCCACGCCGATTTTGATTTTGGAATTCTACAGTCATGCCTCAAAAGAAAGCGCCACAAACATTTCTGCATGAACTAGGCTTCTTGTCAAATAAAATCAGCTCATATTCACGTCTGAAAAGCAAAGGGAATGCACTTTACGCTTCATGGCTTTGCCAGCCAGAAACAAGTACAACTTACGGTCACGCCGGCCATTGTGTGAGAGAGGAAGAAGCCGGAAATGACGCAGCCACATGGCCAGGAACAGCATTTCCCAACCTGCCGCCAGATAGCGGCAAAGTATGGAAAACAAAACAAATGAAGCTAAGGAAACTGCCACCTATTGCCGCGAGTCGGCGCCACCACAGCGTAAACAAACAAAATGGCCGACAGTAAGTAAAAACAATTGAGACGGCGATTTTTGCCGGCTCAATACACAATTCATATATGAACAGACTAGGCATGGTCATTATATTAAGACTTTTAAAATACTCTTTTCATGATTGTGTAGGGTGTAAACGAGCCATACATCTAACGATTCTTTTTTGTGCCTGAAAAACATTAGGAGCTAAAGTGGACCAGCCCCAAAAACCAATGCCATACCTCATACGACTCTCAACATGAGCATAATATAATGATAGAAGCTGTATTTGATTTAGTACATTTCTCACATTTCTGAAAATATACACTATAGAATGGAGTTTCGATATTATTGACTTACAATGATTTTTAAAATTCAAATTTTCATCTATAATCAGCCCTAAAAATGTAACAGACTTCGAGTTTGGAAGGGAGTTACCGTTTAAATATAAATTGATGTCTTCTAACTTTTTTTGTGAATTATGAAAATGCATAAATAACGTCTTACTTGGATTCAAATGCAGTGAGTTTGTACAAAACCACTTGTAAACATCATTTAATAAGTTATTGCATATATCAGTTAGAGAATTTTGACATTTGTGTGACAGAATTAAAGAAAAGTCGTCAGCATACATAGTACATGAAATATGTTGAGGAATAGCTTTAAAAATATCATTTACGTATAAAATAAATAATAAAGGGCCCAAAACGGAGCCTTGAGGAACTCCAAGGTCAACATTCACAGTTTTTGATATTACAGACGACATCAAACCATTCTTGTAATGAAACAGTTTTACATATTGACTTCTATTAGAAAGGTAGGATTGAATCCATTTAAGTGGGACACCATTTATATTATATTCTGACAATTTAGACAACAATAAATTATGTTTTACACAATCAAAAGCTCTACTAAGATCGCAGAATATACCAATTGGGCATTCACCATTCTCAATATAAGATATCAATTTGTCATAAAAATAATTTATTGCAGATAATGTAGATCTATTAGTACGAAAACCATGTTGATAGTCAGATAAAATACCTTTGGAATTAAGGTAACTAACCAGTCTGTTAAGAAAACAGTATTCAAACATAATGGAAAAGCAATAAGGTACAGTTACAGGCCGATAATTTGTTTTCTCAAGAGGACTTCCCTTCTTATAAATTGGAACAACCTTTCCTAACTTCAGAATCTGTGGAAACTTTCCAGAGCAAAAGGAAAGATTAATTAAATATGTGACAGGTTTCACAATAACATTTAAAATTCGTCTCAACAAAAAACACTGTATCTCATCAGGTCCCGAAGAATACTTATTTTTCAGTTTCAATTTCATTAATTCATAAAATTCCTCTTCTGTGAATGGATAGAGGAAAAAGTCGTTTGGGTTAATATTGGCATCAATATTAACTACAGATTCATCATGCGAGGATAATTGACTAACAATTTGTTCTGGTACTGATTTAAAAAACGTATTAAAAGAATTAGCAATGATATAAGGATTTGACGTAACACAGCCATCAACATTAATAGATAAGTTAGACATTTTACCTTTATCCTTGGTTAGTCCGGAAACTACCTTCCAGAGAGATTTAGTGGAATTACCTGAATTTAATATTTTATTTTGATAAAATAGTTTCTTAGTGGTATCAACTAATATCCTATGTTGTTTCTTGGCTTTCAAATACACCTCTTTATATTCAGGAAGATTCTTAAATAAAATATAAAGGTCTTTTAGTTGCCTACTTGAGCTTCTTATAGAATCGTTGACCCAGCTTTTGCAATTTATATTCTTTGAATGTTTCCGAAGAGGAAAGTGCTTATTGTAATAATACATAATTACTTCATGAAAATATTTAAAAGCATTATCGATATCAGTTATAGAGTATAATTCAATCCAGTTTTCCAAGAATATATCATTACCAAACTGTTGAATTGATTGTTCATTGAAGCTCCTAGAAAAAGATGATACACCGTTGATCACTTTAGGGTCAATAAGAGTTGAATCAAACAAAACAGTCCGATGGTCGGATACGATATTATCAACAGCACAGGAAATACCAGAGTTAAAATTTGTGTAAACATGATCTAATGTGGTTACGGTGGATTTCGTAACTCTAGTCGGCCAATGAACCTTATTGCATAAGTTATACTCAGATAATATGTTTGTTAAAATATTATAGTCTGGATTATCAGAGTACGCGTCAATATTAAAATCACCACAAACAAGAATCTTCACATTAGGATGAAATAAAGAATCCAAGATTTCATATAATTTATCATAAAATGTTTGTAAGTCTGCAGATGGAGATCGATAGATGGTTAAGATATTTAGTTTCTCTTTAAAAATGTTCTCATACTGTATGCCACAGATTTCAAAGTGCTTGTCACAGCCAAATTTCTGAGTGTCCAATGGAAGCACAATAGTTCCAGCCTTTACCCATATAGCAACACCACCGCCTTTACAAACAGTTCGCTTGTAAAAGGTACTAAGGTAAAATCCCGGAATGATGTAATTCAAAGCACTATTATCGTTGAACCACGTTTCGGTAAGGCAGATAAATCGTAATTTATCCAATTTTGAAATGTCAATAGCCAAATCATTAATTTTTTCATTATTTATACTTTGTACCCTATATTCAATAATAGTATGTCAGGTTCATATATTATCCTTGCTGAGCTGTTTTCGGTTTGAGATGTAAAAAATATTTCACACAAGCATTCTTCGGCCACATTGCAGGATTCATAGCCCTATCAAAATTGTTTTGAGAAATTTTCACCTTGAAAGAAGAATATTCTTCAGGATGCCTAGAGTTTAGGCCTTCACACTCCACCTCAGGAAAACTTTTTGAAAGGTATTTTTTTAAATCATCCACAGTAGTATTAGGATCAATACGATAGACATGTAGAAACACTGATTTTTCTACACCCTTAATGTTAATTGATTCACATTCACTTTCTGAGCGATTTCCAATAACCAAAGTACGGTGCCTTTTTTCTTTAGTAAAGGTTCTGGATTCAGATTCGATTCTCAGGTTGTTATTTTGTACCTTCTTATCACTTTTATATGTTACCTTTTGCCAATCATAGTCCATTGGACGGTTGTCACTATTATTGACCTTGTCATTGGCCTTATCCTCTTCCATGTTCACGGAATTCGAGGAAGGATACGTCATTCTAACCACCTCACTAAATTTGAGAGAAGGACAGTCAGTGGATGCACTTTGAGTAACTATAACAGATTTATTGATATCAGAACAGATTACGGGCTGATCTTGGAATTTCCCTTGATCGCATTCTTCATTCATTTGGACGAAACCCTTTTTCTTACTGGCCGAAGTCTGCCCATGTTCACTTACGTCACACTGAATAGACTTCTGTTGATTCTGACCAACAATCCTTTCTTTTAACTCATTGATGATAATGTCCTTCTGTTTAACAATGTATTTAAATATACGAATGTCAACCTTCTTATCAGTGTCACTAATTGATGTTAATGCCTCGAAGAAATCACCATCCGAATCATTAACCTCACTTTCCACCGAGGGAGGTGATTTAACTTCACATGTACATTTTGATTTTTCACCTTCACTTCTGAAAAAAGTTTGAAAACAATGTCTCACAACATCACTCGAGTCAGATGGCACCACCCTGCTTACCAAGATCTCAATAATAGCTTTCTTACTAAGTTTATTCAACTCACTTGACAGGAGCTCACATGAAAAGTTCGGTGCACCGTCCGCCATCTTGATTCCAGTTCAAAATCTGGATCTAGTAACTAGTACAGCTAGTGTAATACGAGGGTCATTCAATAATTAAAGAGACAAATTGGTCTGGGGAAAAGATGACTGGTAGTACAAGTTTGATACATGTAGGATTTTAAGTTGGCATCACTGGGATGAGTTCTAATCAGCTGATGGATCAACATTGCTCTGTTTATAACCTCAAAATTAAGTTTAACGATGTCGGGTCTTTTTGAAAATTCCACATTGGTTGAACAACGTTCTGTGATTCTTTTTTGATTGCTGAAGGTGAAAAACCAGCTAATATATACTCTAGAACAGTGGTTCTCAAAGTGGGGTCTGCGGACCCCTGGGGGTTCGCGATGCTGTTTCAGGGGGTCCGCAGGAAGTTTAAGAAGAAATAGGATATCCCGTAATTTTGAAGTGCTTAACTGTGTTCCCCACTACTTATCTATGTGAAACAGCATTCTCCCATCTCACCTACCGGTACTTGAAATCAAAGTTGAGAAATGAACATGAAGTTGAAAATGACTTAATATTGAAATTATCAGACAATAAACCTAACATTGCAGAGCTAATTAATCAAAAGCAGCTTCACTGTTCACATTAAGGAGTAAACTATGTTTGATACCATTGATATTCTTATTTTGTCTATTGAATTTAATACATTTGAATCAAAGTATTTATTTAGTTTCTTATTTCAAAACCCAGAAGGGGTCCGCGAAATTTTAATTTTTTTCAAGGGGTCCGCAGACTGAAAAGTTTGGGAACCACTGCTCTAGAATGACTAAAGTGTATGGTGAATGTTGTATGAACCATGGAAATTTTTACAAGTGGTCGAGAATCGGTGATTGACGAACACTGTTCTGGCCAGCCGGTTGAAGTTGCAACTTCCTCACTTGAAACTCGAATTGTCTGGTCCATTGAAGGAGGCATTACATGGAAAGAAGTTCCAGGATAACAAGGATGTCAAGAAATTTGTGGGAAATTGGCTCCGACACAAAGACAAAGAGTTCTTTGCAGCCGGTATAAAAAAAGCTAGTAACCGGTTGGGGCAAGTGAATAAATGTTGATGGGTATTATGTTGAAAAGTAGGAAAAGTTTTGTAAAAATAAACGGTTTTTTCTCCAGGTCAGTTTGTCTCTTTAATTATTTAATGGTCCTCGTAGTAACCGGTTTTCGATAGGACCACATTGTCAGCTACGTCCAATTGGCACACTTCCGTCTTGTACCACCTGGTGACGCTGTTGTGGTTTCACAAGTTTCCCAATTAGGCCTAACTGATTCTCCGCTGGGATGTCAAAATTCTGGAGGTTATTTCTGTGTTTCTGTATGTAGATCTTCTCCCATACGGTCAACTGAATTGGATAAGATTTTTAAGTAGTATCAGTGTGTAAAGGAATGATGATGTTTTTCATCTTTCATTATTTTTAGTGTCAATTTGCAGCCCAGTAATGATAATTTGCATCTAACCTGTGCTTCTACCGATCAAGAATTGTTTTAAAACCAATATTTTCACTGTTTTTGTCATTCCTCCTTTTCAATGGTTTCCATGACCTGAAATTTATTTGAGGCTAATTCAGATATATTTTAGTCATGAAAAATAAAAATAAATATTTACCCCTACTGCTGCTCAAGGACGATGGCCAGTTTCAGCACCTCCTTTCATAACGTTGGTAAGTAAAACATTTAAACATAGTTAAGGAATTGTTGTATGGTTGCATCAGCACCAGTTACATCTACAGTGAGTCCCACGCAAGAGTTGGCCAATGACATGGGTTTCTGCGTCGCAGCAGGCACAGCTCCAACTCCTGAACGATCAGGTGAAATATCTATGCAAAGAAAGCCGCGATCGATGTAATGATTCAGGTTCTCACATTTACAGTTAAAATTACAATGAAAATAACCACCTACCTCATCACTATAGATGTTGGAAATGTCCTCCTCTTGCATCCACACAATAACCTTTTTAGGAAATATTTTTTCACGCGCATAAGTTCAGCTTCTGAGATAGAGTTAATTTTTTTTGTGATATTGTTTTTAAGTTCTTCTAATGTATGGGAAATTGACCTATACGCTTTAGTTTTCAAGTTTCCCGGTAAATAATATTTACTTACTGTTAGAAGAACTTAAAGACAATATCACAAAGGCCTATCACAAGAGAAATTAACTTTGTCTCGGAAGCTGAACTTATGCGTGTGAAAGAACATTTCCAACATATCTTGTGATGAGGTACGTGGTTATTTTAACTGGAAGTGTGAGGACCTGAATCATTACACCGATCGCACCTTTATTTGTTTAAATATTTCACCCCATCGCTCGGAAGTTGGAGCTTTGCCTGCCGCGATGCAGAAACCCACGTCATTGACCAACTCTTGCATGGGACTCGCTGTAGAAAGGCTTCTCATGTTGCGAGGTGATATCTTGTGATGGGTGACTGTTTCAGGCCAGTTCCAGCAGATTGGACCACCTCGCAATGTCTCAGTCAAACTGACAGGCGAGGGCTACCTCGTCACATGGCAACCTCCAGAGTTTGGTGGGGGTGAGGAACTGAGGTCTTACACGGTGCGATGGACACAGAGCAACAGAGAATACATTTACGGGAGTGCCGAGACCAGGGAGAACTTCTTCCTTGGTAAGTCAACGTACATGTTGTAGAGTTCACAAGATTTTATTTCATTTATATTACATGAGAAAAAAGAAAGAGTAAAGTGTTAAAGTAATTTTAAGAGAACCGTCCATAAAGTAACTTTTCCACAGGCCATTAATGGAAACAAAACACAATTTCATGGAAATATTTATTGCAACTGATGCAGCAAGTGTTCAGCTATTTTTCAACTTATTCACCACCGGAATTGAGACATTTTTCATTCCATGGGACCAACGTTTGAATACCTGTGTCGGAGAAGTCTGCTGCCTGGAATTTGAACCACTGTGTGGCAACCATGTCCCCCTCTTTGTCATTCTCTGTCATTTCTTGAGGTGTAGGGATAGATGGAAGTCAATGGGAGCGAGATCTGGGTGAATGTTTAAACACCTCATAGTTGAACCTCTGCAAGAGACTTTCTAGGAGGTGTTTAATAATTTGTACATATTATGTTACTAACAAAACTTATTGACAGAATTCCGGGGTGCGTGGGCAAAGAGAGTTAAGTCCACTTTCTTGTTACTGAGAAATAGAGTGACTTAACACACTATACCAGCCCAACATAGCTTTAGAGATGGATAAACCCATGAGGCACACATCCATAACTACCGTACAATTTTGAATATGACTTACTGGACTTAACACAAATGTAGAAAACATTTTTATCAATATAACTCTATGGACATATCTCAATTTTTTAGGATGGTGGACTTAACTCTCTTTGCCCACGCACCCCGGAATTAGTCTATGTCAGAAACATTGGAATAAATAGTGACTTAGAAAACCTATACCCGGTACCGTATTTTACGGACCATGAGACACATTTTTTTACTTTGATAACAGAGCCTTGAAAGTTGGGTGCGTCTAATGGTCTGAAGTACACTAAAAAAATTCAAATTATGGTGAATATTGCCGAAATACCATAGTTATAAACAAGGTGTTGTAAACGATTTGACACAGACTGTACATCAGTCTACTTGTCAAATCGTAAAATAAGGGTAGCTGGAAGCCAGGTGTACAATGCGAAAAGAAAGGAATTTTGAGCTCTTTTATATGAAAGGAGTTGTCTCCGCCAGGTGGTTTAAATTAAGAAAATTACCCCTAAACAACCTTGTCCCACTACACTTAATTGAGGGTGAGAGGGTGTAAAAGTATTTTCAGAGTATTATGAGAAATCAGTTCAGTTTTTAAAATTTATGTGATCCCACCTGTAGAGAAGAGATTTTCGTACAACGCAATTTTAAGTTAGAAGTTTGACACTACACCCTGAAAGTGATTTACATTGATTCCATTGTACAAGGTTATAATTTTGTGTATGCAATGAAGTATATTATTCCCTTTAAAAAATCGTTTAAAATTACATTAAATTTCCATCCTAAAATCAAGGTGTGTCTTATGGTCCGTAGCATCTTATAGTTCGTAAAACACAGTTAATAGTGCAAGAATCTCAACTTTTACAAAAAAAGAGGGTTAGCACTCTCTTCCCCTGACTTTTCTTATATTGATACATTTTCTAGTTATATGTAACAACTTACATTGTTGTTACACATGGGCTTACGGTGAAATTTTGATTGGGAGGGGTTCAATGTAAAGTCTTTTCAGCTCCATGTTCTTGTGCACATTGTAACTTAATACTTTTTCAAAATAACTAAACAGTTGTATTGTGATGAATAACACTCTATAATATTAATATGCAGCGCAGTCTTTGAAAATGTTTTTTTGAGGTTTCTGTCCACTTCTCGTTTCAGCTAGAGTCTATAAATAAAAACTTTCTTTTGACCAATTATCATAATACTGTACGGTGTATAGGGCACGTTTTTAAAGTCATCTAAAAATTCTCCGGTGGGAAAGTCCCATTAGTGTACATTATGTCATCATGAGCTCCTGATTCATGTCCTATGTTAATTTCAGTTTCTATCACTTAATGCTTTTATATAACTCAATCATATTTGTAACAATTAATTTCTTTTTATCATTTAATGTATCTTAATGTATCATAATTATTCAAGTATATATGTTCTAATTTTTTCTTTGTATTTAATGTTCCTTTCTTGTATTCATGTGTATCAGTTCTTATTTAATTTATTTTTAATCATTATTATTGTTAACAATATGTATTTCATGTTTTTGCCCTGGCTGAGTGGTAGAGAAGGCCTTATGGCCTTAACTCCGCCAGGTTAAATAAATAAATAAATAAATTACTGTTGACTTTACGAACAGATTGGTGGATTTCAGCGGGAGTATTCGAGTGTAGCCTATAATAATTATTGTATCATGGATTTAAAAGAAGTGGAAATTATAATATATGATGGCAGGGAACTAATAACTCAGTGCTACCATTCTTATAAATCATGTTGTAAGCATATTAAAATAAATCTTACATTTTGTATATTTAAATAAATTACGATTAATCATTAATAATATTTTGATATATACAAAATTGTAAAACATGTAACAAGCGAAACAGTGTATTTTTATTTCATTACATGAAGTTATAATCTTAAAAATACTGCAGATATTTCGGGAGGGGTTTCAACCCCCTGAAACCCCCCCCCCCCATACTGTATGCCCATGGTTGTCATAAAATCTACGTGGACAATAAACAAAGCACTAGCAGTTACATAAGCTTTCATCAACCACAGATTATGTCTCTGTTGGACATTACATGAGAATATTACAGGAGAAAAATTCCTCCGACACTGGGAATTGAACCCAGGACCTTTGGCTATTTGCGCCAATGCTCTACCAACTGAGGTAAACCGAAGTTCAATTCACAGCGCAAGATGGAACCTCTGTCCCTAGAGAATTGGCGCGAATAGCCAAAGGTCCTGGGTTCAAGTCCCAGTGTCGGAGGAATTTTTCTCCTATAATATTCTCAAAGCCCTAACAGTTACGTTCAATTAAATACTGCCCTACGTACTCTATGCAAGTGCATACATGCGACTGCAGTGTTATGTTTCCAGTGCCGAGTCTCGAAGAGGAGCAGACGTACTACTTTGAGGTACTGGCTCATTCGCATAACGACTACCAGGCAGCGAGTGCTAAGTACGTGCTGCACGTGCCAGGGTACCGGCAGATACGTGCTGTTGGACTCGGCGTGGCTGTGGGCATTGCGTTCCTCCTGGTGGCAGCCGGTGGGTCTTGGTACGTGCGCAGAATGTACGTGAAGCGACTGCGACAAGAGGAGAAGGATGAAGCCTACTGAACTTGAGGTCAGTCAAAGCGAATGTTTTTACTCTAAAAAGATGTGTTTAAAATTATTACAAAATCAGTGGATAAAGATTTAAAAATTAAAACACAATGTTTCGACTCTACCCTTGAGTCTTCCTCAGGTGACTTCTCACACAGTACTAATAATGAAGAAGATAAAGTTTCGTAACCATCGATAAAAACAGTGTTTCTCAAATATCTGTTTTTCCAGTCCTTTGGAATGTCAAACATTTCCTCCTCTGTGCATTCCGCAGGTGGCTGGGGAATGTTTAACACTGGAATTTCCCTTTTCAGTCTCCTCATTACATCCAGCCATTCGTCCCCTATATCACCATCATACCTATTTAAACACACCTCCTGGTTGCCAATTATGCACCATCCCTCATATACCTTTCTTTTTACGTAATCATCCTCGATTCTTGCAATGCTTGTTTTCCGTCATATGCTGACTGAGTCCAGTAGAGCATTTCCCACTATTTGCATCCCTTTCATGCTCACGTATTCTGGTTTTAAAGTCCCTCCCGGTTTCCTCGACATATACAGTCGGTCAAATAAAAAACGTCGGGCGGTATTTGATTAAGTATCACGAACGAGCATATGCGCATGTACAGGAAGACTTAAGGTTAGGTTCACACACGCCTCTTGTCTATCCATGTATTTTCTTGATTATTTAGTCAGTTTTGTTCCAAAACAAACATGTATAGAAGGCTGTGACTATATGCCTCAAATCCGCCATATTCTTGGTTGCAAATGTTTATAATATTAATAATTAATAGATTCGCGAGGAATATGTTTATTCAAGGAGCATTTTTTTAAGATTCTATTTTATAATACCGGTACTTCTAGTGCAAAATCAATAACTTACGCTCAACTTCTGCAACCAATCTTAGCATCGAAATACGCGTCCGGCCAGATCAACGTTTGCTATGAAAACTTCCGGTCGCATTATAGTAACGTTCCCACCTCTGAGCTGCTCTTTCGTAAATATGGAACCTTCTCGCTGCTTCAGAGACCGAAAAATGCAGGTCAATTACAGCCCTAACTACACTTTCTCTCACGTTAGCATTTGTATGTGGCGATGACACAAAGCAAAATGAATTATGACAATGCATTAAGTTGAATATCGTGTGTTGCGCTTTCCGCGTTCATTTTTTCCCTCCTTGTTCATATTTTCCCTCCTGCCGCATGGCCTCATATGTTCCGAAAATGACCTGTATTTTGTGTTTTTATAGGAAACTTGTGAACTAATGCGTCAAAACTTTAATTTTAACAGCATACGAGTCCCGACTTTTTTATTTGACTGACTGTACTCCCTCACAATCACTACATTTTACCGAGTATAGTCCGGGAAAATTCATTTTGTCCTTGTTCGTACCAAGATGAATGTACTGGGAAAATATTTGTTCAATTGTCTTTTCCGTTTTATATGCTGGTACTATGACACATTTCCCTATGTGTTCGCTGATGCAGGGATCATATGGTACTCCTATGTAATCTATACTATTGTTTTCTTTCCTTTTTTTCGTCTTTTTTATCACTTCCTTTTTCAACACTTTTCCATACATGGTTAATTTTTCTACCACAATTCTCATTTAATTCTGCTAATCTAAAGACTTCTTTCTTTTCCTTTCCTAGATCTTCGTTATTATTGCATAGACCAATGGCTCTATGTGTAAAATTGTGCCATAAATTGTTTTTGATTCTGTGATGGTGTGTTGATCTCCTGTGTATATACATTTCTCCTTTACTTGTTTTTCTATACACGCCTAAACACACTCCCTGCTAACCTTTATCCACTGATTTTGTAATAATTTTAAACACATCTTTTTATTGTATTTTTTGGGACCGATATGGATGTTTAATTGAATGTTTTTACTCGTTCTTTGACATTTCATCTGTTTGCCCAAATTTGTATGTTACACAATTGAAATTAAACACATTGTTCGGGTGGCATGAATGTTCCTTAAAGTAATGAAATTGATGTATATGTAGGGATTAATATTTTTTAAGTCAGTTTCAAGATGCTGGCTTTTTAATGCAGAAAGTCTTTTCGATGCTTGCATGAATGTTGGATTGGAAATTAATACAGAAAAAACTAAGTACATGGTCATGAAAAGTCAAAATAATGCTTTACAAAATATTAGAATAGCCGGTAAATCATTCGAACGAGTGGGGAAATAAAAATATCTGGGAGCAATAATTACAGAAACAAGTAATATTAAGGTAGAAGTTAAGTGTCGTCTAAAATCAGGGAATGCTTGTTTTTATGCAGTTCAGAAACTCTTTATCTTCTAGTCTTCCGTCCAGAAATCTAAAAATATAAGACTATTATCCTGCCGGTTGTATTATAATGGATGTGAGACATGGTCACTTACTCTTCAGGAAGAACACAATCTGAGTGTGTTCGAAAACAGGGGACTTGGGAAAATATTCGGACCTAAGAGAGATGAAAACTGCATAATGACAAGCTTCATGACCTGTACTCTTCACCGGATTTAGTAAGAGTAATTAAATCATGGAGGATAAAATGGGCTGGACATGTTGCACGCATGGGAGAGGAAAGACATATCTCAAAAGTATTGACTGGGAGAGCCAAAGGGAAAAGACCACTTGGAAGACCTAGGCGTGGGTGGGAGGACAATATCGGATAGATTTAAAGGAAGTAGGATTTGCGAGGGATAGTTGGATGGAGTTAGCACAGAATAGGGTTGAATGGCAGGCTCAGGTAAGTGCGGCAATGAACTTTAGCCCAGTCAAATTAGATAAAAAAAAGATGGTTTTGCTGCAAAAAATCATGTAGTTCCAAATGTTTCAGGAATGTGTAGTGGGAGGTCCCCTGAAGACCGCCTAATGTTTTCCCGCCAATTTCAGGTGCCGCGGGGGGTGGGGGGGAGGCTCAAAGGTCCCTTTTTTCAGTTTTTGGCGCAAATCTCGAAAACATTGCATCGTACAGAAAATGTTATGGTATTCAAAATTAAAGCTTATTAAATTTCCGACAAAACGGTATATTCATATTTATCTTTATATGTTACCGTCTCCGAGAATGAGCCGGCGAAAATGGAAAACCTGCAGAAAAATTTGTAGCGCCTCACGTTTTTCGTCGAACTCGCCCTTCCAATTCTTTAGTTTTCCATTTTACAAGAAACTTGTAAGAAAAGAAGTTGTAGAGAATTACATGTTCTTTAAGAATATACATACATTTGATAATTTATCTTCACGTAGTCAAAAGTTAGACCGTTTTTAAATTTCGGGGTCGATTTCGAGATTCCGCTAGTAAACTGCCCATCATTTTATTTCCGTTTTCAAGTGCTTTAACTCTCTTTATCACTTTATGTATTGTTTATGTAAACATAAATGGTATTTATTACCCATATAACTAATATATATATATATACTTATATATATATGCATATATATATGCATGTGAGCCTTTATACCAGTATGTATAAAATGTGAACTTTTATGTACGTTATTTATTGTTTACATAATCGACGTAATATACATAGTTAGTGTACGACGGTTTTAACTAAAATACTACTATTTCCAAATATTGGTAAGACTGTGGTCTGATATGGCAATTGAAGTGACACTGATGCGTGACATGAAAAGTGAAGGTGGACTTACACGAGGGAGAGGCATGAGTGATTCTGTGTTGGCGAAATGGGTTGAAGAGGCACGCACAGCTACAGCCATATGTTCTTCATTAGAGCAGTTTGCCGGCGTCCATTCTGTGAGTGGAGAACAGCATGTCGACTTTCGAGCATCACGAGTTAGCAGAAATGACCAAGACAGAAGGAAACTTGCTCAGTGGTTGGCTGATCACCCGCCATTTTCTGTACGCGATTCTTTGATGTCCCTTTCAACCGGAGTAATAGGAACCAATAACATCAACTGTTACCAAGCAATGGAAATCGGAACCCGTACAATGGAAACTTTTGTTGGAATGAACTTCGCAGAAATGAAGCAGTGTAAGAAGAACGCAGTAGTCCCATTGGCTGCTATGAGCAACACTGTCAAACTGGACAACGGAGTGGTGGTGATCGAGCCTTTAATGATTTTCCAGAGGACAATAATTACCCAGAAAACTAAAGAGGATGTAGAGGAGCTGTTGAAGTGTGAGTTAGCCCCATACCCCTTGACTCTTTTCGACGAAGGGATCATGAGGAAAACGAAAAAGTCAGCTCTCTACGATGCCTTTCCTTCAAGCAATAAAATGGTCAACTTGAAGAACAGTTTCACGGTAATCGATGGCGGCTTCCTCCTTCATAGAGTAAAGTGGAACAACAACACCAAGTTCGCCTCCATCTGCGATCAATATGTGTCTTACATGATCAACCGTTACGGCTACAACTCTGCTGTGGTTTTTGACGGTTACGAAGACACGAATTCCACGAAAAGAGCCGAACAACATCGAAGGGCATCAAGTAAAACATCAGTGGATATAGACTTTGATGAGAACATGGTGGCTACTGTTCAGCAGGAAAACTTCCTTTCCATCGAAAGGAACAAAACCAAGCTGATATGTATGTTAGCGCAGGCCTTGGGCGCAAAAGGTGTACAAGCCATCATAGACAAAGGAGACGCTGACTGCAGCATTGTTAGGTGTGGACTGGAAAATACCCCTCATTCAACTGTGGTGGTAGTTGGCGAAGACATAGACCTGCTCGTCTTGCTCGTGGCACTCACACCACGAGACACGAATGTGTTTTTTATGAAGCCTGGACGAGGCAACACAGAAGACAGGTTGTACTCCTCCCAACAACTTCAGTCCTTGCCATTCAGCCCATACATTCTGTTTATCCATGGCTTCACTGGATGCGATACTTTCAGGTCCCATAAATTGGATAATATTCCTTTAGAATTGTCTATTGCCATTGAGTTGAGTAAGCAAGTGTGTAGAGGAAATAATATTTTTAAATTCCTTTTCGAGATGGTACCTCTTTTAATGACTCCATTTTATGTAATGTTCAGTGATTCTAGTCAAACAGTTCATGCTATTAAAATTTGAAGACTACTTCCACTCTCGAGTGTAAAATATTCCACAACTTTATTCCAGAACATTTTTGACATGAACAACAAGAAGGATAAGTTGTGAAGTTGTTACATTTACGAGGCGTGTCCGGAAAGTAAGTTCTGATTGCTGATAAAGAAAGAAAAAAAAAACATTAATAAGAAAGAAATATTATAAAATTGATTAAAACAGTTATTAAAACTTATATACAGTGGATAAAATTTTACCTTTAAAACGGTCACTACGTTTCAGCCTGACCTCCAGGCCTTCCTCAGGTGAACTAAAGTTTACTCGCATGCTGGTACGTTGTCCATCATCCTGATTGTGCACAGAGTGGTTTTCCGAACGTGCACGGGAGCACGGCAGAGACCCCTTCCAGCATGGACAACGTACCAGCATGCGAGTAAACTTTAGTTCACCTGAGGAAGGCCTGGAGGTCAGGCTGAAACGTAGTGACCGTTTTAAAGGTAAAATTTTATCCACTGTATATAAGTTTTAATAACTGTTTTAATCAATTTTATATCCATAACCGGTGGAAAGAGTTGGACCTGGGTTGTGAATTACCTGATATGTTGAAAGAAATATTAATTGCAGTATTAACGGAGATTCACTGACTACTTCTCTACATAGTCACAACCATTATTGAGACATTTATCTTACTGCAGCACCAACATTCGTATGCCTGGGTCATAGGACTCTGCTGCCAAAGTCTGGAGCCAAGAAATCATTGCATTCAGCAATCCACGTCTCTTGTTTTGGATTGCCCTCCTCAGATTTTCCAATGTTTGACAATAACGATCAGCATTTGCAGTCTCCCCTTGCGGTAAAAACTCGCACAAGAGGACGCGTTGTCAATCCCAGATTTTTCTGACGAAGAATGTCAGCTTGAATTTGATCTTCACAGGTGAACGACTAAGCCATTAAGGCATGGATTGTTTTGTTTCTGGTGTGGCATGCGATACCCATGTTTCTTCCCCAGTGACAACATTGTCAAAAAATGCATCACCTTTCTCTGCGGCAGAGTCCTAAGACACGGGCATATAATTGTTGGTACACCGTTAAGATAAATGCCTCGGTAATGATTGTATTGTATATATTGTAACAAGGGCTCGTCGGGGTTCAAAATCAGAACACCGAGTTTATAATTGAAGGATGGAGGCTTCTTTATTTCCTACAACAATTGTCAATACAGCCAGAAAACTCCAGACTACTTGCCAGTTCACTGTCCTGTTCAGTGCTCACTCTCACTGTGCTCAGTCCTAATTACAGCACTGTTCCAGTCCAATCCAGATCATCCCACGTCGCGCCGGTCAACTCCACAGTCCTCGCTGCCGCTGTGCGATCCACCCGTCGCGCCGAGTTCCCCGGGACGGCACTACCTCAGCCCAGATCAGCTCACCAGCTCTTCCGTTCACCCTTCCCTCCGGTCACTAGTTCCCCGTTGACTAGCTATTCCGCTCTCGGGTCCCTCCGGTCACTGGCTCCTCAGCTTCCCAAGACACACTCACTTGAGGCCGCGCTGATCAGTCCTCTCCGTCCAGCTCACCCTCTGACGCTGACGCTCGCCGCTACTCACGGACTGCCTCTCTGACTGTTCCCTCGTTGACCCTCCGGCTCTTCACGCTGTACTGAACTCTCCTTGACTGACTCTTCACACTGAACTGTCGCTGTTACTCTCATTCGTTGACTCTTCGCACTGACTGACTCATCACTCCTCATTGCCGTCTCTCACTGACTCTCCTTGACTGACTGCTCAGCTCGCTCGCGGCCCCATATATAGGGCCGACGAATATTCCAGACCCGGTCTCCCGAAAGTTCTCCGCCCGCGCATTGTCTAGAATGTCCGCGCGGGGCGCGTGGCTCCACCTCTGGCCCCTCCCACGAGCGCGCACCGTCACTCACCGCGCCAGGGAGTAGGCCGCACCCGTCGGCACGCGGCTCCAATAGCCATGCAGCTGTCACGCCCACTAGCGTTCGCCTGCCGCCCGTCCACTAGGGCCGCGATGTTTCCAGACTCCGTCGTTTCTCGTTCTTTCTGGCTTGCTCCTCCTTCAATAAGTTTCTAGGCTTCTCTGGCTTTGTCACAATATATTTCATTTCTGCAATTGGTCAAATGCCCGGTGGCAAAAAAAAAATTACAGTTAGCAATCACAAAAGTATGACTTACAGTTAGGATTACACTTAATGCCGACTATACCCTTAGCAACCAGGGAAGGCGGTTGAGGCCAGGTAGGTTCCTTCACCCGCTAGCACCCTCACATTTACAAGCAGAGGGCATTAGGACCAACCGTAATTTCCTCCCCATGAGTCACCTAGTCTACTTCAATCAGTAAATCTTAGATTTTTTTAATTTGTCGTTTTATCTTAAAATGTTAGTTATATATCAATTCTATAATATAAGATCGTAGGCTTCCGCGGCCCGAGTTGACAATAAAATCTTCTTGGCTTCCGGGTATCTGCCGCGTCATGTTTCGTATTGTCTTAAACATGACGCGGCAGATACCCGGAAGCCAAGAAGATTTTATATATCAATTCTACACAAAATTATAAGAAAATTGACACCAAACAATGTATAATTTACTTTAATAGGAACATTTATAACAAATACATAAATAAAAGTTACGAGAAAACTGCTTTCAAGTTCTATGTTCCTATAAAGTAAATTATACATTGTTTGGTGTCATTTTTCTTGTAATTATGTGTAGAATTGATATATAACTAACATTTTAAGATAAAATGACACATTAAAAAAATCTAAGATTGACTGATTGAAGTAGACTAGGTGACTCATGGGGAGGAAATTACGGTTGGTCCTAATTTCCTCTGCTTGTAAATGTGAGGCTGCTAGCGGGTGAAGGAATCTACCTGGCCTCAACCGCCTTCCCTGGTTGCTAAGGGTATATGTAGAGAAGAAGTCAATAAATCTCTCTAAATATTGCAATAAATATTTCTTACTTATTAATGTTTTTGTTTTCTTTATCGGCGATCGGAACTTACTCTTTGGATGACTCTCATCTGTCTCATACTGTATCGATTCCTGTGAAGCTCATTCTGATTCTTAGAAAGGAAAGAATGAAAGATAACCTGCTTTGTGACTCGATGTGCTCCAGTTATTCCGCTACATATCACTAGACCTGGGATTTTAAGGCAAATGCCTATTTTGTTCCTTGTGAAATAACATGAAAATTTTTAAATATGTTGACATTTCATGATATATCACTTATATTTATAGAGTTTTATAGTGCCTTAAAATGCCTATTTGGACCTTTGGAGCCTATTTTTACTATTTTAGTGCCTAAAATGCCTATATTATACATTTAAAATAAAATCCAACATATGTAACTTTTACAATCATGTAATGGACACCCCTGAATGAAGAGCACAACAGCAGAGGGTGGGGTTTTCATAGAAACTTGATTTTCCCAAACAATTGTCGCCAAAGGAGTGCTGACTGACGGGGGAGGATTCGCTCAAAACAAGTTGCGGGTATACATAGTAAGAAGGGACATACTGTGTCAATTTTTCATATAATTCAAAACTGTTTTTGGTAAAGTATTTTTAATTCTGTCTTAATTTTGCAATTATTTCTGTTGAGAATAGGTACGGTATACCACGTTTTTTTTTACTGTAAAAAAAGATCACGTTACAGTTTAAGAGCATATTGTAGTACATATTTTCTGTCTATTTACACGTTTTTAAAGCTTATTTTAAGTGGCTATTTTCTCTTTTAAAAGCCTATTTTAGGTGCCTAAAACTAATTTTTTTAGAGCCTAAAATCCCAGGTCTACATATCACATAGGTGTTATGCTCTCTGTTCTCAACAATTCTGATTTGTTTGTAGATGTTTATGCCCCTGGCCCAAGGTCCATACAGTACTTTATGATTCAGACTACTTTTACTTCAGAATATTATATGACTGACTGTGAATTGAACTCCGGCTTAGCTGAGATGGTAGAGCATTGGCGCGAATAGTCAAAGGTCCCGGGTTCAAGTCCCAGTGTCGGAGGAATTTTTCTCCTATAATATTCTCATGTAATGTCCAACAGAGACAATAATCTGTGGTTCATGAAAGCTTATATATCTATCTACTTTTACTTCCTCTATCCATATCTGTACCTGTACTATAGGTGGATGAAGTCATAAATTCAAGGTCATGATTTCAACATAAATAAAATTCAATGGTGGCTCCTGGCTAAAAAGTTCAGTGAAGTAGTACAGGATGTTCACATTCTGGAAAATCAGTGAAAGTTTGGGAAGTTTAAATTGGTCAGGGAAAGTCAGGGCATATTTTTAAGTAAATGAAAAAGTCTGCAAAATATGTAAAAATGTATGGAATATTCAGGGAAAATAACTAGCCCCAGTCAATGAAATGTGAGGGGCAGGTCTGCCGTAAACCAGACTGTGAAAGGCATTTTCTTTTCAGAACTTGAGCTAATCATTTCTTGACGAATTATCTAAAATGTTTTTTTCCACCTCTGTACTAGTGTTTTAAAAGACTTTGCTGAATTTTAGGTACTTTATAATGAAGTTTATAAATAAATAATCATTTCTTATTTTTGTTATGTTTTGTTGTTGGGATGGAGGAGGCTGGATTTTGTTTTAGTTTTGTGTACAAAAAACTTTGGAAATGGCTGCCGCCTCCGCTCCGTGTGCTTTGAATTATGCATTATTTAGACTATCTGTACAAAATTTGTTACTTAAGAAAGTGATTGTAGAATTAATTTTAACATAACACCTCCCATTGTGGTACAAGTCACAGTCCCAGGTAGCTATAATGAGGGAAAAAAGATCCCTAGTGTTCTATATTAAAATAAAAGAAATGTGGGGAATGGAAAAGTACGCCTCAGGGTGCTCCAAGAAACAAAGAATGGGTTTAGCATGGTGGCGGGTTGGTGTATGGAAACTTAGGGGCATAAGAAGGAATTTTGAGAAAGGACGATGTCCTTTATGTTTAAATAGAGAAGACGCTGAACACATAATTTTAAAATGTTCACATACTGAAACGATCAGACAAGCTTTTCTGAATAGAAAATTCCTAGGAATTAATGTAGAAATAGCATATAAGAAATTAACAACTACAAAGAATATGAAAACTTTGAAGGAAATGGGGAACTTTTTATACATTGTTAAAATGAAATGGGAAAAACGAATCTTAGAATTAAGTGAGTAAGTGTACTAATTCCTTTCTTGCTTTGTTCATAAGTAAGGCAAATACAGGAATATCATAATTTATAGATACTTAAGGCTTTTATGTTAATATTAGTGTGTAATGGTAGGAGGTACATCCTTTGGCGAAAAACCTCTGTAACGCCAAGGGTGTTAATATTACGACACAAGAATAAACATACATACATACATACAAGTCACAGTCAATATAACAGCGCAGTATAACAGTGAGCTGCATTGCCGGTGTGGGAACATATAATGGTGTTGGCAGCATTGTTACATCATTCATAGACAACCGACAGAAAGAATAACCACACAATTGCAAAACCGCAGTACCAGTATGATTATTATTATTATTATTATTATTATTACTACTACTACTACTACTACTACTACTACTACTACTACTACTACTACTACTACTATTACTACTATTACTATTACTACTGCTGCTGCTGCTACTGCTACTATATTGTACGCTTTAACTGCATATAGGTTGTATCACGTGTTTAGAATGTTTGCGTGAACCAGTAGTCTATTGTAACAACTCATTCGTGTGCATCTGTTTCTATTGTTCAGTGATGTCTCCTTTTCTGATATTCAGTTTAAACGATTATTACAGCGGCGATGAGTTATGGAAAATAAACAAGTTCTACAATTCAAGAGTTTGCCTTTCCGAAACCATGAAAAACCTATAGACAATTTAGGCAGCTACAAGGTTTGATTTGAACCCAGGACATTTTCCCTGTTAGCCTATACCACCTCACTGTAATTGGTTTTGGCGTGTTCATTACCACTGAGCTAAACTGATTGCATTTCACAACAATATATCATAGATTACACTGAAAAACAAAAAAATAGAATTGGAGGATATCTTGGTATCCAACACTTGTTCTAAGACAATTGAAACGTGCTGATTCAGAATATGCAAACCATTTGTCTCTATCGCCCATGGTTTTTTAAATATACATCTTCAACTATTTATATATCATTAGAACACTTACTGATACAGAGAGTACTAATGAACATGGCGTTCGCTAAGAAAATAGTACGATTGAGTCACAGGACACATATTCTGTACATAAATATGTAGTTAAAGGCATAATACACATATAAAATCCAAGCAAATTGCTATACTTCCTTAATCTAAGCTGTGTTTGGTTTGAATTTCTTGACTGTAGACTTGCGTTTGTGATGATCATTTGGCATGTCACGCTGAAGCGTGCAGCAGTAGTTGCTGCACTCCATCAACCCTGATACCGTAACTCAATCACTGAGATGTCCTGATGAAAACGTTCACCATGTTCGTCACTGACTGAACCTAGGTTCTCAGGGAAGAAGTCAAGGGAATTTTGAGGGACATGTTGCAACCCAGCTGTTTGTCTGCACTAATGCACTTCTTCACAACATTCACATAGTCACCAGATTTATAATTTTCAAGGAAATTGGCCACGACCGATTTGAATGCTACCCATGCATGTCTTTCAGTACCATTCAGTAAATCTTGGAAGTGGCCGTCAGCAAATATCTTCCTTATTCGTGGACTTATGAACACACCTTCTTTCACTTTTGCATAACTCAACTCCGGAAACTTGTTGCACAAGTACCGAAAAGCATCTGAATCATTGTCTAGTGTCTTCACGGAATTCTTCATGAGCCCCAGCTTGATGTGAAGCGGTGGCAACGGTACACAAAGGACATTTTTATTTCCTGGCTGCGTTCTGTCTCCGATCGGTCAACTTTTCTTTATGTAGTGGTGTTTTCTATCTCTGCTATCCCATTCGCAGATAAAACAGCAGTACTTGGTGTATCCCGTCTGCATGCCCATGAGAATAGTGATAACTTTTAAATCACCACAGATACACAATTTATACTCGTGATAGCATATTATTTTTTCAAGAAGTAGCGACATGGATTCTGGATATCGAAAATATTTTGATATATTACATTAAGTATAACTAGTTTCACAAATGACACAACAATATAGGCCTATGACGTTTCATGAAAAATTACTAAACACTACATAGAGATTTTGATGAACGGTGTTCAATGAAAATTAATTTTTGTTGATATCTTCAAAACCTGACGTGTTAGAGCGAAACGGTTTCCAGAACTGAAATCAGCATAAAAAACTGCATTAGAAAAGGTACACAGCATGTCAGATATCTACAGCTTGTTTATCAGTGTTATAGTTTTCTTGTTACTTTGGGCAACAAAATGTCATTCATATTTTAATTAACATGTATGTTCTGAAATTCGCATTTAATCCGTACCTATTTATCTTGATAGCTATTAATTGTATAAAGAATTAATGTGCTAAACCAAAAATATAAATTTTAATTTTCTCTACAAATTCTAGGCAGTTCGATAAAATTTGAAAAAAGTCCTTCTTTCAAAAAACGAAGTAAATACATTGAAGTTTACCTGCTGTGCTTTTCCACAGACAGATGGACAGACGTCATTCCAAAAACACTTTTCGGTTTCTGGGCATCATGAAACATGTTTTCCCGGTGTTATCTCGATTTCGATTTTTTGTGACGATCACAATACTTTCTCTATACTACGTATATTGCTAGAAAGTAATAAGTAGATTATATAGAAAATCTTCTCGGGTTTGCAGCCAGGTGAGAAGTTTGTTGTGGTCCAACGTTTCCGAGACTGATGCTGCCTCCATCCTCAGGGAATCTGAAGTGTCGAGTTTAAACATGTGAGGGATACATATACCAACCCGTGTTGGGTCGACTCTGCCCAACACGGGTTGGTATATATATCCCTCACATGTTTAAACTCGACACTTCAGATTCCCTGAGGATGGAGGCAGCATCAGTCTCGGAAACGTTGGACCACAACAAACTTCTCACCTGGCTGCAAACCCGAGAAGATTTTCTACATAAGATTCGCCAGGAAAGCCTCAAATCTTACAAGTAGATTATAGTTTTCCTGTTACTATGGACAACAAAATATAATTCATATTTTAATTAAAATGTATGTTGTGAAATTCGCATTTAAGCAGTACTTCTTTCATTCGTATCTTGAAACCTATTAATTGTATAAAGAAATTTGTTTAACAAAAAATATCTACATAAACAAAGCACAAGACGAAATAAAACTAGTACATTAGTAGAACCCAAATGTTTCACTTCTGCTGGTCTCTCGCATAGCCCTAGTTTCAGTCCTCGTCTGTATAATTCTGAAATCACATTATATCCAGTTTTAGCCAAATGTAGTTATGGAGTCTTTATCTCTAAAATTAAAAAACTCATATATCTTAGATTTTCATACCTTTAAAAATAGGTTTTAAATTTTGGTACCTACTACTTGCTTAATTTATTTTTCATTATTATAATTATTTTTATATCATTTGAGTCACAAAATTTTGTCTATTTAGTTTTAAGGTAATTTTAGGTTAAGATTATATTTAAATAATATAACACATGTAAGTATAAGCATGGAACTGCTCCCGAGCATGAGCTCCTGCTCTTTCGGGGTTTCAGGTCTTTCTATATTAAGTGTGTTTTTATGTCATTTTAAAATAAATAAATAATTTTCTCTACAACTTTACCATGGTAGGTTTTCATGTATTACCTACTGTAATGGAGATATTTAGGGCTCGGACTTTTAGGTAAATACATATTTTTTTTTTTGCTATTACTTATGATTTCTGGACTTTGTCAAAGTTCCGGTTGGGACCTTTGGATTCAAAATACTGAGTTGCGTATCACTTAAAAAAAAAATATTTTCGATATTTCTTATTTGAATAAATATTTTTGGTAACTTAATTTTTTTTACATATTTTACCACATATCATGTTTACAAATGAATATTTTGACTGTTTTGGTAAAATTGCACCATATTTTCAATGTGTTGCATTGTTATGTTGAGTCACACAATAAATCAGGGCTGATTTGGCCTTTATTAATGCAAATTTCTGTTTCCTCTCACACTGCATTACTAAGATGGAAACAACAAAACAATTGTTGACAGAATCAATAAAAGAAATCAAACACATTGAAAACAAACTTAACAAAATCGGTGGTTCAAAAGCAAAGATCTGACTGTCAGTGACATTGCGTGTTACAAATATGCAAGATGTTGAACGTACATTTTCAAGATACAAGTCTCTGTTCCGTGAAAATCGTCACAGCTTTAAGATGCACAACTTAAGATCTACCTTCGTCGTTCACTGCAACAGTTCTACTCTTGCTGACTAGAATGACTAAATGAGTACTTCTGTAAATATTGGTAAATTAAAATATTTTCATATTTTTAAACATATTTTTTTACTTTTTAACCATACAAAAAATAAATATTTTCATTTTTATAAGCACCTAAAAGTCCGAGCTCTAGAGATAATGTAAAAAAATTGGAAATGCATAGGAGTAAAGTACCCCCTAAGTCATTTTCGAAGAGAAACGGATATAGCCATTTTATTAGTCACAGATAAAAGTTTCGAATTTTAAATATTTATTAAAAACGTTTGAGTCAATATTTCAAAAAAAATTCATGATAAGTCCCCTTAATATCCAAAGCCACATGGCTGACTGACTGACTAACTCTATGACATTAATGTTTGTCCACTTTCAGATGAGCTAGAAACTTGAAATTTGGTACACATATAGCTTTTAGGCTGTAAACCACAGGAAAATTCCAAAAAGTTAATGTGTAATTTTTAGCCCTAAAAACTCCCGAAAAAGGGCTCGGTTTCCATGGCAACGGTATTATCAAACAGTGTTCACATAAAGCTCTGAAAGTTACTGAAATACTTATTTCCGTAAACCTAACGGGTTATCTTGGACTAAGATAATGAAAAAGAAATCGCAAAAAGTTATAGCACATTTATCAGTATTCTTCCTGTATTTGTGAAATCAAAATGTATAGATGTGTGGTTATAATTTATTTAATATTGATATTTCAAGCATCTATGAACTAAATATAGCCAAGGAAAGCTGCCTTGTAAAATTCTGCTCTTGGCAACAAATACTTCACAACATTGTTTACAATGTGACGTGAAAGCGAAACTTCTCTATGGTGACAACTTGGTCGGCCGAGTGCACGTGCACTGGAGATGTTCCGGTGCGCGCGAACTCCAAGCTATCAGCTGGCTCTCTAGGTCAAACCGGAGGAGTCATAGGGAAGTTCAGGATGGGTGGGCCCCTTCCTCAAACTCCGGTATCTTGCATAAACTGATTCCTATAAATACATAATACAGATATAACGCAAGGGCGCTCATAGATATTTTCTAGGGGGGGGTGCAATTTTTAAATTAATTTATTTTTTGTCGCTTTAGCTTCTTGGGCTACTTTGAAACATAATATTAATTACATAATAAGTATTTTTGGTAACTTAATTTTTTTTTTTTTTTTTTTTTTTTTACATATTCAAAGGGTTTTGTTGCCTTCTTTCATATTTGTGTAGATCGCTTCTAGTACTAAAAGCATTAATATTATCTCTAACATATAAAAGAGACTCAAGTATATACTGAGAAGTAACAGTCAATATTTATGAAAACAAAATAACTGCTATATCATATTTGACGCACCAAAAAACTTGTTTAATATATGTATATATAATACAAAAATAGAATTATAGGTTTCGAAGTTTAGGGGTCCAGAGCCCCTGGACCCCCCTTTCCTAATCCACTGTGGATTCTGCTTCCATGCTGTCGATTTGGTAAAATTTCTGCAAACTTTTTATGTCTCTACTGACTTAAATAATTGTCCTAAAAGAAAAACACCTGAGTACAATTACTAAGTGCCAGTATGGTACTTTATGAGATTGTATGGGGGACAGGAAAATGTCTCTACGCGCGATAACTCAAATACGCTTTATCGGATTTTAATGAAACTTAGTATACACGTTTATAATGTCCATGGAAAGAAGCCTATTGATATTGGACCAAATCGGTTGACCGATACCGGAAGAAACCGAATTGAGTGTCTATTTCAAAGGCGCGATAACTCAAATACGCTTTATCGGATTTTCATGAAACTCGGTTTATTAGAAATGAACCAGGCCAAGTTGCTCGACATTTTTGATTTTCCTAATTTTTTTACCGGTTATTTCCCAACTAAAGATGAGTTCAAAACTATGGTAAAAAATTTTTGGGCTCATACTTTTTTTTGGCGGCCATTTTAAGTTTGCTTTTTAACCATATTTCAGTCGAGAACATGATTTGCACAAATGTATTTAACTCTGTTAATATTATAGATAACAACACAAAATAAACACCAAAATTATCGGAATGAAATGCTCTACATTGTTGTTTTCACACAATATTACCTAAGTAGTGAGGAAAGTGAAGGAAAAAATTCAGAACTACAAATTGAAAATTGACTTAAAACGGGAGTTTTAGTGCCGCAAAATTATTAGAAGGAAGAAAGACTCGCCCTTTTTTTTTTTCTGGTGTAGATCTACTATAGGACTACTCGCTGTAGAAGTTTAAAGCTTGAGAACTTTGCGGTTTTTTTATACAATTTTCAAAAATGCCCAAACCCGTATTTTGGCAATATTTGAAGTAGAATATCTCAAAAGGGACTGAGTGAAAAATTATGAAATTTATACAGATAAGTGTCAGTATGGTACTTTATGAGAATGTATGTGGGGAGGGAAAATGTCTGTCCGTCCGTGTGTCTGTATGCGCGATAACTCAAATACGCTTAGTCGGATTTTAATTAAACTTGACATATACATTTATAATGCTCATGGGATGAACCCTGTTGATAATGGAACAAATAGGTTCATCGGTACCGGAGTAAAATCCAATTTAATGTTCATTTTAAATACGCTTTAACGGATTTTCATGAAACTTGGTATACGCATCTATATTATCCCTGGGAAGAAGTCTATTGATATTGGAGCAAATCGGTTGGCCGGTACCGGAATAATGCCCAATTTAGTGCCTTTTTTATGGTAATATATCACAAAGACGCGGATAACTCAAATACGCTTTATCGGATTTTCTTGAAACTTGTTATACGAATTTATGACATTCTTGGGTATAACCCTATTGAATTAGGCCCAAATCGGTTGACCGGTACCGAAATACCGAGTATATCCATATTAAATTTGTAATGAATATTCTTTCATGGCCCACAATATATTAAATAATGTATTATATTAAAAATTGTATTAAATGTATTATATTAAAAATTGTCAATCGTATATTGATATTGTTAACAGCCTCGATTGATTTGTTTTTTGTTTCCTCATAACGATGTCAGTGTGGGCTAAATAATAATTTAAATAATGTAAATAAACGATTTATAACATCTAGCCGTTAAATATTGATATTATATTGTGTATTCTATGCTTATGTAGACTACCGATATTTACGTTAGGCTGTATTTTAATGTATTTTTTTTATATTCGCTCCTGTGCAGCAATATACCTAATGTAATTCCTGTCAGATAGATTTCATATTGACTTCTTATTCATTCATAACCTTTAAGGCTGCTTTAAACTTGAAACAGACATATCAGCGAATCGTAGGCCTATTGCATCATTATTATTGCCATAACATTTTAGTTTTGGAGTTTAACTCGGAGAACTATTACAAACATAACTTTTCTGCATGGGCCTATCATAATTGCGTTTATCACTGATTAAAAAAAGCATACTGGCTCTTTGTTATATCAGTTTACCTGATTTTTATTTTATTAATTTAACGATTGTGTCAAATTAGTTGTTCTCATTTTGGACCAAATCGATTGACCGGTACAAGAGTAACAACTAATTAAAAGTCACTTTTTTTTAATCACAGCTATACTACAATGCCCCATTTCTAATCATTGAGGGCTTCGACTGCAAAGCAGTCAGATGTTTGTTTACTTCGTTGATCAAGTTGAAATTGAGTACTACATGAATACTGTTATATACAGAAGGTATATTACTGTGAAATAATTAGCGGAGTTTAGACCGTTAAACCGAGCGAGATTGCCGAAATTGTTGGTCTCTTGGACCCTTATTCTGGAGGTAGGCCTACCTGGTTTAAATTCGGAGCCGGCCAATTTGACATGGATTTTTGAAGCAAAACGTCTTTTCTCGTGGTTGGGGAAAATCGGGAAAATCAGTCACACTAAAACCGTCACGAAATCAGTCACAAAATCAGTCACACTCAAAACTACGTGTTTCGAAGCGGACTGCACAGAAAACAATCAACTCAATGATTAGGAGTAATCAAAGGAAATTTGCAGACATTACTTCCTCAATGGCAATAGACAATTCCTAAGCAATCTAAAGGTATATTATCTATTTTATGGAACCCGGAGGTTGATTACCGCGCAAATCCAAAATTAAAAAATACAAATTTCCAAAACAAAAAAAAATTAAAACAATAAACTCAATGAATCAACTCTGTCTGTTCGCCATCTTACCTACCTACCTTACCCACCTTACCTACAGGAATCGCTAAATTTATCCCAGTAAATATTTAAAGTTTTTAAAAAACAAATTTACATATCGTGTGTTGCATTGGATATGTCAATTCCTCTTCTTCCCTTAGTCCAACGCTTGAGAGGAATAATATTCTTACTGTTATCATCCATTCCATCATAAACTGCCAAATATCTGAAAAAGGAAAACATTTCTGTTGCTTATATATTCATAATTTAAACATCACACAAAACGAAATTATTGGTTAGATGCAATTTACAAAGTGATTAAACTTAATAAACTTTAAAGGACGGAATAGCATAAGACAACAATCTAATACAAGAAGATTCGCGGGAATGTTAGACCTTCCACGCCATAAAGTTCTGATTACTGGCTGTAAGCTTTCAAAGCGCTCAATGATATCCGGTTATAATATGCTCAATACCCATATTGAGGGATCAGGACGGTAGATGGAAATCGCGAGGTAAATTCCGTTAATTAATAATAATGGAAGTAACAGTAACTGTATGCAAGAGAAATATTCTTGACGTTATTCCAGCATGGACAGATTTCACGCAAACCCAGGTTACCCTTTATGACCTATCCTTAAAGCGAATTAAGGTTTAACGTGCTCACCTAAGGGTATGCCAAGCTTGCCTCTGCAAATAGCCCGATCGGCCACCAATTCCAAAATTATAAAAAATTTGCTGAACTAACGTATTTCTGTTTTCAGTAAAATATTTTACCTTCTACATTTAGTATTAGGGGATAACAGAAAACGTATTTTAAAAAGCCAAATATACGTCTAAGAAAAGTAATTAGCATTGCGAAACTAACATATAATTGAAAGTTATACTCAGATTTAGTATTGTCCATTCCTCTTCTCCCGGTCGTCCAGCGCATTGATATCGATCGTCTACATGAGAAATTGCCAAAATTCTGCAAATAATACATCCTTTGTTATTTATAATGGTATGCTTTAAATGGCATAATGTAACGGAAAGATACAACCCCAAGGTGTTTAAGCTGCCCCAAAGAAGAGTGACGAAAATTGCAAAACTTACACTCTACAGACAGGGGATAGATAGAATGAAATCATATTTTTCGCGAAGAAAATTAACGTCTTTAGAATCGTTCCTAAGCAACGCGAGCTTTAATCCTCATTGTTACACATAAGTAGGGTTCGGATGTTTATGATATGTCATATTTTTATCCTGACCTCCATTTTCGCCGTAAACACGAATTGTACGCCTGTAGTCCTAATCGGTTCGCTTTTGTTTTGCATATAAAGTCACATTTTGGTAATTTTTGTTGTCTTTGTCATATTTTGGTCATATTTTGTAATTTAAAGTCATATTACAGTTGTAAATTCGGTAAAGGAGAAAAATTATACAGTGTATGTACTAACTTACATGGTCGAGTTAATTTCGAAGTTTAATAAGTGTCAGTATGATACTTTATTAGAATGTGTGTGGGGAGGGAAAATGTCTGTCCGTCCGTCCGTCCGTGTGTCTGAACGCGCGATAACTCAAATACGCTTAATGGGATTTTAATTAAACTTGACATATACATTTATAATGCTCATGGGATGAACCCTGTTGATAATGGAACAAATCGGTTCACCGGTACCGGAGTAAAACCCAATTTAATGTTCATTCTTATATGCACCATTGGTAGCACTGGTCACAACATGGTAACTGGAATCGATTCAGGGATGGTTGGTTCACATTATGCCGTGATCTCACAACTGTTAGTTTTGTTTTGGTTCAGCAAAGCACGAAAGTAATTATTATTTGTATAATCCGTTACATTTTTGTTCATGGAGTAGTCTAATAAATCCAACCCGACTTTACGATTTTCATCAGATAAATTCGTCCTGCTGCGCAGTCGCGAATCTGTCGATAAACTCGTCAACTCTCGTGGGTTACCTATGACAAATAAATAACCAGCCCCATACGTTACCGGCAGTAAGGACCATAGGCGTAGCGAGGGGGGGTTTTGGGGGTTTGAACCCCCCCCATTGATTAAAAAAAGGAAAATTGTATAATTTTTTAAGTCTGCCCATAAATTACTTAATACAAGTATAAAGCGTGGGAAGCTTAAAACTCGTTATTTTGCGTCTTAATTTTTAAAATTTTCCGGGGAAGGACCCCCGGAAGCTTAATTAAAACTTGTTATTTTGCATCTTAATTTTTAAAATTTTCCGGGGGAGGGCCCCCGGACCCCCCTCTCCTTCCATACTCGCCAGACTCCGCGGATATTATAACCCCCCCCCCCATATGGTCGGCCTGGTTACGCCTATGGTAAGGACCCCTACTATATTACTATCATAGGTAAGCCCGCGATAGTTTACGTGTGGAAATGTGTGTGCTAACTTAATCTATTTCATCCAGCTTCTCTTCAGTCAGTACTCGGCGTTATTGAACTCTATTTTTTTGTTTGTTTAATGCTGTACGCCTGGCAATGAACAGGCTAGGAATTGTAACATCTGCAAACTTACGATGTAAAAGTATCATACAGAAAAATACGCCGTTCTATGTTATACTCAACCATAAAATGAATAACTTATTGTTAAACAACACAGTTTTAATATGAAACTCAACTGACATCCAGTCCAAGGCCGCCCGCCTGGCGGATCGATTGACCTCTAGATACAAGGGCATGAGCATTTATTTTATATTTAGAAGTAGTAAAACCCGGGCACTTCCCTCAAAAAACAAATTCTGGCTATTAAGCACTTGTTTCGGGCTTGTAGGCCGTGGTCTATTTGACATTTCTGTGCCAAACGTTTCGTCCGCGACTGCGGCGGACATCCTCAGTGGCGGTGGAGTCTCGGGCGAAGCGTTCTGGTCGGCGGCTGGCTGTTGACAGCCAGCCGCCGACCAGAACGCTTCGCCCGAGACTCCACCGCCACTGAGGATGTCCGCCGCAGTCGCGGACGAAACGTTTGGCACAGAAATGTCAAATAGACCACGGCCTACAAGCCCGAAACAAGTGCTTAATATTGACTCCGGCCGTGAAAGCCTACAGTGTTTTATAAATTCTGGCTACTTTGTGGTGCTCTTATACGGCATTGTTAAGCCATTTGTTCATTTTGAAGGCCAGGAGCTAACCTTAGGAACATATGCATTCATTATTGTTATTATCAGGGGCCGGATTCTAATGACATGTCATCTTTTTGTTGATGCTGCATAGACATTGCCAACTTATGGATAAATCCTAATCATGGCCTCTAGATTATAGAAATACGTTTTTATTAGGTAATTTTTTTGTAATCTTATCCAATTTTATATTTTTAAGGCATTTATTTCAATTTTAGGTCATTATTTTGTCATTTTCGTTCATTTGCTTCCTTATTTAGTCATTTTCATGTATTTACATTGAGTGTATTAACTTTTTTTTTCGTCGCTAGCGGTGCTGTCTTTGAAGTGTTGTTTATTTAATGCAAGAAGGAAAAGTGTTGTCATGTCTCAGTCGGAAATGAGAATCAAAGGAACGCCAAAATTTTGTATTAGTCCTATATTACTATTGTTATTAGATTGACTTGACACCTGCTTGGATTTGAGAGTGCAAACTACTGCTTACCCTCAATAAACAACAATATAATCCTTCAGACCACAAAAGGAGGTGCCGAATTTTGACTCACCAGTGCCTCAGTGCCAGTATAAATTTCCACGAGAAAAGAAAATTCACAACATTACAGTTTTTTACAATTATGTACAAACTAGTCTATAACTTTGTGTGTACATTAATAATTTTTTATAAATAAAATATCAGTTTTTAGGTCATTTTTTATAATTATTAAGTCACTTTTTTTAGGGTAATTTTATAGGTCATTTTTCAAACAATTTTAGGTTATCAGAATCCGGGCCCTGTTTATTATTATTATTATTATTTTGTTTATTGCTTATTTACATTTAAATCTATTTTCTATTTTAAATTATCTGATTATTTCAGGTTCTGGAAAGAGGGAGTGCCACCAGAACTGTTGCAGCATTTTGGTCACATGGCATCATCATGAAGGCCGTTCCACAGTGGAACATCTACACGAGTTTGAGTAAAGATGAGACAATCGATTGCAAGCACATTCACAATACTCAAACAGAAACCCACCATCTTTTTTTACTCATTCCATTTTAGCATCTAGCGTTGTTTCTTAAGATTAGTGTCAATGTGATTTTATAGCATTTCGTTGCACTTCATGAGGGCTGTAATAATCAGTGAGTTAGGTTAGAAGTTAGAACGCCTTTGTCTGTGTAAATATCTATTTTCCAAAGTCAAACCATATTCGTCACAGCCCAAAAGTCTTTCTTTTTGTAAGATAAACCCATCACCTTAGAAGTTTCCATGAATGTTATTTATTTTGGTAAAGTATAGAAATAAATATATTTCACACAAACTGTCTTATTTACATGTATAACTACATCTTAAAACAATAGACTTAGAGAGAGCAACAGACGTACAGAGAGTCAATAAGGTGGTTAGGTTAGATACGCTTTGACTCTTTCAGCTGATTATTAGTTCAGGCAACGAAGGAAAATTACAGTGAGTCCCACGCAAGAGTTGGCCAAATATGCGGGTTACCGCGTCGAGGGGGCCCCTGCTCTAACTCCCGAGCGATTGGATGAAATATGTACGCAAATAAAGCCGCGATTAGTGTAATGATTCAGGTTCTCACATTTATAGTGAAAATTACAATGAAAATAACCACGTACCTCATCACAAGAGATGTCGGAAATTTTCTGCTCTTACATGTCCTTTCTCGCGCATAAGTTTAGTTTCCGAGAAAGAGTTAATTTTTAATTTCCCTTGTGATATTGTCTTTAAGTTCTTCTAATGTATGGGAAATTGACCTGTACACTTTATCTTTCAACTTTCCCCATAAATCATAGTCACATACTGTTAGAAGAACTTAAAGACAATATCACAAAAGAAATTAACTCCATCTCGGAAACTAAACTTATGCGCGAGAAAGAAAATTTCCTGAAAAGATGCCAGTGTTATGTGGATGCAAGAGGAGGGCATTTCCAACATCTCTTGTGATGAGGTACGTGATTATTTTCATTGTAATTTTAACTGTAAATATAAGAACCTGAATCATTATATCGTTAGCGGCTTTTTTTGCGTAGATATTCCACCTGATCGCTCGGGAGTTGGAGTTGTGCCCGCCAAGACGCAGAAACCCACATGATTGGCCAACTCTTGCATGGGACTCACTGTAGAAAAAATCGTGTTGTTTTGAAATTTGGCAGAGTTGTCAGAGGGAATGCCTAGAACAACATACTAAAAGCCCCCGAGGGTCAGGGGTGAGGGGGGGCAAGGGGGCCTGTAGAAGGTCCCTTTTATAAGGTTTTCGCTTATATCTAAAGAACGATGCATCGTAGAGGAAAAGTTAATCTATACAAAATTTAAGCACATCAAATTTCCTACAAAATTGACCCTATATATTTTTTTCCTATTCCCAATAGCTTTCGAGATATCCGCCAGCGAAAATAGCAGATTTTCGAAAACTCTTTCGCCTCACGCTTTTCGACACACTTTGCCTTCTGTCGCTTTAACCCTTATGCCCTCATAAAAGAAGTTGTCGGACAATAAATTCCCTTTAAAATGAGCAGTAATTTGTTATTTTGTCTTTATTGACTGGACTAAGATGCAAATGTTATTGTGTGTTCTTTTGTTTTGCGAGAAACTTCCCATGTTTGCACCACTGGCCTAGCTTGACATTAATAATTAAGTAATGGGATTATTTGCATGTGGATTCGATTTTGTACGACTGCACAGAAAACAATCAACTCATGATTAGGCCTTTCCAAAATTAAAAATCGAAAATTCAGCATTTAAAAATTGAAATAATTAAAAGTTCAAAGATCCAAAATTTTAAAAAATCTAGAATTAAAAATATCAAAAAATTAAAAATTAAAAAAGTCTGAAAATCCAAAATTAAAAAAGTCCAAAACCCAAGATTAAAAAAGTCCAACAATCCAAAATTGAAAAAAAACCAATAATCCAGAATTGTAAAAATCCAAAAATTAAAAAAATCCAAGTTTCACTTCTGTTGCGTGGAATTCCACGCACCCGGTTTTTTTTTATGTTTTCACTCGTAGAGGACTGTATTGAAAAACTTCTTTAGGTAGGAGACATTAAAGATAAGACGTGCCTTTATTTTTCTACATAATTTAACACGTACATTGAGACATTTGTCATACCTCTTCACAAGCCGGAAACAGATGGGAGTCACTGGGTGCGAGATCAGGACTGTATGGCGCATGGGCTAGGCCAGTGTCCGGCAGATGCTGCAGTTGTGACGTAAGAGCCGATCATCTCGCAAGAGCTTGAGAGAGCGAGCAGTTGAGTTGCATTCCTGTTAATACGCACTAGCGCAGTGGCGTTCAGTGCAGCAGTAGGGTTAAGGTGAGCCGTGATGGTAAATTGAATTGCGTGCATTAACCATGGCAAGGGTGCAGAGGTCAGTTAATCAGTGAAATGTATGGTAAATTTAGTGCATTCAGATTAATACTAGACTTGCGGAAACGTCAGGTCACCCTCGGAGACACGCCACACTTTCCAAAGTTGTCTACAGTATGTCATTCAATTACAGACATTAATAATTATGTACAAATATTAGAAGAACTGGATCAGGATATTTTATTACAGATTTCAAGATTTTGCAAAACTCCAATCCGATATTTGCATATTTGCAACACCATTTTCTGTGGATGTTGACAGTGTTCCAACGTCATTGCAACTAGAAGTCATTGATTTGCAAAAGAATATTGAAATGAAAGACCGCTTTCAAAACAAAAAGGATCTATCTATATTTTATAGAAGATTTCCCCAGGCAACTACATAATATATTTGCTGCTAGAATGTTGAGTATATTTGTATCGACGTATGTATGTGAATAGTTCTTTTCTTGTATGAAGATCTGCAAACCACAACATGGAAACCGCCTATCTGATCAGAACATGAAAAATGTTCTAGTTTGTGTGTTAGCCAGACTATGTCTCCTAATATTGCAAAATTAGTGCGCGAGAAAAGAGGGAAAAAATCTCGACAATGCCTTGAGCTTGGGCACGATAGTGACACAAAGTAAGGGTGTGTATCAAAAGTCTGAATAGGCCTATACTTGGCATAGTGCTCACAAAGGTGTATAGTTTAATTTGTATATTTTGTGTATTTTGTATATTTTGTATACTTTAACATTTTTCAGTTTCCGAGTAGACAAAGTTTTGCAGTACTCCTTAAAGTATTCTTATGTTTTATGTATTTGTATGTTTATAGTAGTTTCGGAGCCTCATTTAAATAACCTGACGCATCCGCACCTGGATGCATTTCAGATTAGTGTAAGTAGGGCCTATATTAAATTTCATTACAAACAAAACTGTTCTGTTACATTGATTTATCACAGTTGTACTATTTTGTTTTCGTACAAATGCATTGTAATTGTGCTATTCCCATACTATCTACGAAGATCGGAGCGCACTCTGCCAATGCATAGGCGTCGTTCCGCCACTGGCCAGTTGAACCCTTCCTCCACGCTCAGTACGGAGATATTGCAGAGCAAAGAGCGCGGCTGCTCTGTAGTATGACGTCACAGAGCACGGAACATGCCGGTCACTGGGCTAGGCGCTCCCAACCAAGAGTTGCCGTCGCCGAGTGTGGTCTCGCATCCAACAACAGAAGGCCAGGCCGCTTTTTTCTGAATCGCCTCCTTCAACGCTTCTTCCGTATGCAGAGTCCTAATTTTTTAGTGGAGAGCTTTTTGAAGCTTCTAAAGCGGTAAAATGTCTCAATGTACGTGGTAATTATGTGGAAAGATAAATGTACGTCTTATCTTTAATGTCTCATTATATTTTTGTCTTTCATCCACACCTCTGTTCACAGTCGCCAGGGGAAACTTATTTTCGGACTCACCGAATCAGCGTTTTTAATAATTAAATAAAGATATTGTTTACATTTGGATTCGATTTTGGGGTACGCCGTAGCGTAGTGGTTGAGGCGCTGCGCTACAAACCGGAGGGTCGCGGGTTCGATTCCCGATGAGGTCGTTGAGATTTTTCAATTGGCACTATGGCCCTGGGGTCGACTCAGCCTCTAACAGAAATGAGTACCAGGAGCAATCCTGGGGGTAAAGGCGGCCGGTGCGTAAGGCTGACAACCTTACCACCTCCATGTGCCGAATGTCCAAAATCTGGGAGCCTCAACCTCCTGGAGCCCTCTGGGCCTCCATGGCCTGTAATAGGGATCACTTTACTTTACTTTACTTGGATTCGATTTTGTATATACTTACATCTGTATCTGCTTTCCTAAATCCCCTGGTGTTGGGGCAAAGGGCCTCCAAGTAGAGGTTTCTGTTAAGTATGTGAATTTGTTACGTTTATTTTCCTAGAGAGTTCAGGAGGAAAGGTGGTAAGCCCATCGCCTCTTAACCCCCCTCCGGAAACTAAGGTATTACTTGGACGTGAAAGGGCCGAGAAATTTTGTCCATAGGCTCTAATTTAGGCTTGGACTCCTTTTACGTGCCGTTAATCTACGACACGGGACCCCCAGCTTAAAGTCTCTCCTGGAGGACTTTTTTTTTTGTGCCCACCCTTACCCCCAGAGTGCCAAGCAATTAAGCCTAAACCTCCGGTCAAACCAAATTTTGGTAACCATATGTGACGTGTAGTCGGCCGCGGTGGTCTAGAGGTAGCGTGCCCGCCTCTAGATCCGCAGGGCGCGGGATCAAACCCGGCAGCGGTCGATGGATTTTTCAGGACGTAAAAATCCTGGGCACGGAGTCCTCCGGGAGGGACTTTAAGCTGGGGGTCCCGTGTCGTAGATTTACGGCACGTAAAAGAACTCCAAGCCTAAATTAGAGCCTCTGGACAAAATTTCTCGGCCCTTTCACGTCCAAGAAATACTTAGTTTCCGGAAAATAAGCATATCAAAATTAGTATAGGTAATGAAACCTCCATTGGAGGCCCCTTCGCCCCACCTGGGGATCATAGGGTTACAGATACAGATATGTGACGTGTGCCCTTATGTACATCCGTAGGGGATGTTGATGGTGTGACGTGTTTGGGCTGTGTACTTGTGTTTTTGTATTTTGGCGCAGGATTGACCTAAGTGCGGATAGGTCTTATGTGCTATATTTCCGGAGTAAGTGACTTGTAGTTATATATTCTAGAGTTTTGTTGTGCGTGTATCTGTTTGAGGGGATTATTCACCAGTCTGGTATTCGCCTAAGAACGAGGGAAACCCCTCAAAAAACCTCGCTCGGACTGGAGTAGTGGCCAATGACCGTCTACTTTGGTGTATTAATTTATTATAGACTTTTCGAGAAGATCCTCCCGGAGGACTCCGCCCAGGAATTTTAGGTCCGCAGCTGGGTTTGAACTCGCTATCTTCGGATCAAGAGGCGGGCATGCTACCTCCTCTCCACCGCGGCCGACATATATTTATATAAGGTATTAACATTATTTGTTATTATCACTATTTATTATTATTCTAATTCTAAAATTCGCTCATAGAATTGCTTAACTGCAAAGTCATGTCTTTGCCTATAAATACCATGTTGTACTGCTCTATCAATTCCACATGACACAATGCTATTATCAGCGTCACTACAATATAGTCTAGTCCTAAGTGTATAGAAGCACTCATCCAGCCTTAATGATAAAAGCTGCTTATATTTGCGTTGAACGATTGTTTGGTTGTTCTCTGCGCAAGTTCTATGTAAGCCGTATTACCAATAAACGCAGTATAACTGCCAAGGGTTTGAGCGTGCAGCGTCATCAAACACGTCACGGTGGTCATGACGTTACTAGCCCCAGGCTATGATGGACTGCTAAAAGCCATCTATCGGAGCAGCGGCCAAACAGAGATGCGTCGTCTGCCTAGTTTCAGTATTTCATTAGATTGTTTTCAGAAAGCTGTAATCATGGGTACAAGTATGGAAATATGTCCCGTAAACAAGGAACAATGTTTATAATTCCGCAAAAGCAGCTCAGAATATGCGTAGCCTCAAAATTCAATCTCAGACATCTACGAAACGACCGGCCATCTCGATTATTTACATCAAGCTTATACAAGGGGGCCAGGCTGTGTAAAGCGTTGCACACATTCAGGATTATTAGTACATTTTTCTCCTCAGCTGTGTATATTCCTGATGATAACAGTATCCGAAGGAATTAAATGAAGGTTATTTATTCATAGATAGGATAATACACTACAAAACAGAATTTAAAATATTTATTCATAAAATAATACGTAACTCAATCATTGAACCACCCATAGGCTAATACAGTATCAGACTGCAAGCATCTATTTTTTAAACCAATAAAAAAGTTTTTAATTGTTTTTACTTTGCTTTAGAAGTCCATTAAGCAATACTCCATACGAGTTACGAGTGGTTTTGGAAGTCTATACTGGTGTATAGTGAATACTGCTTAGCAAAAAATCTAACGCCTGTCTGTTCAAGTATTTTCATTTTACACTAGCCATCACTGCATGTCAGCACTGTTATCTTCATAAATCGAAAGCTGCAGCTTAACTGTGGGGTGAAACATGTTTTATTGCTTAAAAGAGAAAGTTAGTAATGCCACCCCCTCGAACTGGTCATCCTGTGAACTGGGAACAGAATTGCTACCTCCAGTACAACACAATACAATTGAGTTAGAAACAAAACCCTTAAAAACGAAATTTTGAATGACGTACAGTACTTGGAAATAGAGCCGTAAAAAGGAAAATATGATAATAAAAACCGAATCTTTGATCACAATGAACGACTTTTTTTATGTATGCAATGGGTATTAATCCGTACGGGACTTCATAAAAGTGATAGCCAGGGCCCGGATTCTGATGACAAGTCATCTTTTTGTTGATGCTTCATAGACATTGTCAACTTGTAAATAAATCCTTATCAAGGCATTACAGAAATTACATTACATTACAGATTTGCATTTTTATTAGGTCATTTTTTGTAATTTTATGCCATTTTATATTTTTAAGACATTTATTTCGATTTTACGTAGTTATATTTTCTCATTTTCGTGCAATTTTCTTCCACATTTTAGTCATTTTCATGCATTTACATTGAGCATATTAACTTTTTAAAATAAATTAATTAATAGGTTACTATAATGCAACATTTTGTAGGATCTACTTTAAAATCAATTTTCTTACTTTTCTTCTCAGATGCATTTACACTTTTTACAATTATTTATAAATCAGTCTATAACTTTGTGTGTGCAGTAATAATTTTTATAAATGAAATATAAGTTTTTAGAGGTCATTCTTTATAATTATTAAGTCATTTTGTTTTAAATGTAGGGTCATTTTATAGGTCTTTTTCAAACAAATTTAGGTCATCAGAATCCGGGCCTTGGTGATAACATTACCCGATTGATAAAATTATCTCCGATTACATTAAGCGGCGTTCACTGTATTTAGAAAATTCCCGCTTATGTATGAATTCTACAGGTTTTGAAGAACGTAAAGAAAAAAACGCAGATATGAGGTATATAAATCCCACTGCAATACCTTCGTAACTTGAGGTCCACTCTGAGTAAAAAGCCAACATTCCTACTAATAATCCATGTGCAGTGACTTTGCTTCCTTATAGTACAGTATCTGAACGTGTGTTGCCGTATGAGGGCTCGCATTCCAGCTTGAGAAGCCGTAGTGCATGGATCGTCTAGACTACGTCACGCAGATCTTGGCCTGTGATGTTACGGCGTTTGAGCTGATGTTGGGATACTCTGAGACCGGATTTCTTTTTGGCTTCAAGCAGAATCGTCAGACTGATCTGCTAGCGCCCTAGCCCAATATTAAGGAGGTAAGTCAATTCATTCTATTATTATTATCTATAGACCTAATAATAAAAGATAGTGTTTGTCTTTCTATCTGTGCGCGATGCTAAGCGAAATCTAGTGAACGCAGATATTTGAAATTTTAAACATAAATGGACTGAAGAGTGAGCAAATGCACCTCGAAGCCGGATTTTTAATTTTAGCTTTCGTTCGTGAGTTATGAGTGAAAAACGGGCAGAAAACCTACATTTTTTGTGCTTTCGAAGCATCAGTTTTCAGTAATACATTTGTCAAATCAATTTGCCGTTTTTGTCGTAATTTGGAAATAAAAGAGTCGCTTCATGTTGTATGCCCACCCTGGTCGCTTCGTTTGTTTATAATGCCAAGGCCCGCAGACATCTGAAATTTTCAACATAGTCGGAAGAGGGGTAATGCATAAACATTGGACAAACATTGATCAATTTGGACGGCTCACTACACAGGGGTTGTCTGAGCCAGAGAACTCGAATCTGAGGTCGTTTTTCCCCGGCGGCGTTTTTTAGTCATGGAATTCACTTCAAAGCCTAATTTTTAGCTGTTTCATTATAATTATTAATCGTTTAGTTATGAATGATCCGCGTGTAAATATGTTTTATTTATTATGCTCTTGATTTTTATTCTTCCAGTTAATTATCGTGAGCGAAGCCGCTAGTTATTATTATTAATATGTCTGCCTTTCTGGTCACGTAACAGCACAGTTCAGCTGTATTAACTTGTTACAAATACACGATAGATGTTTACTTGTAGGCCTAGCCCATAGCCTAATGCAATGTAAGCCTCTTGGGCAGTTGGTTTATAAGTTATATCTTGCCTTTCGCTGGTTGTCACATAAGAATACAGTTTCAGATTTTAAAGCCTGGTTGTTGTGGTTTATGTTGCCGCTGTGCCATTTTCATTCATATTCTAACCTAATCTGCGTTCCTTGGTCACGGTCTGTCGTAGGCTAAAGTTGATATCACTTAAATTTTAGGGTAGAATCATATTTGAAATGTGCTTTAAGACAGCAAGGTGTTTAGGCTATTTAGTGCCAAACAGTGGCTTAAGAAAAGTGGCTTCCCTGAAATCAAAACCTAAAATACTATTAAGTTATTCGAGCTCCATTTGTCAAATATTTAATTATTTCATTTAATAATAAAATACTGAACTTGTTAAGGTAGTCCTATTATTTCCACTTATTCTAAAGTTTAGCGAACTTTTCTTATAAATAATAATAAGTAGGGTTCGGATGTTTATGACATGTAATATTTTTATTCTTACCTTCATCCTCGCCGCAAAAACATAAATTAAACATGAATTGCACATTTGTTATCCTAATCGGGCCGTTTTTATTTTGCATATCAAGTCATATTTTGGTAATTTTTATGGTCTTGGTCTTATTTCGGTCATATTTTAGTTATAAATTCGGTAAAAAGCACAGTTATGCAGTATGTCACTAAATTCTTCCGAAAAAGAGTCACGAATATTTTGGTTTTACTGTAACTGAAATGTGAAGGGACAATAACAAGTAATAGCACAATTACCTCTTCCTCCTTGTTGTTAACAACTTGCAATGGACACGATTTAACACATTTGCAGTGGTATCTGGAAACATTTAACAGATTAGAAGTTCTTTACAAGTAAAACTGTAAATCACCTGTAAAATTGTTTAAAAAGTGATTATCTGATTGAATGAATGTGATGTAATAATTTAGTGTCATTAGAAATTTTCAATTGGAACGTTTATTTTTAGAAAATACGTTATTTTATGAGGTCATATTTAGGATTTTCGGGTCATATTTAGCAACTTTTAAAGTCATATTTGCAGTCATATTTTCCATTTTTTTAGGTCATGAACATCCGAAACCTAGTAATAAGTATTATAATTTAGGTAATGATTTCTTGTTTAAATTGGCATGTCTTGGAGTATGGTAAACAAATTTGCTAACTAGTTTTTCAGTGCTAAAATAGCGTAAAATGTGATTTCATTAGTTGATTATTTAAAAATATTCCGGGGGTGGATCCCCGTATTCCCCCAACCCTCCTGGCACTTTCGATCCTCTCCTAAATGATTTTCTGGCTACGCCACTGGTGCCAAAATGGTACTTTATGATATTGTGTGGGGGACGGGAAAATGTCTGTCCGTGTGCCTGTACGCGCGATAACTCAAATACGCTTTATCGGATTTTCATGAAACTTGGTACAGACATTGGTAAAATCCCATCTACGGGGACCATTTTTTAGAGCCGAGATTCTCTTCATAAAACACTTATATCACATGAATTTTGTTATAGATAGACGTGTGGAGAGGAGATGTTGTCTTGGCGAATGATTTGGTCCAACCCACCCACCCTAATTGATACACTTTCTTTTATATCACGATCTAGCGAAAACTCCCTTCTTCTCTACCATTTTTCTGTCCTCGTCGTCCTGATTGGACGTTGGAGGTGTGACGTCATATCGATATGATTGTGGATGAACAGTGTGACAAACCTACAAAGGTACAAGCCACCAGCTGCTCGTAAGAAATGGTGGTTGTGCTATTCAGTATATTGCTCCTTAACTAACATAAACGTTCCTAACCTAACAAAACATCGGAGGTATTCAGTACATTGCTCCTTAACTAACATAAACGTTCCTAACCTAACAGTTGGTAACCGTGTATCGCTCATAAACAAAAAACATCACACAGTCCGTGGAAATGTGAATATCACGTGAATTGGTCCCCGTAATTGGGATTATGCCCAGACATTTATAACGTCCATGGGAAGAAGCCTATTGATATTAGACCAAATCTTTTGACCGGTACCGGAGTGATGCCCAATTTAGTGCCTATTTTATGGTGATATATTAGACTGAATTTATCAATTGCAAATTAGTTCTCATGACAACACATTGTCTTACAGTGTTGATATACGGCTTTGGAAATTACAATACAGTTAGCTATGACGAATTACACTATTCCTTCACATATGCTTTCCAAACTAGACGTCGGATCACACTCATACTTTTTTGACCACTCGAGGACATGGAAAGCCTCTCCGGATGAGTGATCAGCCCAATGCCAGGGCCACCTCAGTCGCTCAGACAATGAGACTGAACAAGGCGGATGTGATAATAGTCGCAAATGATGTCAAGGGACCACAAGAGTTTAAGTTTCCTGAAATTGGCATTATTATTATTATTATTATTATTATTATTATTATTATTATTATTATTATTATTATTATTCCTGTTGTACATGAATCTGTAAAATGTCTGGGCATTTATTTAGATTACAAAGTGCAGTGGACTGTAAATGTAAAATTTGTCTGTAAAAAACTGTCAATCAAGAGTATTGTACCTCCTTAGAAAATTAATGAAATCAGGTAAACTGATGTTTAATCAGATACGACTGCAATTATGATATGCAGAATATTTATATATTTTTAATTGATTTCCAAGTTAAGCTCCAGATTTATTCATTAAGCAAGGCTTACGGAAGAACAAAGGTCTAGTTTTTTTAAAATAAGATTAAAATCTTCCAGCATCACCTGAACTGTACAGATTTGTGATATCTTGACAATCGCACACTCATATAAAAATACAAAAAAAGTGAAATTGGCCGGTTTCGGGATTTGAACCATGGAACTCCATAATGTGAGGCCAAGACGTTACCATTTCGGTCACCTGAGTGAGTTTAACGGTCTAGTTGGATAAGCGCATGTAAAACAATAGTGTTTTTTGGTCATAGCTAACTCTATTTTAATAGCCAAAGCATTATATCATCACAGTAAAACAATTGACTATGTTGTCATGATAACTGATTTGCTTTTTTTTTTAAATATAAATCCGGTAAAGCGTATTTGAGTTACCGCGTCTTTAAAATAGACACTAAATTGGGGATTACTCCGGTACCGGTGAACCGATTTGGTCCAATATCAATAGGGTTCTTCCCATTGACATTATAAATGTGTTTTCCAAGTTTCATGAAAATCCGAAATTGCGTATTTGAGTTAGAGCGCGTACAGACACACGGACGGACAGACAGACAGACCGACAGACATTTTTCGTCCCCCACACAATCTCATAAAGTACCATACTGGCACTTAATAATTAGTCCACCGCTGTGGCGTAGGGGATGCGTTCGCTCCTTTCACGCAGCGGGCCTGGGTCGATTTCTGGTCGGGAGCAATTACCTAGATGAGGTTTTTTCCGGGGTTTTCCCTCATCTGTGAGACAAATGTCAGGTAATTTTAGGTCCTTCTGGTCCCCAGATATCATCTGCCCGTCATTGTCATCTTCATTCCATCCTCACGTGTTTGGAGTGAGTGTGTGAATGGTGTGTATCGTCCTATGTGTTCGTGTTGTCTCGAAGGTGGCCCCGGCATTGGGCTGATCACTCATCCGGGGAGGCCCTTCATGTCCTTATCTGGTCAAAAAAGTATGTCTATCTTGTGTTGTGATCCATAGTTCATTCCTCTCCCGACAGGTCGCGGCGCGGGCCGCATTAAGGTCCCTATAAGGGAGAGGTAAAACTACGAAAGAGAAAATAAATTAATATTGTTCCATTAGCCTACATAAAGCAGATTTATTAGGAATTTTTGGAAAGCATAATTAGATATGGTTTATTGTTTTATGGGTGTGCCAGTGATCTGGATGAAATTTTAATTATACAAATTGTAACTTGAGAATAAGTGGAACTGTGGAATTAATATTTGTAATTTGTAATTGTAACACAATTAATGCAACGAGATAATAAAACTTGACTTGTTCTTTTCTCCAACGACAGATTCAGCTTGAAACACATTAAATTGCTTTTCCTTCGATTTCATTTATTTGGTTTATTATTTCGCTGATTTCCGATACTTCTTGGTTTAAAGAATCTTTATTTTTAACTTCGTTGTCACTTATATCGACCATTTCCACAACACCAGTCATTTTCAGAATAATATGATGTAAACAAATAAAAAAAATTGACGGTAGCTCAAGATTGCCTCAACGGGAAGTTTTTGGGTATTGTAATACTGGGGACGGGTCGCGATCTTCATTTTTTCGAGCGATGCCTACTTTATATGGATGGTTTTGAGCATTATGGAGTGTGAAGCTCAAGATAAAGATTTAGATTTTGATTTTCCATTCTACGATCTCACTATACTTTCGAACTAAATATACTAACGATTCTATTTCATTGGAAGAAAAGTTTTGGCAACGTTTTGAACTATTTGTATCAGTCATTTTCGTCGCAATATACAAACAAATACAAGAAAATTAGCAGATCTTATTGTTCTTCTTTTATTTCCAAGGTCAATTCGTCTTCTTTTCCCAGCCAACAGGTCTACCAACATCATTACTAGGGCCCGGATTTTTATGTGCTAAAAAACTTAAACATATTTATTTTTTATGTGCTAAGAATGTTAAAAATATGTGCTAAAACTAAAAAAAAAAAATTATGAGAAAAGAAACAAAAACACTAGAATGTTCGTAACTTACTAGAACAAATTAAATTGAAACTCGCCAACATCAGATGTAAAATGCTGACAGGAGTTGCAGTGCACAACAAATGTCATCTCCAGATTATGGATCACAAATCCTTGTCTATTATCCGAGAATAATGCCTTATATTGAGAAAAGGAATGTTCTACATCGCACGATGTTAACCTTGCATATTTGAAGAGGGGTAGGTCACTAACACACACACACACAATCAATTCAATTATGTTTTGACCTTCCAAAACTTGAGCGACTTTGCCACCATTTTCCTCAATCATACCTTTAAATTTTGTTCTTAGAACTTCTATTTTCGAACCTGAGATAGTGTTAAGTTGCCTTTCAACGTATTGTATTTCTTTAAGTGAATTACGCAATGTTGAGTTTGGGTTCTGTTCTGTTCTTCCCTGATAATAACTCTCACCTCATTGCAAGTGAAGTAGCCTATTTGTGTTGAATTCTTTCGAGATACAAATTTTTGTTGTAAAATGTTAAAAGAGAATGAGGAAAAGTATTTAAATATTTATTTATGGAGAATATATCGAAAATATTTATTCACATAACTTTTTTGTAAAACATGTGTTTTTATGTAAAATAAAATTTGGAATTTGCGGTTGTCGGACCTCGATTTGGATATTAAACTTTGTTTTAGGAATGTACGCATCAGGAAAAAAAACATTTTTTTACATACAAATCCGGGCCCTAATCATTACACTACGGTTTAACTTAACCAGAACATTATAAAACGGCAAGTAGAGATAAACTTAAGACTAGGTTTAACTTAATCTAAAGATCAACTTTGTTTATAATACCGGGCCTTAACGGAATTTCATAAAACTTGGTATACGCATTTATAACGCCTATGGGACGAAGCCTATTGATTTTGGATCACATCGGTTGACTGATGCCGGAGTAAAGCCCAATTTAGCGCCTATTTTATGGTAATATATAGGGCCCGGATTTTCAGGCTTTTATAAAAGGCATTTTTGCCTTTTACTTTCGTGCAATAGCCCGTTTTAGGTTTTAAACCCAATATTTTAGCCGCCTTAATAGAACGCTAATATTAACACCGAAAATTGTATTATTATTATTGTTTTGACGCAGTTATTCTACTTTTTTAGAAAATAAACAAGTAACTGTTCTTTATATCGGCACTCGAAAAATTGCATAAACAATTGAAATATTTACCCTTTAATTATACAAATATTCTTTCTTTTTATAGTATTCAGATTAACTGATTAATTCCGTGTCACAGTTACATGGCAGGACAATGCAGTTAAAATAAACACATAAAACATAATGTAAGATTTGAGGCTTTCCTGGCGAATCTTATGTAGAAAATCTTCTCGGGTTTGCAGCCAGGTGGGAAGTTTGTTGTGGTCCAACGTTTCCGAGGCTGATGCTTCCTCCATCCTCAGGGAATCTGAAGTGTCGAGTTTTGAAATGTAGCGGATATATATACCAATCCGAGTTGGGCGGAGTCGACCAATCAGGGAGCAGCTGTTCTGTTTTCGGTCCTTTTCCGGGCCAAAATGTTCCTTTTACCTTTCAGGTCCTGAATGCATTTGTTCCAGGCCTGGTTGATAGTGAAACCTTCATCCCTGTTGAAGCTTGTGTCTTCCAGTCTAATTTCAATTGCCTCTCTGATGATCTGGTCCCAATAGCGTGTTGTCTTGGCGAGTACTGTTGTGTTTTTAAATTCTATTCTGTGGCCCGGTCCAGAATTAATGGTGTGGTCTGCAACTGCTGATTTGTCCGGGTAGAAGAGTCTAATGCATCTCTCGTGTTCTTTGCAGCGTGAAGTCTGTCCGATGTAGGCTTTACCGCATTCACACGGGATGCGATAAACACCCGGCTGCAAACCCGAGAAGATTTTCTACATAAAACATAATTGAAGCTCCTTATTGACTTGGGATATCCAATTTTATTTTAGAGCAAATTTAGAAGATAAAAAATAAAACCTGGTCTGCCGGGCTCCAGAAGGGGGCCCGGGCCCCGGCTACAGCCCCGGCTGCCCCTCCCTCTCCTCGGGCCTGTATAGAGGAGACATAGATAAGCAAATTTTATTTTTGCTCAATGGATTCAATTTTTCCTGTTACAGCATAAAATCTCCCAGGGCATGGCCGCCACTGACTTCTAACATTAGAAAAAAAAACTCAAAACAAAGGAACTTCGTTGTTAACACTAGAGTTATGAATCAAAAAGCTAATGCAGTGACGGCCAGTGGATGAATGATTAAGAATCAGGTTTTTATGGATCATTAGGAAGGCATGAAGTCAATGTAATGAAAAGTTTAACCCTATTTTGCATAATTATTGGCTTATGAGTAGGGACCGGATTTTTAGGTTTTTACCTATTTTTTCCCTTACTTCCAAAACAAAAAGCGCTCATACACTTTTTCGAATCATGTCCATAGGATCACCCACATTATTTCTGTGGCACCTAAAAATACCTAAATGGGGTATAAAAACCTAGATATACCTAAACGGGATATAAAACCTAAAATATCTAATTTAGGCTACTTTTTTGTCTTTTTTGTTTGTCAGTTGAGACGTCGATATTTTGCGGAGAGATAATAACTTTGTCGGATTGAAATTAATACCACCAGCGTTTCGTTCAACCCGTTATCGTCTAGGATGGACAGAATCAAAAGACGAGGTGTAAGAGTACAGGCGTATTCCTTTTAAAATATTCGTACGAACAACCATTGTTGCCGTGTATGAACAAGGATATAGATTTCTGTGTTTTAAAGCGCTTGTTTGCCTTTACTACTTCCCTGTTATTCATACTGAGTGGTCACACTGTGAGTTTTAAGAAGACGTGTTAATTATGCCGAAACAAATGAAATTGAGTTTATTACCGGCAGTGGATTGGCGATGACCTGAATTTCATCTTTCCCCCCTTCTTCTTCTTCTTTTCTTCTTCTGAGGTTGTTTTATGACGTTGCACCCCGCGGGTTTCTACGTCTGTTCTGTCCTAAAGCAAGTTTACAGAAATTTAAGTCAATTTTGTTAAGTTAAACTTTACAAGTATTATGTATTGAATCCTATGTAGCACATTCAAATTCATGAAACCAATTATTCTACCCGAAAATGATATTTTGGACAAAAAACCTAAAATAAACTATTTCACCTAATGGAAAACCTAAAACAGTGTTTTTAAAAACCTAAAAATCCGGTCCTTACTTATGAGCACCAAATTATAATGACTTTAATGCCCTGTAGCGCACACATTTTACGTCATAGAGCAAAAATCTCCTGATAAAAGTTGCTTTTCTATGTCCCCTCTATAAAGGCTACAGCTAAAATATTTCGGTGTTATTCATTAACACCCTGTATAGTAAATGCCATGACCTTGTACAACAAATTACCAGTAAATGTTAGGAAATTGACAATGGGGACTTTTAAAAGTAATTGGTGCAAAATATGTTGCACAAACTTTCTCGCATATACGTGTTAAAGAATAGAAGAGAAAAAAGTAAACTACACAGACAATTAAATTTTATTTATTACATTTTCATAAAACCAACAAGTATCTACAACGGAAAGCATCAGGGTCGATCATTATCTTCAATGCTTTTGCCATGAAATAATAACAATAATAATAGTAACATGGGGTTGCATGGTTTCCTCAATCTCAAAGGCAAAAATGCAAGATACATTGAGATATAGCCGAACAATGGAAGCAAATGCTGCACTAATGAGTTATTACAAAGAGCCTACTGGTAAATTTGGGTGGCCATTAGGTTTGATTTGAACCCAGGACTTCTTCCGTATTACCCTATACCACCTCTCTCTAATTGATTTTGGTGTGCTCATTACGACTGTGGTGAACTGACTATATGTCAAAACAATATCTAGATTATAATATTCTCATTACTATGGGCAACAAAAGAATATTCATATTTTAATCAAAATCTATGTTCTGAAATTCGCATTTAAGTCATGTTATTTCGTTTTAGGTAGATTTCGAAGAAAAATCTACCTATTGCAATGGATACCATGTCATGATTTTCGAAAAATTCTTTCATATCTTTACGTTTCATGCTCCCCTGAGTACGAAACCACCGCCCGTTCAAAAAAAAAAAAATTGTGATATTTATATATATATCTTTACACGATAGCGGCCGTAATTTTGAAGATATTTGAACCAAATTTTAATATGTTATTTCGAGGCCCAATAGTTCGGACAAGTTCGTTAATGAACAAAATTGGCCAAATGGGGTGGTCGGGGGAGGGGGTTGAAATTTTTAAAAATGTATATCTCGGCCCCTATGAAGTATAGAGGGAAACTTTGTTTGAATAAATTAGAGTACTCCCTATGGAGTTCACAGTGACACCAACGATTCGGGGGTTCGAGTGAGGTTGGGGGTGGGGGATGAAAATTCGAAACTTTTGAAACCACGTCTTGTGGGGTATCGTTGAAAAACTCTTGATGAGTACTCTACAAATCAATAAATAGTTTCTTGATAGCTCTCATATGACGCGAGATTTTAATGTTTTTAAAATAATAACACTTAAAAGAATTATTATAATATCATAATTTTGTCTTGTTTAGCTGCTTTGCTAATTTTATTCATTGCTGATATTGCGCACGGCCTCCCAGAATATTATATCCTATTCTTGTTGTCAAAACAAATGATTGTAGGCTCTTCCTCTTTACCGAATTCAGTTCTTATTACTGCAGGTTTGCCATGCCAAGGCTAAAGAAGAAGAGTGCTATGCAGCGACAATAAATTAAACCAAAAGCACTTCGAAATCTACCTCCGCCTGTAGGCCTGCCTAAAGGGATTTTTACTATTACGTATGACTACCGCTGCACCTATTCCCGACTGGGATTTGGATCCATCTGTATACATCTCGACATAGTTTATTTTTCGGCTAGGGTTCACTTTGTCTAATCTTGTTTCTATTTTTTCAATTGTTTCGTAGTATTCCTCTTTAGTTGCGTGATTCGTGTATATATTGTGTTGATATGCATGTTCTTGATAATGAATGGTGTAGCATGGGAAATTAACTGATTTCAATATGTAATCTTTGTTGTGGAAATACTGAAAACTTTCTAGTATATGTACGAGATATAAATTGAGCAGCCAGTTTTTTCTGCGTAGTTCAAGAGGCCAAATGTTGAGTTCTATTTGAATTGCTTGCAATGATGGATTGCCTGTGGCTCTTGTTATTTTTTTAATATGGGGTCGTATTTTTAGTATGTGTGGTCAAATACTATAGAGGACAATACAGGACACTTTGCGATATATCGAGGGACAATATCTTGAGCACCATCTAGCGGCCCAACCTGCTTCTACTGAATACAGATGCAGTAACTAGATATAAAGTTATCAACCAATTTCTGTCAGAGGAGCCGAAGTAGCCAACCTCGGCATGTTATGTATAAGGGTTGTGATTTTTCTATCTATCTATGGTTCAGAAATAAATGCTGGTTTGGAAATAAATTACTTAAAAAATTAAAACAAAAAAGCGACATTGAAAAAAAAGATAAAGTTGTTGTTGTTAGCAACCGTTAAGTTGAAATATTTGTGTTTTCATTGATATTTTGATAACTATTTCGGAAGTTCTGTGTTTTGTTTGCTCATTATTATTCTTATAATTACTTAAACAGTGTTTTGGTCCTTGGTGTTTGGTGAAATTGCATTATATATGTGTTTTGAATATTTTAATTTGCCCCAAGTTTGCAGGTTGTGCCACCAGGAGAGCTGCGAAATCTGTCCCCCATTTTTCCATTGTCAAAGCAGTAAGTGTCCGGTATTATCCTATATAGTATTTGGTGTGGTCCATTAGGAAACTTCGATAATCGATTTTAGAGTTGATTATTGCTTTGTGAATATTGATCGGGGCTGTCTGATGTGAACCCAAGGATTTTCCTGTCAGGTGTGATATGATCTTTGCCCGTTGATGTATTTGTTCTTTTAATGATTCTGTGTGTGCTTGCCACGTTATTCTTTTATCAAGTGTTATACCTAAAAATTTGTGTGTATTTGTTGCTTGAATTTTTTAACCTGTATAAATACGTCATATGTTGCTGTATATCTTGGTCCTTTATCAAAGATGATTCTTTTACATTTGCTAGGGTTTATATATAGACCCAGTTTATGTAGATCTTGTTGTATATAATTCAAATCATTTGAAAGATCCTCTCGGCTGTTGTATTTTTTTTTCATATGATCGGTATACCACTATGTCATCTGCATATGATAACATGCGTGTCATTTTAAGTACTTGTCTGAGTCTGCTGGTATAAATGATGAAAAGGATTGCACTTAGGCAGGAGCCTTGAGGGATCCCTTTGGATGTTATTCTGAATTCCTGATCTTCTTTGATGTGGGTTCTTAACGGAAATCATTTAAAGATTATAAGCAGGGCCCGGATTCTAATGACATGTCATCTTTTTATTGATATAAACATTTCCAACTTGTAGATAAATCCTAATCATGGCCTCTAGATTATAGAAATACATTTGTATTAAGTCTTTTTTTGTCAGGACATTTATTCCAATTTTAGGTCATTATTTTGTCATTTTCGTGTCATTTGCTTCCTTATTTAGTCATGTTCGTGTATTTACATTGAGTGTATTACTTTTTTTTTTTCGTCGCTAGCGGTACTGTCTTTGAAGTATTGTTTGTTTAATGGAAGAAGGAAAAATTCTGTGTTGAAGTGTTGTCGTGTCTCTGTCGGAAATAAAAATCAAAGAAACCCCAAAATTTTGTTTTATATTACTATTGTTATTAGATTTACTTGGGACCAGAGTATGCCACCTGCTTGGAATTGAGAGTGCAAACTACTGTTTACCCTCAATAAACAACAATATAATCCGGCAGACCACAAAAGGAAATGCCGAATTTTGACTCGCCAGTGCCTCAGTGCCAGTAAAATTTCCTTGAGAAAAGAACATACACAACATTACAGTTATTTACAGTTTTTACAATTATGTACAAATTAGTCTATAACTTTGTGTGTACAATAATAATTTTTTATAAATAAAATATCAGTTTTAGGTAATTTTTATAATTATTAAGTCATTTTCTTTAAAATTTAGGGTCATTTTATAGGTCATTTTTCACACAATTTTAGGTCATCAGAATCCGGCCCTAATGATAACACTACATAATCATTTCTCGTTCTTCTGCCCCTACCATAGGATATTGTAGGTGGAAGAAGTATAGCGATCGATCCTGAAATTCGAAATCGATTTTTTAACATTAATACACTGCTGTTTTCATGAACATGTCTGTATGTGTTTGTGAACAGCCTAGCTAGAGAACGAAACGCAATTTTTTTATTTTTTTGTTACGTTTCCTTTGGGGATATGACACGGAGATTCTCGGCGACTTTATCTTATTTAATGTTACTTTGCATTAAGAAAATCTAGTTTTTTTTGCGATTTTCTCGAAAATGGCTCTAACGATTTTGTCTAAATTTTGTACATGACGTGCTTAGGCTATACTAAAAGCCAGAACATTTGTTTGAAACTTTTTTCGCCTAACTTCTCTGTTGCTCAAGGCATGAATAAAATATCGAATTGAATTGTAGAAACTCAGTCTTCCCTGCTTTGCATCAGGTTGAAACAACTGATAACATACTGTTTGTAATACGACCATTTATTCTATATTAGAATGTGAAGTGAGAAAGGTGTATTGTCCATAGTTACTTACTTGCTAAATGGCAATAGACAATTCCTCAGCAATCTAAAGCATAGGCGTAACCAGGCCGACCATATGGGGGGGTTATAACATCCGCGGGGTCTGGGAAAGGGGGGTCCGGGGCACGGGGGTGCCACTTGGCCATGTATTCAAACTTTCTCCAACCGCGCGGTTTTGGCTTGTGACGTCATTAGGTTGACAGATCAACCCTCACCCGTAAGAGTGAATGGAAAACAGCTGATTTAAAAAAATTAATATTTAATTATAGGCAGCAAGTATCTCGTGTTGTAAGATGTCAACCTGAAGTATAATAACTGTTCTATTAGGCCATGTGGGAGAAATAGTAAAAGTCTTTATGGTTTGGTTCAAAAATTGTATCTTTTGAAGCTGTTTTTAGAGGTTTAGATTGAGTCTGCAGATGATGTCCAGCTAACTTAATGTATTATACTTTAAAGAGACAAGACTATTCTATCGTTGTTATTCGAAATAGGGAGGAAATGTTATTTTTTTTCTTAATCCTTCACTAACTACAGCTTTACCGTTATTAATATCATAATACTGTAAATAATTAATATCAATTTACTTTAATGTAGAGCGTGTTCATCATTTCTTAGTCATTCTATGCACGGTTTAAAAAACTGAGAGTTATAATTATTTATAAACTACTTGCAGTAAATATAAAATATGTTTTCAAACTTTCTCCAAACCCCGCGGTTTTGTCTTGTGACCTCACAAGGTTGACAGGGTCAGAGGGAGAGCCATACAGTTATTTTCTTTTGCTGAGACACGAGAATAATGTATAGCCTATAACTTCTAGTTCATATGAGGAATTATTGTAAATAAGATTGAATAGAAATAAGTTTACATTAACTCAATTAGTTGTATGTGTAAATACCTTAGTAACTTCTGTTAATTGATGTTATTGTTATTATTCATTGTTTTATAGACTAATTCTAATAGGTCTACTGCAGAAAGTAGAAATTTATATATTCTACTGACCTCCATTCACAATTCAACAAATACTATAGGCCTAATTAATATTGAAGGCTTCAATATAGATTCCATGATTTACAGGAAGTAATGTGTTGCTACTTAGTAATGTATTTGTTTTAGTGATTAAAAGTCTTTATTCTAGATAATGTCACAACTAATGTAATTAATAACTTACTGTATTTATTTATATAATATATTATTGGAAGTAGTGTGCATGTATCAGTAATATGTATTTAAATGTAATTAATATAATTTAATGCAAACTTTATAATGGTTGTCATGTAATATCTTGCTAAAAATTTCAGTTGTGTAGTTTGGATGGGTAAATATTTTTAGACATGACAAGTCTTAAGTAGTCTATGAATAAAGTCACGTTAAATCTTGTCATACATCAACAAATGTTTTATTATAACCTATATATCAATATAAATTACTGTGATACCTAGTGATATAACAATCATAATGATTGCTACATAGTAAGCCTAGGAGGAGAATTATGTGCCCATGGTCGTGGGTTCTATCCCGTTCCAGGTCGATGGCATAAATGAAACAGACCTTTGTCTCTATAGATTTACAGTCTCCCTCTACTGAGGGAGAAAATTCCGGCTCACCGGCGAAGATTACATGGCTGTCATTAAATACCTTCAAATTAAACGAGTTGGTGTGTGGTATAAAAGTACTTCCCTTGTTCAGTGAAAGAGTACATACTAGATACATTACCTTATGGCAATTTAGTAACTAATATAGGCCTAATTGTAATTAGTACTGTATAGATTTTTTTCCTGCAAGTAGTTTATAAATAGTTATAACTTATGCCTACCGTATTTTAATCCCTCCCTCTCTTCCCTCTGTCGTAGTTTCTCCCTTTTAGGATTTAAGCGACCCAAGCCGCCCGGGCCTTACAGGGCCGCGACCTGTCGGGAGATGGATTATCTTTGAATCACATACATACTTTCTTGACCAGACAAGGACATGGATGGCCTCCCCCGATGAGTGATCAGCCCAACGCGGGGCCACCTCCGAGACAACACGAACACATAGAACGGTACACACCATTCACACACACACTCACGCAGAACAAGGCGAGGATGGGGATGAAGATGATAATGACGGCCAGACGATATCCGGGGACCACAAGGGCCTAAAGTTACCTGACATTTGTCTTAAAGGTGAAGGAAAACCCCGGAAAAAAAACTCGCCTAGGTAACTTGTCCCGACCAGGAATCGAACCCGGGCCCGCTGCGTGAGAGGATTGAACGCATCTCCTGAGCCACAGCGGTGGACGTATTTTAATATGAAGTATTAAAATTAATTTATAAATGTGGTTCTTATTTCCTGCCTATTTCGAATAAGAACATTAGAAATAGTCCTGTGTTATAGTCTCATGAAACTCCAATACATTCATATTATCTTAACATCACATGCAGATGTGATCTTAGCCTGTAAAAACAGCTTCAATAACTACGATTTTTAAACCAAACCCGATCGATTTTTACAATTTCTACCACACAGCCTAATAGATCAGTTCTTATACTGTGGGTTGGCATGTTAGAACACTTGATAGTTGCTGCCTGTAATTAAATAATAAAGGTTAAAAACCATCTGTTCTCCATTCATTTCTTATGAGAAAGGGGCTGCCTGACATCCTAGCCACGTCACATCCCGCAGCCAATGGCCGCTCAGGGTGGCAAGTGGACTAACCTTATTTTAAGAACCTTGGGTCCGGGGGTCCTCCCCCGGAAAATTTTAAAAATTAAGATGCAAAATAACGAGTTTTAAGCTTCCGGGGGTACCCCCCCGGAACATTTTAAAAATTAAGATGCAAAATAACGAGTTTTAAGCTTCCGGGGGCCCCCCCGGAACATTTTAAAAATTAAGACGCAAAATAACGAGTTTTAAGCTTCCCACGCTTTATAATTGTATTAAGTATTTATGGGCAGACTTAAAAAAATTATACAATTTTCCTTTTTTAATCAATGGGGGGGGGGTTCAAACCCCCAACCCCCCCCCCCTCGGTACGCCTATGATCTAAAGGAATATTATCTATTTTATGGAACCTCAAGGTTCATTGCTGCGCTTATCTGAGCCCGCCATTCAACCATATTCTGACCCATCCACCCATCCCTCGCAAATCCTACTTCCCTTAAATCTATCCTAATATTGTCCTCCCACCAAGCTGCCACAAAACCTGGACGTCATGGACTATACCCTTAGCAACCAGGGAAGGCGGTTGAGGCCAGGTAGATTCCTTCACCCGCTAGCAGCCTCACATTTACAAGCAGAGGGAATTATGACCAACCGTAATTTCCTCCCCATGAGTCACCTAGTCTACTTCAATCAGTCAATCTTACATTTTTTTAATATGTCATTTTATCTTAAAATGTTTGTTATATATCAATTCTACACTTAATTACAAGAAAAATGTCACCAAACAATGTATCATTTACTTTATAGGAACTTAGAACTTGAAAGCAGTTTTCTCGTAACTTTTATTTATGTATTTGTTATAAATGTTCCTATTAAAGTAAATTATACATTGTTTGGTGTCAATTTTCTTATAATTTTGTGTAGAATTGATATATAACAAACATTTTAAGATAAAACGACATATTAAAAAAATCTAAGATTTACTGATTTAAGTAGACTAGGAGACTCATGGGGAGGAAATTACGGTTGGTCCTAATTCCCTCTGCTTGTAAATGTGAGGGTGCAAGTGGGTGAAGGAACCTACCTGGCCTCAACCGCCTTCCCTGGTTGCTAAGGGTATAGGCAGAGAAAGATTTTCCTTAATTCCGATAATTGTTTACAACAGTATATTTTATGAGCTTTTGTGAAAAGTCTGCACTTATTAATTGCTCAATTAAGTGATTTTTCTCTACTGATATTTGATTCCATTTGAAGACAGTGGAAGATTTATGTAATGTTTTCCCATTTCGATACACCAAAGTTTCATTTTCCTCTTGTTCATTGTCTCTTGCTGTTCCTTCCACTTTGACTTTTTCCTTCTTTAGCTAGTCACCAAACTTAGCCTATCCTATCACTGATCTAGAATCTATCTGCCACTACTTACCTGTATTAAACATCATTATGGTATTCTACATTCAAGCAAACATTAGTCACCGTTTGGGGCTTTTATTCGTCATTCTGTAGAGTTTACATAGCTCATATCTGGGTTTCTACACGAGGTGTTCCAAGTGGTTATGCGGGCCCTAGATTGCTTGCCAATAAACTTTTGTCTCACTGGTCCTGGGCAGCAGCTTTATTCATGCATCAATGCTACCGGACTGTTGCTGGCCATTGCCCCTGCGCAAACTATATTCACAGATTCTAGGTTTGTTGCAGTTAGGGTGGTGTTGATCGCCATCAAGTTTACAGCACTGTTTCTGGATCACGTGATTCAATTACTCCCTCACCATCCACAACTGAGCAGACGATTCTCACTTCAAAGTTCTATTTTAGATCAATTTTGCGTGAACTTCTTAGCTATTTTACTTATATTTACAATATTCATACAAGAAAAATGTCCTTAAGTTATATTGGATTGTTTACTTGACCTTACAAAGGGGGTAACCGCCAAATTTAAAAAAGACTTTTTACTATACAATGGTGGTACATGGCATCATGCATTGCCCTACAAAAGCGGTAAGTGAAATTTATAATAGGCCTAGTATGGTTGCAAATAGGGATGGGTCCTCGATACTTTCGATACCTCGATACGCTCGATACTTGCAAGGTATCGGCATCGAACGATACTTCAGAAAACTCGCTGCATACTTTTTCGATACTTTTGTAATTCTGCAATTAAGTGAGAATGCTAGTATTTTTTAACAAAAGTTGTAAGTTTAAAAAATTAATTTTAGTTTTATTGTAGAGTTTAAAAATAATTATAGGCTACTGATGGTCTTAAATTTTGTCTCATTAAATATGCAGACTTAATTAATTTAGTTGGTATTACACAGTTCTCTCAAATTTCAAATTTTAATGTACCTATTTATTGAAACTGGAAATGTTGAAGGTATCGAGTATCGAGTATCGAAGTATCGAGGAAAAAATCATGTATCGGTATCGAGTATCGAGTATCGAGAAAATCTGGTATCGACCCATCCCTAGTTGCAAAGTTCCTCGAAAGAAAGCACCGCAGATAAGGACCAATGCTATTTCTTCACAAGGATTGTTGATTACCTCAGAAACTTAATTTTGGCACTTAGCCCCTTTGTAAGTTCAGGTACACGATTGTACAGGATTTAAATAAGATAACGTACATTTTGCAGTTCTTCGTAAACAAACGAAGAAAAAAAAATACGTAGACAGAGGCGTAACGAGGGGGGTTTGAACCCCAATTGATTTAAAAAGAATGAAAATTGTACAATTTTTAAAGCCTGCTTATACATTAATTATTATGAGTATAAAGCGTGGGAAGCTTAAAACTCGTTATTGTACATCTTAATTTTTAACATTTTCCGAGGAAGGACCCCCTCTCCCCCGGATGTTATAACCCCCACTATATGGTCGGCCTGGTTACGCCTATGTACAGTCGGTCAAATAAAAAACGTCGGGCGGTATTTGATTAAGTATCACGAACGAGCATATGCGCATGTACAGGAAGACTTAAGGTTAGGTTCACACACGCCTCTTGTCTATCCATGTATTTTCTTGATTATTTAGTCAGTTTTGTTCCAAAACAAACATGTATAGAAGGCTGTGGTTATATGCCTCAAATCCGCCATATTCTTGCATGGAAGTTCTTATATTAATAATGAATAAATTCGCGAGGAATATGTTTATTCAAGGAACATTTTTTTAAGATTTTATTTTATAATACCGGTACTTCTAGTGCAAAATCAATAACTTACGCTCAACTTCTGCAACCAATCTTAGCATCGAAATACGCGTCCGGCCAGATCAACGTTTGCTATGAAAACTTCCGGTCGCATTATAGTAAAGTTCCCACCTCTGAGCTGCTCTTTCATAAATATGGAACCTTCTCGCTGCTTCAGAGACCGAAAAATGCAGGTCAATTACAGCCCTAACTACACTTTCTCTCACGTTAGCATTTGTATGTGGCGATGACACAAAGCAAAATGAATTATGACAATGCATTAAGTTGAATATCGTGTGTTGCGCTTTCCGCGTTGTTCATTTTTTCCCTTCTTTGTTCATATTTTCCCTCCTGCCGCATGGCCTCATATGTTCCGAAAATGACCTGTATTTTGTGTTTTTTATAGGAAACTTGTGAACTAATGCGTCAAAACTTTAATTTTAACAGCATACGAGTCCCGACGTTTTTTATTTGACCGACTGTACGTAGATATGGTCTTTATAAACCCCATTGAGGTAATGTTTATTCTGTATTTACACACTCAGAATCCCTTCTGAATCAGCTTCACGACAGGAGCATTGTTACGTAAGCGTCTCCATGTATTTTCCTCTTTATTCTAAGGTTTGCTCGGATTTGCCATGCATCACAGCTGCGTGTTCTAACTTATTCAGAGAATCACGCTAAATTTGAAAGCAGTACAAAATTAGAGTGTTGAAAAAAATTGAACTTTAAGATTGCCCTAGTTTACATGGGTGGCTATAAAATGTTAAAGAGGCAATTCTCTGACGTCATTGGATAACGCCTTTCGTGTTCTCTGAATCACGTCATAGTCTGCTCTACACTCTCAGACATGCACTACAGTTAAAAGAAACCTTTTCTTCGTCTCAGCTTTACCTCCCACGTTTATGCGGCCCACGCTGCCCGGAGGAGGGATAATTTACCAAAATGGCACTTATATTTTATGTTTCATCTTCCTATTTCTTCTCGTACTTTAATTTTTTTTTTTTTATTTATTTATTTATATTTATACAAAATATTTATACAAAACAAAACAAGACCACCCGAATGAGCATGCGCTCGTGCTCGGGCACAGTTCAGCCATTTACATTACAAAATACAAATTACAAAATACATAAAGAATATATAATTAAATCAAAACCTAAAAAATAATAATAATAAAGAAAGAACAGAAAAGTAAAAAGAAAAAAGGAAAAGTAGTAAGAACAAAAATTGAAACCCTGAGTTATTACAAATAAAATCGTTCCTTAATTGTCTACTAAGTACAGAGTGAAGTAACTTTTGAACTATGAAATGAGATTTTTGATAAACTTATTGAATTTTTTGTTATTCATATGTACTATTTCTGGATGTGATCTAATTATAGAGTTATAGAGTCTTGGACCAGAATAAATGCTATGTTTAGAGCCAGAAGAGGTGAAGTATTTTGGTTCTATTAAAGGCAATGTTTTATTTCTTCTAGTATTGTAGTTATGAGGATCCGATACATGTACGTTGCGGTATTTTTGAAAGTGTGGAGCTTATAAATTTGTTCTACAGTCATCACATTAAATTCAGGAAATATCAATTCTGTTGGATATTCTATAGGCTTTTTTAAACAAATTTTTATAATTCTCTTCTGTTGAACAATTGAACATTAACTTATTTTCTGCACATCATAATTGCAAGTATCACTGATTAAACAAAAGCATTCTGGCACGTTGGTATATCAGTTTACCTGCTTTTATTAAGCGTCAGTATGGTACTTTATCAGATTATGTGGGGGACGGGAAAATGTCCGTGAGTGTGTCTGTATGCGCGATAACTCAAATACGCTTTATCGGATTCTCATGAATCTTGGTATACGCATTTATAACGTCCATGGGAAGAAGCCTATTGATATTGGTCCAAATCGGTTGACCGGTATCGGAGTAGTGCCCAATTTATTCCCTATTTTATGGTAATATATGATAAAGAATTTAACAAATGCAAATAGGTTATCCTGACAACATATGTTTTACACCGTTCATATACGGCTTTGGAATTTGCAACCTACAGTTAGCCATGACATATCCCTTCGCATTTGATTATCAAACTAGTCATGTTTATTTCGTTGATCAAGTTGAATATTGTTATATACCGAAGATATATTACTGTGAAATATGTATATGTACATTAAGTGGGGTTTTTCGCCTGTGTATTTTGTGAAATGTTGACATATTTTAAGAATGTCTTATACCAGTGTATAAGAGTTTGAATCAAACTTTACACCTTTGTTCTTCCGTAAGTCCTGCTTAATGAATCGATCTGCAGCTTAATTCGGAGATAGGTTACAAAAAAAAACTTATTTTCTGCAAATCATAATTGCAATTGTCACTGCTTAAACGAAAGCATTCTAGCATTTTGTTATATCAGTTTAAGTGATTTTATTTTTATTCATAAACATCTTTTTATCATGCCTTCGTTATAAAAGCAATTTTTGTTTTCATCGCGTGATACACTCCTCCACATCTTCCTATAGAACATGGTTAGTGTATGAACATTCGAACCTTGCTAATGATTTTAACCACTAGGCCTATACCACGAGTCAGTTACAATCAAACTTATTATTATTATTATTATTATTATTATTATTATTATTATTATTATTATTAAACTTATTATTTTTATTTATTTTATTTTATTTTTTGGAAAGGACAAGCTCGTAAAAACAATCAACTTCGGCAGGCAGGTTGCAACCTGTATAGTTCTACAAGTTAGAAACAAACCCGCCCTTGCTGCCGATGTCTGTAAAATTGTCTGTAAAATCCATTTCTTTAAACATCAGTTTGAGCTTATCATTTTGAAAAATCAAAAACTTCCAATTGAAGGTCCCGACTAAAGCTTTTCGAATGTACAGTGAAGTGGATTTTGAAAATAATATTAAAATGTATTTTACACCTCCACCATTATGGCAAAAACTCAGTTATTGCTAGACCTGGGATTTTAGGCACCTAAAATAGGCTTTTAAAACAAGTAAATAGGCTCTTAAAAGAGGAATTAGGCACTTAAAATATGCTTTAAAAATGTGTAAATAGATAGACTTAAAAATATTACAATATACGCTTAAACTGTAAATGTAAGTGACTTATCGTGAAACGTCCACATATTTAAACATTTTCATGTTATTTCATAAGGAACAAAATAGGCAATTGCCTTAAAATCCCAGGTCAAGTTATAACTAGACATCGGATTTATATGGAAATGCATATTCTACCTGCTGTAACAGATGATATGGAAAGGAGACTTTAAGTACGTTTTACCATCACTTGTTACTGTATATATACAGTTTATAGTGCATATAAAAGCATATTATTGGCGTTGTTGCATATTTTGCAATTTTACTATGCACCATGTTTTAAGCATTGGAACGTTATTTTCAAGTACTAACAATTTTTATAGAGTCGTGAAATACTTGTGCAGTCTGCTTACTACTCAGAAACCCATAATGAGCTTTTGGTGAGAGGCTGGGAATCACAACTCTCCAAGTTGAAGTTACTGTTGTGCAATGCAATTACTGAAATTCAAAATACCATATATGGGGTGTAGTCGATGAAACTACAGACGGTTGTGGCCGCCATGTCGCAAATTTTCTCGTTGGCAAACTAAGTGAAGAAGACCCGGGAACGCCTTATTTGATCGCTTGTAGGGTCTTAGAAAAAGCTAATCACTCCACGATAGCACGCTTTGTGAATTACTCTCTAAGGATATTGTGACCAGAAGAGGGCAACGACGACAAGTTTTGTGTCCTCCTTTCAGATTCTGCATCCTATATGTTGAGTACTGGTTCGGCTCTAAAAACATTTTATTCCCATTTAATACATGTTACTTGCATTGTACATGGACTTCATAGAGTAGTAGAAACAGTACGGGAACAATTTTCTGAAGTGAACACTTTGATTTCAAGTACTAAGAAGGTATTTCTGAAAGCTCCCGTGCGAGTTAACGCTTACAGAGATTTACTTCCGGAACGACCTTTACCACCAGAACCAATTATTTCGCTTTGGGGCACATGGATAAATGCTGCTCTATTTTATTCAGATAATTTTAGTGCCGTTAAAGAATTTGTTTGCGGCCTGGATCCAAGTGATACCACTCCAATTCAGCGTTCAAAAGAAGTATTCAAAAGTGAAACTTTACATAGGGATATAAATGATCTAAACTCGTTACAAAAATTTACCTGAAGCAATTCAGACATTAGAAAAGTGTGGTTTGCCCCTTAACGATGCCCTATTAATCCTTGAAAAAGTGAAAGATGAGCTTAGTTGTGCGCCTGTAAATTATGCGGAAAAACTGGGTGAAAATCTGTACAGTGTTCTAATATACAAAGAAATCCCGGATTAACATCTTATGCTCTGTGCACAAATACCTTCCAGAGGAAATTTCACCAGAACTTGTAAGTTCTTACAAATACTGCCCTACGACATCTGTGGACGTCGAGAGATCGTTCTCAGCATACAAACTCATAGGCTACTAGCCAACAGAGACATAAATTTACTCCGGAACACTTAGAGAATATGATGATAATCTACTGCAAATCCAATTACAGTCAGCAGGAGGACATATAATTGGACACGCTGAATGTGATTAGATTGCATTTTAACTGCACATTTTCGAGCTTTTGGTGCATATTTTACATATTTTAGCAGCATAAATGCATGCATATTTTAACAGTTTTTAGTGCATACAATTCCGATGTCTAGTTATAACTCTAACTTAAGTTGAGGAAATACGCTCAGGGACAGAAAACCGGACACTTAAGTTATATCTTAAATGAACGGAAAACCTTAAGTTTTAAACAAAGCACTTCATCACCAGGAAAAGCTGTTGCCTCTATTAAAAATTCGCAACAATGATACACAAATAGTTAATTTGTGCATAGAGTATAGAATGGGACACTTTTTTGAACGCATGAGAAATTTTCAGAACCAGCCGCCAGGGGAATTCTGAAAACTCGTAAGATCAAGAAAATAAACTTTCTATACAAGTTGTATACAATAATAATTGTTTTCACTACCTATCTCGAAAGTATGTCATTGTGTCCGTAGCACGTCATTTTGAAGCGTAGGAGATGCGATACGAATTAACGATCAAGGCCCCTGATAATTAATTACGGTGGAGTTAGTGAGAATCGATTTATTGAAAACTGCGTTGCTAGAAGCCGTTGCCATGGTGATACTCGTAAATAAACAAAGTCCAGTGTGTTCGCCATTTTACAGTTATTGTAGCGTACGAGTTTCTTAAATTAAAATTGTTAATAGCCTGAGCTTGGAGAGTGTTATTCCACATGACATAAAGGAATCTGCAGGTAATTTGATTTTGGAGATTCTGCCTGAAAAGTCTAGACTTCAATACGAAAAAGAATAGCCTAATATAATGAATTTGTAAAGTGGGGGCAATGAAGAATGTGAAGATATCTGAAACGGTTCTTCTGGCTTATCTAGGTGAAAAATCGATAGCTGACAAGTCTCTAAATATTCAATGATGAAAAGCATGACGAAAGGAAAAGCAATAGAAGAAGAATCTTCACAGTGTTGACTAGACTAGAAACTTCCTCCATAAAACAACATTGAGGCCTGTGTAGAAAGTGTTGTACTGTATGGTTCAGAAATGTGGTCAAGGAAATTATCAACGGAAATTGACTTCTGGAGACGAATTCCTTACACAAATTACGAAATATCCGGTACATAGATGAAACACTCCGACATACGGACGTAAATAAAAACAGTTTAGCGATATGAGAAGAATGTGAAAAGTTAAATGGCCAGGGATGCTAGAAGTTCAGCAGTTGAGAGAATTTCTATTGGAACCCTAAAGAATGTTGGATGCATGATTAAGACGAGGCATTTGATGAATTTGCGTTTTTTATATGATGGTTGAAAGATAGCTCGAACGTATACAATTATGTCTGTGTCCTATTTCCCCAGTGTCGTGGCGAAGGGCCTCCAATTGGAGGTTTCTGATACCTATGTTAATTTTGTTACGCTTATTTTCCGAGAGAGGGAATCGGTGGTAAGCCCATCGCCACACAACCCTCAGGAAACTAAGGTATTACTTGGACGTGAAAGGCGGAAATTTTGTCCAAAGGTTCTACTTTAGGTTTGGAGTTATTTAACGTGCCGTAAATCCACGACATGGTACAATTATGTACCATTAATTAATTGATTAAATAGGGGCAATTTGTTTTAGCATCATTGTATATTTTTTCGCCATTTTCAAGTTATAGGTAATGTTTAGGTCATTTTCGTCAATTCTATGGTTTTTTAAAGAAAGGGTTAAATTACATTATATTTTTAAATTTTCATTACTATTTATGTTTTAATGCGTGTCTATTGTAAAATTATACTCTAATAACTTTCACAGGAAACAAAGCAGACTTGGATCATAACTTGCACTCATAGGCGTAACCAGGCTGACCATATGGGGGGGTTATAATATCCGGGGGGTCTGGAGGGTATGGAATACTCCCCAGGGGGCCCGGCGGTCCTCCCCCGGAGAATTTTAAAAATTAAGTTGCACGGTAACGGTAACGGTAACTTCCCACGCTTTATACTCGTATTCAGTAATTTATAAGCAGACTTAAAATAATTGTAAGATTTTCCTGTTTTTTTTTAATCAATGGGGGGGGGTTCAAACCCCCCAAAACTCCCCTCATTACGCCTCTGCTTGCACTCCTCTCTCTATGGAACTCTTACATTTCCAGGGAGGTACAAAACATGGCAAGTTAGTACTTTGCGACTCACCCTGCTCTCCTTTCCACTCGCCTGCCATGTCACCTAATATTTAACAAAAAATAAAATACCCTTGCACCTCCACATCTGTATCTGTATCTGTATCTGGTACCCTATGATCCCCAGGTGGGGCGAAGGGGCCCCCAAGTGGAGGTTTCATTACCTATACTAATTTTGATATGCTTATTTTCCAAGAGAGGGTAGAGGGACAGGTGGTAAGCCCATCGCCTCGCAACCCCCCTCTGGAAACTAAGTATTTCTTGGACGTGAAAGGGCCGAGAAATTTAGTCCAGAGGCTCTAATTTAGGCTTGGAGTTCTTTTACGTGCCGTAAATCTACGACACGGGACCCCCAGCTTAAAGTCCCTCCCGGAGGACTCCGTGCCCAGGATTTTTACGTCCTGAAAAATCCATCGACCGCGGCCGGGTTTGATCCCGCGCCCTGCGGATCTAGAGGCGGCCGACGCACCTCCACATAATATTTCATAATTATAAAAACGACCCTTGCAACAAAATAGGCTATTTCGGATTGAGAGTAGGGGTGGGGGACTCGGGTGAGTCGCAATGTACCATTTTCCCCAAAACATTACTTTCAGACAATACACAATTGTTTTCATTTGAGGATCTCCGTTAGCTTATCTTCATTTTCGCCATTGAGGTTTGGGTCGCTTAAATCCTAAAAGGGAGAGGTGAAACTACGGTAAAGAAAGAAAGAAAAAGGTTTGGGTTCTAGTAATATCGAATTTTTTTTTTATTTCATTTTAAATGACACATATTTGAAAAGTAAATTTGAAAATGAAATAAGTTTTCTTTTTTATAGAAAGGGTGTCCAGGCAGCATTAATTTACTTACTTCTTTAGTAACAAAATACGAGTGTTTCATATAAGCCAGTGATTCCCAAAGTGGGGTCCGCGGACTCAGGGGGTCCGCAGAAGGTTTAAGAAGAAATAGATTATATCGTAATTTTCTTAAATTACATATCTTCTAAAGCAGCTTCACTGTTCACATTAAGGAGTAAACTCTGTTTGTTACCATTGATATTGTTATTTTGTCTATTGAATTTAATACATTTGAATCAAAGTATTTATTAAGTGCCAGTATGGTATTTTATGAGATTGTGTGGTGGACGAAAAAATGTCTGTCCGTCTGTCTGTCAGTCTGTCTGTCCGTGTGTCTGTACGCACCATAACTCAAATACGCTTTTTCGGATTTTCATGAAACTTGGAAAACACATTTATAATGTCCATGGGAAGAACCCTATTGATATTGAACCAAATCGGTTCACCGGTACCGGAGTAATGCCCAATTTAGTGCCTATTTTAATAGAAAGGCGCCATCACTCAAATACGCTGCATCGGATTTCCATGAAACTTGGTATACCCATTTATGACGTCCATAAGAAGTGCCTTATTGAATTTGAACCTAATCTGTTGACCGGTACCGGAGTAAAACCCAATTTAGTGTATATTTTAAAGACGCGGTAACTCAAATACGCTTTACCGGATTTTTATGAAACTTGGTATACACATTTATAATGTCCATGGGAAGACGTCTATTCATAATGGATAAAATCGGTTGACCTGTTTCGGAGTAATGCTCAATTTAGTGTCTATTTTATGGTAATATACGTATTCGAAAGAATTTATAAAAAAATGAAAATCAGTTATCTTGACAACATAGCCTATTGTTTTACTGTGATCGTATAAGGCCTTGGAAATTAAAATACAGGTAGCTATGACAAAAAACATATTGATTTACATGCACTTATCCAACTAGACCGTTAAAATTACTCAGGTGGCCGAGATGGTAGACCTTTCTTCTTCCGTAAGCCCTGCTTAATGAATAAATCTGGAGCTTAACTTGGAAATCAATTTTAAAAAAACACATTCTGCAAATCATAATTGCAGTCATAACTGATTAAAAAAAACATACTGGCACTTTGTTACATCAGTTTACCTGATTTTATTTTTTTTTCTTCTTTCTTTCTTTCTTTCTTTCTTTCTTTCTTCAAAACCCAGAGGGGGTCCGCGAAATTTTAATTTTTTTCAAGGGGTCCGCGGACTGAAAAGTTGGGAAACACTGATATAAGCTGTTAATGAATAACACCGAAATATTTTACCTGTGTATAGAGGGGCCTAGACAAGCAACTTTTATTAGGAGATTTTTATCTATGACGTAAAATGTGTAGGCCTATGATACACGTCCATTAAAGCCATTACAATTTGGTGCTCATAAGTCAATAATTAAACGAAATAGGCCTAAAATGTATGACCGATCGCTAGGGGGTCGTTGAATTGGCCTAGAGTTGGGTGACCAATTCATAACCGTTGGTTAAGGTGGGTGTCGATTTATGTGGGCACCTGTCTTCTTTATTATTATATTATTATAAAATAAATATAATGTCCAGCTAGTGCTTTCTCAGTGGGTAGAGCGAGAGTTCTCTCTAGGGCCGTGCTCGACGAAGTTAATATAGGATATAAGATTAGGGAATGCTGGGTAGTAAAATAATGTCAATTAGTTATGTACTTGAATAATAATATTTGTAAGTTTATTTTGTTCTTAATTTTGTCGCTTAGTCTGTAATTATCGTAATATGTCGGGAGGAAGAATACAGTTACTTTAAATAATGTCTTTATCTATTCACTTCATCGTCGCCAAAATCACTCTAGGTTATTTATTATTCTCATAACATCTGCACGTTTTATCGCAGGAATGTAAGTTATTTATCTTATGGCGGTATATATTCTTTTCACTTCACAATATAAAAATTAATATATAGCTAATCTTTCTTATTTCGTTATATAAATTTCTATCCTCGACCGTATTACTTGAAAAGTCGGTATAAAAACAATATTCGTATTCGTCACTATTTCACTGTATAAAAGTCAATATTTCTAACTCCTGTTTCGTCTACAAAAATAACGTCCGTGTCCTCTCGACCAGTGTCTTCAAGTCCCCGTCCGTTGCTCATGTTTCTGTTAATATGTTTCTGTGTTAAAATATTCTTGCATTTACATTGGTTCTGTCAGGTAGCTTTGTCTCTTCTGATTGGGAATTAGCTAAGTCGTCTGCTATGGTTTTAAATATTTGTCGTTAAAGTGGAGTGAGGTTTGGGGAGGAACCTATCTGTCAAACGTCAAGCCAAGTGGTGGCGTCAAGGGTCTTTCCAGACAGAAGATTACCGCCTCTAATACATTGTATCCCTCTATTTAGTTTAATAATTCATAAAGTATTTGTCACTATTGTCTGTAATAAGTGTAGTTGTATAGCTTTCTTGATTACGCGTTGAATGATGTCATTTTCTAGGTTGTCGTGTTAATAATTAATCGTTTGATTAATTATTTGTAATTGCCGGTAATGTCTTTTGATTCAGATAGTCGTGTTGCATATCAAATTGTCCGTGTAAATGTCCTCTGTCTCGTCATGTAATTTGTTTTATGGCCATTGTAATAGTCTAGGCGTCATAGGCGTAGCGAGGGGGGGTTTTGGGGGTTTGAACCCCCCCCATTGATTAAAAAAAGGAAAATTGTATAATTTTTTTAAGTCTGCCCATAAATTGCTTAATACAAGTATAAAGCGTGGGAAGCTTAAAACTCGTTATTTTGCGTCTTAATTTTTAAAATGTTCCGGGGAAGGACCCCCGGAAGCTTAAAACTTGTTATTTTGCATCTTAATTTTTAAAATTTTCCGTGGGAGAACCCCCGGAAGCTTAAAACTCGTTATTTTGCATCTTAATTTTTAAAATTTTCCGGGGGAGGGCCCCCGGACCCCCCTCTCCTTCCATACTCGCCAGACCCCGCGGATGTTATAACCCCCCCCATATGGTCGGCCTGGTTACGCCTATGCTAGGCGTAATGGTACTTTTTAATAGTCGATAATGTTGCGGGAAGTTCAAATATTGTCCGTGAAATGTATTTTCTTGTATTTAATTCCTTATTTTATATAAGCCTATATGAACTGACCTGCTACAAATGTTAATTAAATTGACTTCATGCCTTCTTAATGATTGATAAAGAACCTGTTTCTTAATCATTCATCAAGAGCTACATCATAATTTAGAGTTTTCATCAAATGCAAAATTCACGGACTAATCACATGACTGGCCGCCACTGCATTAGTTTTTTTTATTTGTAACTCCAGTTTTAACAACGAAGTTCGTTTGATTTGAATTTTTTTTTCAAACGTTAGAAGTCAGTGGCGGCCATGCCCTGGGAGATTGTATGCTGTAACAGGAAAAATTCAATCTATAGAGCAAACATCTCTACAAGGTTGCTTGTGAACGTCCCCTCTATGCACAGGTAAAATATTTCGGTGTTATTCATTAACACCCTGTATTGTAATTTAAATATAATATACTGCAAATCTTTAAACTTTTTTTTTCTAAAATCAACTCGTTACATAAAAACTAGGCCTAATTACATTAATTAATGGATAGCTTATTGTTAATTTTTAATATCGCGTCAATTTTTTCCCACTTTAAGGCCATAAATTCATTTTTCGCTTTTTTGGTCATTAAATGGCTTGTCCTAATAATATATCGGAAATTAAACGAGGAAGATACAGCATACAAACTATAATGGATAAGCATGGAATATTGCACGAAGAAAACCATTGTGAAAAATTTCTTTAAAGTTAATGTATTTTATTATTATTATTATTATTATTATTATTATTATTATTAACATTGCTTACAATGGTCTTGGCTCTGACACAGCTGGCAGGAAGGCTAATATATTCGGAAAGCTGTATTGATCCTTCTCGGTTGTTATAATTGCTTTTAAATTATCCATTTGTCTCGTGGGAGTCACGCCAGTGTTACCAACAACTGACATCTGTGACGTAACAATGGAGGATAACCCAATTGCACAGTCTGTTGTTTCACAGCAAATCTCTGAATGTCTCTAGAGCTTTCCTTCCTTATGTCTTTTTTACTTCCTCTACCCGTACCGTTTGTACTATAGGTAGAGGAAGTATTGTTTTCGAGCCCGAAATTTGAAGTTTAGTTTTTAACATAAATACACGTTTTGAGTTATCCTGAATCCAAAAATACTATTTTCAAAAAATGTCTGTCTGTGTGTGTGTGTCTGTGAACAGCCTAGCTTCAGAACGGAAAATCGCATGAAAACAAAATTTTGTATTTGGGTCAGTTATTTTTTGTGGATGTGACAGGAAAATTGGTGACGACTTTCATTTACTTTTAAGGCGACTTTACTTGAAGAAAATTTCATTTTTCGCGTTTTTCCCAAAAGCTGCTCTATATTTTTTTTTTTAAATCGATTTCCGAGTTAAGCTCCAGATCGTTTCATTAAGCAGGGCTTATGGAAGAAGAAAGCTCTAGTTTGATAAGGATATGTGAAGGAATATGTGGGTAGTGTTAATTGTCAAAGCTAAATCTATTGCAACTTCCAAAGCCGTATATGTACAATCTGAAACAATATGTAGTCATGAGATCTGATTTGCATTTGATAAATTCTTTCTAATATATCATCATAAAATAGGCACTTTAGAAAAATCCCTGGCTAGGAGGAATTTTTACTTCACGAACCGGGCAAATTTTTACTAGAGGGGGAAATCCCCCCGTTAATTCGAACGCTGACTTACCTGACGTTGCCGATTTAAAAACAAAAAAGTGTGCATGGAACGCCACGCGACAGAAGTGAAACTTGTTTTAATTTTTTAATTTTTTCAATTTTTCATTATTGGATTTTTTCAATTTTGAATTATTGGACTTTTTAATAATGGGTTTTTGGACTTTTTAAATTTCGGATTTTGAATTTTTTAATTTTTAATCTTTGAATTTTTTATTTTTTAAATTTTCGATCTTAGAATTATTTATTTTTTTAAATTTTGGATTTTCGGATTTCTAAATTTTGGATTTTATTGTTTTTTAAATTTTGGATTTTTAATTTTTATAAATTTTGGATATTTGGATTTTTTCATTGTGGATTTTTATTTTTTAAATTTTTTTATGTTTTGGAATTTTATACTTTTTGAATTTTGGATTTTTTAATTTTTTTTGTTTTTTAAGTTTTGGATTTTTTCTATCGTTAGTTTCCCCTTTGAGTATTTTATTTTGTCCTTTAAATCCTAGAGCAGTTACTGATTACTCCTAATCATTGAGTTGATTGTTTTCTGTGCAGTCCGTTCCGTCACACCTCACTAATTTCGTGACGCCACGTATCAAAAGTACGTTGCAGAAATTCTCAATTCGATTCCGATTCGATTCCGATTTTGAGTTTGACACTAATTTCGTGGCGATTTTAGCGTTACACAAGCTCTGGATTTACCCCTGCCGCGGCTAAACAAGTTTCAAATTCAAAAACATATCTGCACAATACTACGTCACAATGGCTATTCTCTCCACTGAAAATGGAGAAAGCAGCAATATTGTGTGGTCAACGAACCCCGCTTCGTGAAAGTGCGAAGGTAATTCTGGTGTATTTGAATTAGGTTAGCATTTAGTGAATAACACAGAACACGATTTTTGCAAGATACCGGAGTTTGAGGAAGGGGCCCAAATAATATTCCTTGAATGAGGGGGGGGGGGATCCTGTACACACTCTCCTTCAAACTCACTCACTCACTCATTCTATATGAGAGTGAGGTCATTTGTTATCACTTTTCATTTAGTGTTACAACACAGTCTGTCACATGACACACGCGTTGAACTTGCTTTTGTTTCCCGGTTCATCAGCGGTGTTTCAAGGCCACCTGTGACTAATAGGGTCGCTATCTCCCTGACTAATGAGGTCGAACAAAGTGCCATGACTTATTTTCAGCGCTTGCAGCACTTCCTTTGTCTCCTGTCCACGTAAACGTGTCTAAGAAAAACAAAAGAAGAAACTTCCACCGCATTAATACGTCAATAGTGAATAACAGAAACAAAATCCGGTGTGAAATTCACATAACTTTCTCTACCCAAATAAAAGTTAGCTTTTTAGTATAACAAATTACACAGACCAACAGCCATTTTGGTGCCTTAGAATTTATACCTAATCTTGGGCATATTTAGGTCGCTGTTGCCAAATGTGCCATTAGTTTTTCCCTATCAGCTTCAGTTTCGTGAGATGTGGTATTACCATTATGCATACTATCCCATTTTACGTTTGGTATAAATAAAAAAACAGTGCTTATTTTTAGCTTCCAAATCTTGTGAATAAAAAAGCAACACACTAACATTACTTTAACATTATAATAACAATATAACATAGGGTCTTTCACAAAATTGATATTATCACATACTGTACGGTCGTTTATGACTTATGAGCTGTCAATTTGAGGGCCAAAAAATAATCCAGCTTTTAATGTTTCTGTACTTCGTACAGTTTTCGTCCTACAGGTCCAAAGTATGGTCAAGAACCTTCACTAGGTATATTATCAAGCAAGATTTTGTTTCGCTAGACTAAGAGTTCACTAATAAAATTTATATAAAAGTAGAGCTGGTAGAGAAAAACTGTTTACATATTTGGAATAAGCACACTAAGTATAGCCAAAATCCGGTAAAACATCTGAGACACCAAACAAAAAGTTCTTTTTGGTGGCGTTGCGCTGTGTTATTCGTGACATCCTTTACATGTAAATTGGTTTTAAAAATAAAGAGAATGTCGTTACCACATCGCATCCCCGAAGGATACACAAATAAAATCTAATTAATGCATGCAACGTTCTTTACCTTAAGCATGAGCAATACATCTTTCCCACTTCACATTCTGATTCTATATAATAAGAGAAAGTGTTTGTCTGCCTGAAATCATGCCCAGTCAAATCTAGAGAACGCAGAGATCTGTAATTTTTAACATGGATGGATTTGAAGGGTCTTCGAATGCACCTTGACGAAGGATTTTCAATTACTGCTTTTGTTCGCAAGTTTTGAGTGAAAAAATGGCAGAAAACATTATTAAATTAGCTGCGTCCCGAAGTGATCACAATAAGCGGCGTGCACTGTACTAACTTTATGTGAAAAACTTTTTTCCCCAATTTCTCTAGAGATTAGTTGTCAGCTCTCTGTTTGCACAACTAGGATTATTCTTGCGTCACGTACAATAGGCCTACATCTATGCAGCAGTTTGAAACAACTGAATACGCATTCCTTGCAATACGGTCTATTATTCCTTATGAGAATTCGAAGCAAGAAAGTTGTATTGACCATGATTGTTGTTTGAGTGATTCACATGAGGTTTTTCGTAATGCATTTCATGGTTGTTTCTTCTGGAGTTAATGATCTGTTGAGAAATGGTTTGGAATGCTTCTATTGTCTGTTTCCGCGATGGCAGCTGTTCTTTTGTTTCTGCTTACCCGTCTCTCGCATGAGCACTTCCTCCTACAATGTCAAATGAATGGTTTCTAATGTATTCTTTATCCATTTAAATTGTCTAGAGGTAGCGTGCCCGCCTATGGACCCGAAGATCGCGGAATCAAGCCCGGCCGCGGTTGATGGATTTTTTAGGACGTAAAAATCCTGGGCACGGAGTCCTCCGGGAGGGACTTTAAGCTGGGGGTCCCGTGTCGTAGATTTACGGCACGTAAAAGAACTCCAAGCCTAAATTTGAGCCTCTGGACAAAATTTCTCAGCCTTTTCACGCCCAAGTAATACCTTAGTTTCCAGAGGGGGGTTGCAAGGCGATGGGCTTACCACCAGTCCCTCTGCCCTCTCTCGGAAAATAAGAGTAACAAAATTCACATAGGTAACAGAAACCTCCACTTGGAGGCCCTAATCCGCCGACACTTTGAGGATATATAGGAATATAGATAGATAATTTAGATAAAAAACTAATTCACATTAGAAAGTAATTATGATATATGACGGTTAAAAGATAGCTCCAATATATAAAAATGAGTATCATGAAATAATTTATTAAGTAGGAGCAATACGTTTTTGCAAATTTTAGCATTATTTTGAATTTTTCGTCATTTTCAAAAGATATGTCATTTTTTGGCAATTTTTACGTCGTTTTCAGCATTTATAGGTCCTTTCTGGCATTTTAAATCATGTTTCAGTGGAGGTAGAGAGAGGCTTTTCCAGACAACGAACAATCGTTTTTATTTGAGAATCTCCGCCAAGTGTTCATAGTTAATTTTAAATTAGTATTATTGTAAACACCATAGCAGTTTGTCTTGTAGCAATATTTTTTATTTCTTTCTAAATGTCACAATATTTGCTAGGGGAAATTTGATGGGCATGCTAGTTAAGAATTTTTTTTTTCGCTAAGGGTGTCCGAGTAGTATAAATTTACTTATTTACTAATAAAATGAGTGTTTTATATAGTAAATTCATATATAATGCACTATCATCTATTAAATTGCTTTTAGCAATTTATTACCGTACTTTAAAAAACTAAATACAAGTAATAATGAAAAGTTTACTGGTCATTTAAAAAATATATATTAGGTCATTTTTTCACTATTTTTTGGTCATAAATGCATTTTTTTCACTATTTTATGGTCATTAAATGCCTTGCCCTAGTAATCACCTGTGAGTTTGAAAACACTAGTTTTGTGATTTTACGGTATTTTAATGAAAAATTAGGAATTGCTTTAAAGTAAATTCTGTGATATGTGTACAATACATTTCATAACACTTGTGCATATTTGTGTACAATACATTTCATAACACTTGTGCATATTTGTCCCTTTAAGTGATGTTAAAACACCTTTTTTTAAGATCCGGCGTCTCTTATTTTTATTTTTTTGGCAGTGCTGCTTATGAAAGTCTCCCTGCCCTGCAAATTGCTAATTCATTAATATGGTTTGAAGTACCAGAAATAAAGAAGAATGCATAAACCATTTTGCCAAAACTGAAATGACAACAGAGAAGTGAAAAAAAAAAGTTATCTTAAAGTTGACAAAGAATGGAATCCGCCTGTGGTACCAGGTCGGTCCCTGTAGCCTTGATGAAAGAGGCTGGTGTTATGAGTGATAGGAAAAAGACAAGAACTACGTAAACACAAAGGTAAAAAACATTGCAGAAAAAGTAGAGGAAGGAAAACTAAATGTGAATTTTACAGGAGGCATCTGCAATCTATCAGATGCCACATTCCCAGGATTGTTATCAGCTCGATTCACGATCAGCTTAGCATAGCTTACACATTTATAATCGTGCTACACTGATAAGAAAATCATGCACGTCATAGTTTGGTTCACGCCGAGATATCGTCGCTGCTTTCGAGAGTCTAACAACTTCATACCGAAAACTACACACCTTACCTTTTATTAAGTTCCAGTATGGTACTTTATGAGATTGTGTGGTGTCCGTCTGTCTGTCTCTCCATGTGTCTGTACGCGCCATAACTCAAATACGCTTTATTGGATTTTAATGAAACTTGGTATAGGCTACGCATTTATAACTATCATGGGAATAGCCTTATTGATATTGGACCAAATCGGTTGACCGGTACCGGAGTATTGCCCATTTTAGTGCCTATTTTTTCTAATATATTAGAAAGAATTTATCAAATGCAAATCAGTTCTGATGACAACATATTGTTTTATAGTGTTCACATACGGCTTTGTAAGTTGCAATACAGTTAGCTCTGATAAATAACACTACCCACATATTCCTTCACATACGCTTATCAAACTAGACCTTTTTTCTTCCGTAGGCCCTGCTTAATGAATCGATCTGCAGCTTAAGTCGGAAATCGATTGTAAAAAATAACTTATTTTCTGCATATCAAAATTGCAATTATCCCTGACTAAACAAAAGCATTCTGGAACTTTGTTATATCAGTTCACCTGATTTTACTGTATTAGAACATTTGCTTGGAAAACAAATCTTCCCATGTGCCCCATTCACATTGATAATTAACCATAAACTTAAACGAAACGCAAACTTTAGCACAGCTTTGAGCACTTAAACGTGGGTAACAACAATGAAGGGATTAGCTTTGGATCACATACATACTTTTTTGACCAGACAAGGACGCACGAAAGGCCTCCATGGATGAGTGATCAGTTCAATGCCGGGGCCACCTCCGAGACAACACGAACACACACGACGAAACACACCAGTCATGCCGAACAAGGAATAAAGATGATAATGACGGCCAAATGATATCTGGGACCACAAGGGCCTAAAGTAATGGACATTTGTCTCAAAGGTGAGGAAAAACCCCGGAAAACGCACTTAGCAACTAGTCCCTATTAGGAATCGAACCCGGACTCACTGCGCTGTCATATAATGTTCCCTGAAAACAGTTCATTTTGGGTTGCGAAAATGTGGATTCGCACAAGTGCTGAAGGCGCGAATGGGATTGCCAACTCCATATTTATATTTCCACTAACTAGGAAAATCACGAACGCAGACAGACGTAAACACAATACAGTTCAAAACAACTCAACATAACATAAGCAATATGCATCACACTTTATTGTATTATTATTATTATTGTTATTGTTATTATTATTATTATTATTATTATTATTAGTATTATTATTAGTATTATTAGGGACCCTTTTTTACGGCGAATAAACTAAACTATACTCCGTGGCTCTACATCCCTGGATGGACTAGGCCTACCATCCGACCGCTGCGTCATCTCCCACAGCTGGATGGGATGATTGGGGGCGACACCCTCGGCTGTTAATGATGGTTTCCGTGACCGGAGCCGCTACTTGTCAATAAATTAGCTTCTGAGTTTGTATCATGAGGCTGAGTGCACTCCGTTCCAGACCTCCTTTCCTCAGAGGTGCCGGGGATCGAACCCGGTTCTGCTTATCCGTACCTAGCATATGAATAAACAGAAGTTGGGTTAATTTGGTTGGTTATATATATATATATATATACTAGCTTAAAAGACCCGGCGTCGCCCGGGTTTTGTATTTTGTAATTGGAAATTAGCTTATGAAGGATTTTCAATTTTAAATTCTAGGTCCTTATATAGGCATTTATAATTTGAAATAGGAAGAACGACTTATTACACTCAAACTATTCCCTCAGAAAACGCTTGATATAATTTTTTATGGCTCATAGAGGATCTAGAATTTTGCATCCCATCGCTTGTACAGTGCACAGCAAGCCTGGTAGAGGTTTAAATAAGAAGAAACAGAAATTCCTGTAACATAAAATTGTAATATCGAGGCGGGAAATTTCCCACTCTTATGTTACCATAAAGCCGTTTTGGAGATGAAATTAAACAGAAAGCATTATCACTTTCATACTTTTCTCTCCAAAAACCTGCGATATAATATAATAATAGCCTATACACATTACCAAACCTCGTTTTGTTTTCTCTATGTCCAGGGTAGAGAAAGTTATGTGATTCCATTATTTTAGTGGATTTCATTCTGTAATATTTATTTATAACATGAATTATTTTGATAACTTCTCTTATTTGTCAAAAGTGCATTTCATTTGTTTTTTCCAAGCTCACCTGATACCATTTGGCAACAATATATTCTGTGATTTGGAATGGATAATTCTATGTAAAAAGGGATTAAGTATTTTCAAAACATTTAATTTTTGGCATTTAGAATCAGGATTTTACAAAATCCTTTCTTAGTGAGCACCAAGTGATAATGCTTTCTGTTTAATTTCATCCCCAAAACGGCTTTATGATAACATGAGAGTGAGAAATAAAATATTCCGCAAATACAATACTATTTTATGATACCGGAATTTCTATTTCTTCTTATTTTAACCCCTACCAGGCTTGCTGTGTACAAGCGATAGGATGCAGAATTCTATGAGCCATAAAGAACTAATATATCAAGCGTTTTCTGAGGGAATAGTTTGAGTGTAATAAGTCGTTCTTCCTATTTCAGATTATAAATATCTGTATAAGGACCTAGAATTTAAAAATCGAAAGTCCTTCATAAGTTCATTTCCAATTACAAATTAAAAAGCCCGGGCGACGCCGGGTCTTTTAAGCTAGTAGACCCATATATAAAAGGCTTTGTCCTGACTGACAGGAATCAACGTAGAGCCTAAACTATAATAGGTAGAGACTTGGAATTTCGACAGTACCTTCGTTTCATAATGTAGGTGCTCACTAAGAAAGGATTTTGAAAAATTCTGATTTTAAATGCCAAAAGTCAAATGTTTTTTAGAATACTTCATCCCCTCTTACACAGAATTATCGAATCCGAATCACATTTGACATTAAAACATATTGTTGCCAGTGGGTTTCAGATGGGTTTGGAATTAAATTAAATGGAAGTTTGACAATTACAGTTGGCTTTGTCTATTTTTGTCATACCTTGGAAATTAAACTTTCGCGATCGCTTGAATGTTTTAAGCCCTAATATGGTCAAACATTGTTTTATTTGGACGAAACTCACTATACATGGGTTTTCTGGACCAAGGAACTCGAATCTGAGGTCGCTTTTACCAGGCGATGCTATCTAATCGTGGTATGTAGTCCACGTGATTTAGGTGTTAATAAATATAATGATTTAACTATTGTGCTCTTAATTTTTAATTTTTGAAATAATTATCGGGCACATGCTAGTTTAATATAAATGGTAATTGCGGCCCCTAGACACGAGCTTTTCACATCTGGGAGTTTATGATTTTGTGATGCGTGATGATGTTTGTTTGTTTGTGTGTTTAAAAATTACGATTTAAATAAAATTTAATTTGATTAAAAAATCCTTGTTCACTAATTTTATTAAAATACGCCTTTTAGTGTTAATGTAAAGTTCTGTGAGGTGCTGGGTTTGTTTTCGCGTAGACTATTAATACAGCCAAGACTTCGCAATGTCAGCTGATTTTGGCAACTCGCCATTTCCCGCGCTATTTGTGGCGCGTTCTTGGCTTGCGAATCAACAACCATTTGTTCATTCATTAGATCGTAGAACTTTGGCACTGCATACCTGAAATATTGCTAATACCAAAGTTATATGAAGAACGGGCTTGAATGCTCCCAGATAACAAAAATCATAGATATGCTATTACATTTCATAACTTCGGCACTAAGTGCGTTATATTCCATTATTTAAAACAATAACTGATTACAGATTTATGAAGTTAAACTTCTTTAGTGGCGGTAGAGGGTAAATCGGGAAAATCAGTCACACTAAAACCGTCACGAAATCAGTCACACTCAAAACCGAACGAAATTACTTGTTTCGGTGCGGACTGCACAGAAAACAATCAACTCAATGATTAGGAAATTTTTCAGACCTTACTTCCTCAATGGCAATAGACAATTCCTAAGCAATCTAAAGGTATATTATCTATTTTATGGAACCCGGAGGTTCATTACCGCGCAAATCCAAAATTAAAAATCCAAAATTAAAAAATACAAATTTCCAAAATTAAAAAAAAAAAAATTAAATATTATACAATCCAAAAAACCAAAATTTAATAAGTAATAAAATACAAAATTTAAAAAAAAATAAACAATTCAAAGACTGAAAATTTAAAAAATCCAAAATTAAAAATTCAAAGATCCAAAATTAAAAAGTCCAAAATCCAAAATTTAAAAAGTCCAAAAACCCAATATTAAAAAGTCCAATAATGCAAAATTGAAAAATCCAATAATCAAAGATTGAAAAAAAATAAAATTATAAAATAAAGTTTTACTTCTATCGCATGGCGTTCCACGCACAATTTTTTTTTTCTAGGCTGTAGGCACTGTAATACAGCGTGTCCATGAATCAGCGCACTTTCCAATTCTACGAGAGAAGCTCATGTACTAATGGCAACAGACAAATCCTAAGCAGGCTAAAGGAATATTATCTATTTTATTGATTCCGGAGGTTCATTGCCGCGCTTACCTGAGCCCGCCTTTCAACCCTATTCTGTGCTAACTCTATCCAACCATCCCTCGCAAATCCTACTTCCCTTAAATCCATCTTAATATTGTCATCCCATCGGCTTCTAGGTCTTCCAAGTGGTCTTTTCCCTTCGGGTCTCCCAGTCAATACTTTTGAGAAATGTCTTTCCTCCCCCATGACCAGCCCATTTCATCCTCCGTGATTTAATTACCCTTACTATATCCGGTGACGGGTACAGGTTATGAAGCTCGTCATTATGCAGTTTTCATCTTTCTTATGTTAGGTCTGAATATTTTCCTAAGCCCCCTGTCTTCGAACACACTCAGATTATGTAAGGGGCCATGTCTCACATCCATATAATACAACCGGCAGGATAATATTGTCTTATTTTTAGATTTCTGGACAGAAAACGTGAAGATAAAAGTTTCTGAACTGCATGAAAGCAGGAATTTCCTGATTTAAGTGTTCAACCTTAGTATTATCTGCATCTATAATTATCGCTCCCAGATATCGAAATGCCACTTAGGCCTACTTATATAGAGTGAAACAGTTCAAACACAGTAAAAATGGTCCACAAGATTATAGATAGGCCTACTTTTATATCCAAGAGAAGGTGAAAAACTCAAGTTTGTCATTTGTTATTACTAGGGGGCGGATAACTATGACCTAAAAATCATTAAATTATGACCAATAAAATTTAAAATGTTACTTTACCACTTACACATTGTGAAGGCCTACATTTTTAAAGTATTATTACAATTCATTTTATTAAAATACTAGCGTGTGCCCGCGGCTTCGCACGCGATAATTAGCCTATTTCAAAAATTAAAAATTAAGAGCATAATAGTTAAATCATTATATTTATTAACACCAAAATCACGTGGACTACATACCACGATTAGATAGCGTCGCCTGGTAAAAGCGACCTCAGATTCGATGTACTTGGCCCAGAAAACCCCTGTATAGTGAGTTTCGTCCAAATCGAACAACGTTTGACCATATTTAGGCCTATATTGATTATCCCTCTAATAATAATAATAATAATAATAATAATAATAATAATAATAATAATAATAATCCTGCTCTTCGGTGTTGGTTGAAAATTTCATATATCTGCGTGCCTTGACATGATAAACAAATGAGTCGACCAGCGTGAGCTACAACATTCAAGCGATCGTGATGGTTTTATGACAAAAATAGCCAAAGCCTACTGTAATTGATTTGACATTGAAATGTATTACTGAGAACTGATGCTTCGAAAACGAAAAAAATACACGTTTTCTTGCCGTTTTTCACTCATAACTCGCGAACGAAGGCTAAAATTAAAAATGTAGTGTGACAGAAACCTTCCCGGGAATGTACCCAACAACTTCCCAAAGTTTCATGGCGATCGGATGAATGGTGTAGTAATGCATAAAGGACACACACACACACACACACACACACACACACACATACACACATACATTCATTTTTATATATATAGATAATGTCAATTATTTAAAATATCTGTAAATTATCAAAAAGTATCATTATAATGCAAAATTTACAAAATATGATATGAAACTTCAAATTTTCGTCAATATGCACACAAATATGCAAAAAAATATGACTTAAATGTGCATATTCATACTAAATATGCTACAATAGATTAAAATTTACTAAATATGCAGTTGTATGCACAATAAAAGTAGTTCCATTTTGACCAGGATGCTTGGAATCGGGTTTAAATTATTCGGAAACCTGAAATAATGCAAAGGGGAAAACATGACATGTCATAGAAATCCGCCCCCTAGTTATTACATATCAGGGAAAGTATCACTAAGGTATAAAACGTTAATATTAATAAGAATCAGAACGGTAGCTTAGAAATTAGAGAGTTTCGAGGTTTCAGAAGGTTTATCTTCAACAAATTGCAGCCAGGTTTATCCCAGGCACTGCCATCATCATGTCAGCCGTTAAATGCGGCGACCTATTTGAAATGCTGTTGTTGCACTTAAGTCCTTGTTTACAAGGAAGAGGAGAGAATAAATGATAAGACGTGGTTATCACTGTTGTGTGAGAATTCTAAACAGCTGACACGCGACAGATAAGCTATCAAGCTCTCAGTCGAGCGACCTCTGTCATTTGTTTGGGGAGTGAGGCATCTTATCTGCTCATCAAGCCATGACCACCTCCATTACATTCAAAGTGGGCACTTCTATCTAAACCATTGGGCCTTGTTCACAAAACATAAGACATAACACAACAACGAAGCATCACAATGGAATTGTAAACAGTAGCTTAAATAGCGTAAAGAAATAATGTTTGGTCCCCCTTCCTCCTAAATAAATAAATAAAATGTTATTGTCAATTCGACCATTACAGCAATGGACAACGTCAAAAACATAGATACTAGAGTAGACAGCTAAAAACTAAGACATTGAGTGAAAATTTGAAATCACAAAAGACAACATCTGAACAGTATCACTTAAATAAAGTAACAAAATGTACAAATAAAGATATAATACATGAACGAACAAAAAAATAGACATGAAATAAAAGTAATTAATTGAAAGGACAAACGGACATAATATTACATTGACATACTGAGTTCCAATAAATTAATATAGTACAATTTACTGTGCCAAAGGTTTTAAAATACCGTACTATGCTTGTTTCAAAAAAAATCCTGAATATTGTAAAATGGGTGTAGGACTAACCAGTCATATAGCTTGGATTTGAAGACTTTCACAGGCACTTCGTATAAGTATGGCGGAAGTTTGTTAAAGAGTTTATATCCAATAATTTCATAGCTGACCATGGATTTGGACAGCCTTTGGAAAGGTTGTTGTTTCCTCTTGTATTGTAACTATGGACATTATTCCTGGGTGTTAGTTCCGATTAATTAAATGTGACATGAAGTAAGATGTAGTACCATGGTCGTCGGCATGGGGGGCAAGGGGGGGCAACTGCCCCCCTCTGGATTGCCTTATGGATTAATGTATTTGTGGTACTCTTTGTCAACCTACAGTTGTAGCATGGAGAATTAAAAAAATATAATTACTTTATAATGAGTTTAGCAAGTATTAACTAATTATAACTCTAATATTTATTTATAATAATATCTCACCAACATAGGCGTACCGAGGGGGGGGGTTTGGGGGTTTGAACCCCCCCCCCATTGATTAAAAAAAGGAAAATTGTATAATTTTTTTAAGTCTGCCCATAAATTGCTTAATACAAGTATAAAGCGTGGGAAGCTTAAAACTCGTTATTTTGAGTCTTAATTTTTAAAATTTTTCCGGGGGAGGACCCCCGGAAGCTTAAAATTTGTTATTTTGCGCCTTAATTTTTAAAATTTTCCGGGGGAAGACCCCCGGAAGCTTAAAACTCGTTATTTTGCATCTTAATTTTTAAAATTTTCCGGGGGGGGACCCCCGGACCACCCTCTCCCTGGGGGGTATTCCATGCCCCCAGACCCCGCGGATGTTATAACTCCCCCCATACGGTCGGCCTGGTTACGCCTATGCTCACCAAGGCCATTGCTCAAAAGAGCGTATTCTGTTGACTTAAACAACTTTGTAGCCTCATCGAATTCAGCTTGGGTTCAAAATAACGATCCGGTTAACTAAGTGAATATTAATGTGTTTAGCCTTATCATTTGACATTGAGCTCCGAAATTGACTTTGCCCCCCCCCCCCCCCCCAGGGCCGTAGCTAGGCGGTGGCGAGGTGGGCCCCCGCCAAGGGCGCAGGTACAGAGAGGGCGCAAAATTAACCATGAAAAATCCCGCTTCTTTTTAGACTGGTGCAATTTATGAAGCAATAAAAATTGCACGTTAATGGAAGAAATCTTTCAGGTTATTAAAAATGACTGCACGTGAACTATCTGCAGTATTATGCCGATTGTCTACAAACAAAAAGCAGTCATGCAACGTTCTTTAATTAACACGTTTTTTATTGACAGGGTATGATAACATAAATCATGAACAGTATGGAAAGATATAACAATAAAAATTAAAATGTACGTTATTATTGAGATGAAAGTGGTTCAACTATTCGAAAAAATACATTTAAGTATATTAATATGTTAAACATTTTAGTAGGCCTCAGGCCTATTATGTAATTTACTTTTGATACTATATTTTATTATTTAATTCTTTTTAAAGTAGTTCAATCGTCTGAAAATAAGGTTTTAGTACCTTGAAAGTCCAACACTTAGTTCCTTTTCAAATTGAGGTTCAGGTTTTCTTTGATAATAACAGTATTTTTATATTAAAATAATAAACAATTTTACAGAAATTTAATAAAATGGTTCAGAACCCCCAGTATTGGAGGGCGCAGATTTGTCAAACTCGCCAAGGGCGCAGAAGGACCTTTCTACGGCCCTGGCACCCTTCCTTAATAAAATTCCTGGCGACGCTGCTATGTAGTACATGTAGGTATTAATGACGGTCAAAATACCATACTTCGGTATTTTGCAGATGGGAGGACAATATTAGAATAGATTTAAGAGAAGTAGGATTTGCGAGGGATGGTTGGATGGAGTTATCACAGAATAGGGTTGAATGGCAGGCTCATGTAAGCGCGACAATGAACCTTCGGGTTTCATGAAATGGATAATATTCCTTTAGATTGCGGAGGAATTGTCTATTGCCATTGAGTAAGTAAGTAAGAAGCAAATACTATGCATTTTGGGAAATCTAACAAAATAAGCAACAATGACGAAACATGACACTATGAATATTCTGTTATTTCTTTCACTGTCTAGTTGACATTTTAACACTATTTTTTATTTTTATTTTTCATAAACTTCCGGGCCCTAATAATCAGCTTTCGGATTTGTATCTTTATACAAAAATATTACGATTTTAATGGCGGTTCATGTATCAGCTGTCTTCTGATCACATGCATCTCGGCTTCCTGTTTCATTGTTGCTACTTCCGGTACGAGTGTCTGTGACTTGAGATAGTTTATCTGAACTGAAAGCTCTTTGTTTCGGAATTCTGCATGCAAAATCTCTCGGTTCTCTCGACTACATAAAATCCATACTCGATATCTCCGTCTCTTTCTATCCCAGTGCAAGCGTACTGAACTTGCACTCACGAGAACGTCTATAAGGGTGAAAGTCGTGTGGTCACAGGTCGGAATATAGCCTTTACGTGCATTTCGGTGTAGTGGGAGAGGACAGGTGGAGGGGGGTCTCTGGGTGACGGACGCATGCAGAAGCATCTGAGTCAGTCCTCGGTTCAGACCTGAGCGGGTGTAGTGTTGTGTCAGGTGAGCTGAATTTCCATTGTTACGAAACAATACCAGGTGACGTGGAGCAATCCTCTTTTGTTTCTTCTTATTGTTGACAGAAATTCCATGTAATTGCATGCTGTGTTTATCGTAGCTTATATATGAAGTGCGGTGAGAATTCGTTTGCTGTTCGTATTGAGCGAAACCACATCGGAAGAGCAGCTTGTGATATGAAATATAATGTTGTCAGTGAAATTATTTCGTTACTGCTTTGTGTGATTATTGATTATATTACTAACAATTCGTGGTAGCTAATCTTTAGCTAGATTCATAATGCTGGTATCGCTGGTATGATAGTGGTCTTGTCAGGCACAGAACACACACGAATCATTTTGCATTTTGTTGGCATAAAATATTTTATTTACATTAATAATAATTTATTGCAAAAACTTCAGAGTTACATCGGAAGCATTACAAGCGTCTTATAATGAACCTAACATTAATTGACAAATAATAAAAATTACGAAAACAAATCTCTCTCTATAAGAGGCTTTGACTGAGAGAGAATCAACGTAGAGCCTAAACTGTAATAGGTAGAGGTTGGAATTTTAGCATTACCTTAGTTTCATACATGACAACAGTGTATTGTTGGCAATTGTCACAGATAGCTTTGGAAATAAATGATACGGGACTTTGCCAAATTAGAGAAGCTATCAATATAATTCATGTTAATAAATAAATAAATATTAAAGAATGAAAACCACGAAAATAATGCAGTCACATAACTTTCTCTACCCTGAACATAGAGAAAACAATACGAGGTATGGTAATATATACATTATTATATCGCAGGTTTCTGGGGAGAGAAGTATGAAAGTGATACTGATTTGTTTTTAATTTCATCCCCGAAACGGTTGTATGGTAGCATTGAGTTTCCACTCCCAGTCTGGGAAAAAAAAACCTTTAGCAAAAAAGCGAAAATGGATTTAAAAAAAACTTTAGCAAAATGCTAAAAATTAATTTTAACTGCATTTTTTATGTAGCTTCAAAATAATAAAAGTGAAATGGTAAAAATAACAAACTGAACTATAAAGCAAATTATATTAATTTTTTTTCAAAACACTTTGGTTTGGAATTTAACATTTTTCTCTATTTCAAATTGGCCCACTTCTCAAAAACCTCGCTAAAATTACAGGTTTTTCTTTCGGGGCCTTCAGTTTTTATCATTAAGATGTTATTAACGTTACACCATTTTTTTCGCATTTTTGCGAAAGTGGCTACAATTTCTTTCACATTCTGAAGTTTACTTACCCTGCTCCCACTCCTATAATTGTGAAATATGTTTTTTGGTGCAAGGGTCTTTTATTATTCAGTGGAAGGAAAACCTGTGCGCGGCATAAATTACAGTTTCGCCAAAAACTGTTTATACATGACGTAAATTATGCACTTCTAGCAAAAATCAATCATGCAGTGGCAGTGTATGATTCACTGAGTCGTATAGGTTAGGAACGGATTACCTACGATCTGTAAGAATTCTTGCACACATAGGAGCTGTCTTGTCAGAGTTATTGGGGTGGTGACTCAGAAAAGGAAAATAACATTCCTGTTTAATATAATTTATGTTCAAAATTCGGGAAAAAACAAATATAAGGTGCACCTTCGCATGAGAAATATCCCACCCAACCCACTCCCCAGTGAAGCAGTCCCTTTTATACCACGATCTAGAGAATTCTTCGAGGATGAACAGGCTGACAAACCGTTGGGTACAAGGCACTTACTCACGTATTTTTAATATTTGGTACAAGGGGCACTTTCGCAGTTTTAATATTAGGTACAAGGGGCACTCTCGAATTTTTAATATTTGGTACAAGGGGCACTCTCACATTTTTAATAGGCTATTTGGTACAAGGGACACACTCGCAGTTTTAATATTTAGTACAAGGGACACACTCACAGTTTTAATATTTGGTACAAGGGACACACTAGCAATTTTAATATTTGGTACGGTCGGGAGTGTCTGCGACAATATATAAGGATAGTTGGTCACCCTGCTTAGCTGAGAAACAAAATGTGAATATCGAGTGGGCGGAGCTTAAAGTGCACCTTGTATTTGTCTTTCGCCGCTTTGGAAGTTGCAATAAACTGGGCTTTGATAAATAACAATACTCAGCAAATTTATTATTCCCTTAAAATTTTTCATCTTGAATCACATTAAATTTCTTTTTCTTTAAATTTCCACCCTAAAATCAAGATGCGTCTTATGGTCCGTAAAATACGGTTTTTCTGTATTCTTGAGTCCATTACGCTCTTATATCAATTCACGAGAAATAAATAGCCTAATTTATTTACTAGAGAACACAGATATAAATAGGCGTGTAAAATTTGTATCTATAGCCTATTCTTTTTACTGTTTTTTTTTTCAATTTTTTTTTGGGGGATATATCCCCTCGATCCCCCCTCTGCGTCCGCCTTTGGTTATCGTGTCTAATCAGGACTGAAACTGCTCGCTGATAGCATTGGGTACTGCGTGGAGCAAACGAGAGATAAAACACTGTAGACCTATTGCCTCAGTTGGTTGAATGACTGAGAATTCAACACTGGTTGTTGTTACTACTGTGACTAGTGGCGCAACGAAGGGGGGGGGGTTTGGGGGTTTGAACCCCCTCCCCCATTGATTAAAAAAAGGAAAATTGTACCATTTTTTTAAGCCTGCTTATAAATGACTTAATTCCGTTTACAAAATTGCGGCGGGGAAAGCAAGAACTACATCAAGACTAACAACCCTCTTAAAACCAGATGGTACTTTCACTGAGGATACAGAGAGCACGTTAGAATATATGTTGGAAGAATTTCATCCTGCTGATAATGACACAAATGATAATACAATTCATCAAAGCATTAGGCAAAAAGTTAGAGAGAATATCAACACAGAGGATGACCAACCATTTACGCAGAATGAAATTAAAACAGCCCTCAGGCAGTTTGATCCCAAGAAAGCACCAGGGGAAGATGGGCTGACAAGTGAGATTCTCTTACAAGTCTTTGAAAAATTCCCATTATTCCTTACTGAAATGTATAATTTGTGCCTACAAGATGGATGCTTCCCTCAACAATGGAAGAAATCGATCATAGTACCAATCATCAAACCCGGAAAAGAAGATGTTAAAGACGCTTCGAAATACCGGCCAATCAGCTTACTGAATGTAGCAGGCAAAACTCTGGAAAAACTAATGATTAACAGAATACTGTATCATGTACAATCTAAAGGGGGCCTAAATACCAATCAGTATGGCTTTGTACCCCAAAGAGGAACCGTAGACGCAGTTATGGCACTGAAGACTAATATTGAAGAAAATATAGACAAAAAGAAAGTCACACTCCTAGTAAGTCTGGATGTACGAGGAGCATTCAACGCAGCATGGTGGCCGGGCATTCTAAAAAACCTGAGGGACTTTAACTGCCCGAAAAACCTATTTAGACTGGCGGAAAGCTATTTCAGCAACAGAACAGCAGAGTTAGGCACAAACACCTTCAAAATAGAGAGAGCAGTTACCATGGGGTGCCCACAAGGCTCATGTAGCGGCCCAGGCTTCTGGATCATCCTATACAACTCTTTGCTAAATTTGAATTTAAGTCATCATACCAAAGTAATTGCATTTGCGGATGATTTAATGGTGATGACGGAAGGGAAGACTGTAGTTGAAGCAGAAAACTATGCCAACGAAGACGTTAAAAAAATCGAAATTTGGGCAAGGGAGAACAGAATGCAGTTTAATGAAACAAAGTCCAGGATAATGTTGATATCAAGAAGAAGATCTGAAGACAAAATACCGCAAATCTATCTAAACAACAAAAGACTGGAACAAGTTAATGAATTAAAATATCTGGGTATCTTCCTCGATAGCAAATTCAATTTCAACAAGCATATAGAGTACATATCTCAAAAGTGTACCGCAGTCATAAACATCTTGGCAAGATCAGCAAAACTCACCTGGGGTCTAGAACACCAAGCATTAGGAACCATCTATAAGGGAGCAATCGAACCTATCTTAACATATGGGGCACCAGTTTGGGAGGAGGCTTTGACTAAGCAATATAACTTGAAAAAACTCCAACGGGTCCAAAGATATATGAATATCAAGATAGTCAAAGCTTTCCGTACAATATCATACGAGGCATCCTGCATACTTGCTGGAACTACGCCAATTGGACTGGCAATTGAAGAGAAGGTACGGATATACAATGCCTTACATAGTATCGAGTATGACGCACCAGTAGCAACGCCTCAATGGCCCCACCCAGCGGAGGAACCGAGCATCAGTGAACCACCGGACACGACCAGAAGGGCATTGGACATTTACACAGACGGGAGCAAAATTGAAGGAAAGGTGGGAGCTGCTGTTGTCATAATTAAGAACTGCGCAGTCATCTTCCAAGCCAAGTACAGATTACACCATAAATGCTCAAACAATCAGGCCGAGCAGGTAGCCATTTTGAAAGCCCTAGAGAAGCTCAAAGATTTAGAAGATACAGAGGAAAAGACAGCAGTAATAAACACTGACAGCAAAGTCACCTTAGACACCCTGCAGAACCAAAACAAACATTACCCGCTAATTGAACAGATTAGAGAAGAAATAAGGAATTTGACGAGAATGCAATGGACAATCTTCTTTCGATGGGTGAAGGCTCATGTCGGGCTACAAGGTAATGAAATGGCAGACAAACTTGCTAAGAGAGCAGCTAAAGAGGACGCAGCAGAAATAGCTTACAATAAAACACCAAAGGAGACAATAAAAACAGAGGAAAGGGACAAAACCTTAAATAAATGGCAGCAACAATGGACAACTTCTTCAAAAGGATTATTAAGCAGATCATTCTTCCCATCAGTAAAGACAAGATTAAAGACGCAACTACCAATAGAACCCAAATTCACAGCAATGGTAACAGGTCATGGCTTCACTAAAGATTATCTGCATCGCTTCAAAATTATCCCAGAACCTACTTGCAAGTGTACAAGAGCACCACAAACTATCAGGCACCTTATATATGAATGTCCCATTGTCCAGTCCCAAAGATCAAAACTAATTGAAGAAATAAGAAAGAAAGGTGACTTTTGGCCAGTGACAAACGAGGTACTTGCACAAAAATATCTCAGAGCTTTTAGTAATTTTGTTAGGAATATTAACTTTGATATACTGTAAAGAATAGACTTATAGTAGACTACAACTTGTAACTAGGATATCCAGGATAGAACTTTGTAAATACAACTAGTAATAATTAATATAGTATGTAGGGAATAATCTAAGTAGCATTAATATATGCATGGAATGGATAACTGTAAATATATTTTATTTTTGGCAAGTATAGCAACCTTATAGTAATCAAGATATCTAGGATAAACCTCTGTAAATACAACTAGATAATATTTAACTAATACTGAAGATTAAGGGTGGTAATGCATGTAATATTACAATGTAATGGGGCATGCTGATTGTACCAAATAAAAAAAAAAAAAAAATGAGTATAAAGCGTGGGAAGCTTAAAACTCGTTATTGTGTATCTTAATTTTTAAAATTTTCCGGGGGAGGACCCCCGAACCCCCCCTCTTCCTGGGGGGGGGGGTATTGGGATACCCCCCAGACCCCCCGGGTGTTATAACCCCCCCCATATGGTCGGCCTGGTTACGCCTATGACTGTGATGCACAGAACTAAACATACTAAATTCTTTCGATTTCCGAAAAACTTCAAATTACTGCTATTAACACAAGATTTTATCATATTCTATCATTATGAATCCTGCAGCGAACTTTGTACAGAGGAATTTGGACTCGATTCGGCGATTGGAAAGCGACGCTGCTAACTAATGCATTTGAAGCCGTTAACGAATTTCTGTTATCTACGGCGAAAACTAATTAATCAACAATTTCAAATATTGTATATGAAATATTTAAAAGAAACTTGCATTCTAATCACTGATTGAACTGAAGTGAAAATAGTTCATTAAAGAAAATAATTCTGATCTGGGGGTGGGGGGAGATTTAGCCCCTGAGCATTATTGACAACAATACCAGTTTTCTTGAGGATTCGTTTTCATTGTAAATGTTTACGTGCGAGTTTCACTTCTACTGATGAACTATTTGCTATTTCATCCAAATCTACAACTAGTCTCATCAACTTAACCAAGAAATGCTTATTTCTGGTGGGAAACAAAAAATGTCTGTAAATCTGTGATGTGTGAAGTATGTACCGGGATAAATATTAGGCCTACTGGAGGGGCTGAGCCCCCCCCCCCCCCCCAATATTTAATTTGTGGGTGCTTAAATTGCAAAGCAGTATGATTACACTTAATAATAATAATAATGATGATGATAATAATAATAATAATAATAATAATAATAATAGTAATAATTAGGGCAAGTCATTTGATGATTTGGCGTCTTTTTTATGTACAGCTTGAATATATATAAATGTGATCGTGAAATAATCGATTAATTAAGGGCAATTTGTTATTGCATTTTTGTGCTTTATTTTGCATTTTTCGTCATTTTCAAGACATAGGTCATTTTTGGCAATTTTTAGGTAATTTTCGGCATTTTTAGGTCATTTTCAATGGAGACAGAGAGGATCTTTTCCTTGTACAAATCTTTACTTCAAGACAGTTCAAACAATCGTTTTTATTTGAGAATCTCCACCAAGTGTTAATAGTTCATTTTAATTCAGGTTTATTGTAAACATCATTGCAGTTTGTCTTGTATCAATAAAGATTTTTTCTTTCTTTTTAAATGGCACATATTTGCTAGAGGCAATTTGATGGGCATGCCAGTTCGGAAAGAATTTCTTTTTCGCTAAGGGTGTCCAAGTAGTATACATTTACTTATTTCTTCAGTAACAAAATAAGTTTGTTTTATGTTGTAAATTTATGTATAACGCGCTGCCATCCATTAAATTGCTTTTAGCAATTCATTAGTTTTAAAAAATACAGTAATTATAAGTAATAATGGTACATTTATTTGTCTTTTTTTTACAATTTAGTGTCATTTTTTCACTATTTTATGGTCATTAAATGCCTTTGCCCTAGTAATAATAATAATAATAATAAATAATAATAAAAATATATTGTTAAGCCTATTCAAACCAATATATAGAGTCAATGATATCTACACTAAAACAAACTAATACCTAGTTAAATACCAGGTAGCCTACTAAAAGGGTTAGTGTCAACGTGAGGTTAAATAGTAAACCTAGGTGAGTTACACATAAATATACAAGCCTAGTAAACATCGTTTATAAGTTAATACGATTTGCCTAGATTGCAGTATGACAATTAAAATATTCTTCCAAGTTATAAATGAAATTACATGCTAACCAGTCATGCAATGTTTTCTTAAAGTTTTCTCAATGCTTTCTTAATGTTTTCTTGAGTTATAGTTTTTGTCCAGCGATTTCATAACTATTTAGGGATTTAGACAATCGATAGTAAGGAATATAAACCGAGTATTGTGTGAATGAATATAATTTCCACTCTGCAATTCCAAATACTTTTCCTTTGTGTTGATTAAAACAAAGTGTGTATATATAAAGATGTGAGAACAAAGGTTTACAGTGATCCCTATTAGAATGGCCCTGATAGCCTTTTTCTGCAGTAACAAAATACTGTTGATATGACAAGAATTGCCCCATAGTATTATTTCATAAATCACTAGCATGTACCCGCGGCTTCGCCCGCGATAATTATTTCAAAAATTAAAAATTAAGAGCATAATAGTTAAATCATAATATTTATTAACACCTAAATCACGTGGACTACATACCACGATTAGATAGCGTCGCCTGGTAAAAGCTACCTCAGATTCGAGTTTCTTGGCCCAGAAAACCTCTGTATAGTAAGTTTCGTCCAAATAAAACAATGTTTGACCATATTAGGGCTTACAACATTCAAGCGATCGCTAAAGTTTAATTTCCAAGGTATGACAAAAATAGACAAAGCCAACTGTAATTGTCAAACTTCCATTTAATTCAATTCCAAGCCCATCTGAAACCCATTGGCAACAATATGTTTTAATGTCAAATGTGATTCGGATTCGATAATTCTGTGTAAGAAGGGATTAAGTATTCTCAAAAACATTTGGTTTTTGGCATTTAAAATCAGAATTTTTCAAAATCCTTTCTTAGTGAGCACCTACATTATGAAACGAAGGTACTTTCAAAATTCCAAGTCTCTACCTGTTATAGTTTAGGCTGTACGTTGATTCCTGTCATTCAGTCAGTCAGTCAGGACAAAGCCTTATATATATGATGATGATGATGATGAGCCTTGGAATCTAAGGGATCTAATAAAAGTATAAGGAACACGGTTTCTTGGTAAGTAAACCTGGACAGTCTACTACTAGTTGCATGCTATACCGAGCGAGGGGGCCGAGATGGTAACGTCTTGGAAATCCCGTGGCCGGCCAATTTGACATTCCTTTCTCATGGTTTCCCCAGTCGTAAAGGCAAATGGCCAATTGGATATTTACATACCATGAATCATCCTCACCATTTCATCCTGTATCATATCCATTTTAATTAATACTGGTTCAAATTTACTCCATTAAATACACCGACAGTAGAAACAATTGACAAGCAATAGTTCCATGGCCTACCCTACTGTGCAGACACAGATCCCGAACTCCTGATATGGCTTCGTAGCTAAAAGGAGTATAAACGCAGCTGAAATAAAAATAAAATAAATTGCATGCTGTTCATATGTCAACTTAAATCGATAATTCTAGAGTGAAAGGAAAAAGCGAATAAGTCAGAAAACCAAAGTTTCAAAGCAGACAAAAAACAGTTTATTTCCACAGCATTGTTACAATATTTAGTTCAGCCCACCCAGACAGTTTTACATACTATCTTATACGATGTAAAAATATCTGGGTGGGCTGAACTAAATATTGTAACAATGCTGTGGAAATAAACTGTTTTTTGTCTCCCTTGAAAGTTTGGTTTTGTGACTTATTCACTTTTTCCGTATCACTCTAGAATTACTCTGAGAAATTCAACACTTGTTAAAGTAGGTGAAGACAGGGGATTCTTACCTCCGAGTGAGAGTTTAAAGTGAAAAGTATTTATTTTTAAAGCATAATGTTAAGTAATTGGCAGCCGCACGTTTCGATAGAAAGCACAAAAAAATCACTAGCACTTTCTGCTGCTAAAATTTAGCTACATTCATAATGTTGGTATGATTCTTTTGTCTTAGTGATTTTTCATTGTGGGATGTACAGGGGCGTCGCCAGGGATTTTATTAAGGGCGGGGGTAGGGGGAAAACTGAACATAATTCCAAACACAATTATTCTTATTTATTTATTTATTTGTCTTAGTTTTACCTCTACCTATTAGGATTTAAGTGACGAAGGCCACCCTGGCCTTACAGGGCCGCGACGTGTCGGGAGAGGGATTATCTATGGATCACATAGCCTACATACTTTTTTGACCAGACAAGGACTTAGTTTTTTCTGCATTAATTTCCAATCCAACATTTCTGCAGGCATCGAAAAGACTTTCTGCATTTCTCTCCATTGTGTTGATGTCATCATCGCCCAACAAGCAAACGTCATCTGCATATGCTAAAATGAGGTGACTGCCATTTAATTCTAGGCCTACCTTACTTTCCCGAACTCTCCTAATGGCATATTCCAAAGCGAAATTAAAAAGTAAAGGCATCTCCTTGCTTCAAGCCGCTTCAAACCTATCTTACATAAATTTCCCATACCTGACTCTGCTGTAGGTTTCATTTAGTAGACACATTTTGATCAGCCTAACTAACTTCTTTGATATCCCAAACTCAATGAGGATATTGCACAGTTTGTCTCGCCTAACTGAATCATATGCTTTTTTAAAATCTACGTATAGCTGGTGAACAGACTTATTATATTCCCACTTTTTCTCCAAGATTTGGCGAATACAAAATATATGATCAATGGTTGATCTTTTTCGCCTAAATCCACATTGGTCATCTCCAATGATTTCGTCCGCATATGCCAATGGAGTTAATCTTGACAGCAGTAGACGTATTAGACAGCATTTTCTATGATGTTGATAGGAGAGAAATTCCTCGATAGTTATTACCAGGGCCCGGATTCTGATGAACTAAAATTTTTTGTAAAATGACCTATAAAATGACCCTAAATTTTAAAGAAAATGACTTAATAATTATAAAGAATGACCTAAAAACTAATATTTTATTTATAAAAATTATTATTGTACACATATACATAATTGCAAAAACTATAAATGCAGAAAGGATGTTGTAGGTCTAAAAGCTTTGTTCTTTGTTCTTTATGGGAGCATCTGAGAAAATTGTTTTTAAAGTAGATCCTACAAAAATGTTGCATTAATTTAACCTAGTAATTTATTTAAATATATAAGAATACACTCAATGTAGATGCTTGAAAATGACAAAACAAGGAAGCAAATGACACGAAAATGACAAAATAATGCCGTAAAATTGAAATAAATGCCCTAAACGTATAAAATGGCATAGAATGACAAAAAATGACCCAATAAAAATGCATTTCTATAATCTAGAGGCCATGATTAGGATTTATTCACAACTTGGCAATGTCTATGCAGCAATAATAAAAAGATAACATGTCATTAGAATTCGGGCCCTGGTTATTACATTAGGTCCTATCTCTGTTTGTATGGATCGGTATAATAATAGATTCTTTCCATCACTTTCTCCATACTAGGTATTTTAAAGTAATAACTAATTTTGTTACGCGAGTGTAATGGCTACGCTTCAATAATCACGATGAATTAATTGCGAGTGAAAGTTGGGTGTAGTGAAGATAACAAACATCACGTCAGGCCATTTCCACGGATTTCTATTTACGTATAAATGCGATTCTTGGAACAGCAGAGATACAACACCAATAGAGTAATGCTTTATTTAAAATATGAGGATCTTCCCAAATGTTAATGTTCATTATTTACTCGGACTGGGTGCAACAGTTAGTATCGTTCTGGTTTTCTGTTCCCAAGGTTGCGGGTTCGATTCCGGCCCAAGTCGATGGCATTTATGTGTGTATGAATGTAACAGGCCCATGTCAGTCGCTTTACTGGCATGTAAAAGAACTCCTGCACACCAGCAGTGGCGGCTCGTGACCGGAAAATTAGGTGAAGGAAAAAAAAAGTGTGCGTGGAACGCCACGCGACAGAAGTGAAACTTGTTTTAATTTTTGGATTTTTCAATTTTGGATTACTGGATTTTTTAAATTTTGGATTGTTGGACTTTTTAATATTGGGTTTTTGGACTTTTTTGAATTTTGAATTTTTTTATTATTAAATTTTGGATTTTTAATTTTTGTATTTATTATTATTTTTTTTTTTAATTTTGGATATTTGGATTTTTATTTTTTAAATTTTGGATTTTTGGACTTTTGAATTTTGGATCTTTGACTTTTTAATTTTGGAATTTTGAATGTTTTAATTTTGGATTTTTTAAAATTCCGGAACTTTGAATATTTATTTTTTTTATTTTGGTTTTCGATTTTTTAATTTTTCGATTTTTAAAATTTTGGATAAGCCTAATCATTGAGTTGATTGTTTTCTGTGCAGTCCGTTCCGTCACACCTCACTAATTTCGTGACGATTTTGAGCGTTACATTAATTTCGTGACGATCTTGGAATATTGGTTCTGTATTTCTACAGGACTCGTTGATACCAGCACCTTCAACAAGAGTGGTTTTAACATAAATTGACACTCCACCATGTAGGTGATTTTCCCTACTGAAACTATTAATTAAAGTGAAGTCTTCTAATATATTGTAACTAAGTTCTTCCTTTTTGCACCAACGCTCATCTAAACAAAGTACGTCGAACATATCATTTGCAAATTCATTCGTAATTAAATGTTTTCCTCCTGTACTTTGGATATTGAGATAGCCTATTCTAAACTCAGCTTCTGAAAGTTCCCTAGATTCACAACTTATTTTACTGGTTGAATTACATTGTATAAAGTGTCAAGTTGCTCAAAGTTACTATTAATTTTTCTTTATTTATTAATATTTTTAAAAAGTGATCTCATGCCTCCTAAATATTGGAAAAGAAGAAAGTGTTCATGTTATGAACTTAACAACAGAACAAATGTCGACTGCTGGAAGGTCGCGCATGCGTGGAAGGCACCGTAGACGCTTGACTATTCCTGTATGCAGAAAGAAGTAAATATCACGTGACTTCTTTACAGAGAAGTTTGGTGAAGACTGAGAGAACTGTTGGACACCTTCACGGGTAGTCTGATCCCCTCAGCAAGAGGACAGTGGGATAAGCGAGAAAACTGCTGGTTTCCATGAGCCCACGCCCTCATTTTTAGTGGAACAGACTACCCATGCATCTGGGGAGGTGAATACTTGTTCAGCTTCAATGCTAGCAGGACTTGGGAGCTCACTGCCTCCTAGCGTTGACACCAGTCGTGGCGGGAAATTAAAAAATCCCTTTAGGCAAGCCTACAGGCTGAGGTAGATTTCAAAGTGCTTTTGGTTTAATTTATTATCGCTGCGCAGCACTCTTCTTTTTTAGCCTTGGCATGGCAAGCCTGCAGTAAAGAGGAAGAGCCTACAATCATTTGTTTTGACAACAAGAATAGGATATAATATTCTGGGAGGCCGTGCGCAAGATCAACAATGAATAAAATTAGCAAAGCCGCTAAACAAGACAAAATTATGATATTATAATAATTCTTTTAAGTGTTATTATTTTCAAACATTAAAATCTCGCGTCATATGAGAGCTATCAAGAAACTATTTATTGATTTGTAGAGTACTCAATTTTTGTTGATTTTTTCTTAATTGGTTTTAACTTTTTGTTTGAATTTTCCAAAGAATTGCATAATGAGCTGCCGATTTCGTACACAAATACTGTATAGCTTTTACATGTTGTCTCGCGAATAATGTGACTTTGACAACTGCTACAATACGGACTACTGCTGCACTGCTATACTGCTGCAATACAGCTTAGTGTTTTTAGAGGAAGTTATGTTTGTATTACGGGCAAAGGTTACATGTTGTGTATCTATAGAGCCGTGACTAACTGGGTCACCGTAATACTCAGGGGGTGTGGCAGTCAGGGAGGTTTTCTAGATCACGAAACTAATATAAGAGTTCCTTCACCCTTGCAATGCGCAGAAATACCGGGTGTGACGTCACTATATTGTTCTCTACGAGGGGTTCAGTAGCGAATGTTCCTATACTTGATCCAAGATGTGCAAGTACAAAGCACAGTTCACAAGAGTTCGTTTGTGAGACTGTTTAGTCGATTATATACAGTAAAGTCAATTGAACTTTTCTTTTTGAAATGAAACTTCTTTAGCCGCGGTAGGGGTAAATCGAGAGCTTGTATAACGCTCAAAATCGTCACGAAAATAGTGAGGTGTGACGGAACGGACTGCGCAGAAAACAATCAACTCAATGATTAGGCTTATGCAAAATTAAAATAAATCCAAAAATTAAAAATTAAAAAATAGAAAATCTAAAATTTGAAAAATCTAAAAATCCAAAATTAAAAAATGCAAAAAATTAAAAAAATCAAAGATCCAAAATTTTTAAAATCTAAAATAAAAAAAATTAAAGATCCAAAATTAAAAAGTCCAAAAACCCAAAATTTAAAAATAAAAAATCCAAAATTAAAAAACCCTTGTACCAAAATTTAAAAATTAAAAATCCAAAATTAAAAAAATAAATAGTCCAAAATTTAAAAAAACAAAATTAAAAAAATTAATTAATCAAAAATTAAAATAAAAAAATCCAAAAATTCAAAGATCTAAAATTTAAAAAGCCAAAATTAAAAAATTAGAAAGATAAAAAATTATAAAACTCAAAATACAAAAATAAAAAAGTCCAAGAACCCGATATTAAAAAGTCCAACAATCCAAAATTGAAAAAATCCAGAAAGTAAAACAAGTTTCACTTCTGTCGCGTGGCGTTCCACGCACACTTTTTTTTATATTAAGCACCAAGGAACCCGGGTTCGATTCCCAATGTTTTGTATATATTTACAATCTGTATCTTCTCGCCGCTGGACAAACCTTTTCCTATCTCGTTTCTTTATTGGTGACGTAAGTTCTGAAGGCCCTGGCTGTCAATTTTCTTCTATGATACAAATTATTAGAGGCAATGCCCATTACTTTTACGTACAATATATGGTGTAATTCATCACGCATTATGTAGGCCTAAATGAAAAGTACAACGAATTAAGGGGACCCGGAATGTCCTATCCTTACCATGTTAAATCATGAATATTCCACGTACCTTTTCTGCAAAACTCTCCTTGACAGACATATCAAATTTTCATATGTTATATACAGGGCTAGGATTTATATGTACTAATAAATGTCAAAATATGTACAAAAATATGTACTTAAAAATGTCAAAATATGTACATATATATGTATTAAAAATGTCAAAATATGGACATCAAAACAAATTTAACCACTAGACACTACATTTTGTTACGTTTAGAACCTATAAAAATGCATTACAAATACTGGATTCATAAATTAAATTATTCATTTTTTTTCAGATCACTTACTTTATTTGTATTCATTCATTGATTATTTCTGCTATCATAACAGTATGCCACAGAATGTTGTTTTAAATTTTCAAAAGTAATTTGTACTGGCTGAAGCTTCGTTCTACTACACACGAAGTGACTGGCGCGTGTTTAAAATTCACTGATTCTAGTTTTACATTTGACGAGCTACTTAAGATTGCACTGATTTTACACATTTCTTCAAAGCCTGGATTTCTTGAAAACACATTGTCCTCTTTACATTTGATAAGATTGGCTAAATGTCCACGTATACATTTGAGTTCATGAATCATGTTTTTCACAATATCAATATTTCCAGGTAATGTCAGATTATTATTTTGTAGTTTCTGAATTATTTTTGTTATATTACAAAAATTTGATTCATTGTAACACAAATCATATTTCACACATTCATTTCTGTACATAACTGTAAACTTATCCTGTGCTGCCATATTTTCTGTCACTGAAAACGACAATTTTATATAGTTTTACTCTTAAGAATGAAATATGTACGAATATTGCATTAAAATCACTAAATATGGACAAATATTTATTTTACATATAAATATGTACTTATGTCAGAAATATGGAAAAATATGTAAAATAAATTTGTTTAATTTGAATAGAGGACAACATAATAGATGGAGATAGGTGAAAAAAAATGTGTTTATATGTGAAATTAAGAAATATGTAATTACATATAAATCCTAGCCCTGGTTATATATATAAGTACTTTGGCTATATAGGCCTACTGAAGCTATATAATTCAATTTAGCCTTCAGGTTTAATAGATTATATATTTTTATTATGTTAGCTTTTTTCTCTACATTTTACAACATATAATCCTCATTAAAGTAATAACAAAATTGAAATATGTAATTTTTAGAGCTTCAGTATATGCACAATATCTGGATAAACAAACTGTGAAAATTTCAAGATCCTACATGTAGTAGAAGTTGAGAAAAGGTACATCAAGTAATTAAAAAAGAAACTTGCGAAAAACAGCCTCCGAAGATGGAATATCAGCCAGCCCCATAACTTGGTTCACCTTCTATACACGACATAAAAAAATTGTTAAAAGTAGACTTACAGTACAGCAATGCTTTATACCTCATTTTGAAGCAAAAACTTAAGTTTTTTTTTAATCAATGAAAATAAAAGAGGAATTTTTTTACCCAAAATCTCATTCCGGATCCCCTTAATTAATTATGTTACAAAATACACGTGTAGAGCGCCCTCCAGCACTCCGGGTCGGTCTACACAGCGTTGGGGTTCCCTCAGCCCTCGTTCGCGTTTTATCGTGCTTACCTTCGACGTTCTTATGTCCATCCTGTGTTTAATATTTCAGCACCCTCATGGCCATAGGCGTAACGGGGGGGGGGGGGGTTGGGGGTTTGAACTCCCCCCCCCCCCATTGATTAAAAATAAAAAAATTGTACTATTTATTTCATTATTGTGATATATCACCTTTTTTTTTAAAATCTGCTTATAAATTACGTAATATGAGTTAAAAGCGTGGGAAGCTTAAAACAAGTTATTGTGCATCTTAATTTTTAAAATTTTCCGGGTGGAGGATCCCGGAACCCCCCTCTCCAGATGTTATAACCCCCCCCCCCCCCCCCAGATATGGTCTGCCTTTTGGAACACAGTCTTTAGGATACAAGCATTGCGAAGAACATTCCAATGACTTTCAATCGTATATCCTGATTTTTTTTCCTGCAGCTTTATTGACTGATAAATAATAGTTGCCATGACTTCTGAAATGCCCTCGTACACTCCCTCAGCTACATTCCTGCTAATATACGCTGCCCGTCACCACCTTCTTACTTTCGCCACTTCCGACATAACTGCTTAATTCTGTCTGCTTCCGTGGCATCCATTGATTTTGTAATATTCAGCATATTCCATACATCACAGGAAGTAGTCTAGACTTTGGAACAAGGGCTGCCAACTGCAACCTTACACGTGTTGTATTTAGTAACCTATGTCATTTGTTTTTCTTCAGAATCAAATTTGCCAAGGCAACGAAAAAACAAATGAAATCTTGTTTGCTAGATGAATACAAACCTTCGATTATCGGATATTTTTTTACATTTCGAGAAAATTTGTCTAACTTTTATCGGTCGTATCTCGGTTAATATTGGGTCTACAAATTCGTTTTATGAACAAAATTTTAGGAAATTTAATGCTCTACAACTTTGTATTGTACTATGGTGCACAAAATATGCTTAGTTTACGAGATATAAGCGAAAAACTGAAAAAAGTCCAAAAATGTTGAGGTTTTTGCCCCACCCCCAGGTTAGCACAGGGCCCTCGAGGTCGAAAACTTAGGATAGACGTCCTAGAGTACCCCCAAATAACCTATAAAAATTTCATTAACTTCGGAATATTTTCCAGGTAAAAAGTGATATCGACTGGACTAATATTCGTTGTAAAATATGTAAGCACATGAATACAAAAGCAAGCAATTCACTTAACAGAACTTATGTTTTCACAATTACATAAGACATAACTGTACGATGTGTGCGGAAATGACTGAGCTGGTCGCACTATTGTGAAGTATGCTTTGGTGCGATTAACCAATGAAACGACAGGACACAGTTAGTCAAGGCAAGTCTGTTGTTTACTTTTGCTCCCTACACATCTTGGATCAAGTATGGAATTAGGTTTTTCAGCAAACCACAAGTTTATTAATTCAATCGCCAGGTGTTTTTTGAAATCATTTATTTAACAGAAAAATAACAAAAACATACTTATTAACACTCACACGGAAACCATTCATGAAAATTAAAATTATTAATAATTAAGAAGCTAAAATCTGGTTTCCAGGGGCTTTTTTACGATTAGAGTGCGTCGCCCTGAAAAAAATCTATTCGAGTTCGCTGGCCCAGAAGAATCCTCGCATAGCGAGTTTCGTCAATGTTTTCTCATTTAGGCCTACATTCATTAACCCCCCCCCCCTTTACCGAGCGAGCTGGTCGAGTTGGTAACGCCTTGGACTCGCATTCGGGAGGTCCCAGGTTCAAATCCCGTTACCCGCAAATTTGACATGGGTTTTTTCATGGTTTCTCCTGTCGTCAAAGCAAATGCCGATTTGGATATTTACATACCGTGAATCATCCTCACCATTTCATCCTGTATCATATCCATTTAAATTAATATAAGTTGAAATTTACTCCATTAAATACACCGACAATAGAAACAATTGACAAGCAATAGTTAAATGGCCTACCCTACTGTACGTGGCGTAACTGGACCTCTTGGGGCCCGGGGCGGATTTATTTTTGAGGCCCCCTCCCCCCCAGAAAAAACTACCAACACGGCTATTTTTAACTTATTTTTCTATGGCTAGCATTTTTTGTCTTTCAGTTCGTCTCCATGGGCTAATCTAACGAAAAAATAACAGACAGAATAAGGGAGCAAACTCATGCAGTATTTAATGTACCGTACTTATTTATTATTATATTAGTCCAATAACATTAAGTTAACTGATGAACAAAATATAAACGTGTGCATAATTACAAAGTAATGAAATGGAAAAAAAAGGTTATGTTTAAATATGACAAAGTTAACGAAATTTTAAGGTGACAAACAACAGTTTTAATTTATTCGGAGAATCAGATAGTAAATTAGCAAAATCTGGATTATATTAATAAAGAATATGTAATAGTCAGTCACGTTTAAAATGGTCTTTTTACAGCTTTTACATCAGGAAATTTTCTAATTGTCCCATGAAAACTTATTTTCATAGCCAAATTGTTTTCGATGTATGAAATTACTAGTCCATTGAGTCTGATTTGGCTCATTGTTGAGCGCAAATTGTTTTTGATTAATTTTAGTTTTGAAAAACTTCTTTCACAAGTTTCAAGTGAAATGTAAAATAGTTAAAAACAACTTTTCTTTTGATTTCTGTGTTGAATCAAAAGGGCCTTTTTGTTTTGGAAAAATTCACTGCCTCGTTTTACAAAATCCGGTGGAACATTAATTTTTATATTAGGGTGGGGTATCAATGGGGGCCCCCATAGTAAGTGGGGCCCGGGGCGGACCGCCCCACCCTAGGAACGCCACTGTACAGACACAGATCCCGAACTCTTGATAAGGCCTTGAAGCTAAAAGGAGTATAAACACAGATGAAAAAAACAAAAATTACCCCCTTCCGTCCATCTGTGCAAAAAAAAAAAAAGAAATCAGATTTCTACATGCCGCTCTGTTTATAAACAGTTGAATGAAACAGACCATTCTTACAAAATTGAAGCGATTAAAAAATAGATGCCCTATGTAGAAAAAACCCATTACAGCGATGCTGTGTTATGACAGCAGACATGGCCATCTGTAATTCATTTTACAATCGAATTGTTTTAGCGAAAACTGGTACTTTGATAGCCCAAAAAATCAGGTCTGTTTTATGGTAATTAAAATCAGTTCTCATGACAACATATTGTTTTACAGTGTTCATATGGTGTCGTGCACATCGGCACAGTCGCATTTTCGTGCCCATTGGCATCGTATTTTTATCTTGTAATATTATCGTGCTCATCGCACACACCCCGTTGGGGCTAGGGGTGGACATAGAGACTCAAACCTACAGCCTCCTTCACCACGGCTCCAAGGCAGCACCCCTTAACTACTGGGGTAAGGAAACCGGCCGTTCATATCGTAGATAGATTAAGTCAGGTTAGGTTAGGTTCGATTAGATTAGGTTAGGTTAATTTAAATCGCAGGCAGATACTTTATGAATGATTTCTAAACAAATCAATTATAATATTAATGTACACAGTAGCCTATGTATTTATAATAATAAAAGGAAGTGTTTGTCTTTCTGTCTATCTAGCAGTTACTGTGAACTCCATTGCATTCAATACGATAATGTATTTCCAACTTGGTCCACCCCTACGAAAGGTGTGTGGCGATGAGCACGATGATATTGCAAGATAAAAATACTATGCCGATGTGCACGAAAATGCGACTGTGCCGATGTGCACACAACCGTTCATATACAGTACAGTTAGCTATGACAAATAACACTATCCACACGTTTCTTCACATATGCTTATCAAACTAAACTGCGCGAGATGCCCGAGATGGTAATGTCTTGTATTCGCATTCTGGATGTGCATGGTTCAATTCCCGTAGCTGGCCAATGTGATATGTTTTTTTTTTTTAATTTATGTTTATTTGTATGTGAGACCTTTGTTCTTCCGCCAGCCCTGCTTAATGAATTAGTCTGGAACTTAAGTCTGAGAGTGATAACTAAAATAACTTATAGGATCGAGTCTCGGTGGAACTATGTGTGATTTGTTAACAAAATGGGGTCGGGGCAGGTTTTGTCTGGTTGCTCCTGTTTCCCTGCCCATATATCATTCCACCATTGCTCGATTTCATCATAATGAGACCATTTGGTGGCAATAAACGAACTACTAGTTGTTGGCAAGTCACAAAAATTGGAGAAGATGGAAATGGATTTAGCAGTCAATGTGTTGTTCATTGCAGTAATCTATCTATATTAATAAAAGGAAGTGTCTGTCCTCCGTCTGTCTGTCTTCCGTCTGTCTGTCCGCGATGCCCAGCGAAATCTACTCAACGCAGAGATCTGAAATTTTATACATAGGCGGACTAAAGGGTCGGAATGTGCACCTCGAAGCCGGAATTTTAATTTTCGCTTTAGTTCCTGAGTTATGAATGAAAAACGGGCAGAAACGTGTATTTATTCCGTTTTCGAAGCATGAGTTTTCAGTAATACAAATCAATTACACTAGGCTTTGGCTATTTTTGTCAAACCTTCGACATAAAAGCATCGCGATCTCTTGAATGCTGTAGCTCACGCTGGTCGATTCATTTGTTTTTAATGTCAAGGCACGCAAACATAATGTGAAATTTTCAACCTACATCGAAGAGGATTATTATTATTATTATTATTATTATTATTATTATTATTATTATTATTATTATAATAGGGATAATCAATATTAGCCTAAATATGGTCAAACGTTGTTCGATTTGGACGAAACTCACTATACAGGGGTTTTCTGGGCCAAGGAACTCGAATCTGAGGTCGCTTTTACCAGGTGACGCTATCTAATCGTGATATGTAGTCCACATGATTTAGGTGTTAATATAATGATTTAACTATTATGCTCTTAATTTTTAATTTTTGAAATAATTATCGCGGGCGAAGCCACGGGCACATGCTATCTTAAAATAATAAAAGGACGTGTTTGTCTGTCTGTCCACGATGCCCAGCGAAATCTACTGAACGCAGAGATCTGAAATTTTAAACATAGATGGGCTGAAAGGTGGGCGAATGCGCATCGAAGCCGGATTTTTAATTTTAGCTTTCGTTCGCGAGTTGTGAGTGAAAAACTGGCAGAAAACGTGATTTTAGCGCTGTCGAAGCATCAGATTTCAGTAATACATTTCAATGTCAAATCAATTGCAGTTGGCTTTGGCTATTTTTGTCATACCGTGGTAATAAAAGCATCGCGATCGCTACAATGTTGTAAGCCCACGCTGGTCGATTCATTTGTTTAGAATGTCAAGGCCCGTAGACATATGAAATTTTCAACCTACACGGAAGAGGGGTAATCAACATAGACCTAAATATGGTTAAACATCGTTCGATTTGGACGAAACTCACTATACAGGGATTTTCTGGGCCAAGGAACTCGAATCTGAGATCGCTTTTACCAGGCGACGCTATCTAATGTAGTCCACGTGATTTAGGTGTTAATTAATATAATGATTTAACTATTATGCTCTTAATTTTTAATTTTTGAAATAATTATCGCATGCGAAGCCGCGGGCACACGCTAGTAAGTTATATTAGAAAGAATTTATCAAATGCAAATCAGTTATCATGACAACCTATTGTTTTACAATGTTCATATACGGCTTTGGAAGTTGCAATACAGGTAGCTTTGACAAATAACACTACCCACATATTCCTTCACATTTCCTTAGTTCTTCCGCCAGCCCTGCTTAATGAATTAGTCTGGAACTTAAGTCTGAGAGTGATAACTAAAATAACTTATTTTCTGCATATCATAATTGCAATTATCACTGACTAAACAAAAGCATTCTGGCATTTTGTTACATCAGTTTACCTGATTTTATTTTTTGTTTCTTTGTGCAATATTTTGTGCGAAATACATTTATGTAAGCTCGTTGCTAACATTGCACACATGAACACTGGGATCATGACATAATTAGAATCGATTTCTACTTGCACCTCTTTCACTTTCCTGGAGGAAAGCCTTCCTCTTGGAAGAATTCTTTGGAGAGAGCTTACAAAGGCCTTGCGGGCCTATGTTATGTAGAGGGGTAGCAGTTAAGAATGTCAGGAATGTTGATAAATAACATTTTTATTTTAAATCGATATTGTCGACCTAATTTGTGAGGATGTCAAGTCAGAATAAGCTACTCGAGTTAAAAATAAAATCAGGTAAACTGATGTAACAAAGTGCCAGAATGCTTTTGTTTAGTCAGTGATAATTGCAATTATGATATGCAGAAAATAAGTTATTTTTGTAAACGATTTCAGAGTTAAGCTCCAGATCGATTCATTAAGCAGGGCTTACGGAAGAACAAAGTTCGATAATCATATGTGAAGGAGTATGTGGGTAGTGTTATTTGTCAAAGCTAACTGTATTCCAATTTCCAAAGCCGTATATGAACACTGTAAAAGAATATCTTGCCATGACAACAGATTTTCATTTGGTAAATTCTGAATAATATATATTACCATAAAATAGGCACTCAATTGGACTTTACTCCGGTACCGGTCAACTCATTTGGTCCGAAATCAATTGGATTCTTCGCATGGACGTTTTAAATGTATATACCAAGTTTCATGAAAATCCTATAAAGCGTATTTGAGTTATCATGCGTACAGACAGACATTATCCGTCCACCACACAATCCCAGAAAGTACCATTATGGCACTTAATAATAAAGTAAATAGCATTTAATTAGTAAAGGTGGATAATGTTTGTTGCTGCGGTGATGTATTCTTGATTTTCTTTTTGCCTTGATAGCTAAAGTCACATGACATGTCCGATTCTCACTTTCTACTCGCTATCACTGAAATGATATTCTTGCAACTATATCACAAATACTAGCATGTGCCCGCGGCTTCGCCCGCGATAATTATTTCAAAAATTAAAAATTAAGAGCATAATAGTTAAATCATTATATTTATTAACACCTAAATCACGTGGACTACATTAGATAGCGTCGCCTGGTAAAAGCGATCTCAGATTCGAGTTCCTTGGCCCAGAAAATCCCTGTATAGTGAGTTTCGTCCAAATCGAACGATGTTTAACCATATTTAGGTCTATGTTGATTACCCCTCTTCCGTGTAGGTTGAAAATTTCATATGTCTAAATTTCAGATCTCTGCGTTGAGTAGATTTCGCTGGGCATCGCGGACAGACAGACGGAAGACAGACAGACGGAGGACAGACACTTTCTTTTATTAATATAGATAGATTACTGCAATGAACAACACATTGACTGCTAAATCCATTTCCATCTTCTCCAATTTTTGTGACTTGCCAACAACTAGTAGTTCGTTTATTGCCACCAAATGGTCTCATTATGATGAAATCGAGCAATGGTGGAATGATATATGGGCAGGGAAACAGGAGCAACCAGACAAAACCTGCCCCGACCCCATTTTGTTAACAAATCACACATAGTTCCACCGAGACTCGATCCTCGGTCCCAGGGTTGGAAGGCGAGCGGTCTAACCACTCAGTCATTGGAAAGGGGGAGGGGGGCAACAACAGATTTAACACTTCATGTTTCAGGATGATGAAGACTGCAGAAATGAAATTTCACGTTAACGTTAAATCTGTTAACCTATTTTTTTTTTTTTACAATTACCCTTATGGGGATGTTACGGCACTCTGTACTCTGTTATTTTTTTTAGAGTCACGAATAATAAGTGTTATAACTAGGGACCGGATTCTTAGGTTTTTACCTATTTTTTTCCTTACTTCCAAAACAAAAAGCGCTCATACACTTTTTCGAATCACGTACATAGGATTCACCCACATTAATTCTGTAGTACCTAAAAATACCTAAATCGGTTATAAAAACCTAAATATACGTAAACGGGATATGAAATCTAAAATATCTAATTTAGGCTCCTTTTTTGTCTTTTTTGTTTGTCATTTAAGAAATCGATATTTTGCGGAGAGACAATAATTTTTGTCGGGTTGAAATTAATACCACCAGCGTTTCGTTCAACCCATTGTCGTCTAGGATGGACAGTATCTAGAGAGAAAGTGTAAGAGTACCGGCGTATTCCTTTTAAAATATTCGTACGAACAACCATTGTTGCCGTGTATGGACAAGATATAGATTTCTGTGTTTTAAAGCCTTTGTTTACCTTTATTACTGCCCTGTTATTCATACTTAGTGATCACATTGTGAATTTTAAAAAGACGTGTTAATTATGCCGAAACAAATGAAATCGAGGTTATTACGGCAGTGGGTAGCACATTCAAATTCATTAAACCAACTACCCGAAAACGATATTTTGGGGGAAAAAACCTAAAAAAAACTATTTCACCTAATGAAAAACCTAAAACAATGTTTTTAAAAACCTAAAAATCCTGTCCCTAGTTATAACTTAGGTAAGGACTTCTTGTTTAAGTTGGCATGTCTTAGAGTATAGTAAACAAATTTGGTAGGCTAACTATTTTTTCAGTGCTAAAATAGCGTAAAATGTGATTTTCATTAGTCCATTTTTTTAAATTTTCCAGGGCTGGACCCCCGACCCCATTTTCTTGGGGGGTATTCCATTGTCATTGTTGCACTTATTATATATTTAATATAATGTTACGAAGTGGCCCAAGAAGTTAAAGTGACAATAAATTAATTTAAAAGATTGCCCCCTAGAAAATATCATATGGGCGCCCTAGGTTTTTATAAAAGGTCTTCAGAAATCTAAGACTTAAAAAAGGAATCGCCATGACATTCTTTTCAGTGGCGGACGCAGAGGTTATAGGGGGGATATACCCCCCGAAATGTGAAAAAAAAGGCTATGTATGCACTTTAAGTGGCCAGTTTAGGGGCGTATTTAGCTACTTAAGCGCCCCTAGGCAGAGAGAAAATATTTTCGCGCCCTTATTTCCACATGAATGTACCACAAAGTAACCTACAATAAACATTATTGTAACTGAAATAGTAGGCTAATAATAATAATAATAATAATAATAATAATAATAGTAATATATAATAATATAATAATAAATAAACAAACAGGTGTGTGTTGTTTCTATTTCATTGTGTGTTACAGTAGTTTACTATTTTTAAGAGTTATGAATAAAATGTTTAATACTAGCAGGTGCCCGCGGCTTCGCCCACGATAATTAATTGAAAAATTAAAAATCGATAGTAGGCCTATAATTAATTATTAAAGCATTATATTTATTAACACTTGCACGCGAATCATTCGTAAACTAAACCATTAATAATTAATGAAACAGCTAAAATTCCGGCTTTTAGAGTATATTCCACGATTAGAAAGCGCCGCCTGGGAAAACAATCTCAGATTCAATTATGCAGTTCCAAAGCTGCCTGTGTCGGCCACGGTGGTCTAGAGGTAGCGTGGCCGCCTCAGGGCGCGGGATCAAACCCGGCCGCGGTCGATAGATTTTTCAGGACGTAAAAATTCTGGGCACGGAGTCCTCCGGGAGGGACTTTAAGCTGGGGGTCCCGTGTCGCAGATTTACGGCACGTAAAAGAACTCCAAGCCTAAATTAGAGCCTCTGGACAAAATTTCTCGGCCCTTTCACATCCAAGAAATACTTAGTTTCCAGAGGGGGGTTGCGAGGCGATGGGCTTACCACCTGTCCCTCTACCCTCTCTCGGAAAATAACCATATCAAATTTAGTATAGGTAATGAAACCTCCATTGGAGGCCCCTTCGCCCCACCTGGGGATCATAGGGTACCAGATACAGATACAGAAAGCTGCCTGTGAACACTGATAATACGTATCGTTTCTCAACTGTTTGTTGACAGATGAATATGAATTTGATAAATTCAGTGTAATTTTCAGAAATTATATAATTTTTCAAGGGAAGGAATAAGTTTGTGTGGATTCTTATTGTCCGCGATACTTCCAGGGTTAAACTATCAATATCTTATAGCTTCGTCCGCCATTGTTCATTGACTCCAGGATTTTTAAGAAATTTACACTGGCAGATTATTAGTCTGCCTAGGCTTAAATACGGCACTGGGCCAGTTTTATAAACTAATTATATATGTAAGTTAATTAATTTTGTTTAGTATTCTTTCTACCTATTCAAATATCTTCCCCCCCCCCCCGAAAAAAATTCTGCGTCCGTCACTGATTCTTATATCGTACCCGATAAAGAAGCAGCAAACCATGAGCAAATCCGCAATACGTTCGCTTCTAGGAAGATTGAATTCCAGCTGTCTCGTTCTGGGAGGGAACTAGTTCTTGTAGGATGACCAGTGCTTTGCACGGCGCACGCGCGTCAACAGTCCGCTGACCCTGACCGCGTGCAGAGCCGCCCAGTGGAGCTTCTGCCAAACACGAAACAAAACACTGACACGTGTTAGTGACAGAACAAAGGCATCAAGAAGAAGAAAGAAGAGTGGACAGGTGGAAACATGTGAGAGATACCTTGTTAATGTGTCATTTGTCTATGCAATATGCGGTAAATGTCCAGGAAAAGTTCGTTATAATCTGAATAGCTGTTGTGGTTTGTTGAAATTCAACAATATCGCGATAAAAAGGTATTTGCATGGGTTATCTTGATTTTGATATTGCATTCTCGTTCCTGCTGCGCTTGCGCACTCCGCAAAAGCAAATCGATACAGTTCCATGGCCCTATGTGAGTAATTAATAACTGCGTATTCTATTCAGTTGCTTGGATTCATGTTCAAATGGATTCCAGGTAAAACTCAAACTTATTTTTAAATTCAAGAAAATCACTGGTGGTAACATTATAGGCTAAATGCGACTCTTCTGCAGGCAAATATACCTGTACATGCAGCGTTGCGACGACTTTCTTTTATTTTATTAGCATTACACTTTTAAAAAAAAATTCATTTTGTTGTGATTTACTTTAAAACGGCTTTTGGTGTTTGTACACAAACTCTATCTGCTAAAACGTTTTACTTGATAAATGTCCCTATACTGTAAAGTCACGTGGCTAACTTTTTTTATTTTTTATTTTTAAATTCAGCTGTGTTTATACTCCTTTTAGCTGCGAGGCCATATCAGGAGTTCGGGATCTGTGTCTGTACAGTAGGGTAGGCCATGGAGCTATTTGATTGTCAATTGTTTCTATTGTCGGTGCATTTAATGGAGTAAATTTCAACTGATATTAATATTAACAGATATGATACAGGAAGAAATGATGAGGATGATTCACGCTATGTAAATATCCAATTCGGCATTTGCCTTTACGACTGGGGAAACCATGAGAAAGCCCATGTCAAATTGGTCGACCACGGGATTTGAATCTGGGACCTCCCAAATGCGTGTCAAGACATTACCATCTCGGCCACCTCACTTGGTGTGGCTAACTGATTTTTTAAAACTAGCCTATACCTATGTTCTTCCATAAGTCCTGCTTAATGAATCGATCTAGGACTTAACTCGGAAATCAATTTAAAACAAAAAAAACTTATTTTCTTCATATCATAATTGCAATTATCACTGATTAAACATAAGCATTCTCGCACTTTGTTACATCAGTTTACCTGATTTTATTTATTACTAGCAGGTGCCAGCGGCTTCGCCCGCGATAATTAATTGTAAGGTTAAAACTTAAGAGCAAAATAATTAAAACATATTTATAACATTTGCACCTAAAATAAACAATTAATAATTAATGAAACAGCTAACGATCCGGTTTTGAAGTGAATTCCACGATTAGAAAGGCGCAGCATGAGAAAAACAACCTCAGATTCGAGTTCCCTGGCCCAGAAAACCCCTGCATAGTGAGTTTCGTCCAAATCGTTCAATGTTTGTCCATATTTAGGCCTATATTGATCATCCCTCTTCCGTGTAGGTTGAAAATTTCAAATGAATCGACTAGGGTGGACTTAAAATCAAGCGATTGCGATGCTTTTATTTCTAGGATAAGACAAAAATAGACAAAGCCACCTCCAATTGATTTGACAACTGAAATGTATTACTGAGAACCGATTATTCGAAAGTGCCAAAAAAATTCACGTTTTCTGCCCTTTTTCACTCATGACTCACGAACTAAAGCTAAAATTAAAAATCCGGCTTCGAGGTGCATTTTACGACCTTTCAGTCCGCCTATGTTTAAAATTTCAGATCTCTGCGTTCAGTAGATTTCGCTGGGCATTGCGGACAGACAGAAGGACACTTCCTTTTATAAAGTGCCCGCGGCTTCGCCCGCGATAATTATTTAAAAAATTAAAAATTAAGAGCATAATAGTTAAATCATTATATTTATTAACACCTAAATCACGTGGACTACATGTCATGATTAGATAGCGTCATCTGGTAAAAGCGACCTCAGATTCGAGTTCCTTGGCTCAGAAAACCCCTGTATAGTGAGTTTCGTCCAAATCGAACAACGTTTGACCATATTTAGGCCTAGGCTATATTGATTATCCCTCTTCCGTGTAGGTTGAAAATTTCATACGTCTGCGGGCAGTGATATTCTAAACAAATGAATCGACCAGCCTGGGCTTACAACATTCAAGTGATCGCGATGCTTTTATTTCCAAGGTTTAACGAAAATAGCCAAAGCCAACTGTAACTGATTTGACATTGAAATGTATTATTATGCTCACACTTTATCTTGAGCCGAAAAAATGCGGGGGTGAGGGGAGCTGATATTGCCTGCAGTATAAGAGACTGACTATTGCAGAAGGCGGTGAGTTGAAATTGGCGTTGTTTCTGAAGGGTTGCCAATTACTAGAAAATATAACGTGTGTAGTTTTATGCTGGTACACAATGGAACTAACTGTAATTTGTAGCACTTTCAACTCTCGCTAACAAACTAAAGATTTTATATTGATTCAGATATTATAGTAGAATATATCGCTGGAGAAGTGAATAAAGTAATATATTTAGGCAATTTCTCTCCCGGTCTTCAGAATATAGAAAATCTTTAAAAAGTCGTAGCATTATACATGTAGGCCTACTTGAATACGCACTTTCACATGCCTGAATTGATGTAGCCTAATTTAACTAAATACCTTTCGCGAAAGTTTTTAGGTAATTAATACAACACAATTAAAACAACGAAATAATAAAACTTGACTTGTTCTTTTCTCCAACGACAGATTCAGCTTAAAACACATTAAATTGATTTTCATTCCATTTCATTTATTTGGTTTATTATTTCGCTGATTTCCGATACTTCTTGGTTTAAAGATTCTTTATTTTTAACTTCGTTGTCACTTATATCGACCATTTCCACAACTGTTCTTCTAATATCTCTGGATTTATTCTGTCATTTTCAGAATAATATGATGTAAACAAATAAAAAAAAAAAAATTGACGGTAGCTCAAGAATGCTTCAATGGGAAGTTTTTGGGTATGGCAATACTGGGGACGGGTCGCGATCTTCATTTTTTCGAGCGAGGCCTTCTTTATATGGACGGTTTTCAGCATTATGGAGTGTTTGGCTCAAGATAAAGTGTGCGAATAATACTCAAAACTGATGCTTCGAAAATGCAAAACATGCACGTTTTCTGCCCTTTTTTCACCCATAACTCACGGACGAAAGCTAAAATTAAAATTTCGGCTTTGAGGTGCATTTTCTGATCCTTCAGTCCACCTATGCTTAAAATTTCAGATCTCTGCGTTCAGTAGATTTCGCTGGGCATCGCGGACAGACAGACAAAGTCTGACACTTCCTTTTATTAATATAGATAGATGCATTTTGATTTGCTCGTTGCGTGTTAGATGCTAATTGATTGGTAGGCCTACCACACTTGTGCCATAATGGAAATGTGCATCGTAATGTCTATCATTAAGATACCGTTAGGTGACATGAGCCAATTAAGCAATTTCACCTTCAGACTGTGGAAGCAGAAACGAATGGCAGATGTTTTAATTTTTTTTTTTTCATTGTTGCAGATGCTGTGATAGGCGGGGAAGATGGCGGAGGACTTGACGGTTGTGCGCGTAGAATTCACGCCTAAATATGACGAACCCGGCGCATGCGCAGTGTATCACATGCAGCAGATGGCAGCTCGCTACGTGCGGTCGCCACCACCGCTGCCTGACAGCCTCAACAATGGAATTATGTTCAGGTATGTTAAAATGGCAATACAAGTCCGCCGCCGTGGGTGAGTCGGTAGCACGCCTGCCTTCCACTCCGGCGGCCCGGGTTCGATTCCCGGCCGGGTCGGGGATTTTTCAGTAGTGAAAGATCCCCTCCCCGGGTTCAGGACTGGGTAGGTTAAGTCTTAGGTTAAGATAATGCACATTGTGCGCGATTCCTTAATTATTAAAATGGCAATACAAATGACTTTTCAGTAACTGTCAGATTTAGAAATATAAGTTTTACGTTTGTTATTTGTGCATTTCGCCTCAATATGAGCTGATGTACGCTCAGCTTAACCTATTAGCTAAAGGAAAAAGTGCAATTAGTATTGTTGAACTCGATTTTTGAAAAGAAATTAACTTTTAATTTACTTTTTAAAATTTAATTAACTGGAAGATTAAAAATTAAGAGCAAAATAATTAAAATATTATATTTATTAACACTTTTTCACGCGAAACATTCATAGACCTAAACTAAATGATTAATAATTAATGAAACAGCTGAAAATCCGGCTTTGAAGTGAATTCCACGATTAGAGAGCGCTGCATGGGAAAAATAACCTCAGATTAGAGTTCCCTGGCTCAGAAAACCCCTGCTTAGTGAGTTTCGTCCAAATCGAACAATATTTACCCATTTAGGCCTATATTCATTATCCCTCTCCCGTCTAGGGTGAAAATTTCAAATGTCTGCGTGCCTTGACAATATAAACAAATGGATCGACCAGCGTGGGCTTACAAACTTCAAGCGATCGCGATGCTTTTAATTCCAAGGTATGGCAAAAATAGGCAAAGCCATCTGCAATTGATTTGACAAATGAAATGTATTACAAAAAACTGATGCTTCGAAAGCGCAAAAAAATGCACGTTTCCTTCCCGTTTTTCGCTCATAACTCGCGAACGAAAGCTAAAATTTAAAATGTACTATGCCAGAAACCTTCGCGGGAGTGTACTCAACAACTTCCCAAAGTTTCATGGCGATCGGATGAATGGTGTAGTAACGCATAAAGGACTGACAGACACACACATACATTCATTTATATCTTTATATATAGATATACAGTATAGATACAGTATATATATAGATGAGAAAAATATTCACTCATATGTAATCCTCAAATATGTTGAGTATTCTACTGAGTATTCTACTAACTTATACAGAGTGTTAATGAATAACACCGAAATATTTTACCTTTGTGTATAGGGGACATACACACGCAAGTTTTATTTGGAGGTTAGCTCTTCATTCATTCATTCATTCATTCATTCATAGTGTTCTGCCCAGGGGCAGGTCTTTCACGGCAAACTCAGCATTCTCCACTCTTCCCTTCTCTGAGCTTTCCTTACAGTTCATTTATTTTAATGTTGTCTATCATCTGGTATCTTCTTCTGCCTCGAACCTTCTTCCCATTTATCATCCCTTCTATGGCATCCTTCAGCAGACAATTTTATCTTAGCCAATGTCCCATCTAATTTACTTTCCTCTTTCTTGTGATTTGCAATAAAACTCTTCTTTCCCCCACTCTCTCTAGCACATCTTTATTTTTAACTTTATCTGTCCATTCTTCTCCATATCCACATCTCAAATGCTCCTCATTCCTTCGCATTGTCCAAGTCTCTGCACCATACAACGCTACACTCCGCACAAAGCATTTCACTAGCCTTTTCCTTAGTCCCTTTTCCAAAGGCCCACAGAAGATTTTCCACTTCCTGTTAAAAACTTCTTTCGCCTTGGCTATCCTCTGTTTTACTTCTTGACAACAGCTCATATTGCTACTGATAGTAGAACTTAGTAGCCTATAATCACCTCAAGTACAAAATTAAAACAAAGACGTAAGAGCTGTATTGGAGAAAATCCACGAAAACAAAATTTTCATCAAGTAAAGTCGTCACCAATCTTCGTGTCATATCCTCAGAAGGCACCCTCTTCATAACGGTCTTAATTTGTAAATAAAATCAGGTAAACTGATATAACAAAGTGCCAGAATGTTTTTTTTTTTTTAATCAGTGATACTTGCAATTATGATAAGCCAAAGCAGAAAATAAGTTATTTTTATAATAGATCTCAGAGTTAAAATAAAAAATTAAAAAAATGCGCTGGCAATAATATTAATGATGCAATAGGCCTACGATTCGCTGATATGTCTGTTTCAAGTTTAAAGCAGTCTTAAAGGTCATGAATGAATAAAAAGTCAGTATGAAATCTATCTGTCAGGAATTACATTAGGTATATTGCTGCACAGGAACGAATAAGAGAAGAGATATCGGTAGCCATAGATATCGATTGAAGCACAGTATTATATCACTATTCAACGGCTAGTTGTGTTTTAAATCTTTTATTTGCACTAACATCGTCATGAAGAAATGAATCAATCAAGGCGGGCTAACAATATCAATAAACGATTGGCAATTTGTTACGTTATGTTTATTGTGGGCCATGTAATAATATTGTTGTGTCTTATATTCATTACAAAATTAATATTGATACAATTTTATTTCGGTACCGGTAAACCGATTTGATCCAAATTCAATAGGCTTCTTTCCATGGACGTTTTAAATGCGTATACCAAGTTTCATGAAAATCCGATAAAGTGTATTTGATTTATCCCGCGTACAGACAGACAGTCAGACAGACGGACATTTTCCCGTCCCCACACAGAATCTCATAAAGTACCATACTGGCACTTAATAACTATTACTTTACTTTACCCAGTATGAATTTGAAAGATTTTACAAAAGCATGTTTCAGTAACAAGTAAATGTATTGATTTGTGCATCAGGGTTGTGTATAACTCTGATAACAGCGTCAAGTTAATTTAACACCGTTGTTAAACTCTGACCTGCTTCACCTGAGCTCTGTTTTACGATCAAACGTAACACGAGTAATGTGGTCAGCACTACAGGATCTGGGTTAGGACCTAGTTTTACTTTGATATACCTGTGAGGGTTTACGATGCGACGATATTGTACTGTGTGCCGCTTTTGCAAGGAAGTGCCACCGCCTGCCAGCTCAGTCTAGACACACCCGCAATACGTGAGACAACTTCCGTTTATAAATAAACTAGCAGATTCCCGCGATAATTGATTTTAAGATTGAAAAAATTAAGAGCAAATAGTTAAAACATTATATTTATTAACACTTGCACGCGAAACATTCATAAGCCTAAACTAAACATTTAATAATTAGTGAAACAGCTAAAAATCCGGCTTTGAAGTGAATTCCTCGATTAGAAAGCGCAAAAAAGTTTCCTCCAAATCGAACAATGTTTGCCCATTTAGGCCTATAGGCTATTCATTATCCCTCTTCCGTCTATGTTGAAAATTTCAGATGTCTGAGTGTCTTGACATAATAAACAAATGAATCGACCAGCGTGGGCTTACAACATTCAAGCGATCGCGATGCTTTTATTTCCAAGGTATGACAAAAATAGGCAAAGCCATCTGCAACTGATTTGGCAAATGAAATGTATTACAGAAAACTGATGCTTGGATAGCGAAAAAAGTACGTTTTCTGATGGTCTTTTACTTATAACTCGCGAACGAAAGCTAAAATAAAAATTCCGGCTTCGAGGTGCATTGGTCCACCCTTTAGTCCATCTACGTATAAAATTTCAGATCTCTGCGTTCTGACAGACAGAAAGACAAACACTTCCTTTTATTATTATTATTATTATTATTATTATTATTATTATTATTATTATTATTATTATTATTATTATTATTATTATTATTATATAGATTGTGTATAATAATTTATCTGTGTTATTGATGTCTTTAGGTTGAAAAAAAGTACTGGTATGTATATGAAAAAAATAATTATAACCACCAGGTATCATTAGATTTGTGGATCTTAGAGAATTACTGACATATTTCAGTCTCAAATAAATAGGCTTGCATTGCTTATACAAACTCAAATTCAGTGTGATGTACCCAGCATGACGTCACTCCACAGCATAAGCAGTAAATCTACTGCAGTCTACATGAAGATAATTCAAATGCCAGAATGGTACTTATGAGATTGTGTGCTGGCCAGAAAAATGTCTGTCCATGTGTGTGTCTGCGCGATAACTCAAATACGCTTTATCGGATTTTCATGAAACTGGGTATCCGCATTTATAACGTCCATGGGAAGAAGCCTGTTGATATTGGACCAAATCGGTTGATCAGTACCAAAATAAAACCCAATTTAGTGCCTATTTTATGGTAATAGGCTATATTAGAAAGAATGTATCAAATGCAAATCAGTTATCATGACAACATATTGTTTTACAGTCTTCATATTCGGTTGCAATGCAGTTAGCTTTGACTAATAACATTACCCACATATTCCTTCACATATGCCTATCAAACTTTAGACCTTTGTTCTTCCGTAAGCCCTGCTTAATGAATCGATCTAGAGCTTAACTCGGAGATAGATCACAAAAATAACTTATTTTCTGCATTTCATAATTGCAATTATAACTGATTAAACAAAAGCATTCTGGCACTTTGTTACATCAGTTTACCTGATTCTATTAATGATGTAACTTTAATTCAGTGTAATCCCGAAATCTATTATAAACTTTGATATTTGATATTCATTTTAAAAAGGTGTTCATACTTTTCTTATAAAAAAAATCAAATCACAACACGTAGGTTTATGTGTGAGAAAATTTGTGGTACATGTTTTGCACCATTTATTTATATCAAGGAATAAAAATATTACAGTGTGGGTGTTGAACTTAAGATAATGCTGAAATATCACTTCAAAATGTAAGAACAGAAGTACTCTTTCCATCAGTTTAATTATTTCTGAAGACATAATAATCATTAACAGCTCCATCCATTAATTTAATTACTGGTAAGATGACTTGAGCCCCTGTTCCACTGAAACTCCTGCCCTTGAAACAATCGATCACGTGACCCAGTGAACGTTGAAGCTGTCATATTTCCCAGCGCGCCTGGAAGCCTGCAACACATCTGACAGTTAAGTAAAGAGAGTTGCATCCCGAGGCGACCTTGTCATCTTCGCTTCTTTTCCTCTTTGACTTTCGTGAATAAATAAACAACCTCGCTAATGAAAGAGGTTCGTTAATAATGTAGTATCTGCTGTATCCTCTGAAGTCTGCTGTATAATTTTGGAGCTGCAAGATTGATACATTACCTTCAAGAATTATTTCTTTCTTTCTTTTTTGCAGTTTTACCTCTCCCTTTTAGGATTTAAACGACCCAAGCCGCCCGGGCCTTACAGGCCCGCGACCTGTCGGGAGAGGGATTATCTTTGGATCACATACATACTTTTTTGACCAGACAAGGACATGGAGGGCCTCCTCGGATGAGTGATCAGCCCAATGCCGGGGCCACCTCCGAGACAACACGAACACATAGGACGATACACACCATTCTCACAGACACACTCACTCAGAACAAGGCGAGGATGGGATGAAGATGATAATGACGGCCAGATGATATCCGGGGACCACAAGGGCCTAAAGTTACCTGACATTTGGCTCAAAGGTGAGGGAAAACCCCGGAAAAAACCTCACCTAGGTAACTTGTCCCCACCAGGAATCGAACCCGGGCCCGCTGCGTGAGAGGATTGAACGCATCCCCTGAGCCACAGCGGTGGACACCTTCAAGAATTCTGTAAATAAATATTAAAGTACGAGTCGCGTCCATAAAGTAAGTTTCCCTGAGGCCGTTTACAGAAACAAAACACAATTTCAACGGAATACTTATTGCAACAGACACAGCCAGTTTTCAGCTATTTTTCAACATATTTGCCACCGGAATTGAACCATTTGTCTTACAGTGGCACCAGCATTTGAATATCTGTGTCGTAGAAGTCTGCCTCTCTGTCATTGTTTGTCATTTCGTGATGTGTAGGAAAAGATGGAAATCACTGGGAGCGAGGTCCGGGCTGTAGTGTGGATGTTTAAACACCTCCAGGCGAACTTCTGCAGGAGGTGTTTAAACATCCACCCTAAAGCTCGGACTTCGCTCCCGTTGATTTCCGTCTTTTCTTACACCTCACAAAGTGGCACGAACAGTATGATTATAGTGTATATATAATTGAAGAGCTTTTAGCAAAACCAACCATAGTCCAAAAACCAAATCACTAGGTATTTGCAAAAAACTGAATGGATAGTGGTTGTTTTTGCTAAACTTGGTAAACTTTGTAACCCTATATTTGAGGGACTATAGCAGATTTTGCCATATCATGTAGTTTAAACAATGACCAGTAGGTTGTAGCACCCAATGACACAGGAAACTCAATTTTCAAATTTTTGGACTAAGGTTGTTTTTGCTAAAAGCTCTTCAATTTATAAAAATTATTATTGTACACACAAAGTTATAGACTAGTTTGTACATAATTGTAAAAACTGTAAATAGCTGTAATGTGAAAGTTCTTTTATCACGGAAATTTATACTGGCACTGGTGAGTCAAAATTCGGCATCTCCTTTTGTGGTCTGCCGGATTATATTGTTGTTTAATTGAGGGTAAACAGTAGTTTGCACTCTGAAATCCAAGCCGGTGGCAGACTCTGGTGCCAAGTCAATCTAATAACAATAGTAATATAATACAAAATGTTGGCGTTTCTTTGATTCTCATTTCCGACTGAGACATGACAAACAACACTTCAAAGAGAGAACCGCTAGTGAAAAGCTAAAAAAGTTAATACACACAATCTAAATGCATGAAAATGACTAAATAAGGAAGCAAATGACATGAAAATGACAAAATAATGACCTACAATTGAAATAAATGCCCTAAAAATATAAAATTGAATAAAATGGCAAAAAATGACCTAAAAAAATGTATTTCTATAATCTAGAGGCCATGATTAGGATTTATCTACAAGTTGGCAATGTCTATGCAGCATCAATAAAAAAAATGACATGTCATTAGAATCCGGGCCCTGGTAATGAACAAAATTAGTTTTTAGAACTGCTGTGGCAGTTACGATTTATCCCCGCAGAGCGCACCACGTGCATAATTAAAAGGCGGCCTGCAGGGCGATTTAATCTTCTCTATGCAAACTCGAGGCTCCGTTATCCCTCTGGACTCAACTTAATCAAGGTTAACAGCTGACTTTATAATAATGTTGCGTTCTGCAGAAACATAATAAACTCAGGGAAATTTAGGTAACTGTATCCCACTCCAGTCAGGGCCGTAGCTAGGCGGTGGCTAGGTGGGCGACCGCCAAGGGCGCAGGTACGAAGGGCGCAAAATTAACCATGAAAAATCCCGCCTTTTTTAGGCTGGTGCAATTTAACAAGCAATAAAAATTCCACGTTAGTGGAAGAAATCTTTCAGGTTATTAAAAATTAATGCACGTGAACAATCGGTAGTATTATGCCGATTGTCTACAAGCAAAAAGCAGTCATGCAACGTCCTTTAATTAACACGATTAATATTGACAGAGTAAAACATAAATCATGAACAGTATGGAAAGATATAACGACAATGAAAATTAATATGTAAGTTATTATTGTGATGAAAGTGGTTCAACTCAATCCCTTTCCAGCTGATTGTCGTCCTCAGTGCTTACTACTGTCGGCAAGATTGATTACAAAGCGATCAACAATGGCTTCGCTCATACTGTTACATGCTACATGCAAAAATGACTGACCAACTATATTATTACAACAGAAAAAGCCGAATGCGCAGATCTCAATTCCTTTTGTTATTACTATTTTATTATAAATTAAGTGTGAACTAAAGTTTCTTATTTTAAAAATGCTTAGTTATTTTAATCACACAATGTATTAATGTACATTAAAATTAATTTCTGTAACTTTACATTGAATAATATGTGTTGTGATCGCGGCCGATGCATGCTCTGCCAGCTGGCAGTACACATGCTGTTTGTTTTGATCAAGTTCCCTTCTAAGGCCGGCGCTGATATTATAGTCCCTGCTGTTATTTTTAATTATATTATACTGTATTATTATTAGGGCCCGGATTCTGATGACCTAAAATTGTTTGAAAAATGACCTATAAAATGACCCCAAAATTTAAAGAAAATGACTTAATAATTATAAAGAATTACCTAAAACTGATATTTTATTTATAAAAAATTATTATTGTACACACAAAATTATAGAATAATTTGTACATAATTGTTAAAACCTTAAATTCAGAGAGGATGTTGTAGGTCTAAAAAACTTTGATTATTGCTGTGAATATTCTTTCCTTACGGAAATTTATACTGGCACTGAGGCATTGGCGAGTCAAACTTCGGCATTTCCTTTTGCGGTCTGCCGGATTATATTGTTTATTGAGGGTAAACAGTAGTTTGCACTCTCAAATACAAGCAGGTGGCAGACTCTGGTGTCAAGTCAATCTAATAACAACAGTAATGTAATACAACATTATGGCGTTTCTTTGATTCTCGTTTCCGACTGAGACATGACAACACTTCAACATAGAGTGTGTCCTTCTTGCATTTAACAAACACTTCAAAGACAGCACCGCTGGGGACGAAATAAATGCCCTAAAAATATAAAATTGCATACAATGTCAAAAAATGACCTAATAAAAATGCATTTCTATAATCTAGAGGCCATGATTATGATTTATCTACAAATTGGCAATGTCTATGCAGCATCAATAAATAAGATGACATGTCATTAGAATCCGGACTCTGATTATTATTGTATTTTTTAACTAAGCGATTTTTAAATTAAACAGTGAAACAATATTAATGTTTGTGTTGTTTCGTCTCTTGTTGATGTTGGCGTTGCTTCTGTTGTATAGGTAAGAATTATTTCAGTAAAAAAATGTGCCAACTAAAACTACCATGACCATCATAGCTTAGTCTACATTATTAGTTTTGATCTATTAGGCAGTGGGTTTTTAAAGAAATGTGACCAAAAAAAACCTTCTGCAAGCGAATTTAAGAAAATCAGTTTTACGGAAATTTATAAAAATTGTTCATTTGGAGGGCGCAGATTTGTCAAACTCGCCAAGGGCGCAGAAGGACCTTGCTACGGCCCTGACTCCAGTGTAGTTTCTAGTTATTTCTTAAACATGCTGGATGGGATATTTACTTATCGTGACTTATCGCTGTAATTTTGCTTGATACCATAACACAATTGAAAGTCGATTTGAAAATAACACATAATGCTACAACAATAGGAAAAGATGCAAATCAGTGTTACAGCATGGCCTGCTGATATACTCAAAGCTACTCAACATACGACAAGCAAAACACCGCTCCCACTTTCTTGGCTATAACTAAAATTCCAATGAAAATGTTTGTTGACAAACTTCAAATTCATTATCAGTAGGGTTCGGATGTTTATGACCTAAAAAAGTGAAAAATAAGACTGCAAATATGACCCAATAAAAGAAACGTATTTTCTAAAAATAAATGTTTCAGTTTAAAACGTTTAATGACACAAAATTATTACATCACATAGGAAAAGATTTACAGTAAAGAACTTCTAAACTGTTATACCACTCCAAATGTGTTAAAAACATGTGTATTGGAAGTTGTTAACAACAAGGAGGAAGAGGTAATTGTATTATTACTTGTTATTGTCCCTTTACATTTCAGTTACAGTAAAACCAATTTATTCATGAAAAAAATTGAATGCACTTTTGCCGATTTTATAACTGAAATATGACGTTAAATTACAGACATGACCGAAATATGACCAAGACCAAGAAAATAACGAAAATATGACTTTATATGCAAATTAAAAACGGTTCGATTATGATAACAAATGTGCAATTCCTGTTTAATTTGTATTTGCGGCGAGAATGGTGGCCGGATGAAAATATGACATGTCGTAAACATCCGAACCCTAATTATCAGCATCCCAAAAAGCATAAAGGAGCAAATAGTAGCCTATATTGCGATACAAGTGCCATAAGCGGTGCATACGGATCGAGGAAAGAGTTTTTTTCAATTTCCGAGATCCGTTATGCGCTTACGGCACGAGTATTGCATGCTATTTTTTGCACGATGATTATTTATATCAATTTAATTATATTAATTGAGGTATTAGCTGAAAATATTATGTTTATACACTATTGAAGATGGATGTAATATTTCAGAAAGTGATTCGCATGTGTTGGTTGTTATGGGGACCGAATATTTGTCCTGTTAAAGCCGCCACAAACTGGGGGGCCTTGGTTCCGGTCTTCCACAAAGGGTTGTATTATGATGATTTTACTTACGGCACTTGTGCTTTTTGTAATTTTTACCGCACTGAGATTTCTTTTGTTTTCATAGCAACCAGATTGCGTGCGGGAATGTCAAGTTACGATCCATTTAACAATATTCGTAAGTACCAGTAATTAGTTACGTCGTGCAAAAAATCATAACTACCCTGGGCAAAACCCCTTTTTTCGCGTTTTTAAGCAATATTTTGTAGAGCATTACTTTGACGTTCCATGCTCATATACTTATTTTTTTTCTGTATTAATTTCCAATCCAACATTCCTGCAGGCATCGAAAAGACTTTTTGCATTTCTCTCGATTGTGTTTACGTCATCGCCCAACAAGCAAACGTCATCTCCACAAGCTAAAGTCGGGTGATGCCATTTAATTCCAGGCCTACGTTGTTTTCCTGAACTTTCCTAATGGCGTATTCCAAAGCGAAATTAAAAAGTAAAGGCGATAGTGCATCTCCTTGCTTCAAGCCGTTTTTAATGACAAACCTATCTGATATAAATTTCCCTACTCTGACTCTATAATATGTTTCATTTAGACACATTTTGATCACCCTTAACTAACTTCTTTGGTATCCCAAAGTGAATGAGGATATTGTACAATTTGTCTGGCCTAACTGAATCATATTATTTTTCAAAATCTATGTATAGCTGGTATAAACTTTAAATATTTTCCGTTAACAAGGCTACGCAACACTTTCCTGGCGGTTGAATTATAAAATGTTATTGTTGTTAGTTATTACAAACAACGAAATCATTTCTCGTGCAGTTCTATATTTATCCGTAGTCATGTCAATACTATTAGGCCTATAAGATCATTTACTGAGCCAAATAAGGGGCAGGAGTATGGAAATTTTAAATTTGTTGAGCCCACCTCCCAATGTTTTTCAAAACTTGGCGCCACTGGCCGAGATAGTTGCTAATGGCAACAATTTATGTTTGTGTTTTGTTTAGTCAACAAATTGCTTGTATCACATGAGGGCTATTTGTTTTACTGAAGCATTTTAAGTGAGATTTTAAAGAATCGGAGACTGAGAACAATCCGAAGACTGAAGACAGGATATCATTGTGATTGTCGTTATTATAATTGTGGCTACAATGGAGCGTCTAGTAAAACGCGAATGTGTTGCTACTGAAGTGAAGGACGAATGTAAAGGAGACCAATGTACCTTCTACGAACCAACAAACGAGCCAGCATCGTTGGTTCCTGATTCAATTCAGAATACATGCCCGTCTGAAGAATGCCGCACTGCTGAGGATGTGGTAAAAATGGAGTATGATGAAATTGAATTTAAAGAAGAGATTTCTTCAACTTACTTCAATTCGGAATATAAAGAATACAAAACCGTCAATGAGCCTAAGCTATTGGTTCCTGATTCAATTCAAATCACCGCGTACAATAGGCCTACATGCCCGTCTGAAGAATGCCGCATTGCTGAGGATGTGGTAAAAATGGAATATGATGAAATTGAATTTAAAGAAGAGATTTCTACAAATTGCTTCAATTCAGAATATAAAGAATTCGAAACTATCACTGAACCTAAGGCATTGATTATCGATACCATTAAAACCGGCGCACAGAATACGTACCCTTATGAGGAATACAACATTGAATCCAGCGCAGTTGACAGCTTAAAGACACCAGTTTCGTGTCACGGAATTTCGGAAGCATTTACTAAAAGAAACGGCGAGAAAGCACTTTGGCATACTCAGAAAAAGTCTGACTCTAGTGAATTGTGCACAAAGAAAGATCCCGAAAGAAATAATCTGAAAACTCATCAGACGAGAGAGAAGTTTTCATTTCCCCAGATCTGTCCCCTTGAACTACATATGCCTACTGGTACAAGAGAGAAATCTTCGCCTGATGTCAGTAGCAAGACATTTACTCAGAGACGTAGGGCCAAAAGACATAATATGACTCCTCATAGAGAAGAAAAATCTTTCTCGTGTGATGTCTGTACCAAGGCATTTACTCAGAAAAGTAGTCTGAAAATGCATATGTTAATTCATACAGGAGAGAATTCTTTCTCGTGTGATGTCAGTGCCAATGCTTTTAATCAGAAAAGTAATTTGAAAAGACATATGTTTTTTCATACAGGAGAGAATTCTTTCTCGTGTGATGTATGTGACAAGGCATTTACTCGGAAATGTGATCTGAAAATGCATATGTTAATTCATACAGGAGAGAAACCTTTCTCGTGTGATGTTTGTCACAAGGCTTTTAATCAGAAAAGTAATTTGAAAACACATATGATTATTCATACAGGAGAGAATTCTTTCTCGTGTGATGTATGTGACAAGGCTTTTAAACAGAAAGGTAATTTGAAAACACATATGTTTATTCATACAGGAGAGAATTCTTTCTCGTGTGATGTATGTGACAAGGCATTTACTCGGAAATGTGATCTGAAAGTGCATATGTTAAGTCATACAGGAGAGAAACCTTTCTCGTGTGATATCTGTACCAAGGCGTTTATTTGCAGAAGTGCTCTGAAAATGCATACGTTAATTCATACAGGAGAGAAACCTTTCTCGTGTGATTTATGTGACAAGGCTTTTAATCAGAAAAGTAATTTGAAAACACATATGATTATTCATACAGGAGAGAATTCTTTCTCGTGTGATGTATGTGACAAGGCATTTACTCGGAAATGTGATCTGAAAATGCATATGTTGATTCATACAGGAGAGAAACCTTTCTCGTGTGATGTATGTGACAAGGCTTTTATTCAGAAAAGTAATTTGAAAACACATATGATTATTCATACAGGAGAGAATTCTTTCTCGTGTGATGTATGTGACAAGGCATTTACTCGGAAATATGATCTGAAAATGCATATGTTAATTCATACAGGAGAGAAACCTTTCACGTGTGATGTATGTGACAAGGCTTTTAATCAGAAAAGTAATTTGAAAAAACATATGATTATTCATACAGGAGAGAATTCTTTCTCGTGTGATGTATGTGACAAGGCTTTTAAACAGAAAGGTAATTTGAAAACACATATGTTTATTCATACAGGAGAGAATTCTTTCTCGTGTGATGTATGTGACAAGGCATTTACTCGGAAATGTGATCTGAAAGTGCATAGGTTAAGTCATACAGGAGAGAAACCTTTCTCGTGTGATGTATGTGACAAGGCTTTTAATCAGAAATGTAATTTGAAAACACATATGATTATTCATAATTCTTTCTCGTATGTCTGTATCAAGAAGTAATCTTGGAGTAATTTGGAAAGCCTTCTGTTGTGGTGTTTGTTGTAATACTTTACGATTAATAAACTTCCTACCAGGCAAACAGAAATGCATTTTGAATATCCTATTTCAAAAATCAGACTCAGATCTGAGCAAATTTAAAACGTATGTTTCTTTATGTGAGAAAAAGTTTATTACGTGATCTGTCCCCTCCCCCAGACTGCAGTACCGTTTCAAGTGTTTTGTTCGACCATATTAATAGGCTTATTATGTGTGACGTAACGGTGTCATAATGACACTCATTTCGAAACTGATCTTCATTATCGAACACTGAATGATCTTGAGACCTTGAGGGTAGCAGCTGAAAACTGCAAAATAAGTAGCATTTATTTAAAATAAAATAAAATCTGTAGTGTTGATTTTAATATCATACTCAAATGAATTCATTTTCTGTTGTCAAAATCCGTTGGTTTCAAAAAAAAAAAATACCAAAAGGAAGCTTCAACACCAGAAGACAATAACTATAACAACCATCTGATTTGAAGGTCATGGTGGGCTTCTTGCTGTTTGTTTGATTAAATTTATGACTAATTATGGTCGAACAAAAACAGTCATATGCAACTTGCCAATAATGGTAATTAAGATACTCATAAGAAATTTATGAAATGAGCAACACTTGTCTTCATTTTCATCAATACCAGTACCCTCAAATTACCCCAATAATATCATTTCTCTGCACAAAATTACCCTATAATAATAATAATAATAATAATAATATCCCTGATAACTCTATGATGTGGAAACATATGCACTTGAAGCTTAGATAAATATACAGTGGACTCTTAGTAATTCGAGCCCCAAGGGGAATTAGAAAAAATCGAATTATCCAAATTTCGAATTAACCAAAACTGTGACTTTTTAAACGAAAATGCCGTAAAAATGTAAAAAAATAAACTCATTGCATTAAATAATAATAATTCTATAATGAATCTTACCTTAATGACTGCCATCATGTTGTTAGGATGTTAAATGAAACCATTTTTTTCCACACTAAAACTGTAACCCTAAATTCAATAAAGGAACTGGTGTATGCTCCACGCTTTGACATTTTCAAACACAGTCACACTTCGAGATAAGAATGAACACATTTTGAGGATAGAATGAACACTAAAATTTTCACATAAGTGTTGAATCCCTCCAAGACTGTAGAGGAAGGGGTGAATTTCGCATTCCATTGAACATCTATCAGTAGGAGGAAGATAACAGTGGTTAAAAATACACTTTAGTACGGTACCTGCTGACTGGTACCGACTTGGGTTCTTCAGCGAAATAGATAATTCTTGTGGAATTCCTTGAAGCAATGAACTCTTGGAATCCTTACAACATTAACATGAGACAAATTTTGGCTTCGATTTATCCAAATTAAGCTTAAAAAATTCGAATTATCTACAATTTTTCAACATACATTTATATAGGAATTTCAAGGGGAATAAGTATTTATTCGAATTATACAATATTTCGAATTATCCAACGTCGAATTAACTAAATTCGACTGCAATATGATCTAGAGCAAAATGAACGTAGGAACTAAAAAATGGCATTAGAAGGTGATGAGTGAAAGAATACAGAATAGAAAGAAAGGTGGGATATAAAGAATTCAATGACTTGTGGTATTCGTCTTTTGTGTGGTCTCAAGTCAAACTTTGTACACAGAAATAAATTGGAAATGTCAAAGTGATCGAGCCTCATTCGTGTGGTTTCCATCTCTTTGTTACGCTTGACATGTTTCAAATTAAATTCAAGGTAGACAAATCTCGCAATAAACTTAAAAAAATCCCTTTAGGCAGGCCTACAGGCTGAGGTAGATTTCAAAGTGCTTTTGGTTTAATTTATTATCGCTGCGCAGCACTCTTCTTTTTTAGCCTTGGCATGGCAAACCCGCAGTAATAAGAACTGAATTCGGTAAAGAGGAAGAGCCTACAATCATTTGTTTTGACAACAAGAATAGGATATAATATTCTGGGAGGCCGTGCGCAAGATCAGCAATGAATAAAATTAGCAAAGCCGCTAAACAAGACAAAATTATGATATTATAATAATTCTTTTAAGAGTTATTATTTTCAAACATTAAAATCTCGCGTCATATGAAAGCTATCAAGAAACTAGTTATTGATTTGTAGAGTACTCATCAAGAGCTTTTCAACGATACCCCACAAGACGTGGTTTCAAAAGTTTCGAATTTTCATCCCCCACCCCACCCCCACCCCCACCCTCACTCGAACCCCCGAATCGTTGGTGTCATTGTGAACTCCATAGGGAGTACTCTAATTTATTCAAACAAAGTTTCCCTCTATACTTCATAGGGGCCGAGATATACATTTTTAAAAATTTCAACCCCCTCCCCCGACCACCCCTTTGGGCCAATTGTGCTCATTAACGAACTTGTCCGAACTATTGGGCCTAGAAATAACATATTAAAATTTGGTTCAAATATCTTCAAAATTACGGCCGCTATCGTGTAAAGATATATATATCACAATTTTTTTTTTTTTTTTTGAACGGGCGGTGGTTTCGTACTTAGGGGAGCATGAAACGTAAAGATATGAAAGAATTTTTCGAAAATCATGACATGGTATCCATTGCAATAGGTAGATTTTTCTTCGAAATCTACCTAAAATGTCATTTGTGAAATACCGTAATGAGAACAGTAAAAGATAACAAAGGAGCGTAAAATCTACCCGTCATATATTCATTTTTCTGTATGTGTAATTATCATAGGTAATCCCACGAGAGTTGATGAGTTTATCGATAGATTCGCGACTGCGCAGCAGGAACAAATTTATCTGATGGAACTCGTCAACTCGAGTTGGATTTATTAAGACTATTCCATGAATAAAAATGTAACGGCTTATACAACTAACAATTACTTTCGTGCTTTGTTTTTTAAAATAAAACTAACAGCTGCAATATCACGGCATACTATCAATCAACAATCCTTAAATCGATTCGAGTTATCATGTTATGACCAATGCTACCAGTGGTGCATATAAGACATAGTTAACTTCATTCAGATAAGCTAACAGCAGAAGAGAATAAAAGCACACAAACTGGCTTGATATTGAGTCGAAATTGTGTTTTTAATCACTGTACATTTATATTATTTCAATTTCCAAACAAGTTATGTTGTATAAAATAATCTTTTTTCGTGCTGTTTAATGGTAGCATGTGACGTATTAATCACTGCACACTGATGATTACATGTCCAGTAACGAGCAGACGATTTTACCCGATAAAATGCCATCCTCGAGATTCCTATGAGAATTTTGTGATTGGTCTTTTTCCGTTGAATTGCTATACGTTATTGGTAGGGACCGGATTCTTAGGTTTTTACCGATTTTTTTCCTTGCTTCCAAAACAAAAAGCGCTCATACACTTTTTCGAATCATGTCCATAGGATTCACCCACATTAATTCTGTGGCACCTAAAAATACCTAAATGGGGTATAAAAACGTAATTATACCTAAACGGGATATAAAACCTAAAATATCTAATTTAGGCTCCTTTTTTGTCTTTTTTGTTTGTCACTTGAGGAATCGATATTTGTCGGGATGAAATTAATACCACCAACGTTTCGTTCAACCCATTGTCGTCTAGGATGGACAGTATCAAGAGAGGAAGTGTAGAGTACCGGCGTATTCCTTTTAAAATATTCGTACGAACAACCATTGCTGCCGTGTATGAACAAGGATATAGAATTCTGTGTTTTAAAGCGTTTGTTTGCCTTTAGTACTGTCTTGTTATTCATACTGAGTGGTCACACTGTGTTTTAAGAAGACTTGTTAATTATTTATTGAATCCTATGTAGCACATTCAAATTCATTAAACCAATTATTCTACCCGAAAACGATATTTTGGACAAAAAACCTAAAAAAAACCTATTTCACCTAATGGAAAACCTAAAACATTGTTTTTAAAAACCTAAAAATCCGGTCCCTAGTTATTGGTCAATAATAAACACACAAAGCATGATGGAATAGTCTTTAAAATCGTATTTAACGAAATTAGGCTATATCAAGTCTGGACAAATTAATGTAGAAACTATAGCCTCAGTAAAGGTTATGTAAACAGTAGATGTTTAATAGAGTGGCATTCCAATTATCCAAACTCAAACTATCCGGTTCGTCAAATATCCGGATTGCTTTCAAGCTGTATTCAATGCAGCAGCGAGCATTGAGAAACCCTCTTTCAGGGCTGATTATTATTTGAAAAAAAAAAAGTGTGCATGGAACGCCACGCGACAGAAGTGGAACTTGTTTTAATTTTTTGATTGTCCAATTTTGGGTTATTGGATTTTTCAATTTTGGATTATTGGATTTTTTCAATTTTGGATTGTTGAACTTTTTAATTTTCGATTTTTTAATGTTGCATTTTTTATTATTAAATTTTGGATTTTTAGTTTTGGATTTTTTATTTTTAAATTCATGATTTTGGAATTTTTTTGAATTTTGAACTTTATATTTTTAAATTTTGGATATTTGGATTTTTTAATTTTTGGTTTTTGGACTTTTTAATTTTGGATCTTTAATTTTTTTAATTTTGGAATTATGGATTTTTAAAATTTTGAATCTGTAGCCGTTCCGTCTTCTTCATGGTTGTTGGGCGCCTTGCCTACACCGGTTGGTATATGCTAAATTTTTATTTGCTGAAGATGAACGCCAATCCAGCTAGGCCTGTAGGGTCCAAACACTTGACTAGTTCTCAGGGGCTGAGAGTGAAATCAGCTAGATATGATGTACTACGAAATTAATATCACAGAATCAGATTTCAATAACTATTTATTAAGTGCCAGTATGGTACTTTATGAGATTGTGTGGTGGACGAAAAAATGTCTGTCCGTCTGTCTGTCCGTGTGTCTGTACGCACCATAACTCAAATATGCTTTTTTGGATTTTCTTGAAACTTGGAAAACACATTTATAATGTCCATGGGAAGAACCCTATTGATATTGAACCAAATCGGTTCACCGCTACCGGAGTAATGCCCAATTTAGTGCCTATTTTAATAGATTATATTAGAAAGGCGCCATAGCTCAAATACGCTGTATCCGATTGCCACGAAACTTGGTATACCCATTTATGACGCCCATAAAAAGTGCCCTATTGAATTTGAACCTAATCTGTTGACCGGTACCTGAGTAAAACCCAATTTAGTGTACATTTTAAATGCGCAATAATTTGAATACGCTTTTTAGGATTTTTATGAAACTTCGTACACGCATTTATAATATCCATGGAAAGACGTCTATTGATATTCGACCAAATCGGTTGGCCAGTAACAAATTAATGCCCAATTTAGTGCATTTTATGTTAATATATAAGAAGTCGCGATAACTCAGGTATGCTTTATTGGATTTTCTTGAAACTTTGTATACCCATTTATAATGTACATGGGAAGACGTCTACTGATATTGGACCTAATCGGTAGACCGGTACCGTAGTAAAACCCAATTTAGTGTCTATTTTAAAGACGCGGTAACTCAAATACGCTTTACGGGATTTTTATGAAACTTGGTATACACATTTATAATGTCCATGGGAAGACGTCTATTGATACTGGATAAAATCGGTTGACCTGTTTCGGAGTTATGCTCAATTTAGTGCCTATTTTATGGTAATATACGTATTCGAAAGAATTTATTTAAAAAAATGAAAATCAGTTATCTTGACAACATAACGTTTTGTTTTACTGTGATTTCTAAGGCTTTGGCAATTAAAATACAGTTAGGTATGACAACAATATTGCTTTAAATGCGCTTATCACATAACTGACCCAGGTGACTGAGATGGTAACGTCTTGGCGTCACATTCTGGAGTTCCATGGCTCAAATCCCGAAACCGGCCAATTTGACTTTTTTTATATTCTGCATATCATAACTGCAATCATAACTGATTAAACAAAACATACTGGCACTTTGTTATATCAGTTTACCTGATTTTATTTTTAATACTTATAAGGTTCGTTAAAATAGTCGAATTACAATGTCTTTAACAAATGCTTGCAGATTACGAATTATACCAGGTAGTTTGCTAACCCGCAATAATGGCTCGCTAAAATTAGGAAGTCGAATTCCTAGCAATTATAATTGAATAATAATAAAGTTGGTATCCTGATCAAAAATGGAACAATTGAAGTTAATTGTTTAGGCAGCTGAAAATTCTAAGTTCATAAAATTCTGTGCTAGAATTTTATAAATCCAATAAATTGTAGCTGGTGAAAAATGTTCAAGTAAAACAAATTACCGAAAATTTTCTAAGTGCAATTAATTATCGCGGAAAAATTTTCTGTCTGATATATTCGATGATGCCAGATCCACGCCGGGACAAGGTGTAGAGATAATACTGCCGGGTCCACTCCGGGATGCAGAATGATATATTAATTTTCTACCAATATCCCTACAAGCCTCGGGAAGGAGCTGTGATCACCCCCACCCTTATTGGTCATTGGCTGAGAGAATGGTCACCTGACCTATTAAACATACTTAAATTTCGCGATCATACTTTCGTGATCGGGAAATATAATAACCACGAAATTCTGAATTCTTACTAACGCGCCACCCGAATACCTGAGCCTTTGTCTCTTATTACAGATAACATCTCTACTGCATTATCTTCAAGCCATTATAACGGTAAAGCTAAGAGGAGCTAGCCTTCACACAATAGGCTAGTGTCCAGAATTAGACTGCGTTCCATATTCTCAACTAATTTCCTTAATCTTTAATAAATTAATTTAAAGCCAATTTATTCCTCACTATACAAATTCCCAATAAAATGACTATCATAATTGTTGATTTCATAACCAGACAAATGTTTTGATACCACACACACCATATAAGCATTGTTATTCATTAGCAGTAATATGCGATTTATGACAACTGAACTTTATTTAGTTATGACAAATTAGAAATCTATTAATGAGTAATTATGTAAAATAAAGCAAATTAATAATATATTCTTTGACGCTTATGTCAATTATATCACTTAAATCGATGCTGGTGTGCATGGACTGCCTTACAGGATTTTTAAAATTTTGGATCTTTGGATTTTTTATTTTTTATTCTTAATTGTTTAATTTTTAAATTTTTAATTTTGAATTTTTAGATATTTTATATTTTCTATTTTTTAATTTTTAATTTTTGGATTTTTTAAACTTTGGATAAGCCTAATCATTGAGTTGATTGTTTTCTGTGGAGTCCGTTCCGTCACACCTCACTAATTTCATGACGATTTTGAACGTTGAATTAATTTTGTGACTATTTTTGAGCGTTACACAAGCTCTCGATTTACCCCTAAAGAAGTTTCACTTCAAAAAGCAAAACTTTTAGTCGACAAAATTGACAGTTTGTCAGCAAAACAATTCACCCTGACGGATATATTCTTGATGTGACACTTTATGTAAGTACAGTACTGTACAAATTGTGTTTTTAAAGAAATTACTTTTTCATTATTTATCCAATTATCCCAATATTTGATTATCTGTACCGGGTCCTGCCCCAATTATTCTGAATAATTTGAGTTCTGTTGAAGCAGTTTATGTTAACTGTGAGAGAGGAACCATATCAATTACTGTGTCTTACTCTTCAAGCAACTAATTCTACAATTGCATACTATTTTCAAAATTATTCAAACTGCTACAGTTCGGGGTAATTATCTTTACAAAATGGCAGCCACGTTTCATGCACTAAAATCCCATTTCCATAACAATTTCCACAAATGTCAATATTTTTTTAGTGATTCTTTTTTCTATCTATTTGCAAACATCATCTTTGAAATATCTACAGTATAAGTATTTTAAAAAAAATCAATATTTAAAATTTTTCTTTTTTATTAAAATATATAGGCTTATATTTAAAAAGCTATTAATATTAAATGAATGATTGTACATAGTGTTCTTTACATGACATTAACAAATAAACAGAAAAATAATCACTCAGAAATATTGATATTTGTGGAAGTTACCAAGGTATTTCAGTGCATGAAACATGGCAGCCATTCTGGAACGATAATACCCGTAACGTCTGTAATAGTCTGATTAATTTTGAAAATAGTATGCAATTATAGAATTAATCAATTTTATGTCAGACTAGCTTTAAAGGCCCGGCGTCGCTCGGGTTTTGTGTTTTGTAAATGCGAAAATAACTTATGAAGGACTTTCGATTTTCAAACTCTAGGTCTTTAAGGTCTTTATATAGGTATTTAGAATTTGAAATGGGGAAGAACAACTTATCACACACAAACTATTCCCTCAGAAAACGCTAGATAGGCTATAACTTGTTATAGCTGATAGCAGATCCCCATGGCTTCGCCCACGATAATTAATCGAAAGATTAACAATTAAGAGTAAAATAATTAAAATACCGTATTATATTTATTAACACTTTGCATGCGAAACATTCATAGGTGTAAACTAAACGATTGATAGGCCTAATTAATGAAACAGCTTTAAAGTGAATTTCACGATTAGAAAATAAATGGGAAAATTCAGTATTCGAAAGATTATGAGAATTGAAATCGATTAAACTCACGATGAAAAAAATGTGCATAAATGTATTTGACAGACAGACATACGTTAGTTTTTATTTATATAGATGAAGACTGGAATAAGCCTACTGAGGCCATGGTTTCTATATCCATTTGTCCAGACTTATAATTCCGTTACATTTCAGGCAGATTTAACGACCCTACATAAGAGATTTTAATTACGATTACATATAAAAATGTTGTAGCCAGGACCCCAAACTAAGCAACTTCCCCGGAATTTTCTGTAAACTATATTCCATGTCAAATAAAATATGTTTAACATTACTTTATCGACATCTATAGCTTTTATAATAACCTGAGATATCCATTGCCTTCCATAGCGATCGCGATGATATTATTCCCAAGGTATGACAAAAATAGACAAAGCCTTCTGCAATTGATTTGACAACAACTAATAACAAATGTATTACTGAAAACTGATGCTTCGAAAGCACAATAAATGCACATGTCATTCCCGTTTTCACTCATAACTCGCGAACGAAAGCTAAAATTAAAAATGTAATATGCCAGAAACCTACCCGGGAGTGTACTCAACAACTTCCCAAAGTTTCATGGCAATCGGATGAATGGTGTAGAAATGCATAAAGGACAAACACACATACATTCATTTATATATATATAGATTGTAAGACTGTAGAGCAATTTATTGTTGAGAAAGAGAAAATGAAATTCACCTCTTTCTCACCTGTGAATTTCACCGAAAGCTGTTAGCAATGAAGGTAATGCAGACTAACTATCAGAACATTAAAACAATGCTTACATGTTCTGAAGCGATTATCTATTGTAGCTATTGTAAGAATGGGTCAATGTTATTGTGTGTGGGTGCGAGCTCTAATTCTCTACTACATTACTACAATTACTGCAGCATCAAATGGAGTGGGACTTCGTTAATAAATAGGTCATGTTGAGTCTATCACAATTGTCACAACATAACCACAACCTTGACTTAGCGTATTTTGGTATTTCTAACCCTGTGCCTGATTGAAGTCATTTATGCATTTTAACCTTCTGTTTTACTGATAAATTAAGTGAGATCCTAGATACGAATCAGATAACAAGAGGCATTGCTGTATAAAGCAGACGTCTAGTGCATCTGTATTCTGTAGTTCATCATCTAGTTGTGCTGAGATTCTAGTGAGGGCTGTATTCTGTAGTTCATCATCTAGTTGTGCTGAGATTCTAGTGAGGGCTGTATTCTATAATAATAAGTGTGTGCGCGCGATGCCCAGTGAAATCTACTGCAGGCAGAGATATGAAATTTTAAACATAGATGGACTGAAAGGTGGCCGAATGCACCTCGAAGCTGGATTTTTAATTTTTACTTTTGTTCGTGAGTTATGAATGAAAAACTGCACTATCGAAGCATCAGTTTTCAGTAATACATTTCAATTGTCGAATCAATTGCACATGGCTTTGCCTTTTTTGTCATAACTTTGAAATAAAAGCATTGTGATTTTTTTCAATATATCACATGGAATTATCAATCTTTTCGATTCTATGAGCTCACCTTGGTCGATTCGTTTGTTTATAATGTTAAATACCATGGAGCTTTCTAATCGTGGAATGCACACCAAAGCCAAATTTTTAGCTGTTTCATTATAATTATGAATTGTTTAGTTTATGAATGATTTGTGTGTAAGTGTTAATAAATATAATGTTTTAATTATTTTGCTCTTAATTTTTAATCTTTGAATTAATTGTCATGGGTGAAGCCGCGGCACCTGCTAGTTCTTCATAAATTACATAAAAATTGTTCCAACTTAAATTGCTGAAAATCTTCTGGCACTTCATCAGTGAAAATACATGGTGAATCATCCAATATTGTTATCTACTTTACTGAAATAATTTGAGCATTTTTTAAACTATTTCCATAAAGTCACTTGAAGTGAGAAGTCACATCTCAATTATCACACAATGCTGATTCATATAAACTTATAAGCCAAGTTAGTTTTGCAAAAACCAAGTTTTCAGTTTCTACCATTTGTGCAGCCGGCATTGGAAACTGGAGTTAAGATAAAATACAAAAAAATGAACTTAGGAATATTTGAACTGCTAGACATCTAATTCATGTAAACAAGATAACGAGAGTGAATATTGACGATGAGGTTGACGACAAGTCTGGAGAGTGTGTTGACAGCCAGTTCGCTCAATTCCATCTTGAGCAGCTTCAATTCTTCTGATTGCAGTAGCCCAAATCTCGTGACGACATCGAGTGGGGTCAGCAATGGCAGTCATCTTGTCAAGAAGGTGCCCAACAAAAGCTGCACGCTGCCATCAATGGGTTTCTCTTCGAGCAGTGCCGCCACTAACCATAGGAAACCCATCGAGCTCAGTCATCTTCCGAAGAGACCTCCTGTGGACATCCAGTTCACCAATCTTGCCTACTCTGTGTCTGAAGGGAGGAAACGCGGTGAGTAGAAGCTTAAATTCTAGAGTGATATGGAAAAAGCGAATAAGTCAGGAAACCAAAGTTTCAAGGGAGACAAAAAACAATATACGATAAACAATATTTCCACAGCATTGTTACAATATTTAGTTCAGCCCACCCAGATAGTTTTATATACTATCTTATACGTTGTAAAATATCTGGGTGGGCTGAACAAAATATCGTAACAATGCTGTGGAAATACATTTTTTTTTGTCTCCCTTGAAACTTTGGTTTTCTGACTTATTTGCTATCTCCCTAACACTCTAGAATTGTCATCATAGAGTTATGTATTTGTCTGAATATTCTAACCTTTTATCTGGCAGTGTTGCTCTCAGGCAACACCTCCCACAGACTGGCAAGCCGCTTTATAATAATAATAATAATAATGCTTTATTGTCACATACGCTTACATGTAATGAGCTAATGCTCCGTAAACAGGTGACTCGTCAGTTGGTACAAAAAAGTAGAAAAAAAAAGTACAAGAGTATAGTTAGGTTACAGTATATACAAATTAATGCTATATCCACACTAGTGACATGTTGATATACATTTAAACTAACCAAGCAATATGCTGAAGTACATTCTATCAGAGCAAGTAATATGATGAAATACATTCTACCAAAACAAGTAAATTGCTGAAATAAATTTTATCAAAACGAGTAACATTAAAATGCATGCTATATGTTGTCCTACAGACATGTAATGTTTAACACATCTACCACATTCGGGCCGTGAAAACACTTGCTACGGCCATCTGACTGTTAGAATATGAACTGAATTCTTAGTAGATGTCACCTGCAATATTGTAGATTTAGATTCAGTAAAACAGCCACAAATAAAGATGTATTTATCATGGGCACAATACTATGCAACAAACTATCTCCCCTGTTAAAATCAGTACAAGAATTTAAGAGAGAACTGAGGAAGTTTTTAGTAAATAAATGCCTGTATACTCTCACAAAATGTAGAAATTAGTAATATAGTTAGTGATAAACAGGGCCCGGATTCTGATGACCTAAAATTGTTTGAAAAATGACCAGAAATTTTAAAGAAAATGACCTTATAAATAAAAAAATGACCTAAAAACTGATATTTTATTTATAAAAAATTATTATTGTACACACAAAGTTATAGACTAAATTGTACATAATTGTAAAAACTGTAAATAACTGTAATGTTGTGAATGTTCTTTTCTCACGGAAATTTATACTGGCACTGAGGCACTGGTGAGTCAAAATTCGGCACATCCTTTTGTGGTCTGTCGGATTATATTATTGTTTATTGAGTGTAAACAGTAGTTTGCACACTCAAATCTAAGCAGGTGGCAGACTGGTGCCAAGTGAATCTAATAACAATAGTGATATAATACAAAATTTTTGCGTTTCTTTGATTCTCATTTCCGACTGAGACATGACAACACTTTAACGCCAAATTTTTCCTTCTTGCATTATAAACAAACAACAATTCAAAGACAGCACCGCTAGCGAAGAGCGACGAAAAAAGTTAATACACTCAATGTAAATACATGAAAATGACGAAATAAGGAAGCAAATGACAAAATAATGACGTAAAATTGAAATAAATGCCCTAAAAATGTAAAATTGCATAAAATTACAAAAAAAAATGACATAATAAAAATGTATTTCTATAATCTAGAGGCCTACAAGTTGGCAATGTATATGCCGCATCAATAAAAGATGACTCGGGAAACTAACCCCTACATTTTAATATTGTAATGCAAATTATCAACCATTTAATATTTCTGCTGTTTTATCTGTAAATATGTAAATACTTTTTAAATTCTTAACGCACCTGTTCAACCATTCAACTTCCATAACGTACAAAATAAATATTCTGTATAAAAATATTGTAATTTTCGAAGCAATCCCAAATCATTTGAAGGTTTTGTAGGTTATATATAGCCTATTGAGGGTATAAGGTGGAAAACATCTCTTTAAATCGCATTTCAGTATATTGTGAAGTTCTAAGGGCAGTTTAGAACAAAATCTGCTTGAAAAAGGAAGATACCTGGTAGTCCACAATATTGCAACAGTAAGAAATGCTTTAGAGCAACGTTCAATGTGAGCAGTTCGTCGGCATTTAAAACCCCTTACCTTAGAGAAAAGAAGTATGCCAGAAAGTTTATAAAAAACTTTTAAAAATATGTCTCCAAGGCACTGTTTGGCTGTTTACCATGAAAGTACCTGAAAAAAATTAAAATAATTAATACTGAATAGCCACACTTAAGCACAATCAAGCTAACGGAGTCCGATTAAATTTAGAAGTTCATGAATGCTTATAAGACTCTGATTTTCCTACAGACCCTGTGCCACATCGACCCATTGGATCAATCCCCTCATTATACGACCCCTCTAACGTCAAGGCCAAATCGGTCTTCACCAAAACGTCAAGACGTTCTCAGCTACATTTCGACTTTTTGGATCAATCCCTCAAACGACTCCTCTAACGCCAAGGCTGAATCGGTCTTCACCAAAACCTCAATACGTTCTCAGGTGCTTTTCGACCTTTTGGATCAATTCCCTCAAACGACTCCTCTAACGCCAAGGCTGAATCGGTCTTCATCAAAACGTCAAGATGTTCTCAGGTGATTTTCGACTTTTTGGGTCATCCGCCTCAAAGACCCCTCTAACGTCAAGGCCAAATCGGTCTTCACTAAAACCTCAAGACGTTCTCAGGTGCTTTTCGACCTTTGATCAATCCCCTCAAACGACCCTCTAACATTAAGGCTGAATCGGTCTTCACCAAAATGTCAATATGTTCTAAGGTGCTGTTCGACTTTTTGGATCAATCACCTCAAACGACCCCTCTAATGTTAAGGCCTAATCGGTCTTCACCAAAACCTCAAGACGTTCTCAGGTGCTTTTCGACCTTTGATCAATCCCCTCAAACGACCCCTCTAACGTTAAGGCTGAATTGGTCTTCACCAAAATGTCAAGACGTTCTAAGGTGCTTTTCGACTTTTTGGATCAATCCTCTCAAACGACCCCTCTAATGACAAGGCCAAATAGGTCTTCACCAAAACCTCAAGACGTTCTCAGCTACATTTCGACCTTTTGGATCAATCCCCTCAAACGACCCCTCTAACGCCAAGGCTGAATCGGTCTTCACCAAAACCTCAATACGTTCTAAGGTGCTTTTCGACTTTTTGGATCAATCCCCTCAAACAACCCCTCTAACGCCAAGGCTGAATCGGTCTTCACCAAAACGTCAAGATGTTCTCATGCGCTTTCCGACATTTTGGGTCATCCGCCTCAAACGATTCCTCTAACGTCAAGGCCAAATCGGTCTTCACCAAAACTTCAATACGTTCTCAGGTGCTTTTCGACCTTTGGATCAATCCCCTGAAACGACTCCTCTAACGTCAAGGCCAAATTGGTCTTCACCAAAACGTCAAGACATTCTCAGCTACGTTTCGACCTTTTGGATCAATCCCCTCAAACGACTCCTCTAACGTCAAGGCCGAATTGGTTTTCACCAAAATGTCAAGACGTTTCCACCATCGTCATTTTCGGAGAGAAGAATACCAGCAACAATGTAAGAGCGCAGTTTGCAACTAAACATTCTGAGGACGACTAAATTTAGAAGGCCATGCTTTGCAAATATAATTAGTGTGTGGTACTTAGCTTAAAGTCCATGACAATCTTTTCAAAAATGTCTCCAAAGCACCATATTCCTGGCTTGCAGACTGTTTTCGATGAAAGTACCTGAAAAAATTTAAAATGGTTAATACTGAATAGCCACAGTTAATCACGAATTAAGACTAATTACGACTAGAATGTGGATTTTTCAATCCGTGTGCAATGGAAGGAACTCTATTTCCAAAATATGTATTGTATTTGTGTGTTGAAGACTCTATTTTATATTTCTTAGAGCTTGTGGACCCTTAAACTATTATTTGCAGGGCCCGGATTCTGATGACCTAATGTTGTTTGAGAAATGACCTATAAAATGACCTTTAATTTTAAAGAAAATTACATATTTATTAGAAGTAATGACCTAAAACCGATATTTTATTTATAAAAAAAATATATTATTGTACACACGAAGTTGTAGACTAATGTGTACATAACGGGAAAAAAACTGTAAATGCAGAAAGGATGTTGTAGGTCTAAAAAGTCCGTTCTTTGTTCTTGACTGGAGCATTTGAGAAGAAAAGTAAGAAAATTGTTTTAAAGTAGATCCTAAAAAAATTTGCATTATGGTAACCTAGTAATTTATTTGAATATTGCCCGTATGAAAAAAAGCTTGTAAATCCTACCTTATTCAGGATTGCAGTAAATTACTGTCAGTATACGGAGATTATTGAAGGTATGAAAGTTAATATACTCAATATAAATACATGAAAATGACTATATAAGGAAGCAAATGACAAAATAATGACGTAAAATTGAAATAAATGCCCTAAAAATATAAAATTGCATAAAATGACAAAAAATGACCTCATAAAAATGCATTTCTATAATATAGAGGCCATTATTAGGATTTTTCGTCAAGTTGGCAATGTCTATGCAGCATCAATGAAAAGATGACATGTCATTAAAATCCGGGCCCTGATTATTTGATACAACCTTTGAAAGGTAAAATTAAAAATCAGAAAACAAAACTTTAACAATGTTGGTGTGTCAAACCCTTCATGGTGTACATATATATATATATTACTTTCGCATATACGTATATTTGTAAATATGTGCAGGAAATCCAATTTCAGGCTGAACTTACGGGCCTGAATTTATTCTTGTTACATTATCGTTTCCCACCAATAAAATTTCAACTTAACATTTTTATGTTACAGACACATTCGTTTCGAAGCATCTGTTAGAATTTAAACACAATTTCTTATTGTCAAGCACCAAGGAATAACGCGGTAGTAATACTGGAAACTAATGGATGTAGATGTAGATATCTCGTCCTGTAGATCCTGTGTTGAGCGGGGCTCAAGGATATAGAACACGTCAGATCAAAAAATACATGCATGTTATAACAATAATATAGGCCTACAGAAACTGCAAGCTGCCAAATTTATCCAACCTGGAAATATTCCTCCAAATTGCAGAAGGTGTGAGTTATTAAAAATTCCTTGACAGCTGTTTTGAAAGGTTTGTTTTTTCTTTGAATACATAATAATTTAATGTTGTTTGGAAGCTTGTTATATATCTGTACTGCAGAATAATAAGCACCCTTCTGAAAGAGTTTGAACGAGTTATTTGGTCTGTGTAGATCATTCATGTTTCTGGTAGTACGTCCATGTACACTAAAATTTGTTTGAAATTTATCAATATTATTCACTACATAACACATAACAGAGTATATATACTCCCCTGTAAGAGTGAGGACTTTTAATTTTTCAAATAGCGGTTTACAAGATTCCCTTTTTTTCTTTCCACATATTATTCTTATTGCCCGCTTTTGTAATCTAAATATTTTCTCCCTATGGATGACATTGAGACATATGAGAATGATTTGATTACCTATAATATAAACTAGAATTGTTTTCCTCTGCTAAATAAAAGTTTGGCTCTTGGTAAGTTTTAATGAATTATGGTTGTGTGACATTGTCTGTATAAATTGGTTGAAAAAATGAAGAGGTCTCATCTCATGCCCAAACAGCGTTGCCACCTGTCCCGAATTTGGCGGGACGTCCCGAATTATGCCTAAGAGGGACGTATTATATATTTAGATGTACAATTTTGTTCCAACTCCTTTCTTAAAACCAGAATTTACAATAATAAAATGAAGTGTTTGTCTTTCTGTCTGTCTGTCTGTCTGTGCGCTGCCCAGCAAAATATACTAAACGCAGAGATCTTAAATTTTAAACATAGATGGACTGAAGGGTGGGTGAATGCACCACGAAGCCAGATTTTTTATTTTAGCTTTCGTTCGCGAGTTATGAGCGAAAAACGGGAAGGAAACGTGCATTTTTTGCGCTTTTGAAGCATCAGTTTTCAGTATGTATTTCATTTGTCAAATCAATTGCAGGTGGCTTTGCCTATTTTTGTCATACCTTGGAAATAAAAGCATCACAATCACTTGAATTTTGTAAGCCCACGCTGGTCGATTCATTTGCTGATAATGTCAAGGCACGCAGACATCTGAAATGTTCGACCTACACAGAAGAGAGATAATGAATATAGGATTAAATGGACAAATATTGTTCGATTTGAACGAAACGCACAATGCAGGGATTTTCTGGGCTAGGGAACTCGAATGTAAGGCTGTTTTCCCATGCTGCGCTTTCTAATCTTGGAATTCACTTCAAAGCCAGATTTTTAGCTGTTTCATTAATTATTAATCGTTTAGTTTAGGCTTATGAATGTTCCACGTGCAAGTATTAATAAATATAATGTTTTAACTATTTTGCTCATAATTTTTAATCTTCCAATTAATTATCGTGGGTGAAGCCATGGGGACCTGCTAGTAGCCTACTAGATAAAAACAGGAAATATTTAAAAACATATATGGCGCAGCCCAAAGGATACACAATTATAGTCTGATTAATGCACTTCAATAACTTTCTTTACCATAAGCGTGGGCACTTATATATTTCACTTACAAAGAAACCTCTTTTTGTGTGTAGGATTGTTATTAAATTCTAGACAACATTTTCTTTGTAAGTCCTCGCATGAACTAGAAATTAATTTTAAATCTACTAAATATTTCTTAAATGAAAGTCTGCTATCCCGTAGCCAGGTAACTGCCAATAATAAAACATTGTTACCTTGGGGATAACAAAATACAATCATGGGGCATTTATTGGCACATGCTGCCAGTGAACGTGATTGAAATAATATAAACAAGATAGATATATAAGCATTCATGAACCACAGATTATTGTCTCTGTTGGACACTACACAAGAATATTATAGGAATGCATATGCCGGACGAATTTTTCTCCTATAATATTCTCGTGTGAGACAATAATCTGTGGTTCATGAATGCTTATATATCTATCTTGAATGTTAACTGTACAATAACAGTGGGAGCCCGGTCACAAAAATCACTTCTTAGTGTGCCTCACAGTACTGCATATGACATAACTTGTCTGTCTGTGAGGTAGACCATTAGGGCAAACAGTCATAGGAGAGAGGTTCCATCTGGCGCTGTGAATTGAGCTCCGGCTTAGCTCAGTTGGTAGAGCATTGGCGCGAATAGCCAAAGGTCCTGGCTTCAAGTCCCAGTGCCGGAGGAATTTTTCTCCTATAATATTCTCTAATATAAACAAGTATTGATCAAATTCTGAATTTCGATTCGGTGCAAGCCTCGTGTGCTTTTATTCTGTTCTGATGTTAGCTTATCTGAATTATAACTTAAAGTATATGCACTAAATGTACGAGTTAAATTTGAAATTTATTTCATTAATTTAATGTTTATGCCCAATTAATAGGTAACTTAATTTTAAAATTAATGTATTTGTTCAGATTTTATAGGGACACACATGGTCTACAAAATATTATTTGGAGTTGATGAAGCGAGCAAAGAGGAGTAAATTATTTAAGATTATAAGTTATTTACAAGTAAAACTGTTATAATGTGATTATCTCAATGAATTAATGTGATGTAATAATGTAGTGTGACCGCCGGCGTGGTCTTGTGGTTAGCGTCGCTGACCATGGATCCGTCAGCCTGGGTTCGATTTCCGGTACCTCCTTGGATTTTTCTGAGGTAGGGAGGTCTGGCAGGGGTGCACTCAGTCTCGTGATTCAAATTGAGGAGCTACTTGATAGAGAAGTAGCGGCTCCGGTCATGGAAACCACCATTAACGGCCATGGGTGTCAGCATGCTGACCACACGCCCCCCAATCCTGCCATCTGCCTATAGGTAGATGATGCAGCGGTCGGGTGGTAGACCTTATCCCTTCGGGGATGTTGCGCCACGGAGTTTAGTTTAATAATGTAGTGTCATTAAACATTTTAAATTGGATGATTTATTTTTAGGAAATACAAGGGTCCTTTGCAAAAGTTCTACACACTGTAAGATAAAATTGAAGAAAATAATTTGATCCCAAAATACCTTTACAGGCCTTCAATATAACCTTCATTCTTGCTTATGATAGCTTCCCAACGTTTTGGCAAATTTTGTATTCCGGATAAGGCACCTTCATTATTGATCTGTCTGATTACTCGGGTCACCTCACTGGAAGCTTCATCAATTGTAACAAAACGTTTTCCATGGAGTGGTTCCTTCAATTTGGGAACGAATCAAAGTCTGGTGGGCTCAAATCAGGACTGTAAAATGATGAGGAAGTCATTCCCATCCATATTTGTCGAGCATTTCTCTCATAGGTAGGGCAGTTTGTGGTCTTGCATTATCGTGCAAAATGAGGACACCAGCTGCAAGCATGCCAGGCCTTCTTTGACGAATTTTAGGAAGCAAAGCCTGTTACAGTCGTGCCCTGGAGCACTCTATTTGTAGCTATGACTCCATTCATGTCATACGCAAAGATCATCATCAGTTTCACCTTTTGATTGTTGGTGGCGGAATTTTTTTCAGGCTCTTTTCCGAACTTTTCCATTGTGAGTTCTGGCTTCCGAGAGAAACGCTCGACAAATATGGATGGGAATGACTTCCTCATCATTATACAGTCCTGATTTGAGCCCACCAGACTTTGATTCATTCCCAAATTGAAGGAACCACTCTGTGGAAAACATTTTGTTACAATTGATGAAGCTTCCAATGAGGTGACCTGAGTAATCAGACAGCTTAACAATGAAGGTGCTTTATCCAGAATACAGAATTTGCCAAAACGTTGGGAAGCTGTCATAAGCAAGAATGAAGATCATATTGAAGGCCTGTAAAGGTATTTTGTAAAATAAATTATTTTCTTCAATAATTATATCTTACAGTGTGCAGAACTTTTGAAATGACCCTCATATGTTCCTTTATTAGGTCATATTAAGGATTTTTAGTCATATTTTCCAATTTTTAGGTCATAAACATCCATACCTTACTTATAATTAAAGCCCGGATTTTCATGCACTATCACACTTAAAAACATGCATGCATTCATGCACTATCGTATCTCCAAATATGCACAATGAAGGGCGAAATATGCACTATCAAAAATCCGCACTGTTCTGCAATATATTTCAATTTCTCTAAAAACAATATACAACCACGAGTTTTTCCAAATACTCCTCATTTAAACTTGTGTGTTTATCAGTTAGGACATTCTTGAACGCAGAAAATGATCTTTCTACTCCACAAGAAGTATTATAACAGGTGCATAGGCCAACTTAAGGGAAGAAATTTGACTGAGGGTGAGATCGAATTCCATGTCTTTTACATTTTCTCCACATAATACGTCTTTCACGTTTTCAGAAGTTTAAGATCAGGGTTTGAACTAAGTACCTTCTTAAGTTTTTCCCTGACTGTCACACCCGTTTCTCCACAACACGATTCTAAAGTATTCAAAGTCTTCAACAATGGCTAGTGACTAACAAATTCAAGCAGTGAACATTCTGTTATAGCAGTTTTCTTTCAATGGAAGGTGGTGGGGGTCGGCGAGTCGGCATTTTCTTTTGTAGCCTTGTGTATTATATTACTGTTTATTTAGGGTAAACAGTAGCTTGCACTCTCAAATTCATGCAGGTCCCAGACTCTGTTGCCAAGTCAATCAAAATATAACAATGGAAATGCAATACAACATTTTTACGTTTCTTTGAAAAGCAAAGTTTTTGGCAGGCATATTCATAATATGCACACTTATGCATGGTAACTTGATATTATGCACTAAAACCAGAAAATGAGGGTTTATATGCATTAAAAACGTCTGAATATGCTACATTAAGCCCAAAAAATCCAAAACATGCATTATGCATGAATTTTGCCATAAAAAGGCCGAAATATGCAAACATGCAAGGAAAAAATATGTTTATTTGGAATCCATAAGTCATGTAATGTGTAACTACAAAGTTTGAGAAGTGTAACCAAAGTATATAAAAACATGCATTTGCATGGAAATCTGGGCTCTACTTATAACATCACTATCCTAGTTATCCTCATACAGTGAGTTCTGTCATATGTTTTTATGATTTTCTGTGATAACTCTTGATAACGTCTTGATAACGTCTTGATAACGTCTTGATAACGTCTTGATGAGCACCAATCATGGACTTTCCCTGAGGGAATCCAGCTTGTGATTGTGTACACGCTTGTGATAGTACAGTCTTAAAACTGGAGGATCGTCGTACAAAATTACCCAGAGTTGAACCCATTTACAAACTTGCATATGTGAAATTGAGACTGTGCAGAAAAACAGCCCAGAATAATCACAAAACTGCAGAAATTATAGTTACAGAATAGAAGCAGCTGGATTATTTAATTAGTTGAGAATCCTAAGAATTTTCAGTAAAATCTACGTACGCTAAAATGGAGCTGACAGTAATGATTAGGGGGCGGATTTCTATGACATATATTTTTCCCCTTTGCATTATTTCAGGTTTCCGACTAATTTAAACCCGATTCCAAGCATCCTGGTGAAAATGGAACGGCTTTTATTGTGCATATAACTGCATATTTAGGAAATTTTCACATATTGTAGCATATTTATTATGAATATGCATATTTAGGTCATATTTTTGGCATATTTGTGTGCATATGAAAGAAATTTTGAAGTTTCATATCATATTTTGTAAATTTTGCATTAAAATGATACTTATTGAGAATTTACAGATATTTTAAATAATTAAAATTATATTTTAATAAAATGGATTTTAATGAAACTTAAAAAAATATACACAATGTGTAAGTGGTAAAGTCATATTTTAAATTTTATTGGTCATATTTTAATTTTTTTAGGTCATAAATGCATGCATATATCCTAATTTTTAGGTCATAGAAATCCGCCCCCTAGTAATGATGCATGTTTAAAGTTTGGCCTGGACATTCCTGCAAAAATTATTTTAAGAAATATAGTATTTGAATGATATATGGTTTATATTTTTGAAGTGAAACTTCTTTAGCCACGGTAGGAGTAAATCGAAAGCTAACCCAAACACTTCAAAAATATAAAGACACAAATAATACCATGATTATCTTTGAGTTTTGTAAATTAATCATAGAAGGATCTGAATTAAAATAATTAATGTTATTATTTTGTAGTTTTAGAAATACAGTGGCATATTATCTTGTTGCAGGCTACAAAACAATTCTGAAGAATGTGAGTGGGAAATTCAGATCTGGGGAGCTCACTGCCATCATGGGACCATCAGGGGCAGGCAAAAGCACGCTCATGAACATCCTGGCGGGGTACAAGTAAGTACACTAGGGTGTCTATATAATAATAAATAAAAATTGTAACCGGGATTCACAGTGAAGTAATCACACAGTAATATAAGACTGGCCCCCATCAACAGATCCAACATTAAAACACTACTAAAATCTGGACAAATGGACAAGATTCCCCCAACGAAAACCTCTGGCATTTATGAATTAAAATGCAAAGACTGCAGAAAACTTTATATTGGAAAAACAAAGAGAAATTTAAATATAAGGCATAAGGAACACTTAAGAAATATAAAGTACAAACAAACAGAAAAGTCGGCTGTTGCACATCATTTTTGGACCACAGGACATGATTTTGAAGATGACATAAAATTAGTAAAATCTGTAACAAAACCGATAGAACTAACGGTATGGGAAAAAATTTTCATTCAAAGGAACAGGAATAACTTGGTTAATTTCGAGATCCCAAAGGAAAACGACCTCATCACTACACTGATACGCCCAACAGAGACATCTACCGGTCTTCCAGCAAACTCGGCAGTTGACCTCATCTGATGATGCAGCTAAGAAGCTGTGAAATGTATTATATGTAAGTCATTACTTATATAAGTGAAGTTGAGTGGAAAACAGAATTATATATGTCTATATAATGTTTATATAAAAACGGGGCTTTCTAAAAAAAAAAAAAAAAGAAGAAGAAGAAGAAAAAAACCTGGGAGAGTTAAGGGAAAAAAGGGACAAAGATTTAATTCACAAAATTTAGGGAATATTTACAATTTACCTTTTTCTCATGTACACAAATTACTTAAATTTCTTCTGCAGACTGGTGTAGATAATTTATTCCACAGAAATAGATGTCTCATTGTCATTGTACAGGTAGGGAGAAAAAAGCGGACCTACTCTTGTAGCTGATTTCAGAGCCTTGTGATACGTAAATAAATGTAAGAGATGTAACGGAAATGTTTGTTTTCACAAGCAATGCAAATTGTGTGAAATTATTTCTCAATTCAAGCAATTTATCGGCTGTAGTCTCCTTGTCAATCCCTTGTTTCATAACAGACTCTCAAGGAACTTTGGTTGTTAAGCGATTCTGTAGCACAATGACAGCGCGTTCGACTGGTAAGTAACATGTTCTAGGTTCAAATCCTACCAAGGAAGGAAATTGTGTGTTCCTTAATGCACATTGTTTTCCCACTACTTTTCGATCGCTGCAATATTTAACTACTTAGTTAATGGATTATTCCCAGAAAATGAATTTTACTAGCTTATTTTCTAATGGCATGCACAGTGGCTCATTTCGGCAACTTAGATATTTTAGTCCGCTTTTTTTTCCCCCCTACCTGTATATTTCACTTTTATGTATTCCATCGAGAAGTGCATTTTATCTTATAATTTATCATAAAAGTAGCACATATTACTGTATTAAAGTATATTTTGACAAGACCTTCACTGTTGTAACTTTTATTAATGTAGCGTGAAACACACTGGCCAATCACAATCACAAAAAGCGAGACATTTGAGTGTCCCAAAAAAAACTTTTGGGACAAAGGGACATTTTGTCAGAAAGCAGGACTCCTCTGGGAAAGACGGGACGAATGGACACATTAAAGTAACCTACTCAGTCGTGCCCAGGTAGTCCATTCATAAGCTTGCTGTCTTGCTGGAAAAGCAACATGCTTTGAGGCATTTTTATGACATTATCAAAACTTGATGAGGTTACAACATAATTTTGAAGAATAATTAACAGTGTTATCTACTTCTATTTCTTTAGGCAGTTAAAATGTGTTTCAATTCTGCTCGTATAATTCTGGAATATAAAGCCTGACGTAGTTATTCGTGCAGATGACAGGTGTCATCCACAACATAAATGGTATATTTAGATACTTTAAAGGGCCTATGTGTTATATATTTTCATCCAAGTATTACTTCAGAATATCTGTTTCTGTCTTGGTTACACAAGGTTCCGTTTTGGGTCCAGGTAAATGTACAATATTATTACAAGATCTCATTCATACATAGGATATTTACTTTTCCTCCAATTAGTCATTCCACCTTTTTTAATGTAAAAAGGTCTTCTTGAATTACTTCTTTATGTGAGTCAGCAATATCACTGTCAGGATCTTTATCACTCAGCTCATGGAACCATTTCATCAATATAATAATAATAATAATAAGTTAATCATTTATTTACCTCATAGATGGAAAACAGGGTATGCCATAGCGTAGTGGTTGAGGCGCTGCACTACAAACCAGAAGGTTGCGGGTTTGATTCTTGATGGGGTCATTGGAGTTTTTCAACTGGCCTAATCCTTCTGGTGGCACTATGACCCTGGGATCGACTCAGCCTCCAACAGAAAGGAGTACCAGGAGCAATCCTGGGGGTAAAGGCGGCCGGTGCGTAAGGCTTACAACCTTACCACCTTCATGTGCCGAATGTGTAAAATCTGGGATCCTCAACCTCCTGGAACCCTCTGGGCATCCATGGCCTGTAATAGGGAAGGGACACTTTACTTTTTATAAGTGAAAAACACAATAAAGTGGGAGGCTCGTTAAATTATAATCATTAAGCTATTAAAAATATAAGTTATATTTATACATAATATAAGTGTCCATGAAATTAAAAAGAAAAAAATCCCTTTAGGCAGGCCTACAGGCTGAGGTAGATTTCGAAGTGCTGTTGGTTTAATTTATTGTCGCTACGCAGGACTCTTCTTCTTTAGCCTTGGCATGACAAACCCGCAATAATAACTGCAAAAAAGAGGAAATAGCACTTTTTCAAACATTAAATCTCGCCTTATATGAGAGTTATAGAGAAACTAGTTATTGATTCGTAGAGTACTCATCAAGAGCTTTTCAACGATACCCCACAAGACGTGGTTTCAAAAATTTCTAATTTCGATCCCCCACCCCACCCCCAAAACCCCCGAATCGTTGGTGTCACTGTGAACTCCATAGGGATTACTCTAATTGATTCAAACAAAGTTTCTCTATACTTTATAGGGGCCGAGATATAAAGTTTTCAAAATTTCAATCCCCTCCCCCAACCCCCCTTGGGCCAATTTTTCTCATTAACGAACTTGTCCGAACTATTGGGCCTAGAAATAACATAATAAAATTTGGTTCAAATATCTTCAAAATTACAGCTGCTAGCATGTAAAGATATGTATATCCAAAAAAATTTTGAACGGGCAGTGGTTTTGTACTTAGGGAGGCATAAAACGTAAAGATATGAAAGAATTTTTCGAAAATCATGACATGGTATCGATTGCAGTGGGTAGATTTTTCTTCGAAATCTACCTAAAAGTGTGGCAGGGCTTTTCTTCAGTTGAGGGGTTCCCTTTTGGAGAACATCTGTGTCACCACAAGACAATTGTATTCATGAAAAGTACGAGGAATGTCTCAAGATGTATTTGATTGTAATTTCAGGACGTCAGGTCTGAGTGGAACGCTGCTAATCAATGGCAAGGACCGTAAACTCCGCAGCTTTAGAAAGATGTCATGCTACATCATGCAGGACGACCAACTGATGCCTCACCTCACCGTCCTTGAAGCAATGACAGTCTCTGCCAACCTGAAACTCGGCAAGGACACTTCTACCAGTGCCAAACGTATTGTTGTAAGTACAGTAAAACCCCCTTTTTACATTCCTGTCATTTACATTTTCTGCTGGACCCATCTTTTATCCTATTCCGATAATACATAGTGTTCCTGTCATTAACAACTTTCAAACAGTTGCATTTCCTGCCATTTACACATTTTCTTTATTGGCAACATTGGTTTTCAATGAAGAACTGCTTTCCCTTAACAAAATTTTCCGCTATGTTGCCAACTCTCTTAGACGCAGTGTCAGTTTTTATTTGTGTTAGTCCAGGTGAAGTTGGTTTTCTTCTGTGCGGGTGCAATTTACTGCTTTTTAATGTATTGTAGTTATTCAAATAGCATAATTCATCCTAATTTGAATCATTGCCAGTGTTTTTGTTTTGCGTGATTTTTGGTGGTATTATGAAGTTGAAATAAAACAATAGAAAATGCATTTCTTTGCAATGTGCAACATATTTTGTATAGATAATGTAAGTGTACATAGGTATCTATATTTATTTTCAAGTATTAAATTTTGCAATATATAACATTACAGCTATTACACTTCCTGCAATTTACACTTTCCTGCCATTTACACTTTTTTTAATCAGTCCCTTGAAAAGTGTAAAAAGGGGGTTTTACTGTATTGGTGCCACTGTGATGTGCTGTGGATAAAATTGCAATAAAACTGAACAGAGTTCATTCTTTTGTCCGACTTAGCGTTGTGTAATAAATAGTTGAATAAAAACACTTTCTTTAACGCACTTTATTTACCTTGGTAAACTTCTGGACGGCCATTTCGCAGGTGGTGTTCCTGCATCATCAGCAGAGTGCCAACTCTGAGTTGGCAGAGTTGGCACTCTGCTGATGATGCAGGAACACCACCTGCGAAATGGCCGTCCAGAAGTTTACCACGGTAAATAAAGTGCATTAAAGAAATTGTTTTTATTCAACTATGAACAGAGTTACTAGAAAGATAATTCCACTTTTTTAAGTGAAACTTCTTTAGGCACGCTAAGAGTAAATCGAGAGCTAACCCAAAGTTGCGTTATGCTCAAAATCGTCACAAAAGTAGTTGGGGCTGTGACGGACTGCACAGAAAACAATCAACTCAATGATTAGGCTTATCCAAAATTTAAAAAATCCAAAATCCAAAATTAAAAAATCAAAAAATTAAAAAAATTTACAGGAGCGTGTGGGGGAAAGGAATCAGGCATTGAATGGGGGCTATTACTGCTTTGCACTAGTGGCATGGTGAGCCCTTCAGCATTATAAGAAATCCAAAATTTAAAAAATCCTACCATCCAAAATTTAAAAAATTAAATATCCAAAATTAAAAAATCAAAAAATCCAAAATTTAAAAAATTAAAAACATCCAAAATTTAAAAAATCCAAAAATTAAAAATTAAAAAATCCAAAATCCAGTCGCGAATCTATCGATAAGCTCGTCAACTCTCCTGGGATTAGGCCTACCTGTGAAAAATTACAAATGTCTGTTGTTTTTAATTCATTTTGTGTAGAAAATCTGTCTTGGTTTTAAAACCTGAATGAAACATTGTGAGTTTCATGTCATGAAGTCAGAAACAGTAACACTTGTTTTTGAAAATTTGGATGGAAATGTCCAAAGGCAGAAATATTTGTTTGCTGCACGAAGGTCAGTCGATGTGATTAGAATATCTTGAATGGGGATAGACAATACAGTTCTTAGAATTACCCGCAATGTACTTGTTTTTGTGATGAGCTTACTGGGTCAGCTACATGTTCTCTGTTGATTTCGTAGCAGTAGTGCATGCAAGAAAGAGGGTGGGTATCATTTTCCCACTCATATGTGGCATTTAAATGATAGGGTTTTACTATAGGTAATCCCACGACAGTTTACAAGTTTATCGATAGAGTCGCGACTGCGCAGCAGGAGAAAATTTATCTGATGAAACTTGTCATGTACTGTAAATAGATTATTGGGCAACACTCACCAATGTTTGTTGATCCCTTTGTGAAGCCGTTGTCAATAGTTGCTTAATCTTGCGTGCAGCCTTCGTCTTCTTAATAAAATAATAAAACACACACATTATATAAAACGTAAACACTAAAAATTGCAACTTCACAACAGGAATCACATCACAACGTTTCACAAGACCAGAAAAACGACTCGCGTTTTCAAGTGACGCGAACGCGAACATCTTGTCGCTAATATTCACTTGAAAACGCGAGTCGTTTTTCTGGTCTCGTGAAACGTTGTGATGTGATTCCTGTTGTGAAGTTGCAATTTTTAGTTTTTACGTTTTATATAATGTGTGTGTTTTATTATTTTATTAAGAAGACAAAGGCTTCACGCAAGATTTAGCAACTATTGACAACGGCTTCACAAAGGGATCAACAAACATTGGTGAGTGTTGCCCAATAATCTATTTACAGTACATATCATTCCTCACCATAAGAAGAAGAATGTCATTCAGGAATAGAAACTTGTCATCTCGAGTCGGATTTATTAAGACTATTCCATGAATAAAAATGTAACGGATTATACAAATAACAATTACTTTATTACTTTGTTATATAAAAACAAAACGAAGAGCTAAGAGATCATGGCGTACTATGAATCAACCGTCCATGAATCGATTTGAGTTACCGTGTTGTGACAAATGCTACTAATGGTGCATAAAAGACATAGTTGACCTAATTCCGGTAAGCTAACAGCAGAACGGGATAAAAGCACATTGAATTGAAATTGTGTTTTTAATCAATGTATATTTGTATTATTTCAATTTCCAAACAAGTTATGTTGTACATAAAATAATCTGTTTTCGTGCAGCTTAATGGCAACATGTACCTATTAATCATGGCACATTGATGCTTAAGTGTCCAGTAACGAGCTGATGTTTTATCAGGTAAAATGCCTTCCTCATATTAATAGCAAGCATTTTATAAGATAAACGATCGTGATTGATCCTATATCCGAGGAATTGCTAAATGTTATTGGTCAGTATCAAACGCACGGTATATGAGTGGAATAGTCACTAATATATTTGACTGCAAGCAGCTGCGAGTCTTTGCTTCGGTACTTTAAAAAAATTGGAACTGAGTAGTGGTTGGTCTTGTTCATAATGGGAAGAAATCGAGAACTTTGTGGTAATTCCCATGTTGAGGAATATCGAGAACATGGATTTTCTACAGAAAATAATAATGTCTATTGTGCAAGGATTGAATGGAAGAGGTGTGCAATACAATACAATATTTGAGAATATTATAGGAGAAAAAAATTCCTCCGGCACTGGGACTTGAACCCAGGACCTTTGGCTATTCACGCCAATGCTCTACCAACTGAGCTAAGCCGGAGCTCAATTCACGGCGCCAGATGGAACTTCTCTCCTATGACTGATTGCCCTAATGGTCCACCTCACAGACAGACAAGTTATGTCATATGCAGTGCTGTGAGGCACACTAAGTAGTGATTTTTGTGACCGGGCTCCCACTGTTATTGTACAGTTAACATTCAAGATAGATATACAAGCATTCATGAGCCACAGATTATTGTCTCTGTTGGACACTACATGAGAATATTATAGGAGAAAAATTCCTCCGGCACTGGGACGAATTTTTCTCCTATAATATTCTCATGTAGTGTCCAACAGAGACAATAATCTGTGGCTCATGAATGCTTGTATAATACAATATTTGTTTTGTTGCCAAATAGTGTAGCAAGACGCTTATGTTTGTTACAGGTTGAGGAGATCATGGAGACGCTCGGATTGGTTGAGTGTTGTGACACTCGAACTTCAAACCTCTCCGGGGGCCAGCGGAAGCGTCTCTCCATTGCCTTAGAGCTCGTCAACAACCCACCAGTCATGTTCTTCGATGAACCAACCAGGTGGGGAAACTTTTCAACTAAAAGTACCTATCTTTTCTTACATAGGTCTGTGCTCATGTTCCTATTGACTTCACATGAGAAAAATACTCCTGATACCAGGTCTCGCTCATACCTGGGACCTTTGGCTTTCCATGCTGGTGTTCTACCAAATGGGCTAGCCAGAGTTCGATACACAAAGCCAGATGGAAGCTTTGTCCAATGATTACTCTTAATTGTGAACCTCACTGAAAAACATTTGAGGCTGAGTGCACCAATACTTATGTCGTTAATAATAGGCTCTACTGCTTAAACTTTGATGCTGATTGCTGGCTGGTGCATACAATATTTTTACTTCCTCTGCCCGTACCATAGGTACTATAGGTAGAGGAAGTATTGTTTTCGACCCTAAAATTCGAAGTTGAGTTTTTAGCATATGTACACGTTTCAAGGCCCCCTGATCCAAAAATACTATTTTTGGAAACATGTCTGTGTGTGTGTCTGTCTGTCTGTGTGGAAGTTTGTGAACAGGCTAGCTCCGAAACGGAGAATCGTATGAAAACAAAATTTCATATTTGGGTCAGGTACCTTCTGAAGATGCGATTCGAAGATTGGCGACAAATTTCACTTATTTTTAAGGGGACTTTACATGAAGAAATTTTCGTTTTTCGCGATTTTTCGAAAACGGCTCTAACGATTTTCTTTAAAATTTGCTCATGTATTCCTTTTACTGAGAGCTAAAACTTTTATTTGAAACTTTTTTTCGAAAAAATTCTCTGAGGGTAGTTACAAGCCACCCACTGTTCAGAAATTTTGTCTTGCGTGATGAACAACTGAATACGCGCTCTTTCATTGTCTCTTATTCTATATAAGAATGTGAAGTGAGAAAGATGTATTGTTGGCCAGGTATAGAGTAAAGAAGTATCTGAGGGAAATATTCGATAAATTTCGGAAATTATTCTTTACGGCAGAAAGTTCAATAAACGTCTGCAGTCACCTGTTCTTTTTTTAAAAGTTTGTTATATAGCCTGCGCTTTTAGTCGCATCATTGAAAGAAGAGGTATTTATAGGATAATTAGCGTAAAATTGTGTCTTGCGACTCTGTAAAAGGATATGTAAATACTGCTAACTTTTTTTGGGGCAGAGGAAGTTATGTGACTTTCACATCAGATTTTTTAGTAAAAGCTCTATAAATTATATGAATTGAAACATTAAATACCATATAATTAATTATAAAAGACATAGTCAACCATTTGTTGACTCCATATTCTCATAGCTGCCTGAACCAATACGAAATGCAGATGTAGATGGCAGTGCGGGTTTCTTATAAATAATATAGCTTTGTAGGGTTAGGCCTATATTTGTTGTTATATTATTAAGCGTTTTTAAAAAGAAAACCCCATGTAAAGTTCTGATTAACGTAAAGGAACAACGTTGCTTTATAGTTGTTATTTTATGGTAAAGTATTTTGTTTCAAACTTTGTTACGGTTGGTATGACTGGTCGCTGCCATCTGGATTTTTCAGTTGTCATGATGACTTAAATGACCTAGGCCGGTAAAAATTACTTTACTCGCCTAGACTGGTAAAGTGCTACTTTTCATCGTTTTAACAGTCCGATAGGCAAACCGAGGAAAGAGCGCATAATAAAGATTCTATTCTTATTTTTCCAAGTACAGAAATTGTTTGCAGGATGTGTAATGTGAGGTTATTTTTTATTACAGTGGTCTCGATAGCTCGTCATGTTTCCAGTGCCTCTCGCTTCTCAAGTCTCTCGCTCGTGGTGGCCGCACCATCATCTGCACCATCCATCAGCCCAGCGCCAGGCTGTTCGAGATGTTCGACCACCTGTACATGCTGGCTGAGGGCCAGTGCATATACCAAGGCAATGTTCCTGGCCTCGTGCCCTTCCTGTCCTCAATGGGATTCGAGTGTCCCAGCTATCACAACCCTGCAGACTATGGTGAGTTAAATGACGGAGGAACTGTGACTCTCATGTCCGTGGTAACCTGAAGGCCTTATGGCCTTGTTATAACATTTTATTAAAAATAGCTGCTTGCACATTTAAAGTCTTGGTTATTGCTATATATCTATAACATTAGTTACATGTTTTGAAAGGGAGAAAGCTAACATAATGTATAATTGAGAAAAAGTAAATGTGAATTTTCTTATAGAATTGTATGTATTTTATTACATTACTAGCTGAAAAGGCCCGGCATCGCCCGGGCTTTGTATTTTGTGATTTGAAATTAACTTATGGAGGACTTTCGATTTTGAAACTCTAGGTGCTTATATAATATGTATGTAAAACTTGAAATGAAGAAAAAGATTTATCACACTCAAACTATTCCATCAGAAAACGCTAGATATAGCTTTTTATGGCTCATAGAGGATGTCGAATGCTGCATTCCGTTGCTTCTACACATCATGCCTGGGAGGGGTTGAAATAAGAAGAAACATAAATTACATAAGATTGTACTGACTTGACGGAAAATTTTATTTCTCATTCTCATGTTACCATACAACCGTTTCGGTTCTGAAATAAGAGAAATGCAGTATCACTTTCATACTTTCCTCCCCTAAAACCCGGGACATAAAATACTGCGAGCATAGGACTCAAAATGTTCCATCCCATGCTTAGGGCCTTATTTCTCAACTAATACAAAGCATACAGCTATGGATAACGTATAAGCGGAAAGGATTGTTTACTTACTTCTGATAAAGCATACTCACACACTTAAGTTATCCCTGCAATACGACCTCTTATTCTACATCAAAATGTGAAGTGAGAAAATATTTCTTGTGTCGAGGGTAGAGAAAGTTAGGCCTATGTGACTGCATTACAATGTGCTTTATTCTCGTGGATTTTATTCTTCAAGAATTATTTTTACAAAACGTTAGCATCAGAATTCATTAAAGTCCAATGTTATGTAAAGTCCAGAGCCCTATATGAACTGTGTAAACAATACACTGTTGTCTTGACAACTGAATGGGATTTCATTTTGTTTGCATAATATTCTCAGAAATTATATAATTTTCAAGGGAAGGACTGATTTGTTTCAATTTTAATGTTGACAGCTATACTTCCCGGGCTTAACTGGGTATGTGTGCAAAATTTCGTGTAAATTGGTAAAGAAATGTAGATTTGTATAAGGAACAAACATACATACATACATACACACTTTCGATTTTATATATTAGATTACTCAAACTACAGTGCACGCCACTTATTGTGATCACTTCAGGACGCAGCTAATCTGATAATATTAACTGATTGATAACAGTAGCCAAAGGAATTAATTGAAGGATATTTATTCATACATCAGATAATCCACTACAAAAACAGAATTAAAAGCTATTTATTCATACACACAAGATAATGTGTAACTGTGAGTCACCAGTCACTCATGATAGCCTGCAAACAACTATTTTCACAATCAGTAAAAAGTTTTTATTGTTTCTTTTTTCCCTTTGGAGTCCATTAACCAATATTTTGTGCTCATAGTGTTTTTTGGAAGTTTACTGACCTGTGTTGAACACGGCGTAGCAAAACATCTAACACCTGTCTGTTCAAGTCTTTTCATTTTACACTAACCATCACTGCATGAGAACATTGTGATCTTCACAAATCAAAAGCAACAGCTAAACTGAGGGGTGAAACATGTTTTATTATTCAAAAGTAGTCGAACGTTTGAAAAACTTTTAGCTCACTTACGTATCTTTACTAGGACATGTTTCAAGAGGTAAGTACCTTCCCATCGTCGGCTAGCGGTCGACTGGCGTTCTGGCGACTGTGTTGTGTGAAGTTCTGTGTGCTGCCATCTGTTTTCTTTGTGGTGAGTCTCACTACGTCATCTGCAGGCGGGATCTCGAAGTTCATGGCATGGTCTTCCCATACATTCAATTCAGATGTTTTTTTCACATGTTTTAACAGTTTTATATCTTTCTTAACATGGTGGTTTTCTGTCCAGCAGTGGTGAGCAACTGCAGATTTTTCAGTTTGCATTAGTCTCACGTTTCTTAGATGCTCCTTCAATCTTGTCTCTAACTTTCTCTTAGTTTGTCCAACATATACCTGGGGGCAGTCATTGTATTCTATTTGGTATATGCCTGAGAGTTCAGTTTTTTGTTTGTTGTTTTTCAATGGATGGTTTAGTAGATTCCTAATGGTGTATTTGTTTTGTGGTGCTAATTTAATATTGTAATCCTTAAAAACTTTTTCAAATTTGTGAAACAATTTGGGGTGGTAATTGAACTTGCTTAAAAGAGAAAGTTAGGGATTGTCACCCCTCGAACTGGTCATCCTGTGAGCTGGGAACACTACCCTTACTTCTAATACAACACAATACAGTTGAGTTAGAAACAAAACCCTTAAAAACGAAATTTTGAATAACGTACAGTATTTGGAAATAAGCCACAAAATTAAAAATGTGATAACAAAAACTGAATCTTTGAACACAATAAACAGCATTTTTTAAATGTATGAGTATTAATCCATACGGGACTTCATGAAAGTGATAACATTACCCGACTGATAATCAAATCAAAGTCAATGAAGTTAATAACAACATTGAACGTTGGCTTAAAGAAAACATGCTATTAATTAATGTTGACAAATGCGTATACCTTCACTTTAATTCTCAGGCCCAAAACAATAACTTACTTGTGCAAATAAACAATAATCCTTTAGCTAACAAAAGTGAGACAAAATTTCTAGGAGTTTGGATCGACTCTGATCTATCTTGGGAAAAGCACATTTCTGAGCTCAGCAAACGCCTCTGCAAACTTTCCTTTGCTCTTCGTGTCCTGTCTAAAACCTGCTCCACTCAAGTCTTGAAAGTAGTCTACTACTCTTGTGTTGAATCCCTAATTAGATACGGGATCCCCTTTTGGGGCTCATCTCCAAAAGCTGATTGCATTTTCAAATTGCAAAAGCGGATACTAAAAACAATTTTCCACTTACCCATTAGAACACCAACCAAAGAGCTCCTTGGAAAAATAGGAATCTTACCTGTACCGTGCTTATATATACTTGAAACGTTACTCTTCATCCACAAGAATAAAACTGAATTTCGTCTAATAAACTCTGAGATACATAATCATCACACAAGAACATTTAATAACTTACATTTGGACAGCCATAGACTTACCAAAAGCTTACTTAGCATATCTCACACAGGAATTCTCATGTACAATAAACTGCCACCAGAAATAACAAAATCAAACATCAAAACTTTCAAGGGAAAACTAAAAGATATACTCCTGAATGGCAAGTTCCTTAGTATTAAAGATTACTTAGACTCAACGTTTTAACTAAAACAACTCCATTCATAGTCTCGACTAGTCAATGTAAGCAAGCTAAATCCTGTAGTAATTAATAATTTTCATTGTAACCATCTATGTTTTATTCATTTGTTTTTTATTGTAATCATCTATGTTTTATTCATTTGTATTGTATTGTATTGTAACCATCTATATTTTATTAATTTGCATTGTATTGTATTGTATTTTGTTGTCCACTTCAACAGTACTTATTGTATAACTCCATCAAATTGTGTCCCATATCATTTTGTAATGATCCAGAGGATGAAATAAACTAAACTAAACTAAAAACTAAACTAAACTAAACATTATCCGTGATTACATTGAGCGGTTTTCACTGTGCTAAGAAAGGAATAAATGAAACACATATATACACTAACGCAGCATTTAAACTCTTAAGTACTTACCTGCATACAGGCAGAGTATGGTGCTTTAGCATTGTCAGTGTTGAGTTTGGCAGTCCTAGTCGCTGAGTGATTTTTTTGTTTCATTGGGGTAGGCACACATGTTTTTTTCCTTTGCGATTCCAACATTAATTGAACTGCGAACACAGAAGAGATCATGTGCAACCACATTGTCAATTGTATAAATTGTTTGTTGTACAGTGAGTCCCACGCAAGAGTTGGCCAATGACGCGGGTTCCTGCAGTGTGGCGGGCACAGCTCCAACTCCCGAGTGATCGGGTGAAATATCTACGCAAATAAAGCTGCTAACTGTGTAATGATTCAGGTTCTCACATTTACAGTTGGAATTACAATGAAAATAACCACGTACCTCATCACAAGAGATGTTGGAAATGTTCTCCTCTTGCATCCACACAACACTGGCACCTTTTTAGGAAATTTTCTTTCGCGCGCTTAAGTTCAGCTTCCGAGACAGAGTTCATTTCTCTTGTGATAGGCCTATGTCTTTAAGTTCTTCTAACAGTATGTGAATATTATTTATGGGGAAACTTGAAAAATAAAGTGTATAGGTCAATTTCCCATACATTAGAAGAACTTAAAGACAATATCACAAGAGAAATTAACGTTATCTCGGAAGCTGAACTTACGCGCGTGAAAGAAAGTTTCCTTAAAAGGTCTCTGTGTTGTTTTGATACAAGAGGAGGACATTTCCAACATCTCTTATGATGAGGTACGTGGTTATTTTCGTTGTAAGTCCAACTGTAAATGTGAGAACCTGAATCATTACACTGATCGCGGCTTTATTAGCGTAGACATTTCACCCGATCGCTCGGTAGTTGGAGCTGTGCCCGCCGCGATGCAGGAACCCGCGTCGTTGGCCAACTCTTGCGTGGGACTCACTGTATATATGTTCTGTCAGCTATTGTCACCTCGCTTAACACATTATTGGTGCTAACCGTTTTATCCGCAGGTTGTGTCAAAAAGGTTATGAACTGCAACATATAAATGAGTAAGTAAATCAGTGTACACCCTATTTCATTCATGGGGACCAGACAAATGTGATGTATTAATGAGAAAATGTGTACGAAAAATGTATAACTGACCTAAATATTATTGGACAAAATTCAATGCCTGAAAATTTAGCATATAACTGTGGAAAATGTAGAAGTTAATAATGCATAATCAACTTTGTCACTGGGTGACAGTTTGATGGACCCTTCACTGGAGTCCCCTGCGACGTAACTAATTAGTGGTGCTTACGAATACTGTTGCCGTGGATCGTAACTTGACATTCCCGCATGCAATCTGGTTGCTATGAAAACAAAAGAAATCTCAGTGCTGTAAAAATTACAAAAAGCACATGTGCCATAAGTAAAATCATCATAATACAAGCCTTTATGGTATCAAGGCCCCCTAGTTTGTAGCAACTTGAACAGGACAAATATTCGGTCCCCATAACAACCAACACATGTGAATCACTTTCTGAAATAAACATCTATCTTCAATAATGTATATACATAATATTTTCAGCTAATATCTCAATTAATATAATTAAATTGATATAAATAATCATCGTGCAAAAAATAACATGTAATACTCGTTCCGTAAGAGCATAACGGATCTCGGAAATTGAAAAAACTCAGCCTCGTTTTTTCAAATTCTTTCTTCGATCCGTATGCACCGCTTACAGAACTAGTATCGCAATATACTATATTGTTATCCTGGAGTCTGGCGCGAGCAGCGATAGAGAGCGGTTGTGTTTACGCGGAGCTCCGTGAGACGGAAAGGATTGGTGAAGATGGGTGTAGATTTAGAAACGTACAGGACGAGAATAGGAAGCTACGTGGGCTGGAGCAAAAAAAGTATAAAGGGAGAGAAAGGAGATATCTCAAAAGAACAGCTATGGGCAGCGATGATACTGGCCGTGCTGTTAGTCATCGGAGGCATCGAGCTGAACCCAGGACCTCTATCAGAAGAGATAGCACAGTTAAAATCTATGATAAGTAACATCGCAGTGGACATCGCAGAATTAAAGAAAATGGAAAGGAATGTGGAGTTGAAAATCGACAGTAAATTCGAGGAGGTAGGGACTATACTGCGAAACTGGAAGAAAGAAATAAATGACGAACTAGCTGAATGTAAGAAGAGGATCGAGACGACAGAAAGAAGAGCAGAAACAGAAAGAAGAAAAACAAACTTAATTTTGTTCGGAGTAAGAGAGATAAAAGAGATGCGGTTAACAGAGATAATAGAGAAACTATTTGAAGACGACCTAGGACTGAAACTAGACGGATGGGAGATAGTAGACTGTTTCAGATTGGGAAAGCAAAGCAATAAAGCGAGGCCGATACGGCTCCAAGTAGCCACGATGAAGTTCAAATGGCAAGTTCTCAGTAATGCAAAAAAACTCAAAGGGACACAGATCTTTGTAGAACAGGATTATGGACCAGAGGATAGATAATTTAGAAAAGTATTGTTGGAAGAAATGAAATTAGCACGAGAGGAAGGCAGGAAAGCATTCGTAAAAGGACTCGAATTATGGGTTGATGGAAGAAAGGAAATCGGGAGTCATCAAAATCGCAAAGCAATCAATGACCGGAGTGGAAAAGAAGAGAAAATCACGGCGCGTGTACAAGAGGGGCAACGTACTGTCAGGGAGACAGCCGGCAAGGCCCTAACAACGTCGAGCGGCGGGGAAGTGGCAGGAAGAGAAGTACAACCTGTACGCGGCATGACGTCACGGCGGGTGACGTCTCAACATGACAGACAGGACAATATACGCACAACTGAGTCACCAGGAAGTGCAGCTGAGAGAAATATGCGTGGGGTCAATGAGATGGAAGTGGGTAGGGAAGATGCAGGGGTGGCAGGAGAAAGAGTTACCAGATATCGCGCAAAATTAGAAAAGTTTAAAGGCGCAAACAATAGGTCAGAATAGCAGAAGGCATGTAAGATTGTGTTTTGGAATGTAGAAGGCTTAAAATCAAAGATTTCTAGTGGTGAAGTGTACGGGGTATTGAAAGCAAAAAGTGAAGGAATCGATAATTGAAAGCAGAGGTACCCAAGCATGTAGTATATTATTGTTGGGGACTTTAATGCGAGGGTAGGAATAGAACAAATAAGAACTGTGGCTGTAGAAAATGACTGTGATTGGGAGAAAGAGGAATTGACAAGGAACAGTAGGGATAAGGTAATTAGTAGAGAGGGTAATAAGCTAATTGAATTCTGCGAGGAAATAATTTAATAGTGTGTAATGGAAGCAGGGGAAGTGATAAACAGGGTGAATTTACTTTCGCAAATGCTAATGGACAAAGTGTGATTGATTATGCTATGTGCAGTGTGAAGGAATCGACGAGAGGCTTGCAGACTTTAAGATATTAAATGAGGTAGTGGACAGTTGCCATTTTCCGTTAATATTAAAAGTGAACATAGGCAGGAAAGAAGAAACAAAGTTATTCAAGGGGAACAAAATCTATAAGATGTTTTAAATGGAAAGAGGAGGCAAGGGACAAATTTTGGCGCAATATAAATACAGAAGAGAGTGAAATAGTAAGGGTGGGGATCGTAGAAGCTAAATGTTCGGGGGATATACAGCTGGCTTCAGAAAGATTAGAATTAGTGTTAAGAAGAGCAGGGGTTACAATGGAAGTGAAAAATAGGGGGAATTTAGGGAAAATGAGGGAGAAGTGGATGAGAAAAATTAGGAAATAACTTAGATCAAGAGAAAATAACCAAGAAAGGTGTGGTAAGTTAACCAGAATCCCCATTCATACACTAAACCCAGGGGGTATAGTATGAGGGGGATTCTTAGTGGGTACGTAGTGCTAGACTTATAGATAAGAGATGTTTAATGTGGATGTAGATAACCATGTATGTAAAAATATGCGTAAATAAAATTCTATTCTATTCTATTCTACAGTGAGTCCCACGCAAGAGTTGGCCAATGACGCGGGTTTCTGCGTCGCGGCTGGCACAGCTCCAACTCCCGAGCGATCGGGTGAAATATCTACGCAAATAATGCCGCGGTCGTTGTAATGATTCAGGTTCTCACATTTACAGTTAAAATTACAACGAAAATAACCACGTACCTCATCACAAGAGATGTTGGAAATGTTCTCCTCTTGCATAAGCACAACACTGACACCTTTTTTAGGGAATTTTCTTTCACGCGCGTAAGTTCAGCTTCCGAGATAGAATTAATTTATCTTGTGATATTGTCTTTAAGTTCTTCTTGTGTATGGGAAATTGACCTATACACTTTATTTTTCAAGATTCCCCATAAATAATATTTACATACTGTTAGAAGAACTTATTAACAATATCACATAGGCCTATCAAAAGAGAAAGTAACGCTGTCTCGGAAGCTGAACTTATGCGCGTGAAATAAAATTTCCTAAAAAGGTGCCAGTATTGTCTGGATGCAAGAGGAGAACATTTCCATCATCTCTTGTGATGAGTTACGTGGTTATTTTCATTGTAATTTTAACTGTAAATGTGAGAACCTGAATCATTACAACGACCGCGGCATTATTTGCGTAGATATTTCACCCGATCACTCGGGAGTTGGAGCTGTGCCAGCCGCGACGCAGAAACCCGCGTCATTGGCCAACTCTTGCGTGGGACACACTGTATATTGTTATCCTATGCCAGTACTGCTGGTCTACAGGATTGCTAAATAAATAAATAAATAATCAGCTGACCAGATTGTAAACAAAAAAACCAGGACACTTGACGAGAAATTACAATAGTTAAACTAATTCAGTGTGTTCCTTAATTTAGCATATTATTCTTTATGAATAAAGCATCCAAATTGATACAATTAGAACAGTACCAAGTGAAGTGACCGAGATGGTAACATCTTAAACTCGCATTTGGAAAGTCCCAGGTTCAAAACCTGTGCGCAGCCAATTTGATATGGCTTTTTATGGTTTCTCCAGTCGTAAAGGGAAATGCCGAATTGTATATTATTTACATACCATGAATCATCCTCGCCATTTCATCCTGTATCATATCCATTTAAGTTAACATCAGTGAATATTTACTCCATACAATACACCAACAATAGAAAATAATTGACAATCAATAGTTCCATGTCCTACCCTACTTTATAGACACACATCCCGAACTCCTGATATGGCCTCATAGCTAAAAGGAGTATGAACACAGCTGAACTTAAAAAAAGAAATTAGAATGGTAGGCCTAATAATAAGAAAGAACTTGCAGACCAAATGTGGAAATTAATTATTCAAAGCAAGTATATTACATATTCTTTTTTGTACTATTCATGAAATTGTAAACAAGATAGATTAAAGTGTGTCTTCTCTGCCACAGATGACATAACTCGCCCAAGAATTCTCAGGTTCATCGTACCAAGGGCAACAAAACTCGATTAAGGACCAGAACTGAGCAGGAATGTAATTCTTTCTTCAGAAAATAGATGGTGCTTGCAGGCTTCCCTTTGTTTGAGGTTTCTTTTGTGTTTGGGAAAACATGTGAAATCCACGTGACCCAAGCCTCATTCAGTGCTGGTGTAAGTGGTGTTGCCAGTTCTTGTGGTATAAATAAAAGTAGGTTCTGTTCTAAAAAGGCATTGAGTCATGAAGAAGTGTTTGAAATGTTAGGCCTATTCAACAAAGATTCAAGGGATGAAAGTGAAAATGATAGTGAAAGTGAACATTTCCGTGCTGAATCTGTATTACCAGAAGACGTAAATGTTACAAACATTGATGAATTTTGTACTGATTTGCAATTACCTGTGCTCCCTCCTAAAGGTCTGTAAGCAATTCATAATCCTATCTTTAGTAGTTACAGAGAAAATAAAATATAATGACAGTGATGGTCCAAGCTGGTCTGAGCCAACTCATAGGCCACGAGGCAGGTGGGAGTGATTGTGTTAAGGCGACTCTTTTCCTCAGTCTAGTGGCCTACATATCTTTTTCTGGTATATATGAACGATTTGCCAACATTTTTGCCAAATAAGTCCATAATATATGCTGATGATACAACTTGCATAACAGTGGACCATAATTTAGAGGAAGTAAAAAGAAAAACACAAGAAATGCTTAGAAATTCCACTGCATGGTTTCATAAAAATAACCTCATCTTAAATAATAGCAAAACTGAAACAATGTTCTTCCTCCTCCATAGGTTAAATGAGTCCAACTCTGGAAGACTATTAGGCATCCATTTGGATCCTAGACTGAATTGGAAAGCCCATACCGAACTGCTAAGCATCAAGCTATCCAGAGTAATCTTTTTGTTAAGTAGATTAAAAACTTTAGTTAGTAAACAGCATCTACTTAACTCTTATTATGCTTTTTTCCATTCCCATCTCCAATATGGGGTTATATTATGGGGAAATTCTTCTGGCGCCCAAACAGTGTTCAAGTGGCAGAAAAAAGCAATAAGAGTAATTACGGGAATTGTACGCCATGAATCATGTAGACCCATTTTTAAACAGCAAAAAATCTTAACTGTACCCTCACTCTATATTAAAGAATGCCTTCTTTCAATAAAAAAACAGACAAACACTTTACCACTCAGAACGGCTATTCACGGGTATGAAACTAGAAATAGAAATGATTTAAACATGGACTACACCAGCTTATATATGAGTCAAAATAGTTTTAAATATACAGGTATAAAGTTGTACAATATGCTATCGCTTACAGTGAGAAATTTACCAATTCATTGTCTTTCAGAAATACCTTCATAATATTTTAATTGAAAAGTGTATAATATGATTTTAATGACTTCAATCTCTTTTAATTTTATAATATTTTTAATGTATTTGTTTGGCATAATGGAACTTTGCACCCCATGCTGCTCCCCTTTCCACTCGCCACTCGCCACTCGCCTGGCCGCTTCCCCGCCAGGCTGCTTCCCGCGTGCCGCCCCGCAGTGCATGCCACCATGCCTGTAGCCGCTGTTCAACCTCAATGCCAGTAATGAATAATTGCAATTGACATGTCACCTAATATTTCACAGTAAAAAACCCCTTGCACCTCCACATAATATTTCACAATTATAAAAACGACCCTTGCAACAAAATAGGCTATTTTACAATACAAAAAATACCCTTGTACCATGCATAATATTTCGTAATTATAAAAAACACCATATTATAACATAAAATGTTGCTTAATTGATACAGGAAAATTCCCTTGCACCAATACTACTCTTTTCATAACTAACAAAATATCTCAAAATTATAAAAGCCGATTCTTGTGTTAAAACTCATGAAACCCCCCCTATCATAACTCAAATATACGAAAGCTTCCTTCACAGCTCAACGTTCACTCGTGGTGTAGTGGTTAAGACTCCTGGCTATAATGCTAGGGGTCCCGAGTTCGAATCCCGGTCGATCCAAAATTTACTATTAGGAATAGGTCTCAAATAGGTAGGAAGGGTGAAGAGGAGGTGAGAGGAAGGAGACGGGAAAGGAAGAGAAGAAGAGAATAAAGAAGAAATAAATTATTTTTTCTGTTTCATCAGTTCATTAAGAGATGGCGCCACCGTCGCTACTAGTAGTTCAAATGCCGCCGCTAGGGGAGGGAGTTAGAGAGTTGGAGTGAGGCACTCGCATGGGGCGCAAAGTTCGGTTTTCCCATTTGTTTTTTATGACTATTGTCTATTTCAACTTATGTTGACAAATGACTAATAAAGAAAATTCAATTCAAATTCAATATGGCCTGTATGGCTGAAGATGCATTCGACAGATGCACTTGTTCCTGGAACACACATTCCAGTATTTTGGTGATATTTTTATCACTGATGTGTGCTTCCCTACTTTGCTACCAGTCCTTTCATTCTAGTTTTGAATGTTCTTATACATATGTCATTTATTAATTGATAGATTCATTCTGATGTTATTTCTGGCCAGTTGCCAACTTAATCCATGACAATATCAAATTATCCTTAGAACCTCAAAAACTGCAGTCGAGTATCTTTGGTACACATATTGATTTTGTTCACATAGTGATGCTATCTAGCACAAAATATATGTTTATTCCAACAAAAGGAACCATTCCTGAAAAACCATGATATTTAGATCTCCTGAAAAACTTCCTTGGGACATTGGGTCAGTATACTAAAAAATGGGACTGATTTGATCAGGACCTGTAAGGGTGAAGGTCGGCTGCGGTGGTCTAGAGGTAGCATGCCCGCCTCTAGATCCGAAAGTCATGGGATCAAACCCGGCCACAGTCGATGGATTTTTGAGGATGTAAAAATCCTGGGCACATAGTCCTCTGGGAGGGACTTTAAGCTGGGGGCCCGTGTCGTAGATTTATGGGACGTAAAAGAACTCCAAGCCTAAATTAGAGCCTCTGAACAAAATTTCTCTTCCCTTTCACGTCCAAATAATACCTTAGTTTCTGGAGGGGGGTTAAGTGGTGGTGGGCTTACCACCTGTCCCTCTGCCCTCTTAGGAAAATAAGCGTAACAAAATTCACATAGGTACAGAAACCTCCAATTGGATGCTCTTCACCCCAACATAGGGGATATAGGATACAGATAGATAGATAGTAATGGTAAAGAGTTGAGTCACAGAAATGAGTGACGGTCTATAATCCATGCCTTTTTTTATTTTGCAGTGATGGAAGTGGCTTGTGGGGAACACGGGGAATGCATCGCCAAACTGGTGATGGCTGTGAACAACGCAAAGTGCAATAACCTTAACCAGCAGCAACTCAGTGCCACTGCCACCTGCATCGCCAACGATATCGCCAAGGAAAACAGCAATACAGAAAGTGAGTATATGTAGCTTCCAGGTAGCTTGTACTATTATTACAAAATTACTATGTGAAGGATTGCATAACATGGGTAATAAAACAAACTCGATCTTAGTTTGAGTCTCATTATGTATGGAGAAATAAAACAGTTGACAGAATTAAAATATCAACCCTTGTATTTCTGATATTGCACCACATTAAGGGCTGGTTTCACCAGATGAGATTAAAATGTCGAGTAGTTAAACTAGAGTAAAAGTTACTCTAAGAAATTAATCTCACACAACACAATAAATTGTGTTTCACCACACTTTCATGTGGATAATTATAATCTCGAGTAGTTACACAGGGATTTGTTCCATGATGGTGCTGATGCTGCAATTTCTCAAACTGAAACATTTGAATCAACAATGCCGCGACCAACATTTGTATGAACAGCAGACAATAGTGGGTAGTGACAGTTGACATACAAACATAAACAAACTTGAAAATGAAAATGGAAGCAAATACAAGTAGCAAGCAGGAGAAACGGAGGTATAGAAGTCCGAACTGGCTTCCGTCCGAGAAAATGTTGTTGGTAAATCTCGTTGAGAAACATTTTTCCATATCAGAAAGTAAGAGGACGGATGCCGTTACATTGCAGCAAAAAAGTTCAGAATGGGAAAGAGTTGCTCAAGCGTATAACTCAATGTCAGGTCATACACCCAGAAGCGCTGAAAATTTAAAGACGGCCTGGGAAAATACAATAAAAGTGGCCAAGAACAAACTTGCGCAGAAGCTTTGGACAGTCTAAAAGGCATCACGAAGTCCCTTTCGTCATAATTCTAGAACCAATCAATCCTATCTCGTATCCATCTTGGCCGTCGTATTCTGTGATTATTGTCTTCGTCTTCACTTGAAGATTCATCTTGAAACACAGAATTCCTCAGTCTATAAGCCATAATGGTGTAGTAGTATCGGACGTGTTGCTACTCCAAGATTAAGGGAAGTTACTTGCTGAAATTTGGCCGTGTAAATATTAATCTCGATTAACCTAGTTACACGCGTTTAACTTTGTGGTGAAACGATTTGAACAGTTACTCAACACTATGAAGGAATTTGACTATTTGGGGATGAGAATGTCTGCAAATGGGGGGTGGGAGGCACATGAGAAAAAAATGGTAGTAGTAGGTAAAGCAGCTATGAGAGCGGTTAGAATATGTATGTATAAAATTCCAAATATTTCAGTTATATGGTTAGAGAGAATATATGAGGCAGTGGTGGAAGAAAAAATGTTATATGGGGTTGAAATATGGGGGCATCAAAGGGGTGGTTGAAAGTTGACCTTGTACATAGGATGTTTTGTAGAGAAGTGCTAGGCCTACCTCGGGGATCACCAATGGAAGTGGCATTATCAGAGCTAGGAAGGGTAGGAAGGAAAGGAATGATAGTAGAAAGAATTTTGAAATATTGGTATCGCAATATAAATGTGGATGAGGATAACGCATTGAAAGAATGTATGAAGTATTTAAATGAAGGAAGGAGGCATGATAATTGGGTGGAAAAAATTAAAAGGATACTGGAAGAAGTTGGAAGGGGGACATTTGGCAACGAGGAGAAAGTAATAAGATAGGATTTTGGAGGGGAGTAAGAAAAAGAGTAGAGGACATGGAAAGACAAGAGATCTGGGCAAGCTTTGTAAACAAAAGTTCCTTAAGATTATACAGAGTATTTAAAACAGAGTGGGGAAGGGAGAAATATGTCGATTGTTGTGATAAGCAAGGAAGAGAGGGATATGCATGGATGAGAACAGGGGTGATATATCTGAAAGGGTTAAGGAAGGACAGAGAGGATGGTTGTGTACTATGTAATAAAGAGGAAGGATTATCACACTACTTATGGGAATGTGAAGGGGTAAGAAGGTGGAGAGAAGAAATATGGGAGACAAAGTGGGATAAACTTCATAATGAGATAATAACCATCAAGATGTTGAAATTCAGAGGAGAAGAAAAGACTAAAAAAATTGGGGAGTATTTAGGAAAAATGAGAGAGAAGTGGATGAGAAAAAATTAGGAAATAGATCAAGAGTAAAATAATCAAGAAAGATGTGGTAAGTTAACCAGAATCCCCATTCATACTACAGTATTATACTTTTTTTTTTTTACATATATTGGCATTGTTCTTCATTGCCACTGACATTACGAAAGCAGCTAAATAATTTCATCTCTCCATTTTAATTCAGTTCACGAAAAGTATAACCTCAAAAAATCCTATTATTACATACTATTATTACTATTATTATTGCACTTGTATTATTATTGTATTATTGTATCACTAAATTGTATTGTATTATATTGTATTGTAATTGTATTGTAATGTATTGTATTTTATTGTATTGTACAATAAACTGACGAGACCGATTGCAACTCAAAATTGCCTAAAGGTCAATAAAAGCTATCTATCTAAAAAAGCATACACTAAACCCAGGGGTTATAGTATGAAGGGATTCTTGATGGGTAGCGCTAGACTTATAGATAAGAGATGTTTAAAGTGGATGTAGATAACTATGTATGTAAAAGCATGTGTTAATAAAATTCTATTCTATTCTAATTCTAATACTCAACACTAAGTCCATACTTACTCTCGTGTAAAACGTTACTCCAGTTTGGTGAAACTGGGCCTTAGGCCCGTTATTACCACCTCCAGTAAAATATTTACGGCTACTTTTACTGTTACTTTACTGACAGTTTGATTTTACAATATCAGGTTAGGTGTTAACTGTGTTAACTGGCAGTAATCTTTACTATAGGAAAATGTACAAGTAAACTCCTAACCGGAGGATTTTTTGAGGTTATACTTCTCGTGAACTGAATTAAAATGGAGAGATGAAATTATTTCGTAATGTCAGTGGCAATGAAGAACAATGCCAATATATGTAATATTTAAAAAAAAAAAAAAATAATAATAATAATAATAAAAATTTTAAAAAATTGAAAACTAGATCAAACTATTATGAAAGTTTGGACAGTCAGTTATTTTACTGTTCACTTCCTCTACCCGTACGTCAGATATTTGGGTTTTGCATCCTTCGAAGATGGGGTTAGAAACGTGGTAACTTTCTTTTCATTTTTGCAACCACTTTATTTGAGGAGGATTTTATTCTTCTTTATTTTTTAGAAAACAGCTTAACAACTTTTAGATTTTAACATGAATTGTATAATAAGCATAGTATACAAAATATATATGCATTTTTAATGTATTTTAATATGTTATGCTAACAGCTAATAATTTCATTTGAAAACATCTCGTAATATATCCTGTAGTTATTAGCTACACATTTCATACACAAACTTATTATGTTTTAGGTCTTGCCTCGCAAGTTATGCGACCTTTTTAGGCTAACACAACTGAATGCGCTCTACTGCCCGTACTGTGTACTGTATACTATAATTAAATTCAGAGGAAGTTACGTGTTTCACAATAGGTTTTTTTCTGATACCTCTTTCCGAGCTTTGCTTTTATGGCCACACTGTTTATTTATTTTGAATTATATGACTTTTTCATCGATAGTATTCAGGAACAAATATTCTTCACTTTAAAAGAAATTGCTGTGTCTCTTTATTTTTTGATATCAGCCATAACCTCATTATCCATTGCAAAATCAAACCAAACAATGAAAACAGATGGAAAATTGCTGCAAACAACTGAGAAACGCTCGTACCAACTGCTATGACTTTTGACTGATTGCGTTAACTGGGGATAAACTTTAACTAGAAGATGATAAGAACAAAGAAGCGTTTACTGGAACTTGACTCCAACCGTAAAATAAACTGTTAGTTAACATTTACTCCTACTTAACTGGACATCGTAAGAACGGGCCTTAATCTGTTATTGTTACCCTCTGTTCAACTTGACAAAATCTCTCAGCCCTAGATTAATCTGAAAAAAGCAACATGAAATTTCAGGGTTGAATACAATACTTTCTCCTATGGCATGGATAGAGAACATAAAAACAATGTGGTGTTGTGTTACAGAAGTTGTAGCGAATGGAGTGAAGGAACACAATGCAGGCAGTACCTTGCCTGTTCCCAGCGTCACGTGCACCACACTTCTGCTGGAGTCCGACGAGAGTCTGAACCACGGCAAGCACAAAACAGGGTTCCCAACCTCCAGCTTCCTACAGTTCTACATCCTGCTCAAGCGAACATTCCTGTCAACTCTGAGGGATCAGGTAAGGCTATCCATAGACTACTACATTTTATGAGAATGTTATAGGAGAAAAATTCCTCCGACACTGGGACTTGAACCCAGGACCTTTGGCTATTCACGCCAATGCTCTACCAACTGAGCTAAGCCTCTCATGTAATGTCCAACAGAGACAATAATCTGTGGTTCATGAAAGCTTATATATCTACTACATTTTACCCTCTATCAACAATAGAATGTTTTTAAAGTAAGTACCAATAATAAAAAAGAAAAATCGGGTACATGGAATGCCATGAAACAGAAGTGAAATTTGGATTTTTTAATTTCTGGATCTTTTAAATTTTTTATTTTTAATTTTTTAATTTTGGATTCTTTAAATTTTCGATTTTTTTATTTAAATTTTCGATTTTTTATAATGGTGAAGGGCTCACCATTCCACTAGCTTGAAGCACTAATAGCCCCCACTCATTGCCTGATACCTTTCCCCCGCGAGCTCCCGTAATTTTTTTAAATTTTTTAATTTTGGATTTTTTGATATTTTTAATTTTGGATTTTTCAATTTTTTCAATTTTGGATAGGCCTAATCATTGAGTTGACTGTTTTCTGTGCAGTCCGTCACAGCCCCACTACAATATTGTTTGTAATGCTAGAGCATAACACAACTTTGGGTTAGCTCTCGATTTACTCCTAGTGCGCCTAAAGAAGTTTCACTTAAAAAAAAAAAACATTATTTTCCAAATACTTTATTATCAGTCATTGCCTTACACCTTTACACTACTTCTCCACATAGTCACCACCGTTATTCAGGCATTTATTGTAACGGGAAACCAATTTTTGTATGCCTTTGTCAAAGAATGATGCTGCCTGTGATGAAAGCCAAATCTACAATCCTTGTTTTGCAACATAGAAGATGAAGAAACAGATGTTTTTTTTTTCCCACAGCTTGCACCAAATCATCCATGATTACAGCCGCTCCACGGCTCATCAAAACATTTTCACAACCTTTGTTAAACCGCTTCTTCAGCATTGCATCACTCATTATTGTTTCCTCATAATAAATCTTGCAAATGGCTTGTTTTCGGATTATGTTTGCTGGAACTTTTTTGCTTCTGTTATCATGTACAATAGAGTCCCGCTATTCCGAACTAATTGGGATCGAACACCGTTCAGTTTAGCGGGAATTCGGAATAGGTGGATTTCATTAATAATATCAAAGTATTGACTTGTTAAGGTGTAAATTAACTGCGGGGACATCTGCTAGTGTCAGCCGATGTGTGTTGTAAGTAACCAGCTTTCATTCCCATTTGGTTTCAGGCGTTTTCATCAAGCTTAGGTTCTATGTATGTCTCTATTTAACTTCTTTATATAACAATAAATGTATGTTTTTTTTCATGAACGTCTTTTTAGTTTATCCTGTTTTTAAGTTAAAAATCTGATTTTAACTTAACTTTGTTTGGAATAGGCGGATTTTCAGAATAGCAGGTTTCGGAATGGCAGGACTCTACTGTACTTTCAACTGTTTCGGTTTGCACTATTAATTATGATACATCCTGTATATGATTTGACTATATCTTGTATGTGATTTCCATGTGTGAAAACATCCTTCGAGGAGATTCATCTGCCTTTGCAAAATTTCATTATCTTTGTCGTGTTTGTGTTAATTTTCAGTCCATTTTCTCACAATCACTCCTCTAACATTTATAAGGTAACGTTTATAAAGTGCAGTATACACGAAAAATTATGTCCAAGAAAATCTTCAAAAAATGCTTTACTAGCAGATTCTCGCGGCTTCGCCCACGATAATTAATAGGAAGATTAAAAATTAAGAGCAAAATAATTAAAACATTATATTTATTAACACTTGCATGCAAAACATTCACAGGCCTAAACTAATTAGCTAAAAATTCGGCTTTGAAGTGAATTCCACAATTAGAAAGCGCTGCTTGGTAAAAATAACCTCAGATTCAAGTTTCCTGGCTCAGAAAACCCATGCATAGTGAGTTTCGTCCAAATTAATCAATGTTTGCCCATTTATGCCTAATATTAATTATTCCTCTTCCGTCTATGTTGAAAATTTCAGATGTCTGCATGCCTTGACACTACAAAAAATAAACGACCAGGCTGGGCTCACAAAATTCAAGCGATTGCGATGCTTTTATTTCCAAGGTATGACAAAAAAGGCAAGGCCACCTGTAATTGTTTTGACAATTGAAATGTATTACAAAAAACTGATGCTTGAAAAGCGCAAAAAAATGCACGTTTTCTGCCTGTTTTTCACTCATAACTCATAAAAAGAGAAGCAAAAATTAAAAATCCAGCTTCAAGGTGCATTCACCCACCTTTCAGTCCATCCATGTTTAAAATTTCAGATCTCTGCGTTCAGTAGATTTCGCTGGGCAACACGCATAGACAGACAAAAAGACAAACACTTCCTTTTATTATTATAGATTAAACCTAAAACAGCAAAACATGCTTTATGCATGTTAATATGTTCGTGAAAAGGCCAAGACATGCAAATATACACTGATAAAGTATACTGATGTGGAATGTGGATATTTAGCAAGTTTGAGAATTGTAATAAGCTTATATAAAATGAAACAGTTTATTATTTTATGCGACTCATGTTTCAGACGCTGACACAGATGCGGCTGTTCTCTCACGTGGTGGTCGGCCTGCTCATAGGAATGATCTACTTCAACATCGGCAACGAAGCTTCCAAAGTGATGAACAACTCAGGCTGCATTTTCTTCACCGTGCTGTTCCTCATGTTCACCGCCATGATGCCCACCATTCTCACATGTTAGTGCTCACTGATATCATTTAGTAAAATACTTGTAGAAATTTGAGGCAGGTTTGGGGCTATAATATAAAATGATCTGCTACAAAGTAAGTTTGCTTTGTAATTTTTTTTGGTTGTTATGATACTGCTACTTAATTCTCAAGTGGAAGAGAGAAACAATTGCATTCAGTTAGAAATACACCGTTATGCTTAATTTACTATGGAGCAACACCCTGCGACACAACAACAGCAACGTGACATTTGACATTTCTTGACCAATGACAAGCAAGCATTTCTGCAAGTCGTCATGGTGGGGCGATGAAAGTTGAGTTGGAGTTAACTTTTACCGCTTGACATCAGTTGAGTTGAGCAGAAGTGGAATGCATTTTGTTTTTTTCAATGGTGGCCACAGCCAAAGCAATTTATATGGGGAGCAATACTACACTTAATTAGATTTCTGTATGATTTCCATTCATTTCAAGACTGGTTCAAGAAATGAAAAATTTATTTATTGCCCTTTCTTTGACAAGAAGGTTATGTGTTCCACAGTATAAACTAAGTTCAAACTAATTTCAACTTGAAAGTTGAGACTCTGTGGGAAATATTGCTTCTCGCATTGAAAATAATTTATGTATGCTGAGAGTGAAACTTTTTACAATACATACATTCACTCAAACAGAAATAACTTTTAACTGAGGAGGAATTTTGTGCAATGGAAAACGTGCTGGAATGTTTGTTGCATAAGCTAAACACAATCTGTTTGTCTGAGGTCTGGTGGCAGTCTCATATGTCTTTCAGCGTATTCAGTAATGTTGAAGCATTGTTGTACAGAAATTAACACAGCACTGTGGGTTTAAATCTTGAGCGTTCTGGAGCATTAGGGATGGCTAAGGGTTAAGAAACATTTATAGTACAAGGGGGGACCCAAAAATAACCGGAACCAAACTGTTATGCGTATGCTTTCTAGTTACGAGTTGTGCTGTTAGATGGTGTTATTTGGGGGTCTCCCGCGACCGTTGTAGCTGGCGTCAGTCTGAGTTAAGTGACTTGGTTGTGGTGCGCTGTTGTGTGCGTTTGTGTTTCAACCTGTTGGCAATTAGTGAGATGGCCGACCACAAGGAACAAAGAGTGTGTGTGAAATTTTGTTTTCTGTTAGGGAAAACTGCAGCCGAGATCGTTGAAAGACCATTGACCAAATTTCTGAGGAAACAAACGTGTCATGGAGCATGGTCCAGCGAATTTTAACTGAAGGTTTGAACATGAGACGGGTGTCTGCAAAATTTGTTCCTTGCTTGCTCAGAGATGGCCAAAGAGAAAACCGTGTGAATGTTTGCCGCGACTTGAAGAGTGGAGTGCAGAACGATCCAAATTTTCTTAAAAGATCTTCATCAATTGCACGTTTGATTTTGGCAATGTTTTCGTCATTTCTTCCTGTCGAAGGATGCCCGGGGTGTGGCATGTCTTCAGTTATTATTATTATTATTGTTATTATTCATTTATATAATCCATTAGATTTTATTTGTGGAATAGTCTTAATAAATTCTAATTACTAGTTCATCGTGGAAATCTATTGATAAACTCGTAATATTTCATCACATAAACTTGTATGAGATTAACTATGTAAAACATTTAATTTTCCATTGTTTCAGTTAATAATGTAATTTTTAAGACTCTTCCTCCAATGTTAAGTGAGAACTTACTAACAAACCAGCAACTACTTGAAATAAGTTAAAATGACCTTGTGTTTACAGTTCCAATGGAGATGGCTGTGTTCGTCAGAGAGCATCTCAACTACTGGTACTCGCTGAAATCATTCTACTTTGCAAAGACAATGGCAGATCTTCCCTTCCAAGTGAGTGCACCTCATGAACCAATGCTTGTATTAAAGTCTCCTACCATTACAAACTGCAGTACAACTCCAATTATCTCAACTCCAACTATCTGGATCCCTTTGAAGCTGTATTAATATAGTTTTTGCAGCAGCGAGCATTGGGAAACCCCCTTGCAGGACCGATCATTTGCAAAAAAGCAAAACTTTAGCTGACAGAATAATTGACAGTTTGTCAGCAAAACAATTACAGTGGAACCTTGTTAGCACGTTTTTCTAGGGACCGAAAAAAATAGGCATCGGGTTTAGTTTCCCACTCTACTGGATTTCCACACGCAATGTTCGGTGTTGGTATGCAGGCTCTGGCTTGCAGACCAACACTTCCATTGGCTGCCAACGACCTTGCATGTCATTGGTCTGTTCCATACAGTCCTGCAACCTCTACATATAGCTAAATAATGCAATAACACAAACCACATTAGTTAAGTGCGCGAGTGGAGGCGGCAGCCGTATTGTACGGTACACTGTTTGTAGGTTTCGAAAATGTGGCATATTATATCTCCCGGAGGTTTGTCAGACCCTTATCATGTTGGCAGCCCTGATTCCACCTTTCTGAGCACCATTTTAGGTTAGTTTTTTGTGAACTTCTTACCGATTTTACCCATATTTAAAATATTCTTAGAAACAAAATGTGCCTATATATGGATTCTAAAACTTCTGGAGAATAATATTACATGAAATTTCGCCGTTTCCGTGTGTAAAAAAAAAATTAAGGAATCCAGTAGAATGGGAAACTAACCCCTAGACGTCTTAAACGGGAAAACGTACTATTGAAATTTAAAAAAAATAATAGAGAATAATATGTAGATACTGGTATGTTTTTTAAGTTGCTCAGAACCACCCAATAGTGCATCCTAATGGCTCAGAAATACCTCACAGTTACACACAGGAACTTCTATGCCAAGCCATTAGTTACGAGAGATTTATATTATATAAACGAATACATAGGCCTTACAATTTGATTTAAAAAAGTTAAAACTTGTAAAAATTGAAGGAATGTATGGCAGACGTATTTATGAAAAACCAGACAAAATTCACAAAAAAGCATCCCCTTTATTCTAAAACATCACACGTGAAACAAGTTGCACTCCACAGTCTATTAACAAAAATAAAATATTGTAATTGTGCAAAATTTCACACGTGCCAAAATGTAAACAGTCATGTTCGTAGCAACAAATTACTAATGAAATGCGATCCAATACCCAAGTGAGAAGGACGATCTGCTTTTTTGGCCTACATTTCTTCAAACATTCTAATATTTTCTTCTCCACACTACACAAACCTGTAAGAAATTTAAAATATATTTCACTACCTGGAGATCACAAAATTATCACGATAAAAAATGGCGTCTGATCAGCTGACGCTGCAAATCCGCACAAAGTCAAATTGACCAATGAGAAGCAAATTACAATGGTTCAAAACTGACTATTGGTCCCATAGAGCAAAGGTTGAGACTTGGACACCAGAGAGCACAAGTATTCTGACATTACGCGATCGGATGCGCAAACAAGGCTTGTATTTGGCAAAGTGTGGTTGGCAAACCAATTAAGAACATCCTAAGCGTTAAACCAAAACGTGTTAAGAAACATTTAAACATGTAGTTAGTAAGATAGGGACCTGGACTTCCAAAAACCAACGTACTATACAGGAAAACGTAGTAATGAGGAACGTGCTAACGAGGTTCCACTGTAATTGTGACTGATATGTTCAAGACGTGACACTTTATGTAAGGGTTGTACTGGACAATTTAGTTTTATTTTTAATTGAAGTACCTTTTCATGATTTATCCAATTATGTTTATTATCTGGTCCCAATTAATGTGGATAATTGGAGTTGCACTGTAGATCAGTAACACCTGATATCATTGTCAAGTCGTGAGGTTAGAACCATAAGTCTGACTTTCTATAAATTTATTAGGAGAGCGATTTTTCAAGATTTCATGATTCATTAGCCAAATGTAAAAGGTTTGCAAGGCTTCGTCAAGTATACAAATTGAACTAAGTAAAAAATTAGTCACACAAACATACTTAATTTCTAGGTTATAAACTTACGAGGGTTATTCGGAAAGTAAGTTCTGATCACCAATAAAGAAAACAAAAACTATAATAAGTATGAAGCATTTATTGCAATATTTACAAAGATTCTCTTCTCTACATAGTCAGCACTGTGATCGAGGCATTTATCTTAGCGGTGTACCAACAGTTCTATGCCCGTGTCATAGGACTCTCCCGCCAACGTCTGGAGTCATGAAATCACTGCTGTCTATACCTCAGGCTGTTGTGAAAACGTTTTCCTGCCAGAAATTGCTTCATGAGACAGAAGAGATGGAAGTCACTTTGGCTCGAGGTCGGGGCTGTAGGGTGGATGGTCGAAGATCTCCCATCCAAACTGAAGCAACATTCCATGTGGTGTTGGCTGTATGGGGCCGTTGCATTGTCATGCAAAAGCATAATGCCTCTTGTCAGCATTCCTCATCTCTTGTTTTGGATCGCCCCTGTCAGATTTTCACTCGTGTTTCATCCCCAGTGACAACATTGTCGAGAAACTCATCACCTTTCTCTGCGTACCACTAGTGACAGAGTCCTATGATACGGGCATACAGTTGTTGGTACACCGCTAAGATAAATGCCTTGATTAACAGTGCCGATGATTTAGAGAAGTAGCTAATGAATCTCTATAAATATTTCTTACTTATTAATGTTTTTATTTTCTTTATCAGTGTTCTGACCTTACTTTCCGAATAACCCTCATACATAGGCTACATCAGGGTGCCCACTGGTCGGGGAAATCCGGGAAAAGGCCGGGAATTTCGTATGGTCGGGAAAATCCGGAAAAAGTCAATGAATTTGTTAAAATATCCGGGAAAATTCAAAAAATTGCAAAGCTGAACTAGAAGAGAAGAAAAGAAAACTACTCTTAGAGTCTGAAAAAGCTGCAGCTGCTCTAGATGAACAAATTAAATTGCTGAAGAAAAAATAAGTGGGATCAAAAAGACTTCTAGACAATAATAGGCCCATATGAAGGTATATTTAGTTTATTTTACTGTTCCTTACTTTTGTATCTGTTATAGCCTAATTGTTTGCAATTATATTTGTTACAAAAGTTTTTCTTATTTAAGTACGGTATGTATAATCCTATAATTTATCTTACACAGTTATTAGAAAGTACTTCAAAATCATATTTTGGTCGGGAATTTCTGAAATGATCAGTGAAAATCAGGGAATAAATCAGGAATTTCTTCAGCATTACTTGGTGCACACCCTGTACATGCATACATACTAGGCCTGTCTAAAAAGTATCCGACCTTTAATTTTCACGCGCGTAATATTAATGCTAGGGTGGCGCCACTGTGCACAATGGAAAAACAGAGCTTAATGCACATGCCTGATTTTTTTCTCTGCCTTCGAAAGTGCCAGTCACTGCCTACTAGCCTCAGAGTGAGGTCCCATGATAAGCGGTCGGCGCATTTTGATATCTCTCAAGATGACTGAATGAGTTGAGCTGCACCAAATTTTGTCAAAAGCTTGGTGATTCTGAAAGCGAAACAATTAGGAAGATTCAGCAGGAGTTTGGAGATGATGCTATTGGGGTAACACAAATCAAGGAGTGGTTCAACCGATTCAAAGAAGGCCGCACATCGGCAGAGAGTGACCAGCATTCCGGGAGGCCACAAACCGCTCGGAATGCAGCTGTCATTGAGAGGGTTGAGCATCTGGTAATGGGAGATCGTCGTTTGACCGTACGAGAGATTGCCGAAGAGGTTGGGATCAGTAAAGATTCCGCACATGCAATTTTGCGTGATGATTTGAACATGCGCAGAGTGGCTGCAAAATTTGTGCCAAAGCTGCTTTCAGCGGAACAGAAAGAACTCCGTCTTCAGGTTTCATAGGATCTGCTGGACACTTCTAACACTTCTGCTGAATCTTCCAAATTGTTTCGCTTTGAGAATCACCAAGTTTTGACAAAATTTGATGCAGTATCTTGAGAGATATCAAAATGCGCCGAGCGCTTATCACGGGACCCCACTCTGAGGCTAGCAGGCAGTGACTGGCACTTTCAAAGGCAGAGAAAAAATTCAAGCATATGCATTAAGCTCTGTTCTTCCATTGTGCACAGTGGCGCCACCCTAGCATTAATATTACGCACGTGAAAATTAAAGGTCGGATACTTTTTAGACAGACCTCGTATATACAAGTAATAATTTTAAAAAAAGGATGAATAACAGATGTTAGTTTTGTTTATATAGATGTCTCATATGCTGTTCATCCTTACCATTGTAAGATGATTTGACTTTGTCGCTTTGCAGGTTGTGTTCTCCATAATCTATGTGTCGATTGTTTACTTCATGACATCACAGCCGCCTGAGGCAATGCGCTACTTCATGCTGCTCAGCATGTGCATTCTCACGTCACTGGTGGCTCAGAGTCTCGGATTGCTGATTGGAGCTGCCATGAATGTCGAAGTAAGTAACAGCTTTGCTTTGAATTGATAACACACAGCTTTAACTGGTGGTGCTGAATTAATTTTCCTTATAGGTTATGAATTAATAAAACGTCTATCTGAAGTCTATCTTTCAGGAATTACATTAGGTATATTACTGCACAGGAACAGATAAGAAAAATACTCACATTAAAATATAATGTAGATATTGGTAGTCACACTTATTCATAGAATGCACAATATAATATCAATATTCAACGGCTAGTTGTGTTTTAAATCTTTTATTTACATCATTATTTACACTGACATTGTTATGAAGAAACTAATCAATCAAGGCGGGCTAACAATATCAATAAGTGATTGGCAATTTGTTACCTTATTTTAATATATTGTGAGCCATGGAATAATATTGTAGTGTCTTATATTCATTACAAAATTAAGGGGGGACATACAGTTTTTGATGAAATTCATAGATGAGAAATATGTGAATTTCATTATTCTTTTCTCAGCAATGAATTGCTCTACAGTCTTGCAACCTGACATACTCTTGACTGACTACTTCTTCAATTGCATACTATTTTCAAAATTAATCAAACTGTTACAGTTACGGGTAATTATTGTTTCAAAATGGCTGCCACGTTTCATGCCCTGAACAGTTGTTTCCCTGATAACTTCCACAAATATAGATATTTCTGAATGATTATTTTTCTGTGTGTTTGTTAATATCATGTGAACAACATAATCTAGGGTCTTTGAAATATCCTTAGTATAAGTATTTTTTTAATCATTTTTTTTTTCTTTATCTTTAAATTAGATATATTTAAAAAAAATACTTATACTGAAGATATTTCAAAGATCCTAGATTATGTTGTTCACATGATATTAACAAACACACAGAAAAATAATCTCTCAGAAATATCTTTATTTGTGGAAGTTATCAGGGAAACGGCTGTTCAGTGCATGAAACGTGGCAGCCATTTTGAAACAATAATTACCCGTAATCGTAACAGTTTGATTAATTTTGAAAGTAGTATGCAATTGTAGAAATAGTCAATAAAGAGTATGTCAGATTGCAAGACTACAAATCAATTCATTGCTGATGAAAAAAATAATTAAATTCACATATTTCTCACCAATGAATTTCATCGAAAGCTGTATGTCCCCCCTTAATATTGATATACAGTGAAATCTCGATACAACGATTTCGCAGGGACCAGAAAAATATATTGTTGCAGAGAGATATATTGTTATATCGATAATTTACAAAAATGTTCAAATTTTGGTAGTATATAAGAAACAACTTTAATAGCTGAAATTCTTTAAGTAATTAGGGAAATAATGAATTTTATCACGAGAACTGCTATACTGTAATGTATTCACTCCACCCTTAAATTATTACTCTATGAGCAAACACATTTTACATTGCATTATAGCACAGCACCATGAACAGGATGACTCATTTTTGCTCCTGTTTGTAAAAGTCAGAAATGGCAGTCTGTTTAGCTTTTTTATGAACAGGGATACACACAATGCCCTTATTTGATTCGAGGTTCACTAAATGACATTCTGGCACCGATGGAACACTCGACAGAAAATTCTGCAGAGCCTCGCAAGCACAGAACACACACATAGAGGCAATGGCTTCGAGTGCGGTTAAGGTTGGTAGATGCACACTTTGTTCTACCTCCTCTTCTTCATCCTCCGCCTGCTTGTTTTGGATTTCCTCAATGTTTTCGTCCGTTAGCTCCGGAGAGTTCATGATTTGCACTTTCACGATCTATTTTTATCCTTGTACCGAGGAAAAGGTATTTTAGGGGATTCTAAATGTAATCGTAATGGAGAGGTTTATCGTTATTAAGAGTATCGTAAAACCGAGGGGAATTTTACACTATTTTAATGGAAAGAATGCCGGGACCAAAATATTTTAACGTTATAAAGAGTATTATCGTTATATCGGTAATCGTTGTACGGGGATTTCACTGTACTTGTTATTTCGGTACCGGTCAACCAATTTGGTCCAAATTCAATAGGCTTGTACCCATGGATGTCATAAATGCATGCACGAAGTTTAATGAAAATCCGATAAAGCGTATTTGAGTTATCGCGTGTACAGACACATGGACAGACAGACAGACAGACAGACAGATGGACAGACATTTCCCTGACCCCCACACAATCTCATAAAGTACCGTATTGGCACTTAATAAATAAAATAAATAAGTTGGAAGTGTTATTTTTAAAATGTGGTCTATATATGGTCTGTGGTCTGTATATGTATGTATCTAGTGTATTAGTATTACTTATAGAACTATGTTAGTGTATTTGTTTGTTTCTTCTTTTCTGTCTCTGGTTGAGTGTAAGAGAAGGCCCTAAGGCCTTAACGCTGCCAGATTAAATAAAGATTTATTATTATTATATATGAAAATGTTATAATCCACTCATTGCCATTAATTAGAATTAACCTAATAAAATCCAAGTATTTTTATTGTCAGCTTAGTTCCCTATCACTAGGAAATATTATACCCATTTCGAACTTTTCTTCATAAGTACACAGTGAATGCTCATATTTGGGTACTGGTATCTGGGAGAGTCCGCCTCCGTGGGTGAGTTGGTAGCGCTCCTGCCTTCCACTCTGGCGGCCTGGGTTCGATTCCCGGCCAGGTCGGGGATTTTTCAGTAGTGAAAAATTCCTTTCCTGGGTTCAGGACTGGGTGTGTGTGTGTGTCCTTAGGTTTAAGTAGGTAGGGGACTGGCGCACCCTGGTAACAAATACGCTGAGAATATCCCCTTACGGGATCACCAGGGGTCACTCGTGAACCTGAGGAATAACTTCTAATCTGGGAGAATATTCCAGCATATTTAAAATATTCGGGCTCTCTGAACAGAATGGTGTGCTGTCTATTTCAGAATTGTGTGCTGTCTGTTTCAGAATGGTGTGTTCTTCGGGCCGGTGGCTTCAGTGCCAATACTGCTCTTCTCTGGGTTCTTTGTCAACTTCAGCACAATACCTGGCTATCTGCAGTGGGTGCCATATTTAAGCTATATACGCTATGGTTTCGAGGGAGCCATGATCTCAATATATGGATACGGTCGAGCAAAGCTTCACTGTTCCGAAGATTACTGTCACTTCAGGAACTCAACCAAGTTTCTCGAGGAGATGGACATGGCAAAAGCAGAGTACTGGATAGATGCCCTTGCGCTCGCGGGCTTCTTTGTTCTCCTGCGCTGTGTCGCTTATTTTGTGCTACGCTTGAAACTGCGGTTGCAGAAGTGAAATTCTGTTTTTAGAGAAACGACTTCGAGTTTTATAATAAAAAGACTTAATTAGTGATGTTTCAGTTTCGTTGAACTGATTTCCTCGTAGAGAACTCACAAGAGCGTTGAAGCGGCTGAGAGGATGACTTAAGACATTTTGGTTTCGTGGCACAATATCCCCTCCTTGAAAAGACTTACAGTGATGCGCATGTGCTTGAAACATTTTGTTTCGTGTTACAAATCAGCAAGGCCTCCAAAAAACACTCTTTTAATTAAGATGTAGCAGTTTTTAAGTTTTCAACTTGTGAAAATATGTTATATACCACTGTATGTATGTATGTGAATTTTTATAGCCTTCTACAATCTATGTATTGTCGTATTTATACAGAAGAAGAAAACTAGTGAAAAACTTAATATTGTTTCTCGAATTTTGTCCATTTTATAGAGATTTCACTTAATATTAACTACACTAAACCGATCGAGCAACAGCAACCTAGCGACTGATATAACGAACCAATAGGCAGCAGTGGTACCAGTCACTTAGCATCGATCGTCAGCCATCAACAACGAGCATGAGAGATCAACTAGTCTGTTAAATCAAACCTATCCGTTTTTCAATCGACAATCGATGGCAAATGGTGGCAGCACTCCGAAGCTTCGTACCCACCTGATGCTGGAAGATTTAACTTACGCAATAATGATGTTTTAGACCCACATTTGAATGAAATAGAATTGCACGAATCCATTAAGGCACTTAAAACGATATCTCCTTATGTAATTTAAGTGTACAAATACAAATATACATCGAGTTGTGGCACCTAGCGGTAGCCGATTGAACTACAACAAACACGGCTGGTGGGTGAAGCTTGAAGTAAACTGATGTAGCCTGAGAAAATAGGCCTTATATTAAACCCTACATCCCAACACATGTAGCCTAATAGCTACTGTGTGTGTGTTTTTTTTTTTTTTTTTTTTTTTTTTTTTAAATTCATCAACAGCATGCTCTGTTACACAATGGTAGCACTACATGCCTATAAACTTTGCATTGGATCCTATTACTTATATACTGTACATTGGTATTTTAGCCTGTTTCCTGTTTCCTTAGCCTATTGCTCTTAGCCTATTTTCCTTAGTCTATTGTCCTTAACCTATTCTCCTAGGCCTATTTTGGGTATTAATATACACCATACTGTCCATTAACACTAGCTTCGTTATTAGTCAGCCTATACTAACATATCCTATCGCTTTCAACCATTCAGTTTCTCAAAGTCTATTGAATTTACAAATAAAAGGAAAGAGTTTCTATGGTTCTTTATCAAACTGTTTAGCTACTGTGTGTGTGTGAGTGAGAGAAAGACAGACAGACAGGCAGACAGATAGACAAAAGCTTACACTTAATGTGTCTATTTGAAATTTTCTCTCTTGGACACTAACTAGGCCTCAATTATCGCCAATATACAAAAACAATAAATAAATTGGTAGTTTGTAAAGCAGATAAATGTGCAAAAACACTTGCTTAAGCATAGTTAAATTCTTTTACATACACATATCATAAATTTTGTTTTCCACACTGCAATCAAATTGTGAAATGCAGTTCCACATACTGTTGTAGAAAAGTTATTTTTAACTCTTTAATATAGACTTTCCGGGGATGGTCGAGCACTCTGCTATCTGTGATATTTTTGTTTTAGAAACACGAAAAACAGCCAAATTTGATGATGTATTATTGTTTAGAACCTATAAGTTCCATTTATAAGGATCTTACATTTGTACGAAGACTCTAAATGTAAGTAAAATCATGAAAAAAATGGACACAAAATTAACCTAAAATTGCACTGCGAAATCACGATCTCTTTGCACTGGACAATGTTCTCTTGTCAGGCTGCGAGAGAACATTTGGGTCGCGTGGGCAACATTCAATGCTGGAAACATAACGGTGAAAATGTGGTCTCGGTGGTTTAGTCATTAATCGAGGATTTCTACCGGATACAGAAAGTTAATGTCAGCCCCGGATCCCCTTCTTGTTTTTCTATGTTGGGGGCTTACCCCATCCCCCACTAGGCCTGGACCCCCTGCAGACCCCCTTCAGCAGGAGCTTCGAGTACAGTACTGTATTTTACGGACCATAAGACGCTCCAGACCATAAGACGCACCTTAATTTTAGGATAGAAATTTAAAGGAAAATAAATTTAATGTGATTCTAAACGAAATATTTTGAAGGGAATAATATACTTCATTGCCACCGGTGTGGTCTTGTGATTAGCGTTGCTGACTACAGATCCGTCGGCCCGGGTTCGATTCCCGGTACCTCCTCTGATTTTTCTGAGGTAGGGAGGTCTGGTAGGGGTGCACTCAGCCTCGTGATTCAAAATTGAGGAGCTACTTGATAGAGAAGTAGCGGCTCCGGTCAAGAAAACCACCATTAACGGCCGTGGGTGTCGGTATGCTGACCACATGCCCCCCAATCCTGCCATCTGCCTACGTGAGATGATGCAGCGGTCGGGTGGTCGGCCAAGTCCCTCCAGGGATGTAGCGCCACGGAGTTTTTTTTTTTTAATATACTTCATTGCATAAAGAAATTATAACCTTGTACAATGGCATCGGTGTAAATCACTTCTAACTTAAGCTTGCGTTTTACGAAAATCTCTTCTGGCATCACATAAATTTTAACAACTGAACTGATCTCTCATGAAAGACTGAAAATACTTTTACACCCTCTAACCCTCAATTCAGCCTAAGGTAAGTGTAATGGGACACTGCTGTTTAAAGGTCATTGCCTTAATTTAAACACCCAGCGGAGACAACTCCTTTTGTATAAATGAACTCAATATTAATTTATTTTCGCATTGTAGACCTGGTTTCCAGCCCCTCATTTTACGATTGTGACAAGTGCACTGATGTACAGTCTGTGCTAAAATTTGTAACTCTCTTATCGTTTACAACACCTTGTGTGTAACTATGGTATTTCAGCAATATTTACCATAACTTTTTTAGTGTACTTCGGATCATTAGATGCACCCAACTTTTAAGGCTCTGTTTTCAAGGTAAAAAAGTGCATCTTATGGTCCGTAAAATACAGTAACTCTGTATCGGGCACATAGTTCCTTCTGTGCCCCCTGGACCCCCCTCTCCAAGTTTCTTCAGACCCCCTTCACTGGGGGCTTTAAATACGGTAATCAGTGAGGGAAGTGAGACGGTTTGGAATACCAGCACCGATTTCAATGGCCAAAAAGCATACCGTCGCTGAAAATCAGTGGATCTTAAAAAAACGGTTAATGTTCCTTTGTAGCAAACAGTAGCGTAGGCCCTATAACTGTATATGTCGTAATATAACTATTTTCATGATCATTCATCCACTGGTAAGCTTTCACTGTTAGCCATTGGCTGTGTCTGGTAACTTGTGATGGCCTTTGTTGCCATCTTAATGATTTGACGCTTTTAAAATATTTCTTCGAAACTAAATACTGTATAGTGAGAATATTATAGGAGAAAAATTCCTCTGACACTGGACTTGAACCCAGGACCTTTGGCTATTCGCGCCAATGCTCTACCAACTGAGCTAAGCCGGAGTTTAAGTCACAACACCAGGTGGAACCTCTCTCCTATGACTGAATGCCCTAATGGTCTACTTCACAGACAGACAAGTTATGTCATATGCAGTAATATTCTCATGTAATGTCCAACAGAGACAATAATCTGTGGTTCATGAATGCATATATATCTATTATAAATATTGTGGTTTTCATATTGTTTAACAGCCATTTCATAAAATATGGGAATTTTTCCCTCAAAGAGAGAAGTTATAAAATTATTGTAATTGGGTGGTCAAAAATAAGCTTAAAACCTCAAATTCTTTGAATATTAAGGACTTAGGTGTATCTGAAGTGGTTTCATGTGTAAAATCTGTCGATTTACTTATTTATTACGTTGAGTTACTTTTTTTTGCCATTTTTAGCATGATTTTAACACTCTTAAATACCAAGTCGTCAAGAGTAATCAGCTATGTCCATTTTCATTTGAGAAAATATACATCTTAAGGTACAATTTGGTATAAGATTAACTTCAAAAAATATGTGTGGCTAATTACTATGTAAAATAACAAACAAGGGAATTTTTGTCCCACCCGTAACGTCCCACCCGTAACAGTGATAGTTTTGTTAAATTATTATTGGTGACAACCTGGAAACAGTTTATAATTTGTATTGAATCCCTCATACCTTCATTAATAACAATATTAAGACCCTAACAGTAATAGCAGAACAGAAAATGAGCTTTTGTTTTGCATCATTAAAATCAGTGTCCAAATTATGTCCCACCCGTAACAGATTTTGAAAAACAAATTTAAAATATTTAAAATAAGTTTTAAGTAATGCTTTGCATGCAGTGTGGAGGAGAAGGCATTGTAAATTTTACAGAATGTGAAGAACCAATTCTAGTTTATTATTTATGATATGTAATAAACAAAAATAGCTTCTATAATTTGTCAGAATGTCCCACCCGTATTTATGAAATGGCTGTTAAGTAGGTATTAAATACTTTCAAAATATCTCATATTGAAATAAATAAAGATCTGTAAATCAAAAGTACAAGATGTTCAAGTCACGAAACTATGTTAATAGGGAGGGGGTATGTTTTTATTTTATTTTTATTTTTATTTTTTTTCAAATTGAAGTATGATATGGAAAAATCTTGGGATAGCCACTCCATCCTCCTGCTAGCTTAGCTGGGAGTTGACTTCCCAGACAGATTTTGTCAGGAGATCATAATACGCAATTCTTGGTCAATTTCCAGATAGGTTCTCTATCTGGGAGATAAATATATCAGGTGGTCGTTGTACAGGCCTGTAGAGTGGAACATCCGTCTCTCACACAGATATGCTATTGTCTTTTGCTACCAGAGCGCAGGTTATGCTTCTATCGCCCTCATCTATTCAAAGAGTCTCATTTAAGTATTAGTCTTCAATGTGATTACATCGCCTGTTTAATAATAATAATAATAATAATCTTTATTGTTCATTGAGGTTCTACATAGTAGAGTTCCTATTGAACATTGTCATAAATTTCCAAACAAAATGCTTCGCTTCAGGGAAGTTACAAATAGTTGTTTGGAGAGATTAAGTTCAAGTCGATCCCTTGTTCTAACAAGAAGAAATGTTTGTCAAGTTTATCTATTAAAAACTATTAACAGGGTTAAAAATAAAAAAAATAAATATTATTGTTGAAGTATGAAGTTATTTGGATTAAATTCATTCAAGGAATAATATGCATTAGTTACTAGTACATGTCGTATAGTTCTACAGAATTTGATTTCGGACAAATTCTTCACCTCATGGGGAAGCTTATTGAATATTTTGATTCCCATAGCAATGGGACTCATTGCTGTTATTTGAAGATTGTGTCTAGTTATTGCTATATTATTTGCTGTTCTTGTCTCATGGTCATGAATATCTTTATTTTTGTTGATATTTGGTTCATTTGTTTTTATCAGTTTAAGTAACTCATATAAGTACATACCAGTCATAGTGAGGATATTATTGTTTTTAAAGATATTTCTGCATGAATGCCTTCTACTTAATTTAAATATAATTCGAAGGGCTCTTTTTTGTAATTTGAATATGTTTTCGCTTTCGCTTGAATTCCCCCAAAAAATTATTCCATAATTTAGATGTGAGTAGAAAATTCCGTAGTATATATTAATTAATGATTTAATTGATACTAGGTCTCTAATATTTCTTAACAGGTAGATGGTAGAGCTTAGTTTTTTACTTAAATGTATGCAATGATCTTTTCCAGTTTGCCAATGTGATTATCACAGTTACACAAAAGGATTCAGTAGGAGCTATGCCACCTGACAGACATATGTTCCTCATAGCGTAAGTAAAAATAACTCGTCCTCTAGACAGATATTCTTATCCTTTCTTTCTCAACATTTCTTTGTTCCCTACTTTTCCAAATACCGTCCATTTTTCTATCACAATATCCATTTTGGATATATATTGTTGGAAAGTGTGGACTCTGTTACAAATCTTAATTTCAAATATTCTATTAGTGCTGAATCAAGCAGCCAGCTCAGCTCACATTCCCACACGATAGGAAACGCAAGAGCTAACTAGAGAGCAGTAGAACGCATGCACCGAAAAGTTGTTGGGACCAGAGTATAGCCTATGGCCAAGGCTCCGGGGGCGGTGGAGGGCAAAAAGAAATAAACTACATGTGCATTGCTACCACATGCTATAACAAAATGTCAGCTCTTTTATTTCTTCATGATACCATTTTGTCCACATATTCTAAAACGTTCATTTTCATAACAGATTTCACAAATTTGTATTTCAATGTGCTTTTACAAGCAGTTTTGGCATCTATCACATTTAATTGAAATGGATGAATTTTTTTGTAAGCATCAACAATGGAACAAAATTATGGGGTTGGTGGAATAGCTCAAGGTTAATGCATTGATAATGCACCAAAACTGCTGCTGTTGTACTTTTTACACGCCTGCTGGAGGGTTAAGCTCTAGCATTGCCCTTGATGGCATTGCATTACATTAAATGTTGTTATTCTGATCATGGTTATAAACAGACAATTTCATCATATTTTGCACATAACGCCTTCAGGTTTTTTCATGTTTCATTAAACTTTTGTTGCTACGGTAACTTTAATTTTGCTTTTGCAATGGAACTTGTCTACCAGAAAATGCATGCCTAAATGCCGGTCTCATTCTTCAACATGACATAGTGTAAGGGAGCATTCACACCAAAGTAGCATAGCAAGCGAGTCGCAATAGTTGGATGCAGGTTTTGTGCTACACATTTAATTGAAATGGATGAATTTTTTTGACATCCATGGACATACAGCTCCCGTGCTTCTTTGCCGGAGGTTCAAGGATCTAATCTTCATAAGTTCAGCTCAGAACTGCCTAAGAAATATGGTGAGATCGGCTGGCAGCGATTTGAGTTGCACTTTAGAACTTTCATAAGACCTGCTAACTTCTTGTGACTACATTAACTACAACATCACAAAAGATGGAGTTTGCGTTGGAGATAAAACTTGTGCCTCTTACTCCATTTCAAGGATTATAAGATGGTGGCCATTGGCTATATTTTTCACATTCTTGAACATTGCTGGAATATTTCACAAATATTAGTTTCCTTCACAAAGTCAAATGCAACTTCATGAAGCCGTATTATTCCTCATGTTGGCTGCTTGAACTAAACATGCATCTGTGACAGGAGCAGGCGTGCATTGTATTTTTTACAACAGTCAATGCCTCTTTGCTTAAAGTTCAGAAAATCAGCTGACAAAGCTAAACAAAGAAACTGGAGTCATAGTAACATTGTTGAGTAAGCATCAACAATGAAATAAATTATGGGGTTGGTGCAATAGCTCAAGGCTAAGGCATCGATAATGCACAAAAACTGCTGCTGTTGTACTTTTTACAACAGCGCGCCTGCCGGATGGTTAAGCTCTAACATTGTCCTTGATGGTATTGCATTACATTAAATGTTACTATTCTGATCATGGTTATAAACAGACAGTGTTCCCAAACAGCATCAATTTAATCATATTTTGCACATAACATCTTCAGATTTTTTCCTGTTTCATTAAACTTTTGTTGCTACGGTAACTTTAATATTGTTTTTTATGATGGAACCTGTCTTCCAGAAAATGCATGCCTAAATGCCGGTCTCATTCTTCAACATGACTTACTGTAAGGGAGCATTCACACCGAAGTAGCGTAGCAATAATGAATCTCGCAGAATACAACATTCATTTCTTCAGATAGATCTGGACTTATTTCATGAGACGCTACTCGGGAAGATGCATGTGTACACTTGCCTTTTCAGCTGTTTTCTAATTGTTAAGAAAATTCAACACATATTCGCTTGTGTAGTGGTGGAGAAGATGTCTTGAAAACTGCTGGAAAGAGAGCTATTTATAGTCCAGTTACTCATTGCATGGCCAGGCGGCTTCCTTTCGTTAGGAGGAAAAGTTTGCCAACAGCTCAACCCATGTTCTTTGTTTTACTGCACCAATCAGCTAGTTACCCCAGCCAATCAAAATCTAAGAATGTCCTGTGGCGATTTTGACAGCTACTCGTCTTCTCCGCATGGAGTGAAATGCGTGGTTTCACAGATCAAGTTACAGTAAACAATAACACGTGTGAATTGAATAAAGTGAAGGAAGAACTGAGGTCAGTGATAACAATGAGAGAATATTGCAATGTTGCTTTTGTTTCGGAAAGCGGAAGCCCAAGACCGATTTAGTCAGATCAATTAACATAAGGAAACACCGAAACCTTTGAAGCCGACTGGCCATGCAATGAATAACTGCACTATAACATACAATTTGTACACGCATAGAATATATGATATGGCAATCAAAACTAATAGGAAAACGCCTAGATTAAAATTGCTGAAACTATATCCTCTTTAGGTAAATTATATTATTTTAAATGGGTTTCTCAATAGTTCAAGTGAAAATATATATAATTTACGTTAAACTGTAGATCACATTCCCTACTTCGGTATGAATGCAAAACTGTGAACCACGCAACTCGATGTGCAGCCTGCCTCCAGGTAGTGTGATTCGCATGCTGTGCTACTTCGTTGTTAATGCTCACCAAGGCCTACCTGATGTATTGTCTTGATGATGAAAATAATGACAATGAAAAACTGTGATTTTTCTCTTTCCGTAGCATTCTGATTTTGTTCTGACATCAATGCTAGGATTCAAAACTTTTTAAAACAAGAATGGATTAAAAGTATTTTCAATCTCATGCACTGGTGTCCAAAATTTCAAAATTTGAGATGTGTTTATGCATTGACAGTTTTTCATAGAAATCCAGTTAAAATCGTTAGTTTCTCATGATAAGAAGCTTCATGAATATTTATGTTTATTTTAGTAGCACGACTGCCTACATGGTTAACAGTGGCGTAGCCTGACATTGTGTTCTGGGTAAACTTATGTTTTAAAAATAAATTTATAATGATTGTTTAAATGACACACGAATTCTCAAGTATTAATAGCATTTTAAATAACGGGAATGTTTGCACATGTAGCCTATTCGATTTCATATAGGCCTATTTACATTTTATATTCCTTCAACACTCCATCCTTTTCCCTGCCAAATAGTAAATACAATATTTATGGTTGTAACTACTAGTTAACCAATTAAATTTACTGTACTAAGATGTTTGAAATGTTTGGTTATTTTCATGCAAGACACGTCAATCTCAGGAGTTGGTCATTTACCTTAGGTTCACTCTATTTTTTTCATAAGACTGAACCGAAAACTGGTTTTTAATAGGTGATCAACTATAGCGGTAGAATTGTCCACGCAACACTGAAACATAATCAAACGCAGTTTAGGCCAGCAATTGAGAATGTAATGTTTATGTTACCCCGGTTTCAAGCGAGCAAGTACCTGAAGGATGAGACTACGACCCTGATAAATTCTTCTAGTCTCTCTGGTGGTGACATATGTCGCTCTTGCGCAATGAATTAGCCTGTCTTCTCTCAATGAGTAGGTTATCATTTAGTGGGAAAAGTCATATAACTCGCACTTGCACGAGACTAAAACTTGGCCGACCACTATCCAGTCTTAACTCTCCTCCACTGCCGCATCATAAGATTTCGAGGCTGCGCACACGACACCACAAGTTAATGCATAATAACAGTAGAAGTGGGGTATGCAGCAGCGAAAATTGTTTTTAATGGTAGTGCTAATGGGTTTATAGTGATTGACTTGTTGACGATGCTTTTATTTATTTTTTTATGATTCCACTTATTTTTCTTAGGACTTTATTTAGGTAGACTCAGTCTCAAAGTCTACCCTCACGCTAAGCCACTGATGGTTAACATCACTGGGAACTGATTAGACCTGCTCTTTGGACATAACGATCTATGGCTCTACCGACGGAATCAGGTGTTACGAATAGGTAAAGAAAAGTGAAGGTTCTCTCTGTTGGGTAAAGGAATTGTACAATTCATCAGTTTGTATTGTTTTAATATCAGATCTACAGATTCTGACTGCATCAATTTAAAATGAGCAGAATTAACAGCAGTCTAACCTATTGTTTGTAATTCTTTCCATAACTCTATAGGTCTTAATTTAACTGACAAGACTGCATAGACGTAACCAGGCCGACCATATGGGGGGAGGGGTTATAGCATCTGGAGAGGGGAGTTCCGGGGTCCTCCCCCCGGAAAATTTTAAAAATTAAGGTGCACAATAACGAGTTTTAAGCTTCCCACGCTTTAAACTCATATTAAGTAATTTATAAGCAGATTTTTAAGAAAGGTGATATATCACAATAATGAAATAGATAGTTCTATTATCCCTTTTTTAATCAATGGGGGGGGGGGGGAACCCCCCTCGTTACGCCTATGGACAAGAGCACCAAAAATATACTGTAGGGCAGCGTTTCTTAACCTATGGTCCGCGGACCACTGGTGGTCTGCGACGATGGTGCAGATGGTCCACAGACATAATTAAGATGACTTAATGTATCTGCTGATCTTCGATTAAATTTGACTAATATTGAGCCAGATATCCAGGAACTCTGCAAGAGCAGACAAACTCAACCGTCTCATTAAAAGTATTGTTATTATTAATAACATAATTCCTAATTATATTATAAAATTGGTAATAAATAATAAACTGTCAATAGTTTACTTCCAATTCAATAACTGATGACCATTGAATTAAAAAAAATATATTTAGATTTATTTTGTTATTATGACTTATAATTAATACTCTAAATATTAAGAATAAAGGCCTACAAGTAGCCTACTTTTAAAAATGGGATGTAAAATTAGTAGCCCGTAAAATTTTTTACACATTTTAGAGGTCCTTGGGTTCATAAAGGTTGAGAAACGCTGCTGTAGGGCATAGATTGAAAATTTTAAAAAGTATCAATCACAAATTCATACGTGATTCTCCTAAAAAATTTCAAAATGTTACCTTTCCCTCTTAAAAGTTTGGGTTAAACTTACCTATTTTCAGTGGCGACTCGCGCTTAACCGCTTAACCACTTAACCACTTGATAATATCGATAAAATTTTTATAATGAGAGCACTGGAGATTTTTTAGTACCCATTAGTTCAAGAGAATCGTAAATCCGCCACTGCATTAGAGTATGGAATCCTTGTGATCGGAATTAAACATTCTTTCTTTCTATTTATTTCCTCATTTAAATTTTAAATTTGTGATTTTGTCTTGGCATCTAGCTTATAAAGATTTATTTGCTTTATTAGTGTTAAATTAAATTCCCGCCAAAACCAATCGTGCTTGCTAGGATTGTATTACCTGTTAAAAAAAAAAAGTTAATATTTTTAAATAATATGTGCGATGAAACCATGTTTAAATGCACTGAAAACCTGAAATGAAAATATCATATCAAGTATTTTGTCGTTTGGAGCGACATAAACTTTTAAATATTTTTAACGCGGGTAATACGTCAGTAGTCGTAAGAAATCATATGGTCGACTCCATGATAACTGCGGAGAACATTTTTGTACACTTGTTATTCCAACTAATTCCGTCTTTTCTTTTAGTGGACTTTGTATTGATTTTGCCTTGATTTGCAATATCTTTAGTTTTATTTGTGTGTGCGATCTGAAAAGTAGGTTGGGCTAACCAGTCCTACTTCTCGTCATAACCTATCAGCGACAGTGAGAGTTGGCTGCAGATTTCCAGTAACCAGATGAGACTGTAGTTTTCATTATGGATTCCTTCATACTCAATAATAATAGGTAAGAATGATATATATTACCCAGTAATAAAATAGCACGATATGTCACGCTATTGTGAACTTATTGTACTGGATTGAGGTTACCTTCAAATCCTGCATAATGTAGTTGCACGATTTTGGCATTTCACTTTGACATAGTACATGTTCAGTAATTGTCTTATAGTTTATTGTATATATTTTGCCCGAGAATCATCTGTAATTGTTTATACTTCCAAAAAGGTACTAGAAATATACATGGGCTATTCTGTGAAAAGGGACATGTCATTGTATAGAAAGTAAGATTTTTACTATAGAACATCTGGGTGTCGTAGGCCCACTTCCTAAACCAAATATAAGGTGCATCGTCGCATGAGACATATCCCACCCTAGTCCACCCCCAGCGAAGCACTTCCTTTCATACCACGATCTAGCGAATTCTTCGAGGATAAACAGGCTGACAAACTGTTGGGTACAAGGCAAACCTGTGGGTACTCTCGAATTTTTAATATTTGGTACAAGGGGCACTCTCGAATTTGTATTATTAGGTTCAAGGGCCACTCTCGCATTTTTAATATTTGGTACAAGGGGCACTGTCGCATTTTTAATATTTGGTATGGTCGGGAGTGTCGGCGACAATATTCAAGGATAGTTTGTCACCATGCATCGCTGAGAAACAAAATGTGAATATCGAGTGGGCGGAGCTTAATCTGCACCTTATATTTGTCTTTCGCCTACTCAACTTGCGAGGTTTTGTTCGTTCTTTCTGGTTGTGAAAAGGCACCTGAAGAGTTTCATGTAGGTGCATATGATGTCTGCCATATGGCAGCAGGGTATAAAGAGTGCTTCCGATACCATAGATTTACTAGGCCGGTATGTTTTCAGAAGCATACGTTAGGCTTGCTGTTAAAATCGCCACCAGTCGAATTTTGAACTGAACATCATGTCTTCAAGTCGATTGCCGTATGAACAGTTAGCCCTAAGTTAGGTGTGACATTTAGGCTAAGTGTCAGGTAATTTGGGAAAAAATTGTTTTATGCTGCGCACTATGCTCCTCCCACCAACTCTCTAATGGGACAAGCCTCGGAAGGCGGGGTTTAGGGTTTCATCGCAGAAGAGATTCAATGTGAGACATAATAAACCTCACGCTATTCAGTAACTTATATTGCTCCTAAAGTAACATAATGTTGCTAACCTAACAAAACCTGTCACTGACCTAGAATTTACCTATCATTATTTAACCAAATGCAAAAGCTTTTTACCCTTCCACACCTTTCATAAAACATTGTTACAACTGTCAAGGAAGCCATGGTACAATAGTGAGGTGCGTGCACAGGCTCGGAAGCGAGGGGAAGGAACCGGCGGGCAGATCTTGCCCGGTGTGTGACATAAATCTGTCTTTCGCCGGTAATTTTATAGAGAATCTTTAGACGAGGTAAATTTTATTTATGGCACCATCCTGTTCTAGCTAAAAGCATTTGTCTGATTGTCAACATTTACATAGATTTGCTGGTTGTTAGTCTGAATAAAATGATTTACGGTACCGTTAACTAAGTTAATGTCAGAATTGTAGAGTTTGAGGATGGCTTTCCAAATAGCCTGCAGCAGTTTTGGTACCAGTTCAGAAAGATAAAAGAATATGGAAGCCTCTAAAGGGATTTTGTCATATTTTGTCACATAGGCCTACACTTGGTTTATGAGAAATTAACATTTTCAAATAAAAAAAGGAACTCCTTCAGAAAAGCGTAGCCAGCTAACAGTGAGGTATGCTCTGCCATTAGCGACTGTGCTCCTCTCAGCCGAGGAAAACAGAAAGAGGAATGACTGGCACAGGGATAAAATTTAACGCTGCAGAAGAGATTCAATATGGGACACAATAAACCCTGCGCTCTTCAGCATATTGCTCCTAACCTAACATAACCAGTCACTGACCTAGAAGGCCTATTTAGCTGTCACTACTCACCTTAATGTAGAAACGTTTTCATCCTTCCACACCTTTCGTAAAACATCGTTACACTTAAGCTTAGTAGAATGATGCTTCAATTTTAAACTTCAAACAAGATCTGAAGAATGAAAACTGGGGATCTATATTTTCCTATGACAAAGTAGACTGTAAATTAAATGAATTCCTAAATATTGTGTTGCGGCATTTTGAAACTAACTTTCCAAAAAAGAAAACTGCTAATTTACCTAATGTAAGGAATAAAACATGGTTAACCACTGGCATTAAAATATCATGTAGAAACAAAAGAGAGCTATATTTAAAATGTAGAACCAGTAACAACCCAGCTCATAAAGAACACTATAAAATGTACTGCAATACACTGAAGAAAGTAATTAAAGAGGCAAAGAGTAGGCATTTCTCACAAATAATTAATAAATCAGACAATAAAATTAAAACTATATGGAATATAATTAAAAACGAAACAGGGAGATCAAAGGGAAACAATGATTGCATGTCACTAACATACCAGAACAAAAAGCTAGATAATGTATCAGATATCACAAATGCTTTTAATAATCACTTAATAAACATTGCAGAGAAATGTATTCCTACAACTAATATTAGCATTAATGCAGCAGACCTACTTAAAACACCTATAGTCCAGAACCATACATTTCAAATCAAATTAACTTCCTCTAGAGAAATTGAAAATATAATCAAGTCACTCAAAAGCAAAAACTCTTCTGGATGGGATGAGATAAGTAATAAGTTGTTAAAAAGCTGCTCATCTGAAATTAGTAAACCTCTTAGTCATATTTGTAATTGTTCGTTAAAAAGTGGAATATTTCCAATAAGACTAAAGCATGCTATTGTTAAGCCCCTCTTTAAGAAAGGTGACAAAAATGTTCCATCAAATTATAGACCTATATCACTCCTAACCTCATTTTCAAAAGTTTTTGAAAAAGTTATGTACAACCGCTTAATACACTATCTTAATTTGAATAACATTCTTACACCATCTCAGTTTGGATTTAGAAGTGGCATGTCCACTGATAATGCTACATTTCAACTCACTACAGAAATATTGGAAGCGTTAGATAAAAAGAAACATGCCCTAGGAATTTTTTGTGACCTAGCTAAGGCGTTTGACTGTATAAATCATGAAATTCTACTTCAAAAACTGAAACACTATAGGTTGGATAATATAACACTAAAGTGGTTCAAATCATACCTGTCTGATAGAACTCAAAAGGTAATAATAAATGGAAATGAATCAAAATTAGGGACTGTTAAAAATGGAGTACCTCAGGGATCGATACTGGGACCTTTGCTCTTTTTAATTTTCATCATTGACTTACCAGATAACTTAAGTGACGAATCAAAGGCATTGCTTTTTGCAGATGATACTAGTGTACTCGTAACAGGAAAGTCACAAGAAGATTTAGCAAGACTAGCTACAAAGACTTTTCACGAATTAAATACTTGGTTTCAAGCTAATAAAATGTCACTTAATATTGATAAGACCCACTTTATTCAATTTAGAACAAAAAATAGATATATCTCAAACATTGTAATCAATTATCAAACACAAATCATAGAGGAAATTAGCAACATAAAATTCTTAGGACTACAAATTGACCAAAATCTTGACTGGAAGAAACACATTGTAATGATAAGTTCTAAGCTAAGTTCAGCATGTTTTGCGCTACGAACTTTGAATGATATATTACAACAGGACGCATTACTCACGGTATATTTTGCATATTTTCACTCTGTTATGAGGTACGGAATCATTTTTTGGGGTAACTCGGCACATAGGGAAATAATATTTAGATTACAGAAGCGAGCAATAAGAATAATATGTGGAAAGAAAAAACGAGAATCTTGTAAACCGCTGTTTGAAAAATTAAAAGTCCTCACTCTCACCGGAGAGTATATATACTCTGTTATGTGTTACATGGTAGATAATATTGATAAATTTCAAAGTAATCACAGTATACACGGGCGTACTACTAGAAACATGAATGATTTACATAGACCAGCTAACTCATTAAAACTTTTTCAGAAAGGTGCTTATTATTCCGCAATACAAATATACAATAACCTTCCAAAAGAGATTAAATCACTATGTATTAAAAGCAAATGCAAATCTTTCAAAAGAGCTCTGAAGCAATATTTAGTAACTCACACCTTCTACAATATGGATGATTTCTTTTCAGCTTGAGTAAGTGTGACATAACAATTCTTGTATCATGTTTTTTTTTTTTTATAACATGCATGTATGTTTTTATCTGACGTGTTCTATATCCTTGAGCCCTGCTCAACACAGGATCTACAGAACGAGACATCTACATCTACATCACATCTAGTTAAGTGCTTTGGTTTGTAATAATTTCTTAAGGTACCAGTAACTCTTACTAATGCTGACTTTATTCATCATCCTGTAAATTTACCATCATATAATGAATGTGTTATTTTATATGAGATTATGATGTCGTTTATCTGCCAAATTCAATCGGCATGTAGTCATGTTTGTAATATTGGCGACATTATAGACTTGGTCCCACTTGGTATGGCCCGGCTGAGGCATCGGTCACCTTATTGTCAAGTGTAGCGTTTGGTTTTTCTGAAAATTGTCTGAAACACTGGGAAAATGAGAATGAAGATATCACTTATCTAACCTATAAATGGAGTTTCTGAAAAGAAAATAGCTGTTGGAAGGCAAGTAGTGAGGTGTGCTTGCATCACTTGATCTAGAAACAAGGATAAAATTGCAAACTTGATGGCGATCAACGTTAATATCACTGTCCCTAACCTAAGTGCCACTAACCTAGCTCTACACATCACTAATTCTAATTTCTAACCTAATTCCCACTTACCTACAGGGACATTTTTCCTTGGCGCCTCGCGTAACGGGTGGCTGTGCGTGCTGTGCCTCGTGTGCACCCTCCGATACATGAACCCTTCATGCACCTCTGCATTAACCAGATGTTTTAGAATTTGTAGTTACCATGCTCATAGAAGATGCTGAAAATGTCCCCCATTTGCTGTCACACATGTAGATGTAGATGTAGATATCTCGTCCTGTAGATCCTGTGTTGAGCGGGGCTCAAGGATATAGAACACGTCAGATCAAAAAATACATGCATGTTATAACAATAATATAGGTCTACAGAAACTGCAAGCTGCCAAATTTATCCAAGCTGGAAATATTCCTCCAAATTGTAGAAGGTGTGAGTTATTAAAAATTCCTTGACAGCTGTTTTGAAAGGTTTGATCTTTCTTTGAATACATAATAATTTAATGTTGTTTGGAAGCTTGTTATATATCTGTACTGCAGAATAATACGCACCCTTCTGAAAGAGTTTTAACGAGTTATTTGGTCTGTGTAGATCATTCATGTTTCTGGTACCGGTAGTACGTCCATGTACACTAAAATTAGTTTGAAATTTATCAATATTATTCACTACAAAACACATAACAGAGTATATATACTCCCCTGTAAGAGTGAGGACTCTTAATTTTTCAAACAGCGGTTTACAAAATTCCCTTTTTTTCTTTCCACATATTATTCTTATTGCCCGCTTTTGAAATCTAAATATTTTCTCCCTATGGGTAGAGTTGCCCCAGAAAACGATCCCGTACCTCATTACCGAGTGAAAATATGCAAAATATACCATAAGTAATGCATCCTGTTTTAATATATTATTCAAAATTCTTAAAGCAAAGCATGCTGAACTCAGTTTTGGACTTATCATTTCTATGTGTGTTTTCCAGTCAAGATTTTGGTCAATTTGCAGTCCTAAAAATTTTACATTGCTAATTTCTTGTATGATTTGTGTTCCATAATTAATTTCAAGATTTGAGATACATCTGTTTTTTGTCCTAAATTGTATAAAATGGGTCTTATCAATATTAAGTGTCATTTTATTAGCTAGAAACCATGTGTTTAACTTGTGAAAAGCCTTTGTAGCTATTCTTGATAAATGTTCTTGTGACGTTCCTGTTACAAGTACACTAGTATCATCTGCGAAGAGCAATACCTTTGATTCGTCACTTAAGTTATAGGGCAAGTCATTAATGAAAATTAAAAAGAGCAAAGGTCCCAGTATTGATCCCTGAGGTACCCCATTCTTAACAATCCCTAGGTTAGATTCATTTCCATTTATTATTACCTTTTGAGTTCTATCAGAAATATATGATTTGAACCACTTAAGTGTTAAATTATCGAACCCATAATGATCCAATTTTTGAAGTAATATTTCATGATTTATACAGTGAAATGCTTTAGCTAAGTCGCAGAAAATTCCCAGAGCATATTTCTTTTTATCTAACGCTTCCAATATTTCTGTAGTAAGTTGAAATGTAGCATTCTCAGTGGACATGCCACTTCTAAATCCAAACTGAGATGAAGTAAGAATGTCATTCAAATTAAGATAGTGTAGCCTATTATGCGGTTGTACATGACTTTTTCAAAAACTTTTGAAAATGAGGTTAAGAGTGATATAGGTCTGTAATTTGATGGTAGATTTTTGTCACCTTTTTTAAAGAGGGGCTTAACAATAGCATGCTTAAGTCTTTCTGGAAATATTCCATTTTATAATGAACAATTGCATATGTGACTAAGAGGTTTACTGAGTTCCGATGAGCAGCTTTTTAATAACTTATTACTTATCTCATCCCATCCAGACGAGCTTTTACTTTTGAGAGACTTGATTATATTTTCAATTTCTATGTGGGAAGTCAGGTTCAATTGAAATCTATGGTTCCAAACTGTAGATTTCGTTAGTAGGTCTACTGCCTTAATGTTAATATTATTTATAGGAATACATTTCTCTGCAATATTTATAAAGTGACTATTAAAAGCATTTGTAATGTCTGATAAATTGTCTAGTTTTATGTTTTGGTATATTAATGATGTACAATCATTGTTTCCCTTTGTTCTCCCCGTTTCGTTTTTTATTATATTCCATACAGTCTTAACTTTATTATTTGATTTATTAATTACTTGTGAAAAATGCCTACTTTTTGCTTCTTTGATTACTTTCTTCAGTATGTTGCAATACTTTTTATAGTATTCCTTATGAACATACTAAACATTTTCTGACTATATTATTATTAACTCGCACAGTTCTTCTGCACTGATAGACTCTTATTTCATACCTTATGCTCTGTTTCAGTTCATCTAATGTATGAGGATTGCTTGCATACATTCTGTTTAGGGTACCCCACAGATAGAAATCATAATGAACGCAACACTAAATATAGCTATTTTATTGCAAACGATGCGTACAATCACTTTCGTTATTTTGTTTGGTACAAATTTCTTCACATTTCAATATTGTGGAAATTAATGATTTTGTAGTAAATGAAACTGGAAAATTTTTTAAGGGGTATGCGTACCCCCACAAATCCCCAGAAAAAAACCACTGCTTAGATGTAAATTAATTATTCCACTAACTGCCTCCAGATGTACTACTGAGCTCCAATCCTTGGGAGTTCCAGAACTCAGCAGATCATGCAGCAACACTGGATAAGTTTAGTCTGTCAAGTAGGAAAGAGTGGATTTGTTTAATATCACAAAGTAACAGTATTACATATGAAAATTGCAGCCTATACTATTGCGTTTAGTCCAGGCACAGGTGCAATACAGGTGCAATTGCCCCCTCCCCCGACTAACGACCAAAGCATTGTATATTGGCCAATATTGAAATTAAGGATGCATTTCCTAATTACTTACTTACTTCCTTTCTTACTCACTCAATGGCAATAGATAATTCCTCAGCAAGCTAAAGGAATATATTATCTATTTTACGGAACCCGTTGGTTCATTCTGCACTTACCTGAGCCCGCCATTCAACCCTGTTCTGTGCTATATCCATCCAATCATCCCTTACAAATCCTTCTTCCCTATCCTAATATTGTCCTCCCACCTACGTCTAGGTCTTCCAGGTGGTCTTTTCCCTTCAGGTCTCCCAGTCAATACTTTTGAGATGTCTTTCCTCTCCCATGTCCAGCCCATTTCATCCTCCTTGATTTAATTATATCTGGTGAAGAGTACCGGTCATGAAGCTCGTCTCTCTAGGCCTAATACATGAATTTGTACTAGTCCTTGCAACGCTTCCAGTGAAAAATGCATCTGCTGAGAGGTGTGGCACCTTAAAACATATTGAAGAGCAACTATGACTGAAAATGCCTCCTTGGTCTTGCCCTTATGCACATCATAGGCATATTCCTATTGACATTGAGAAAGTGATACAAGATTTGCAAAAAACCGGCCGTAGGAAGAGATTGGAATTTATTATTAAGTACATACCTACTTCAAACTAAATTGTTTTTCTTTCTCTACACCTATGTGTTTTTATTTCATTTCTTTAAAATCAGATAAACAGAGCATTATCAAATGCAAGTATTACATGGACTATTCCACTCATACACCGCATGTTTTATATTGATCAATAAAGTTTAGTAATTCCTCGGACATAGACCAATCACGACCGTTTATCTTATAATATCCTTCCTCGGATCGCAAGGATGCAGTTTTATCTGATAAAACGTCAGCTAGTTATTAGACACGTAAGGCATCATTGTGCGGTGATTAATACATCACATGAAGCCATTGAAAAGAATGAAAACATTATTTAATACAACACAACTTGTTTGGAAAATGAAATAATATAGGGTCATTCCATATCAAATCAACCAATAAAAATATAATTTTTAACCTTGAGGTTTTCAAAATGGCTCATATTCAGTGATTGTGTTCTGTTCATCACTATGACCAAAAGTACAAAGTTTTAAATTTTTTCGACCTTTCGTTTTGGAGTTATACGTTTTTGAAAAATTTCATAATGACAGTTTTTAGGAACGTTTTGATATATTAAAAAGCATGTAACTCAAAAACGGTTGGTCCTAGAAAGCTCAAATTTGTACCATTCTTTTTAGAATTACAAGGGCTTTAATTTGACATGTAACTTGGCTGTATCACATCACTGTATATTTCTTCCAAAAACTCAAAAAGTTTTTTTTATCAAAAGCTTAAAATCGGGATTTTTAATTTTTATGAAAAAAATATATTTTATTCTAAACCTCTTTAGTAAGTTGTGTACAAATTTTCATGATGGCATTTTTCTGGTTTCATACTAAAATTAATTTTTATATGAATTGAGGCATATAGAAATTCTGGTAAATTCATTCATTGTTATTCTATTAAAAATTAATCATACTGTTGTAATTAAGCTTACTCTAATACTAATTTACTTTTTTTACATTAGGGCCTATACCCTAAAAGTTTATTTGATAAAAGTTAGGTCTATATAATAGGATGATGATGGTCCATATGGTAAAATAACAACTGGAACTAAGTTAACAAGAGTTACTGAATCAGTGACATGTTTCTTTCCTCCTGTTGAAACTTGCAACCCCTCAGTCAGCAGTTCTTTCTCACTACAGTCATTGTGTCATTTTTATAAATGCCTTTTAGCCTACCGTATTTAATTATTTTATGATATGAAACGTTAATTATAACTGTTCAATTAAGAATAAAACTGGTAAAATAACTTTATATATGGGCCTGTAGATTTTTTTACCTAAACGTTGGTCTTGTGCAAGAATGGAATGTGAATTTGGTATTAGTAACTATATGGCATGGAAAGCAAAAGAACTTCTTGAAGAAAAGGGGATACTATCGACTCCTGACCCAAAACCTGGAAAAACTCTACCTCCCGAAACAGCTGTTTCAAAGGTGTAGATGTAGATGTAGATGTAGATATCTCGTCCTGTAGATCCTGTGTTGAGCGGGGCTCAAGGATATAGAACACGTCAGATCAAAAAATACATGCATGTTATAACAATAATATAGGTCTACAGAAACTGCAAGCTGCCAAATTTATCCAAGCTGGAAATATTCCTCCAAATTGTAGAAGGTGTGAGTTATTAAAAATTCCTTGACAGCTGTTTTGAAAGGTTTGATCTTTCTTTGAATATATAATAATTTAATGTTGTTTGGAAGCTTGTTATATATCTGTACTGCAGAATAATACGCACCCTTCTGAAAGAGTTTTAACGAGTTATTTGGTCTGTGTAGATCATTCATGTTTCTGGTAGTACGTCCATGTACACTAAAATTAGTTTGAAATTTATCAATATTATTCACTACAAAACACATAACAGAGTATATATACTCCCCTGTAAGAGTGAGGACTCTTAATTTTTCAAACAGCGGTTTACAAGATTCCCTTTTTTTCTTTCCACATATTATTCTTATTGCCCGCTTTTGAAATCTAAATATTTTCTCCCTATGGGTAGAGTTGTGGTAGGCCAAGTCCCTCCAGGGATGTAGCGCCACGGAGTTTAGTTTTTTATGGGTAGAGTTGCCCCAGAAAATTATCCCGTACCTCATTACCGAGTGAAAATATGCAAAATATACCATAAGTAATGCATCCTGTTTTAATATATTATTCAAAATTCTTAAAGCAAAGCATGCTGAACTCAGTTTTGGACTTATCATTTCTATGTGTGTTTTCCAGTCAAGATTTTGGTCAATTTGCAGTCCTAAAAATTTTACATTGCTAATTTCTTGTATGATTTGTGTTCCATAATTAATTTCAAGATTTGAGATACATCTGTTTTTTGTCCTAAATTGTATAAAATGGGCCTTATCAATATTAAGTGTCATTTTATTAGCTAGAAACCATGTGTTTAACTCGTGAAAAGCCTTTGTAGCTATTCTTGATAAATGTTCTTGTGACGTTCCTGTTACAAGTACACTAGTATCATCTGCGAAGAGCAATACCTTTGATTCGTCACTTAAGTTATAGGGCAAGTCATTAATGAAAATTAAAAAGAGCAAAGGTCCCAGTATTGATCCCTGAGGTACCCCGTTCTTAACAATCCCTAGGTTAGATTCATTTCCATTTATTATTACCTTTTGAGTTCTATCAGAAAGATATGATTTGAACCACTTAAGTGTTAAATTATCGAACCCATAATGATCCAATTTTTGAAGTAATATTTCATGATTTATACGTCAAATGCTTTAGCTAAGTCGCAGAAAATTCCCAGAGCATATTTCTTTTTATCTAACGCTTCCAATATTTCTGTAGTAAGTTGAAATGTAGCATTCTCAGTGGACATGCCACTTCTAAATCCAAACTGAGATGAAGTAAGAATGTCATTCAAATTAAGATAGTGTATTATGCGGTTGTACATTATAATAATGATGAAGTGAGTAGGCAAATGTCTGGGGAAAAAAGATTATGTCTCCATGGGTAAGGATATCGAAGGAAAGCCAATCCATTTAAAAAAAGATTGATTTTTGGAAATTTGCGTGAAATTTACAAACTTTTCAAATCAAATTTCCCTGATTTAAAAATTGGCTTTTCGAAGTTTGCAGAACTGAGGCCCAAGAACTGCATTATTGCTGGTGCCACTGGCACTCAATCTGTGTGTGTGTGTGTGTGTGCACTGCACACCAGAATATGAAGCTTATGTTTTCAGGAGGAAGATTAAATAAACTAACACTGCCTGGATCTGACAGTCCTCTAACGAGTTACAAGGAATGTATGGCTAATGTTATGTGCAATCCACCATTACAGGCATGCTTCCTAAATGAATGTGACTATTGTCCCACAATTGAGGACTTTAAGGAAGCTTTAACCGAGTGTTTCAAGGAGGAAATGATTGACAACATTACTTATAAACAGTGGATTACTGTAGAGAGGTGTAATTTCGAAACATTTAAAAAAAACCAGTTGATGAGTTCGTCCAAGAATTTTGCAGTCAATTGAGTAATCTTAAAAAACATGATTTTATTGCAAAACAACAATCATTTTTCTTCTCTGAAACAAAATCCTCATTGGAAGAAAATGAAGCTGTAGCAACTTGTGATTTTGCCGAAAGTTATTCATTTGTTCTACAAGATGAGGCTCAAGGGTTTCATTGGAACAATTCTTTGGCTACTGTGCACTCTTTTGTAATATATTTCAAGGAAAGAAATCAAGAAACAGGAAAACAAGAGCTAGTTAACTGGAGCTTTGTATTTATATCAGATTGCCTAGCACACAATACTGTTCTTGTTCATGCTTTCCAGAAAAAATTAATGCTCTATCTAAGAAATTATCTACCAAACTTGAAAACGCTGTACTATTTTTCAGACGGTTCAGCTGTGCAATACAAAAATAATAAGAATTTTCTGAACCTCTGCTATCACAAAGAGGACTTTGATGGACTTGAAGCTGAGTGGCATTTTTATGCTACATCACATGGAAAGGGAGTTTGTGATGGAGTAGGGGGTACAGTCAAAAGGCTTGCCGCCAAAGCCAGCCTCCAAAATCCATTAGAAAATCAAATTTTAACACCTTTTCAGCTTTTTCAGTGGGGTGTGCAACATTTACCAACAATCACATTTTTCTACACAACCAATGAAGAGTATTCTGATGAAGAAAAAGTTCTGAAATCAAGGGTTGAAGAAGCTGTGGCAATCTCGGGGACCCAGAAATTTCATGCCTTCATTCCTCTAGACCTAAATAGGGTAAAAACCAAAGTATACTCATTTTCTGATGATTCAGAAACACATGGAGTACAGATCAGCCCTGGTGATGAAGACATTCCATTTGAAGATGTTGTGGGTTTTGTTGCTTGTGCTTATGATAAAGAGTGGTGGTTGGTGCATGTTGACTCAAAAGATGATGTTGAAAAGAAAATTCATGTTTCCTTTCTTCATCCAAAAGGACCATCACCGTCATTCACATATCCTAGGAGAACAGATACCCTAGCAGTGCCAATGAACTATGTTTTGTGCAAACTAAATCCAACCACAGCAGCAGGTAGAACCTACCAAGTTCCAGCGGAGGAGATGGCCAAAGCGACACAAGTTTTGGCAAAGAAGAAAAACCACCTCTACTGTTTTAGAGTGTAATGAAAATTGTTCCATGATTTAAAGTAAGTTTAACTGTCTTTTAATAAAATAAATAAGATATCAATTTTCAACAGGAGGAAAGAAACATGTCACTGATTCAGTAAGGCAGTTCCAGTTGTTATTTTACCATATGGACCATCATCATCCTATTATATAGACCTAACTTTTTTCAAACAAACTTTTAGGGTACAGGCCCTAATGTAAAAAAGTAAATTAGTATTAGAGTAGTTTAATTACAACAGTATGATTAATTTAATTTTTAATTTTTATATTTTGAATTTTGTATTTTCAAATTTAGGATTTTGTAAATTTTAAATTTTAGAGTTTTGAATTTTGAATTTTTTATAGTTTGGATATTTGTTTTTTTATTTTTTAAATGTTGGATTTTGGACTTCTTAATTTCGGATCTTTGATTTTTTAATTTTGGATTTTTTAAATTTTGGACCTTCGATTTTTTAATATATTTTTTATATTCGATTTTTTAATTTTGGATTTTTAGATTTTTTAAATTTTGGATAATCCTAATCATTGAGTTAATTGTTTTCTGTGCAGTCAGTTCCGTCACACCTCACTAATTTCGTGATGATTTTCGAGCGTGATACAAGCTCTGATCACTTAAAAAATATATCTTGTAAATTTTCTATAAAGATTTATACTCTCGTAATTTAAGACTCAAGTTTCAAAACGGCATGGTGTTGGTAATTCAGCAACATATATTGGCACTTTTATTATACGAAATATAAAGACTAGCCGAGCTCAATATTGCATAGATTTAATATTTTTAAAAATTGACATTGGCCCTTTTAGAACCAAGCCACAGATATAACAGTAATGCATTACTGATAAATAAAATTTACTTCAGAATTTCTTATAAATGATTCGCTGGCCTGGAGTGGATCTGTGGATCTCAGGAGTCCAATGGATATCAGTTCAATTCCTGCAAAATTTTAATACGTAAAAATAAATTTTTGGAATAGATTTACCTCCAAAAATCAGCACAGTGAGTAGCTAAACGAGTACTGTGATAATTTCTCAAAATAAAGGTTTTATTTATAGATTTTTTCTAAAACAAGAAATGAACAGATACCTAAAGAAAAAAAAATCCCTTTAGGCAGGCCTACAGGCGGAGGTAGATTTCGAAGTGCTTTTGGTTTAATTTATTGTCGCTGCATAGCACTCTTCTTCTTTAGCCTTGGCATGGTAAACCTGCAGTAATAAGAACTGAATTCGGTAACGAGGAAGAGCCTACAATCATTTGTTTTGACAACAAGAATAGGATATAATATTCTGGGAGGCCGTGCGCAAGATCAGCAATGAATAAAATTAGCAAAGCCGCTAAACAAGACAAAATTATGATATTATAATAATTCTTTTAAGTGTTATTATTTTCAAACATTAAAATCTCGCGTCATATGAAAGCTTTCAAGAAACTATTTATTGATTTGTAGAGTACTCATCAAGAGCTTTTCAACGATACCCCACAAGACGTGGTTTCAAAAGTTTCTAATTTTCATCCCCCACCTCCACCCCACCCTCACTCGAACCCCCGAATCGTTGGTGTCACTGTGAACTCCATAGGGAGTACTCTAATTTATTCAAACAAAGTTTCCCTCTATACTTCATAGGGGCCGAGATATACATTTTTAAAAATTTCAACCCCCTTCCCCGACCACCCCCTTGGGCCAATTTTGCTCATTAACGAACTTGTCCGAACTATTGGGTCTAGAAATAACATATTAAAATTTGGTTCAAATATCTTCAAAATTACGGCCGCTATCGTGTAAAGATATATATATATATATATATATATATATAGCCTATCACAACATTTTTTTTTGGAACGGGCGGTGGTTTCGTACTTAGGGAAGCATGAAACGTAAAGATATGAAAGAATTTTTCGAAAATCATGACATGGTATCCATTGCAATAGGTAGATTTTTCTTCGAAATCTACCTAAAAGTGCACTAAGTTCCAAAGTTTACAAACAAATGAAGCTGAGACAACATTATATTCAACCCCTTCCAAACAGAATTTCACCGTACGCCCATGGAGAACAGTGTGTACATCGAATACATGTGTGTCTGACAATATACGAATAATGATGACCTTACAGGTCAGTTTGAGATAAGGAGGCCTATCACTTGCTGTTCGTGTGATGCTGCGACATGCAAGTGTGGCCTCTGAACTCACCCAGACCCTGTTTCATAATCATAATATTAGTTAACATAGAGTGTAGGGTGCGGAGCTCGGCGGATGCTAGATGCCTCCCTGCTTAATGAGTTTCCATAGGTCAAAATATACCATTGTGCAATTTTTTTTTTGATTTGGGGGCGCTTTTTAGGGAATCTAAAATTATATTAATACAGCTTTCAGTTTTATTCTGTGGATTATTGTGTTTTATTAATGACCAAAAGAATATGGATGTACAAGAGATCAAATTTTGATGTTATTTTGAGGGAGGTTTTAGGGGTAATATGCAGGGTGTTTCAAAAATACTTTTACAAACTTCGGCCATGGGTTCCTTACACCAAAAGAAAGAAAAAAGTTCATAAGAACATAGGTCCCATAATCCTTTGTTTTCTCGTTAGGAACTGTTCAACACATTGGTACACTCATAACTCAACAAATGCTCGAAATGTCCTCCTCTTGCTTCTACACATGCATGCACTCGTCGAACCCTTTCAAATACTCCAGGATGGTGTCGAATGGTTTCGCAGGCTTCCATGACACGTCGACAGATGGATAGGCAGAGGAGGACCAGTTCCATGGCCTGCACGTTCTCCCGACCTCAACCCTTCGGATTTTTATCAATGGGAGCCCCTTGAACTATTGGTTTATGGAGCAGACATCCCGGATGAAGAAACTTTTCATCGACGTGTCATGGAAGCCTGCGAAACCATTCGACACCATCCCGGAGTATTTGAAAGGGTGCGACAGTCCATGATTCGACGAGTGCCTGCATGATCTAGAAGCAAGAGGAGGGCATTTCGAGCATTTGTTATGAGTTTTGTGTGTTGATATGTTATGAGTGTGTTGAACAGTTCCTAACGAGAAAACGAGGATTATGGGACATATGTTCATGTGAACTTTTTCCTTCTTTTGGTGTAAGGAACCCATGGCCGAAGTTTGTAAAAGTATTTTTGAAACACTCTGTATATGAAAGATTGGGTCTATATTTAAATTTTTACGGGTTTTTTAAATTCAGTCATCCATATATAGCATAGAGGGATAAGGGTCATTCTTGCCACTCCTTAAAAAACCTTTTTTCCAAGAACTGCCTCTACCTTCTGCCACCCTAATCCTCTTCGACCTGTCAATCAGTGAATAGAAAGGTAATTAGGCGTATTCACAGTCCAGTACAATGTCGTCAAATATGTACCACAGCACGTTTAGATCACAAGAGAAGTGGTGAATGACAGCGGCAACACTGGGGAAACCCACGCGACTACAAGAGCACCTGTTCTTTGTCGGTGCAGATTTTCGGATTAGGGAACAATGCTATTATATTCTTTTTTGCACTCCTTAGCTAGTAAGTGTCACTTACGAAAGTTGTTTACATGGATCGTAACTTGACATTACCACACGCAATCTTGTTGCTAGGGGCAACGGGCGGAAAGTGACTTGTTGCTAGGGGCGACGGGCGGAAAGTTACTTTACCGCCCGCAAATGCTTATTTGCGAGCAGAAATGACCAAGGCCTCCCCGCTTTATAAATATTCGGTTGCCATAAACAATAACAAATGCGAATCCCTTTCTGAAATAAGCACCATTCTTCAAGACTGTATATACATAATATTTTCAGGTAATATCACAATTAATATAATTCAATTGATATAAGTAACCGTCGTGCAAAAAATAGCATGCAACACACGGACCGTAAAGGCATTTACGGGTCTCGAAAACTTAATCCTCGACCCGTAAACGTGCCTTTCCGCCCTTGTGTCGCAATATACTATTGTAGATAGACGATGGTTTGGGACGAGGTCTTCTTAAAATGGCACGAAGAGTACTTACGTTGTTTCTGAAGTAATCCATAATTACTACAAAATAAGTTATTCCAGTTATTCCGAGATAGAGCCAGTTTTGCCAACTCCCTTGATTCCTGTGATTGTACATTGCAGTAGTGAAATGCAAGGCGTGTCCTGTATTTGTAATGGAATGAGTGTTTGTACAGAATTGTGCAAACATCTCAAACCAAGGAGAAGAGTTCTTGCAAAACCCACATCACATTACTGAATATTGCCAACTTAGCGAGATTCCAGGTCCCGTGACTGGCCAGGAATGGGTTTTCGGGTTTTGAGGGGGGGGGGGCAGCACCAAAATATAAATGAAATGAATCATTCACCTTGCAGTTTTATATGCTCAGTAAACAGTATGGCCACAATATTATTGACTAATTTCGTATATATATATATATATATATATATATATATATATAATGTAATACAGTATAATATCCGTTACCTTCATGGGCAATAGAGCTTGAAAGTAGAGGACGTATAAATTGCCTAAAAAGACCAAAAAATATCCTAAAAGGACCTAACAACTGGAAAAAGGACATAAAAATGTGATCCAAATTAATTAATATTTTAATAAAAATCAGATAAAGTGACATAACAAAGTGCCAGAATGCTTTTGTTTAATCCGTGATAATTGCAATTATGATTTGCAGAAAATAAGTCATTTTTGTAATAGGTCTCCGAGTTAAGGTCCAGGTGGATTCATTGAGCAGGGCTTAGGGGAGAACAAAGGTCTAGTTTGATAAGCATATGTGAAGGAACATGTGAGTAGTGTTATTTGTCAAAACTAACTGTATTGCAACTTCCAAAGCAGTATATGAACACTGTAAAACAATACCTAAGTACCTATGTACCTATAGGTATGTTGTCATCAGAACTGATTTGCATTTGATAAATCCTTTCTAATATATTACCATGAAATAGGCACTAAATAGGGCATTACTCCGGTACCGGTCAACCGATTTGGTCCAATATCTATAGGCTTCTTCCCATGGACGATATAAATGCGTATACCAAGTTTGATGAAAATCCGATAAAGCGTATTTGAGTTATCGCGCCTATAGACACACTGACCTGCATTTTCCCGTCCACCACACAAACTCATAAACCACTTAATAAACCATGAATGGTAGGCCATTACTCGTAGTCCAACTTATTTATAACTATAGAAGTAGTTTTCTTGCAAAATTCCATCTCTGCACCTTAAAATGTTATGAGAAAAACTGGATTAAAAATACAGATTACGTTAACCAACATTTAGGCATGGGAGAGAATTAAAGTGCTCTTGGTGAATAAACTGACTATTTTTCCTGTATTTCTATTCCTATGCGTGGATTATAAGCACCAGGGGTACCCGCACATTATGATCAAAACACCCAAAATAATGTAAATTACATAATTCGAAAATTAAACTATTGGAGTGAAGAAAAACGTTCAATCTTTATATTATGAACAAATAAATTCTGTGAGAGAAAATCCACCAGGGATAGCTCCCCAGTTACTAGGGAAACTCTGAGGGTGCAGCCTACCAATAACAATTAATCTACAGTGAGTCCCACGCAAGAGTTGGCCAATGACGCGGGTTTCTGCGTCGCGGTTGGCACAGCTCCAACTCCCGAGCGATCGGGTGAAATATCTACGCAAATAATGCCGCGGTTGGTATAATGATTCAGGTTCTCACATTTACAGTTAAAATTACAACGAAAATAACCAAGTACCTCATCACAAGAGATGTTGGAAATGTTCTCCTCTTGCATAAGCACAACACTGACACCTTTTTAAGAGAATTTTCTTTCACGCGCGTAAGTTCAGCTTCCGAGATAGAGTTAATTTCTCTTGTGATATTGTCTTTTAAGTTCTTCTTGTGTATGGGAAATTGACCTGTACACTTTATTTTTCAAGTTTCCCCATAAATAATATTTACATACTGTTAGAAGAACTTGATGACAATATCACCGGAAGTTTTCACAGGGATCTGGCCGGCCGCGTATTTCGATCCTAGATTGGTTGAACGTAAGTTATTGATTTTGCACTACAAATACCGGTATTATAAAATAAAATCTTTAAAAAATGCTCCTTCAATAATCATATTCCTTGCGAATTTATCAATTATCAATATTATAAGAATTTGCAACCAAGAATATGGCGGATGTGAGACATAAAGCCACAGCCTTCTATACATGTTCGTTTTGGAACAAAACTGACTAAATAATCAAGAAAATACATGGACAGACAAGAGGCAGGTGTGAACCTAACCTTAAGTCTTCCTGTACATGCGCATATGCTCGTTCGTGATACTTAATCAAATACCGCCCGACGTTTTTTATTTGACCGACTGTACATAATATGAAATTAAAACACCACAAGGAGCAACTGTTTTAGTTTTGCCTTAGCTATGTCGTGAATTTGCTTGTCTTTCTCTTCTCTCTTCCCACCAACTACGAGTTTGAAATTTCTGACACCTGGCTAGGTTCAAAGCGTGCCATGATCTATGATGTTAAACCAATTTGAATAGTATTTTTACTTCCTCTGCCCGTACCATAGGTACTATAGGTAGAGGAAGTATTGTTTTCGACCCCAAAATTCAAAGTTGAGTTATTGGCATATATACACGTTTCAAGGCCCCCTGAATCCAAAAATACTATTTTTGGAAACATGTCTGTGTGTCAGTGTGTGTGTCTGTCTGTCTGTCTGTCTGTGTGGAAGTTTGTGAACAGGCTAGCTTCGAAACGGAGAATCAGATGAAAACAAAATTTCGTATTTGGGTCAGGTACCTTCTGAAGATGTGATTCGAAGATTGGTGACAAATTTCCCTTATTTTTAAGGGGACTTTACATGAAGAAATTTTCGTTTTTCGCGATTTTCTCGAAAACGGCTCTAACGATTTTCTTTAAGTTTTGCGCATGGATTGCTTGTACCAAGAGCTAAAACTTTTATTTGAAACATTTTTTCGAACAAATTCTCTGAAGCAACCCACTGTTAATACGTGCTTTTTGCAATACGGCTTCTTGTAAATCGTACGAAAAAAAAATTTGTATTTGGGTTAGGTACCTTCTGAGGCTGTGAAGATTGGCGACAACCTTCTCTTATATTTAAGGGGACTTTACATGAAGAATATTTTGTTTTTTGCTATTTTCTCATAAACGGCTCTAACAATTTCCTTTAAATTTTGTACATGGATTGCTTATACCATTTCAAAAACATTCTCTGAAGGGAGGTTGTAACCTACCAACTTGCCTGGTGAACAACTCAATACGCGGACATTTAAGGCATTTTATTCTATATAAGCACGTGAAGTGAGAAAAATGTACTGTTGGCCCTACTTACAGTAAAGAAATATATGAGGGGAATATTTGATAAATTTCGGAAATTATTCTTAACAGCGGAAAGTTCAATAAACGTTTGCAGTCACTTGTTTTTTTCCCCATAGCCTATGTTTTTAGTCGCAACATTCAAAGAAGGGGCTATAAGATATTTATAGCATAATTAGCATAAATGCTGCAAACTTTTATTTGGGCAGAGGAAGTTATGTGACTTTCACATCAGATTTTTTAGTGTGCGGGTGTAAAGTAGCTATGGTTACAATTCATCAGAAGTCATTAAATTAAGTAACAAAATTTTAGCGTTCTACTTCTTCGCATGTCCGTTCCATGAATTATCCTGTAGGCCTAGATTACATAGTTTTTAATATAATAATATTTAATATATAAAACAACCCCAAAGAGCAAAGCTCATGCGAGGGGTGACATAAATACATTGGTTCAAAGGAAAACAAATTACAACACATACTACAATTATCTTAAGGCTATAACAAATTCACTAGTGACAAACATACTACAAACCACAAAAAAAACTTGAATTATACTAGTCAATTTTGAAATATGCATTTTTTTGTACGACTTCACAGAAATATATTATAACTATCCTACTGACTAAAGTACACATCTAAAAAATATGATAATGCTTTTGGTTTAAAATTTCTAATGGAACTGGACACACTTTCAGGTAACATGCAGTCTTTCTAACGTATGGCAAAATACAACCCCTCAATTTAACAATAACCCTCATATAACAATAGAAATTGGTAGGGCCCACAAATATCGTTTTACGGAAGTTTGACTGTAATACCACTTGCAGAAAATAACAAGCCTAGAACTTCCCAGTTTTTAACGTGCTCAAAGTCAACCTCAAACCTGTATGCCCCCCCCCCCCCAAGCATAGCTCACTTGCACTATGCGTACATGTGAGTTAGGATTTGCAAGAGAAGATGGAATTTGTTGAAGGTCACAGAACGGACCTTGAACACCGGTTTTTTGCGTTGATACTTCACAAGAACTTGAATTTTGCGTCTCTCAAGAAGGTGGCGAAGCAATTAACCAATTTTATTTCTGCCTTGCCCGGCATAGGCGTAACCAGGCCGACTATATGGGGGGGGTTATAACATCCGCGGGGTCTGGGGGGTATGGAATACCCCCCTGGGAGAGGGGGGTCTGGGGGTCCTCCCCCGGAAAATTTTAAAAATTAAGATGCAAAATAACGAGTTTTAAGCTTCCGGGGGTCCTCTCCCGGAAAATTTTAAAAATTAAGATGCAAAATAACGAGTTTTAAGCTTCCGGGGGTCCTCTCCCGGAAAATTTTAAAAATTAAGACGCAAAATAACGAGTTTTAAGCTTCCCACGCTTTATACTTGTAACTTATGGGCAGACTTAAAAAATCATACAATTTTCCTTTTTTTAATCAATGGGGGGGGGGGGGTTCTAACCCCCAAAACCCCCCCCCCCTCGGTACGCCTATGTTGCCCGGTGATTGGTTCTTTGCTAGTTCATACTGTACAGACCGTGTAAAAACATCTTAGCCTCACAGCATTCAATAGTGAAGACCCAACAGCGATATTCTGTGAGTTACATACCATTACTTACATAATATTCCATAATTAAAAAAATACTACATTTACTTTATTTTTGTTTTCAATAGTTAACGGGCTATTATGAACCAAATAGTTTGGAATGAATATGCATTCTCTTCTGCCTTACTCCATTGCTACCGGCGGACGATAAGCTATCTGCGCGTGTTTGGCTCAGGTCTTACCGATCGAGTTATACATTACTGTGAAATAATTAGGCCTACGTACATTAAGTGGAGTTCTTTGCCAGTGCACTTTGTGAAATGTTGCATATTTTAAGAATTTCTTATATCAGTGTATTCGAGTATGAATTCAGATTAAGAATCAAACTTTAGACCTTTGTTCTTCCTTGCTTAATGAATCGATCTGAAGCTTAAATCGGAGATGGATTACAAAAATAACTTATTTTCTGTATATCATAATTGCAATTATCTCGCTATATATAAAAGGCTTTGTCCTGACTGACAGGAATCAACGTAGAGCCTAAACTATAACAGGTAGAGACTTGGAATTTTGATAGTACCTTCGTTTCATAATGTAGATGCTCACTAAGAAAGGATTTTGAAAAATTCTGATTCTAAATGCCAAAAATTAAATGTTTTTGAAAATACTTAAGCCCTTTTTACATAGAATTATCGAAACAAATTCACAGAACATATTGTTGCCAATGGTATAGGTGGGTTTGGATTAAATGAAATGGATGTTTGACAAATTAGAGAAGGTACCGGTATCATTATAATTCATATTATCTATATTAATAAAAGGAATTGTCCTCGATGTCCAGCGAAATCTACTGAACGCAGAGATCTGAAATTTTAAACATAGGTGGGCTGAAGGGTCGGAAAATGCACCTCGATGACGGAATTTTAATTTCAGTTTTCGTTCGTGAGTTATGAGTGAAAAACGGGCAAAAAACATGCATTTTTTGCGTTTTCAAAACATAAGTTTTCAGTTATACATTTCAATGTCAAATCAATTACAGTTGGCTTTGGCTATTTTTGTCATACCTTGGAAATAAAACTTTCGCGATCGCTTGAATGTTGTAAGCCCTAAATATGGTCAAACGTTGTTTTATTTGGACGAATCTCACTATACAGAGGTTTTCTTGGCCAAGAAACTCTAATCTGAGGTCGCTTTTACCAGACGATGCTATCTAATCGTGGTATGTAGTCCACGTGATTTAGGAGTTAATAAATATAATGATTTTACTATTATGCTCTTAATTTTTAATTTTTGAAATAATTATCGCGGGCGAAGCCGCGGGCACATGCTAGTCACTAATAAAACAAAAGCATTTTGGCAGTTTACCTGATATATGTTCTGACGTTGTCTTTATCATGTTTGTTGGAGATGGTAAAGACAGAGTGTGGGCTGATGTTGAATACACTCTTACTCATGGTTTACCTAATAAGTGAAGTATATATGTGTGGAATAATGCATTTTGATGAGGTTTCAATATGTTTATTTTTTATTTAGGATAATTTCCTCCATAACAACGAGGAAAAACTAGACATCTTGTTTATGTTACGTGTAGATATACAAAAACATGTTTTGAAAGCTGTAGTTTGTTTTCGTGAACCTGGAATTGTAGTTGCGTCATACGTTGTTTAGAAAAAAAACTTGCTGCTGCAATGGCCCTGAAGTTCTTACTTTTTTTTTACCGTGAGCGGTGGCCGAGGCATTAGCGTACAGGACTCGCAGTCTGGATTTCGCGGGTTTAAATCCCGGGGCAAACAGGCTTGACTTGGATTTTCCTTCGCCAGTATGGGGAATGCCTCCTGGATGCTTTGATACCATTGCTTTGTCAACTCACATTAATTCTCTTTATACAGTGAGTCCCAGGCAAGAGTTGGCCAATGACGCGGGTTTCTGTGTCGCGGCGGGCACAACTCCAACTCCCGAGCGATCGGGTGAAATATCTACGCAAATAAAGCCGCTAACTGTGTAATGCAGGGTTGGAATGTTTAAAACAAAACGTTTAAAACAAGTGCTTGTGTTTTTTAAGTTTGTTTAAAACTTTTATATATATATATATATATATATATATATATATATAACTTATATGTATATAATAGGCCCTATACATTAAAATGGTTGTTTTAAACAAAATGAACAATTTAAACTTTTTTTAAACAAACAACATTGTTGTAAACATAAAACACGTTTAAAACAACCAACATTGTTGTTCACATAAAAAACATTTAAAAAAAACAACGTTTTTTTTGTTCTTTAAAAAAAAAACATGTTTTTTTTCCAACCCTGGTGTAATGATTCTTCAGGTTCTCACATTTACAGTTAAAATTACAATGAAAATAACCACGTAACTCATCACAAGAGATGTTGGAAATGTTCTCTTCTTGAATGCGGACAACACTGGCACCTTTTTAGGAAATTTTCTTTCACGCGCGTAAGTTCAGCTTCCGAGATAGAGTTAATTTCTCTTGTGATATTGTCTTTTAAGTTTTCTAGTGTATGGGAAATTGACCTATAATTACACTTTATTTTTCAAGTTTCCCCATAAATAATATTTACATACTGTTAGAAGAACTTAAAGACAATATCACATAGGCCTATGGAACCCACACTGTTAGTCTGTAAAACTCAGCTGTTAATTGGATTCTTAGGTTGGTCTGCAGTTGAAGAGCTTAAGCTTATGCATGTAAAATCTCTGCATGCGTCTGCAAATGTATCACAACATTTCTTTCTGTGAGTTCCCTACATCCCATCCTGCTGTAGCAATTGTGTTTAATGAGTGGGTCTGTGAGGTCACGACCCCGTGACCTCAGGTCTAATTATAAATTTGTAGTTATCGCAGTAAAATGCAATAAAATGAACACATGTTGGAGCATGTGTGGAAAATTAATTCACGTGGGCGATGAAGAGTTAGGGGAGATTTTAAAGACTGTTTTAGACTTATCACCCGAGTAATGGACTGTACAGTGTCCATGGAACAAAGATTACGAGAATCGTATTCAACATGACATAGAAAAATATTCTATTATTCCGGTATTTAGAGGTGGAAAATTGGTTTCAGGGTATATGCTTATGTAAACAAAGAGTTAGAAATGTACATTATTTCGTGGAGTTAATGCATTCCAATTTCCATTGGATGACGTACTGAAAGATCTAAGTCTCTCTGAGACTTCAATCATGTGCTGTCTTACCACTGTCTGAGAAGTTCCTTGGTGTTTCCTTCAATAGTTCAGGTGTATAATAAAAACTCGCTTCGCTCATTGGGGGCTCCGCCCCACGCTGAGGTTCTCGGGGAAGGTTTTTTTTAAAAAAAAAAAAAAAGATCTATGGGAGATAGAGTGCGTGTATTTAGTCTGCTGTATTGGCTATTACCTTTCAGAGCCCTATGTGAACACTGTTTGATAATACCGTTGCCATGGAAACCGAGCCCTTTTTCTGGTTTTTTAGGACTAAAAATAAAAAAAAAAATAAACTTTTTGGAATTTTTCTGTGGTTTACAGCTTAAAAGCTATATGTGTACTTTTTCAGGGGTTTTTAGGGCTAAATATTAAAAAACAATAAACTTTTTGGAATTTTGCTGTGGTTTACAGACTAAAAGCTATATGTGTACTTTTTCAGGGGTTTTTGGGGATAAATATTAAAAAAATAAACTTTTGGGAATTTTCCTGTGGTTTACAGACTAAAAGCTATATGTGTACTTTTTCAGGGGGTTTTACGGCTAAAAATTAAAAAAAAAAGTTTTGGAATTTTCCTGTGGTTTACAGACTAAAAGCTATATGTGTACCATATTTCAAGTTTATACCTCATCTGGAAGTGGGCAAACAATGTCAGTGAGTCAGTGAGTGAGTGAGTGAGTGAGTGAGTGAGTCAGTGAGTCAGTCAGTCAGTCAGTCAGTCAGTCAGTCAGTCAGTCAGTCAGTCAGTCAGTCAGTCAGTCAGTCAGTCAGTCAGTCAGTCAGTCAGTCAGTCAGTCATGCAGTGATGTGGCTTTATAAATTTAGTAATAAATTGTCATCTCACGTCAAAATAATAAATTTTACAGTTGCTATATACATTATTATTTATTGTGCTAACACACAGTGTAAAATGACTCGCTTATTAAGTGCCAGAATGGTACTTTATGAGATTGTGTAGGGGACGGGAAAATGTCTGTCAGGTGAACTGATCTAACAAAGTTCCAGAATGCTTTTGTTTAATCAGTGATAATTGCCATTATATTATAAGTTATTTTTTGTACTCGATTTCCGAGTTGAGCTATAGATCGATTCATTAAGCAGGGCTTAGGGAAGAACAAAGGTCTAGTTTGATAAGAATGTGTGAAGGAAAATGTGGGTAGTGTTATTTGTCAAAGCTACCTGTATTGCAACTTCCAAAGCCGTATATGGAGATTCTAAAACAATATGTTGTCATGATAACTGATTTGCATTTGATAAATTCTTTCTAATACATTACCATAAAATAGGAACTAAATTGGGTATTACTCCGGTGCCGGTCAACCGATTTGGTCCAATACCAATAGGCTTCTTCCCATGGACGTTATAAATGGGTAAACCAAGTTTTATGAAAATCCGATAAAGCTTATTTGAGTTATCGCACTTTCTAATACATTACTATTAAAATAGGCACTAAATTGGGTATTTCTCCGGTGCCGGTCAACCGATTTGGTTCAAAATGAATAGGCTTGTTGCCGTGGACGCTATAAATGTTTATACCAAGTTTAATGAAAATCCGATAAAGCGTATTTAAGTTCTAAAACCTTTCTGATATATTACCATGAAAATAGACACTAAATTGGGCATTACTCCGGTACCGGTCAACCGATTTGGTCGAAAATCAATGGGCTTCTTCCAATATAAGTTATAAATGCGTATACCAAGTTTCATGAAAATCCTGTAAAGTGTATTTGATTATTGAGCGTACGGACACACGGACGGACATACATTTTCCCGTTCCCCACACAGCCTTACAAAGTACCATTCTGGCACTTAATAAAACTGCCAAAAACTATTCTTATAGACGGTAACGAGGATGGAGTTGTGTAGACTTATGGACAGATCTGGTTTTCCATAGCAACCGAGTGAAAGCAGGCAGTGTTTACACAAACACTTTCATTACAGGAAGTGACTGTACCTGCTTTGAGCTTATCCACACCACTCCACGCCACTTTACTTGAGGGGCGATGGCCATTATTTCTGCTATTTTCGGGATTTCTCCATTTTTCTTTTCCCACTGTGAGTTGTCATAGGTAATTCCACGAGATTTTACGAGTTATCGATAGATTCGCCTCTGCGCAGCCGGAGCAAATTAATCTGACGATTTATTAAGACTATTCCATGAATAAAAATGATAACGTATTATACAAATAATAATTACTTTCGTGTTTTGTTATATAAAAACAAAACTAACAGCTGTGAGATCACGACATATCAACCATCCATGAATCGATTCGAGTTACCATGTTGTGAACAGTGCTACCAATGGTGCATACAAGACATAGTCAACTTAATTCAGGTAAGCTAACAGCAGAACAGAATAAAAGCACACGAACTGGCTTGCACCGAATCGAATTTGTATTTTTAATCAATGTACATTTCTATTATTTGAATTTCCAAACAAGTTATGTCGTATAAAATAATCTGTTTTGTGCTGCTTAATGGCAGCATGTGACGTATTAATCACGGCACACTGATGCTTAAGTGTTCCTTAAGGAGCTGATCATTTTATCAGGTAAAATCCCTTCCTCATATTAATAGCGAGGATTTTATAAGATAAACGATCGTGATTGGTCTACATCCGAGGAATTGCTAAACGTTATTGGTCATTATCAAACACACGGCGTAAGAGTAGAATAATAACTATAATATAGCCTAATGTCATTGTAAGCGGGATGACCAACGCCACCTAGATGACGTTGTGATAACCGAGAAGAAACAATCGATATATCAGCGATGGTTGCGCCGACTCCAACACTTTTCGGTAATAACAACCGGTTTACCTCCTAGATTAACCTCTTTGCTACAATAATATCGTGTAACTAATATTGTATTTATTATACGAGATATAAAATGGTTCATTACTTTAAATAAGTAATTATACATAATTATTTCCTTTTGCTGAAAAGCAGCTTATATAGGCGACATTAAATAAAAGGGCCTAGTTCCATAAGGGCGTAAGGGCCTAGGACATAGTTTCGAGAAATCTTTATGTTTTTAAACAATATAGATATATAAGCTTTCATGAACCACAGTCTCTGTTGGACATTACATGAGAACATTATAGGAGAAAAATTCCTCCGACACTGGGACTCGAACCCAGGACCTTTGGCTATTCGCGCCAATGCTCTACCAACTGAGCTAAGCCGGAGTTCAATTCACAGCGCCGGATGGAACCTCTCTCCTATGACTGATTGCCCTAATGGTCTACCTCACAGACAGACAAGTTATGTCATATGCAGTACTGTGAGGCACACTAATTAGTGATTTTTTGTGACCGGGCTCCCACTGTTATTGTACAGTTGAATTTTTCTCCTATAATGTTCTAATGTTCTTTTTAAACAATGTTATCACTAGGGCCCGGATTTTTATGTGCTAAAAAACTTAAAAATATTTATTTTTTATGTGCTAAAAATGTTAAAAATATGTGCTAAAAATTATAAAATATGTGCTAAAACTAAAAAAAAAAAAATAGATAGGTGCTCGTAACTTACTAGAACAAATTATATTGAAACTCACCAATTGCAGCTAAACATCACATGTAAAATGCTGACTGGAGTTGCAGTACACAACAAATGTCATCTCCAGATTATGGATCACAAATCCTTACCTATTATCCAAGAAATGCCTTATATTGAGAAAAGGAACGTTCTACATCACACGATGTTAACCTTCCGTAATTGAAGAGGGGTATATCACTAACACACACACACGATCAAGTTCACTTATGTTTTGGCCTTCCAAAACTTGAGCGACTTTGCAGATGGTTTGGTAGCCACAATTTTTCTCAAACATACCTTTAAATTTTGTTCTTAGAACTTCTATTTTCGAACCTGAGATAGTGTTAAGTTGCCTTTCAACATATTGTATTTCTTTAACTGAATTAAGAAATGTTGTGATTGGGTTCTGTTCTTCCCCGATAAGCAAGTGCAAGTGAATCACTCTCACCTCATTGCAAGTGAAGCATTTGTGTTGAATTCTTTCGAGATACAAATTTTTGTTGTAAAATGTTAAAAGAGAATGAGGAAAAGGGCTAAAATATTTATTTATAAAGAATATATTGAAAATATTTATTCACATAACTTTTTGTAAAACATGTGTTTTTATGTAAAATAAAATTTGGAATTTGCGGTTGTCGGACCTGGATATGAGCATCAGGAAAAAAGAAATTACATAAAAAATCCGAAAAGTACTAAAATATGTATTTATGGAGAAAATATCGAAAATATTTATTCACATAACTTTTTTTGTAAAATATGTGTTTTTATGTGAAATAAAATTTGGAATTTGCGTTTGTCGAACCTCGATTTGGATAATAAACTTTGTTTTAGGAATGTACGCATCAGGAAAAAAAACATTTTTTTACATACGAATCCGGGCCCTAGTTATCACTCACAAGCACAGGTCTTTTCTTATAACTGAGAAGAGGTTTAAGGTGCAAGTATAAATTGTTCACTGAGTATTTAAGAGATAAAGGAGAAGGCATAATTAAATGTTAAAAACTCAAAATTAAAGATTTGCCTTACGCCCTTATGGGACTAGACCCTTCGTTGTGTTGCAATGTTTTTTGCTATTATTATTATTATTATTATTATTATTATTATTATTATTATTATTATTATTATTATTATTATGCCTATATCTCCCCAATGGCGAAAAGAAATCCAAAGATATTCTACTAAGTAGTCTCTTTGGTACAGTTCTAGAAGTGTATAAACTTAATCTTCTGCCATCTATTGAGGAAAGAGGTGAACTTCGTACTGTCCGGTACTGGGGCAATATGCCCTATTGAGTAGCTGGTTAGCCGTCCATCGTACGGGTGAAAAAATGTCCACGGTTTTAGCCTTACCAGAGTCACATCACCGTATTTCGTTCTTTGTTCCTTTCTTCCACCTTTTTAGAATGACACCTGTCTGTATTTAATTCCATGCGAAACTAACGCTCATCCCGTGTCCCCAGTAGAGGGTTGAGCAGTGTCTTCCAGCATCTAATTCTAATCTGTACTGCCTGGATTAATTTAAAGTATTTTCTCGCACAGGCGACATTGATCTGACTTTTGATAAAATATTTGATGCTAAGAAGTGCTCGCGGCTTCGCCCGCGTTTCTTAATTCCGGGGTGTGTGGGCAAAGAGAGTTAAGTCCACCACCCTAAAAAATTGAGATATGTCCATAGAGTTATAAATAAAAGTGTTCTCTACATTTGTGTTAAGTCCAGTAAGTCAGTCAAAAACATACGGTAGTTATGGACGTGTGCCTCATGGGTTTATCCATCTCTAAAGCTATGTTGGGCTGGTATAGTGTGTTAAGTCACTCTAATTCTCAGTAACAAGAAAGTGGACTTAACTGTCTTTGCCCGCGCACCCCGGAATTTAGCTGCTAGATGTTAGGCCTACATAAATTGCATGAACTGCATAATTGGATTTTTAATTATATTGTTAGACTTGGTAAATAATTAATTAAAACTATTAAATGGAAATATTTGCTGCCATATGGGCATACAGATTATAAATGAAAGGATTAAAATTAACCGCAGATTCATGAACTTGAGCCTTCCACGCAAATCATGGATAAACAATTAAAATTAGGCCTATTGTTAATTAGAAAGCTACAACCCGTGATTCGAGATGCATTTGACGATTATATGCGCCGCCAGAGATAAAAAAAGACCTCAGATTCCAGTTCACTATTTAAAAAGAAAAACTACATAGTGAATTTCGTTCAAATCATTCAATGTTTTCCCATTTAGGCGTGCATTCTGTCCATCTGTGTTGCTATTGGCAACGAGCAAGACCACCTTCAAATAATTACACAGTTGAATACGGACTATACGGAAACACTAGCTCAGATGTTATCTCTATATATATAAAAGGCTTTGTCCTGACTGACTGAATGACAGGAATCAACGTACAGCCTAAACTATAACAGGTAGAGACTTAGAATTTTGACAGTACCTTCGTTTCATAATGTAGGTGCTCACTAAGAAAGGATTTTGAAAATTCAGATTCTAAATGCCAAAAATCAAATGTTTTTGAGAATACTTAATCCCTTCTTACACAGAATTATCGAATTCGAATCACATTTGACATTAAAACATATTGTTACCAGCGGGTCTCAGATGGCCGTGGAAAAAAAATGAAAGTAGAATAAATTTGACAAATGAGAGAACTATCAATATCCACGAAACTAATGCAGTCACATAACTTTCTTTACCCTGGACATAGAGAAAACAATAGGAGGTATGGTAATATATATATTATTATATCACAGAATGAAATTGACGAAAATAATGCAGTCACATAACTTCCTCTAGCCTGGAAATAGAGAAAGCAATACGAGGTAAGGTAATATGTTTTGGGAAGAGATGTATGAAAGTGATATTGTATTTCTGTTTAATTTCATTCCGAAAACGGTTTTATGGTAACATGACAGTGAGAAACAAAATTTTCAGCCACGATAATACAATTTTATGTTACCGGAATTTCGGTTTCTTCTTATTAGAACCCCTCCCGGGCTTACTGTGTACTGTACAAGCGATGGGATGCAAAATTCTACATATAGCCATAAAAGCTATTTCAAACATTTTCTTAGGGGATAGTTTGAGTGTGATAAGTCGTTCTTTCTACTTCAAATTATAAATACCTATATAAGGACCTAGACTTTATAAATCTAAAGTCCTTCATAAGTTAATTTCCAATTACAAAATAAAAAACCCGGGCGACGCCGGGCCTTTTGAGCTAGTAGTAAATATGCATACATATATAGGTGGAACATTGATACAGTACTTCACAAATAAACAAAACGACCGGTTTGCATGGACTAAGATGCAGACAAAGGTCATTCTCAAACATCTGAAAAACGTTAGGCACATAGAAAAATGTACAAGGCTAAAAACCGAGCAAAATAATTTTTTGCACTCCTTAACTAATTAGTGATACTTACGAACGTTGTTGCCGTGGATCGTAAGTTGACATTCCCACACAACCTTGTTGCTAAGGGCGTTGCGGTTAAATTACTTACGGTGCTTGCGCCACGTCATAATTCATTACGATACACTTCATAATACAAGCCTTTATGGACAAGGCCCCCAGGACAAATATTCGGTTCCCATAACAACAAACACATGCGAATCACTTTCTGAAATAAACATCTGTCTTCAAGAATGTATATACATATTTTCAGGTAATATCACAATTAATATAATTAAATTGATGTAAATAATCATCGTGCAAAAAATAGCATGCAATACACGTGCCGTAAGCGCTTTACGGATCTCGGAAAATTGAAAACACTCGGCGCAAGCACCTTGTGTTTTCAAACTATTTCCTCGATCCGTAATCATGCCTTACGGCACTTGTATCGCAATATACTATTTCACCCATAAGAATATTGGTTTTAGTTTCTTGTTCGCAGCATATGTAAGTTGTATGGGTTGCGTAAGAGCAGGCGTTTCTTCCGCGTTCTGATGCTCTTCTCTTCATAGCACGTCACTTCACCACCAGCCTGTGAACACCTTGGATGATACCGCAGAAATTATCTCTGTATGTTCAGGAGATTACGAGATTTCGTGTCACTTGGATCTAAAACCGTTACCTACCTTATTCATGTCAAATTGATGCTAAATTAGTTCTTTATGATAACAGTGGCAAAAGAGGGATTTTGTTTTGCGAGTAATTATGTTTGTGAAACGAGTCCCAAAGGGCTAGTGAATCAATTAAAAATAAATCATTTTACCGTGTGTATCAAACACTATTTTTCTTAGACAGCCTTTAGTACTTATGAAAGAATAATACATATTTGATACTTAATTTAGCTTTATTTAATATACTCTTTTGAACGTCGAGGCTATTTTGATATTGACCAATAACGTTTAGCAGTTCTTCGGGTATATAGACCAATCGATCGTTTATCTTATAAAATGCATGCTATTAATACGAGGATGCCATTTTATCTGATAAAACGTCAGCTCGTTACTGGACACTTAAGGCATCAACGTGCTGTGATTAATACGTCACATGCCGCTAAGCAAAATGGAAATACATTATTTTATACAGCATAACGTGTTTGGAAATTGAAGTAATATAAATGTACAAGTAGGGAAAAAAAGCGGACCGACTCTTGTAGCTGATTGAAGAGCCTTGTGATACGCAAATAAAATGTAAGTGATGTAACGGAAACGTTTGTTTGTTTGTTTGTTGTAATGCAAATTACGTGAAATTATTTCTCAATTCAAGCAATTTACCAGCTGCAGAACAAATTTCAGTACATTCCCTGCTATCCTGTGAATGCCGCTAGGCATGCGCAGTGGCTCATATGGGCAACTTAGATAATTTAGTCAGTCAGCTTTTTTTCCCCTACCTGTACATTGATTAAAAACACAATTTTGATTCTATGCAAGCCTGTTTGTGTGCTTTTATAGCGTTTTGATGTAAGGAACTACCACGACGCCCTCCATCTTGTGATGCGCACTAATGGTAGCATTGGGAACTCGAATCGATTCGTGGACTGTTCATTTATCTAGTATGCTGTGATCTTACGGCTGAAAGGATATTGTCGACAAAATCCGTTAAATTTTATTCGTGGAATAGTCTTAATAAATCCTATTCGAGATTATGAGTTTCATCAGATAATTTTGCTCGAACTTCGTTCTCGAAAATATATCGATAAACTCTTAATCTTTTGTGTGTTTACCTACGATAACACTTTAATTAATTATAAAAAGTATGTAATTGTAGATGTAGTTAATATGCGGCGTGTCATACGAGGTTACAGAACAATTCTTTGCTGAAAAAAATAACGAGTTTCACCTATTTCTCAGCACCCAAACTTATATGTCCTCCCTTCAAGCAAGAGTGTTATCGGGGTGATGGATAAACGAAAATATAAAACACTTGACAGAATACAGTAAATACTACTTCCCTATTGCATGGTGCTTCTGTGCTTTGTAAAATGTGTTTTGCACGCAAAGTGAAGAAACAGGTTTTAGCCAATTTAAAGTTCCAGGCATGCGCGTGTCCCCTTCTGACGTCAGCAACAAACTTATTACACCAGTCTTTTGTTTTTTGTTCAACAATGCAGAAGACTCTTCTAGAAGAGCCAATACTGCATGGAAAGTTACGTCGACTTTATAGATGGAAAACAGGCAGAAATTCAATCGCAATGATGTTTTGGTTATAATGTTCTCTACTCATGTAAAAGTTTTGGTTCTAAGTATAATATATTAGGCTATAATGCATAATTTATACTATATAGTAAAATATATTATGGAATTCGTCTAGGAAATTTAAACAAAAACGTTTTGAGGAAATCGGAAAAATGTAATTCTCTTCATGTAATGTAGTTGTAAAAATGAAGAGAAAGTCGTTGAACATTTCGAATTGCATCCCCGAAGTATATACAACCCAAATAAATCTTATGTATTGCACTTAAGCAACTTTCTTTACCCTTACAAGGTCAATGCACCTTTCTCACTTCACATTGTGATAATGGGAGAAAGCTTATTGATATTGGACCAAATCGGTTGACCGGTACCGGAGTAATGCCCAATTTAGTGCCTATTTTATAGTAATATATTAGAAAGAATTTATGCAAATCAGTTCTCATGACAACACATTGTTTTATAGTGTTCATATATGGCTTTGGAAGTGGCAATACAGTTAGCTATGACAAATATCACTACCCACATATTCCTTCACATATGTTTATCAAACTAGACCTTTGTTCATCCGTAAGCTCTACTTAATGAGTCAATCTGGATCTTAACTGGGAAATCAATTTTAAAAATAGTGTGCGTGGAACGCCACGCGACAGAAGTGGAACTTGTTTTAATCTTTTGATTTTTTCAATTTTGGATTATTGAAAATTTGGAATTTTGTATGTTTTAATTTTTTTATTTTGGAATTTTGGATTTTTAAATTTTGGATTTTTTAATTTACAGGCCTTTGAATGTTTTGTTTTTGGATTTTTAATTTTAGATTTATTAGTTTGGATTTTTTATTTTTAAAATTTCGGATTTTTATATATTTTATTTTTATTTTTTAAGTTTTGGATATTTAGATGTTTTAATTTTTTATTTTTATTTTTTTAAATTTTCGATTTTTTAATTTTGGTTTTTTAAATTTTGGATGTTTGGATTTTTTATTTTTGGGATTTTTCAATTTTTAATTTTCGATTTTTTAATTTTGGAGTTTTAGAATTTTTAAATTTTAGATTTTTAACTTTTGGATTTTTTAAATTTTGGATAAGCCTAATCATTGAGTTGATTGTTTTCTGTGCAGTTCGTTCCGTCACACCTGACTAATTTCGTGACGATTTTCAGCGTTACACAAACTCTCGATTTACCCCTACCCCGGCTAAAGAAGTTTCACTTCAAAAAACTTAATTTTCTGCATAACAAAATTGCAACTATAACTGATTAAACAACTGGCACTGGCACTTTGTTACATCAGTTTACCTGATTTATTTTTCTCTTTTTTACAAAAAAATGTGAGTTACACGTTTTTCTGGGTGTTTTATTGTTCAGTTAGAATTGAAAGCTACAGTAGTTCATGAGCAAAGCATTTGTCGCCGCCTCTCCCCGAGGCTGGATCGGAATATCTCGTGTAACAAGCCTAGAGGTCGCCTGCAATTCCAGCGTGTCGCAAAATCACGTTACACCGCACTCATCCGAGGTCACGGGTTCGAATCCCGTGGTAGTGAATGTAAGAAAAAGTCGTCGCCAATCTTCGTGTTAGAGGTTATCTAACCGAAATAGATTTGAAGGGCCTAGTTCCATAAGGGTGTAAGGAACAAGGCATAGTTTTGAGAAATCTTGATGTTTTTAAACTATGTTACCACTCACAAGCAGGTGGTTTAAAGTTTAATTTTATAGCATATATTTTTGAAGGACAGGCTAAATTAGTGTTCTGCAAATTTACAAGGTAGAATGTATTGGGATTTTTGAAGTAAAACTTCTTTAGTGGCGGTAGAGGGTAAATCTGGAAAATCAGTCACACTAAAACCGTCACGAAATCAGTCACACTCTTACTTGTTTCGGCGCGGACTGCACAGAAAACAATCAACTCAATGATTAGGAGTAATGAAAGGAAATTTTTCAGACCTTACTTCCTCAATGGCAATAGACAATTCCTAAGCAATCTAAAGGTATATTATCTATTTTATGGAACCCGGAGGTTCAATACCGCGCAAATCCAAAATTAAAAAATACAAATTTGCAAAATTTAAAAAAGAAAAATTAAAAATTATAACATCCAAAAATCCAAAATTTAATAAATAATAAAATTTAAAATTTAAAAATTAAAAAATCAAAAAATAAACAATTCAAAGATCGAAAATTTAAAAGATCCAAAATTAAAAAGTAAAAAATCCAAAATTAAAAAAGTCCAAAAATCCAATATTAAAAAGTCCAATAATGCAAAATTGAAAAAATCCAATAATCAAAAATTGAAAAAATAAAAAAATAAAATAAAGTTTTACTTCTGTCGCGTGGCGTTCCACGCACTCTTTTTTTACAACTAGAGGTACCTAAACATGTTAAACAAAAACTGAAGTACTTTTACAGTAGCAAAATCTTTTTACTTTGTATCATATTTTTTGTTTTTACTTTATTTTAGTAAAAACCTGTATTATACAGTGACAATTGCATGTTTGCCAATGAATACCAGTAGGCTGTAGTCATTAATACAATGGATGGTGAGCAAAACAGTCTATTCTGAATGAAGTTACACTTCAGAAATGCAAGTTCAGTTTATATAAACATTTGCTTGGATGGTAGCACTGCGGAAAATAAAAACAGTTGGTAAACACACCTTGCCTTACGCCTTTATGGAACTGTTATGAAGTAGAATGAATGTGCAGCCTCACATGTCTTTTCTCATAACTGAGCATAGGTTTAAGGCACAAGTACAATTAGTTCACTGAGTATTTAAGAGATATGAGGAGAAGGCAGAAATGTTAAAAACTCAAAATTAAAGATTCGTGCCTTACGCCCTTATGGAACTAGGTCCTTCATTTTTTAACGATTTTTTTTATCGACCTATGCTGCTCACAAAACTATATGTTTTTGTAAATTATATTGGATTCACGAAACGTATATTTATGTTGAAAATGCGACATCGAATTTCAGGGTCAAACAGCACCTATCAGCTGTTATTTACTGTGGTTTCAAATAAACGTTACCGAAGCTACATAGAAAGTGAGATCCTTATACCAGACTAAGAGCTAAAAAGTTTATTTGAAACCTTTTTTTCGCAGAAATTTCTGAAGGGTAGTTATAAGCCACCCACTGTTTGTAGAAATAAACAATAAAGCTATGCGTCAGGTTGAAACAACTGAATACGCGCTCTTAGCAATGCGGCCTCTTATTCTAAATCAGAATGTGAAGTGAGCAAGGTGTATTGCCTATGATTTTAGGCATTAATCAGATTGTAATTGGGTTGTGTATCCTTCGGGGATGCGATGTGATGTGGTTCCGATATTCTCTTCATTTCTACAACCAATTTATATGAAGATAATGTCATACATTATATTATGCTAAGTTAAGAGATACGGGAATGTTGAAACCACATTAGCAGAGGGCCGTGGCTTCCCTGTATAGATTTCATGGCCTAGCACAAAAATGTTGTTTTTTTTTAAATTCAGCTGTGTTTATACTCCTTTTAGCTACGAGGCCATATAAGGAGTTCGGGATCTATGTCTATAGGATAGGGTAGGCCATGGAACTATTGATTGTCAGTTGTTTCTATTGTTAGTGTATTTTATGGAATAAATTTCAACTCATATTAATTTAAGTGGATATTATACAAGGCCTGGGCGGTTTGGGTCGCTTAAATCCTAAAAGGGAGTGGTAAAACTAAGATAAAGAAAGAAAGAAAGAAAGAAAGAAAGAAAGAAAGAAAGAAAGAAAAGATATGATACTGGATGAAATGGCGAGGATGATTCCTGGTATGTAAATATCCAATTCCGCATTTTGCCTTTAAGCAAGTCTGGATTCAACTTCTGCATTATAAAACAATAGTAAACTTCAATCAATATTAAATACTCCCTCGCTTATAGTGTGCGCAGCAGTGATCTAACTATATAATACAGTTCGGAGAGAACTTTTCTCCAACCGTAGCATTGTGTCTTCCTGGCCAGATGACGCAATGTTCCCGGAGTATCCGGGGTTCGAGAGGCTCTGGATGCCTGTGGAACTGAGGTGGGAGGGCCCAGGTAAAATAAACGGTGGTTGGCACGCCTGGAAGATGACGGGGCATGAAGGAGCCTCTCGAATAATAAGGTATTTTGCTCTTTTCTATACTTAAAAAAGTATCCATGCGCAAAAATGCATGATGACATTTAGGTCTAAATTGAACCCATTTCCTGTGTGAATTTTGAAATAAATCACACCATTATGGAAACTGGAAAGAATATTCTTTCATATGATACCAAAATCTAAAAATGTAGAATGTCAACCAAAATCAGAATTTTCAACGTGTATGCACACCTTAAGACTGGGAAAACCATGTCAAATTGGCCCCGCGATTTGAACCTGGGACCTCCCGACCATCTCGGTCATCTCGCTCGGTTATTGTAATGACAGCTTAATATAGAATCCGAAACACGGCGGGCAAGAGCACTGGGTGACGCTAGAGGCATTATAGTCATGGTCATGGGATCTCCTAAAAAATGGCCAAGAGTTTCTCATATACATGCGTTGCACGTGAGCTTCAGTGTCACCTTGTGACGTCACGCGGAGGCAAGGACAAGCACAGAGTCAAGGTGTTGCTCCTTGTATCTTCCGTCTTATCTCACTTTATTTATTTATTGTTCTTTCTTACCTTTCTTCCTTTCTATCTTTATTTCGTTTTTCATCATTTCCTTCTATCTTTTTCTTTCTTACCTTTCTTCCGTTCTAGCTTGATTTAATTTTTCAACATTTCCTTCTTTCTTTTTCTTCTTATTTATTTTTCTTTCTTATCCGTTTTCCTTCTAACCTTGTTTCATTTAATTTCTTTCGTTATTATTTATATCCTTATTTGTAAGGGTCGGGAAGGCACTGGCTTTATGCTTCCAAGTTCGCAGGTTCCCCCATAAATAATAGTCACATAGGCTATTGTTGTCCGCCGGCGTGGTCTTGTGGTTAGCGTCGCTGACTACAGATCCGTCGGCCCGGGTTCGATTCCCGGTACCTCCTCGGATTTTTCTGAGGTAGGGAGGTCTGGTAGGGGTGCACTCAGCCTCGTGATTCCAATTGAGTAGCTACTTGATAGAGAAGTAGCGGCTCCGGTCAAGAGAACCACCAATAACGGCCGTGGGTGTCGGCATGCTGACCACATGCCCCCCAATCCTGCCATCTGCCTACGGGAGATGACGCAGCGGTCGGGTGGTAGGCCAAGTCCCTTCAGGGATGTAGCACCACGGAGTTTAGTTTAGTTTTTTAGGCTATTGTTAGAAGAACTTAAAGACAGTATCACAAGAGAAATTAACTCTGTCTCGGAAGCTGAACTTATGCGCGTGAAAGAAAAATTTTTTCTAAAAAGGTGCCAGTGTTTTGTGGATGCAAGAAGAGGACATTTCCAACATCTCTTGTGACGAGATATGTGGTCATTTCCAATGTAATTTTATCTGTAAATGTGAGAACTTGAATAATTACACCGATCGCGGCTTTATTTACGTAGATATTTCACCCGATCGCTCGGGAGTTGGAGCTATGCCCGCCGCGCCGCAGAAACCCGCGTCATTGGCCAACTCTTGCGTGGGACTCACTGTATATCTTCTTCTAATAAGTTATATAAAATCGAAAGTGTGTTTGTGGGTATGTTTGTTCCCTATACTCAGTCTTTTCTGGTTAACAATAAAACCTCTTATTCCATATCAGAATGCGAATTGAGAAAGATGTATTGCCTATGGTTAGGCATTAATCAGATTATAATTGAGTTTTGTATCCTTCGGGGATGCGATGTGATGTGGTAATGACATTCTCTTCACGTTTTCAATCAATTTACACGAAGAGAATGTTATCCATAATATTATATTATACTAAGAGGCAAAACTTTTACTTGGGCAGAGGAAATTTTGTGTTTTACGTCATAGTTTTTATTAATATCTTCCTTTACTGCTCCTCTAGCTGGTCTTAATTTTTAATATTTTTTTAATTATTCCACCTGCGTAAAACACAATACCGATCATTGCTGGTGCCCGAATGAGCAAAAGCTCGTGCTAGGGCACATTTCAGCCTAGGAACAGAAAATATAACGAATACTGGAACTACAAATCAAATATTTATAAAAACAATCGCTGTACAGGTAGGGAAAAAAAGCAGACCTACTAAAATATCGAAGTTGCCGGTTTGAGCCACTGCCCATGCCTGGAACCCACTAGTATAGTATTTATAGTATTTATGTGTATTTATTGCTCACAAGAACTCTTACATATAAACCACATTATTAGCATTAAACGGCGCACGGGTTGGTGTCGACCATACGTGCTCGCTTCATACACTTAGATTATTACCAGGGACCTGATTCTGATGACCTAATTTTAATAACCTATGACCTATAAAATGAAAAATGAACAAAAATTTGAAATAAAATGACTTAATAATCATAAAAAAATGACTTAAACTGACATTTTCTTCTTAAATATTATTATTCTACACACGAAGTTATAGACTAATTTGTACATAATTGTAAAAACTGTAAATAACTGTAATGTTGTGAATGTTCTTTTCTCACGGAAATTTATACTGGCACTGAGGCACTGGCGAGTCAAAATTCGGCATTTCCTTTTGTGGTCTGCCGGATTATATTGTTGTTTATTGAGGGTAAACAGTAGTTTGCACTCTCAAATCCAAGCAGGTGGCAGACTCTGGTGCCAAATCAATCTAATAACAATAGTAATATAATACAAAATTTTGGCGTTTCTTTGATTCTCATTTCCGACCGAGACATGTCAACACTTGAACGCTGAATTTTTCCTTCTTGCATTTAACAAACAACACCTCAAAGACAGCCCCGCTAGCGACGAAAAAAGTTAATACACTCACTGTAAATACATGAAAATGACTAAATAAGGAAAAAAATGACACGAAAATGACAAAATAATGACCTAAAATTGAAATAAATGCCCTAAAAATTTTAAATGGCATAAAATGACAAAAAATGACCTAATAAAAATGCATTTCTACAATCTAGAGGCCATGATTATGACTTATCTACAAGTTGGCAATGTCTATGTAGCATCAATAAAAAGATGACATGTCATTAGAATCCGGGCCCTGATTATTACCCATAAAAATACCCAATTAAAAAAAATTATATTCTATTATTTACACAACTACGAGCATCTACGGACGTCCAATCAGTAAAAAAAATATATCCTAGAAACACATAGATACTGTATTATTAAAACAACAAAATAAACATAAAAAACATTTAGATTTTCTTAATTCTTCAAATCTAGGCTTTCCCTTACATGTAACTTTCTGCAGAAATTTACATATCACATGCCAATTGTGCTCATCCAGTAGTAGATTTAGACTTGCCTCTCTACTTCTTTTCGGGTTTAAAAATTTGTCGGGTAGCATCATAACTCTCCAGCGCTTTGTAACTCCACATCCCGACAAGATATGAACCCAGGTTTCATTTTCTCTGCACATTGGGCAGATTCTCACCCCTCTCTCATCCGAAATTCTCTTAGATTTCCATCTTCCCAGTCGAATCCAGGCCATTGCTGCTCCATCTTCTGCACCCAATCTGTCTATATATGATTCCCTTCCGCAAGTAGCCTTTTATTCTAATGGGACTTTACAATTACAATCAGCCTCAATGTTCTGCCTCTCGATATCAATTAGTCTCCCTCTTATCTTCTTCCAAATATTTTTTCTATTCTCATTCCCTTTCTCCCACACCCATATCATCCCTATACCCTCTAAACCCCTTTTTATGGTGGACGCCCAGTTTGTAGTTTCTAGATTCTCAACTTGTTCATTGTAACAAATAAATTTTAAAGATGTGTCTACAGCCTTCAATAAATTTAACCAGTATTTTATTGCCATAGGCAAGCGCAGTGGCTCATATCGGCAACTTAGATATTTTTTAGTTTTAAATTTATTACTTGACAAGCAAACTTTGATTTACCTTTGGTAATCCGGACGGCCGTTTCGCTACTGCAGTTCGATGCACTAAAGTAGTGCGAAACGGCCGTCCGGATTACCAAAGGTAAATCAAAGTTTGCTTGTCAAGTAATAAATTTAAAACTAAACTTTTGTTAAAGCAATCAAGAATGGACACTCAAGCATACAGTTAGATATTTTAGTAGGTCCGCTTTTTTCCCCCTACCTGTACATACAATGCATACCCATACACACATGGTAGATACAAATGTACACTCCAACAAGGTAAACAGTACATAACACAAACCAAGAGCAAAATAAACATATTAAACATCACACATTTTTTAGATAAACGATACAAATGAACAGCGAAAAATGAAAAGCAAAACACTAGACAATGGAAAACTTATCTCACACTAGGCTGTATAAATTTTTCAAATTTGTTTCTTGAATCGGCGTAAATTTAGTTCACGTAGTTCAGGATGAGCTGTTATTAGTGAGTTGTATAATTGTTTACGATTTTTTTTAGGTAGATTTCGAAGAAAAATCTACCTATTGCAATGGATACCACTTCATGATTTTCGAAAAATTCTTTCATATCTTTACGTTTCATGTTCCCCTAAGTACGAAACCACCGCCCGTTCAAAAAAAAAAAAAAAAAAAAAAAATTGTGATATATATATATATATTTATATCTTTACACGATAGCGGCCGTAATTTTGAAGATATTTGAACCAAATTTTATTATGTCATTTCTAGGCCCAATAGCTCGGATAAGTTCGTTAATGAGCAAAATTGGCCCAAGGGGGTGGTCGGGGGAGGGGGTTGAAATTTTTAAAAATGTATATTTCGGCCCCTATGAAGTATAGAGGGAAACTTTGTTTGAATAAATTAGAGCACTCCCTTTGGAGTTCACAGTGACACCAACGATTCGGGGGTTCGAGTGAGGGTGGGGGTGGGGATGGGGGTGGGGGGATGAAAATTCGAAACTTTTGAAACCACGTCTTGTGGGGTATCGTTGAAAAGCTCTTGATGAGTACTCTACAAATCAATAACTAGTTTCTTGATAGCTCTCATATGACGCGAGATTTTAATGTTTGAAAATAATAACACTTAAAAGAATTATTATAATATCATAATTTTGTCTTGTTTAGCGGCTTTGCTAATTTTATTCATTGCTAATCTTGTGCACGGCCTCCCAGAATATTATATCCTATTCTTGTTGTCAAAACAAATGATTGTAGTCTCTTCCTCTTTACCGAATTCAGTTCTTATTACTGCGGGTTTGCCATGCCAAGGCTAAAAAAGAAGAGTGCTGTGCAGCGATAATAAATTAAACCAAAAGCACTTTGAAATCTACCTCAGCCTGTAGGCCTGCCTAAAGGGATTTTTTAAATTCATCTATCTTTTAACTTGGGTTGTTTCTTTTACCCGCAGGGCAGTGTTGCTTGTTCTAATGTAATTTCTTTGATTTTTTCGTTACTCCATGTGACATGACTACATCTAATTGATATTCTCTCAATATAAATAATCTCTGTGAGTTGCGTAAGAGACGGACCCGCTCCACGTTACCTACACTCACGTGTTTTCTCAACGGACGGGTCACTAGCCCCCCCCCCCCTCGTGACTGCTTACAAGTCTTGTCTCTCGGGCTGTTCTTCTGCAGTTCCTGTATAATAACCAGAGTCCGGATTTTGATGACATGCCAGCTTTTAACTGGAACATGATGCCCACTATGGCAGATATTCTGATCATGACTCATAGATGGTAGTTTTTAGGGTCATTTTTGTCATTTTTTTCAATTTTTAGGACCATTTTTTAGAATTCAAGTAATTACTTGGTCTTTTTTTCCCACAACTCGTATTTTTTGCATATTTTTTTTTCAATTTTCGGGTCTTTTAGAATTTAATTTAATTTCTTGGTTTTTTTTGGGCATTTTACGGTCTTTTTTCCACATTTCGTATTTTTAGGCAATTTTTAAAAATACAAAGTAATTATTTTCTCATTGTTTGTTGTTTCTTGCATTAGGCTATATAGAGTTTTTATGCATTTACTTACATTTAATGTTATCGGACTCTAAATAAGCATAAATAGGCCTATATATTGTCATAATTTTAATTTGGATACAGAATGACGGTGTTTGCTGTTTCATTTAACTGTATGTACCAATTAACCAATTAGAAGCCTATAATTGAACAACAAATTAAATAAAAGACTTGAGACTTTCCCGGCGTTGGTTATATATAATGGTCTCTCGGGCTTCCAACCGGGTTAAAGTATGATTTATTTCCGAGCTTTCGGCTGCTGTCAGCTCTGCAGCCATCTTCTGGGAGAGAAGTGCGCTAGTTCTGTGTCTGGCTCCTTTTTATAGCTGGTGGAGTTTGCAGAGAGCGACCAATCGGAGCACAGGATCAGAACTAGCGCACTTCTCTCCCAGAAGATGGCTGCAGAGCTGACAGCAGCCGAAAGCTCGGAAATAAATCATACTTTAACCCGGTTGGAAGCCCGAGAGACCATTATATATAACAAATTAAATGTAAAATAAACACAAATCTGTTAAATTAACTAGTATTTTCATACAGATTTTTGGGTCATTTTTTTGTATTTTTGCAATCATTTTATAGCTCTTTTTAAAAGTATTTTTCGTCATCAAAATCTGGGCCCTGATAATAATAGAGATAATTATCATTTCTAATCAGGCATACGAGGATGATTCGGAAAGAAGGTTCTGTTTTTTTAAAGCAGTGCTCGTTTATTTTTGGAACTTTCATTGCACAAGTGGAAAGAAAACCTTTACATCATTTTTCAACATGATTTCTGTTTACATTGAGATATTAGTGTATCGTGTGGTATGTCCCAGAAAAATTTTCCATGAGCTGTTTTGAAAATATACAGAAAATGTTGAAACAAAAATGCCTCCAAACACTTCAACAAAGTAGTTGATTGCAACTGTTTTTGGGACAGGCAAGGTGGACTTCATAGAAATGTTCCAACATTTTCAAAGTTGCCATGATTTATGTCCCATGTTATAAGATGGGTTGTGTCCCTGATTATAGGAAGGAATGGGGACGATGAAGGTGTTGCACTTTGTCCAGTTCAAGGCGCAGATACAAGCTTATCAGTGTTAGTCATGGTATTAAGTCCAACCCAGCTGTTCAGCTCGTCCAGCTGTTGGATTCCTAAATCTTTGCAACACTGTATTTTTTCTTGCTGGTGAATACTATTTTCTTTGTTAGGAAGACCACGAAATGAGAAACTGAAGAAAAAATCTTATTTGAAATTCACATAACTTCCTCTGCCCAAATAAAGTTAGCCTCTTAGTATGATATAATAATTATGTATGACATTCTCTTCATGTAAATTGGTTGTAAAAATGAAGAGAATATCATTACCACATCACATCGCATCCCGAAGGATACACAACCCAAATAAAATCTGATTAATGTACTCTCGTAACTTTCTTTACTTTAAGCATGGTCAATACATTTTTTTTTTCGCTTTACATTCTGATGTAGAACAAGAGGCCACATTGCAAAGAGCACATATTCATAGTGGGTGGCTTATAACTACTCTTCAGATAATTTTTTCGAAAAAATGTTTCACATAAAAGGCCATGTGTAAAATTCGCGTGTAAGTGTTAATAAAACAATGTTTTAATTATTTTGCTCTTAATTTTTAATCTCCCAATTATCGTGGGCAAAGCCGCGGTCACCTGCTAGCACTCAAATATATCGTTAAAATTTATCAAAATTATTATAAAACATTTGGGAATGAAAGTAAATTTTTGTTTCAGTGTTGAAAGATAAAACATAAAGAAATTTACAGTCGCCTATGTAGGTTTTTAAAATTTATTTTAAAATTATTGTACATTTGATACTTTACTTTTCATATCGACCTAAATTCTACTGTTTTCATCGCTTTTCATGTGGTAATGTCTAATGAAGGAATTTACAAACAGAAGTGTCAGTGACTTACCATGAAATACGGAATCTGTTGAATACTGCAAACCATTCATTGCTGTAATCTGTCATAAGCAGGGCCCGGATTTTGGTGATCTAAGATTCTTAAAATATTAGCTATAAAATGACTACAAAAAAAATCTGATGTGAAAGTCACATAACTTCCTCTGCCCAAATAAAAGTTAGCAGTATTCACATATCCTTGTACAGAATCGCAAGACACAATTTTACGCTGATTATCCTATAAATACCTCTTCTTTCAATGATGCGACTAAAAGCGCAGTCTATATAACAAACTTAAAAAAAAAGAACAAATGACTGCAGACGTTTATTGAACTTTCTGCCGTAAAATATAATTTCCGAAATTTATCGAATATTTCCCTCAGATACATCTTTACTCTATGCATGGCCAACAACACATCTTTCTCACTTCACATTCTTATATAGAATAAGAGGCCGTGAAAGAGCGCGAATTCAGTTGTTCATCACGTAAGACAAACTTTCTACAAACAGTGGGTGGCTTGTAACTACCCTCAGAGAATTTTCTCGAAAAAAATGTTTCAAATAAAAGTTTTAACTCTTAGTATAAGCAACCCATGTGCAAAATTTAAAGAAAATCGTTAGAGCCGTTTTCGAGAAAATCGCGAAAAACGAAAATTTCTTCATGTAAAGTACCCTTAAAAATAAGGGAAATTTGTCGCCAATCTACGAATCACATCTTCAGAAGGTACCTGACCCAAATACGAAATTTTGTTTTCATGCGATTCTCCGTTTCGGAGCTAGCCTGTTCACAAACTTCCACACGGACAGACAGACACACACACACACACACACTGACACACAGACATGTTTCCAAAAATAGTATTTTTGGATTCAGGGGGCCTTGAAACGTGTATATATGCTAAAAACTCAACTTCGAATTTTAGGGTCGAAAACAATACTTCCTCTACCTATAGTACCTATGGTACGGGCAGAGGAAGTAATACAAAGAGATCCAAAAACTAACAAAAATGACACACAAATTTGTATGAAAATACTAGTTTGTTCATCAGATTTGTGTATACTTTCCATTCATGTTGTTGATCCACTTATAGACTTGTAGTTAGTTAATTGGTATATACGGGGTTAAATGCAAACTGCAAACACCATCTTTCTGTATCCAAATTAAAATTATAACACGATCTACTTATTTATGCTTATTTAGAGTTACGATAATATTCAATGTAAGTAAATTCACAAAAAACTCTGTATAATCCGAGAAACAACAGAAATTAAGAAAATAATGACATTATATTTATACCTCAAAAATAAAAAATGTGGGGAAAAAAGACCGCAAAATAACAAAAAAATCTGACCAAATAATGACGTTAAAGTTTAAAAATGACATAAAAATAAAAATTCGGGGAATATGTCCCTAAAAATTACCATTTTTATAATCTAGGAGTCATGAACAGAAAATCTGCAGAGAATGAAAAATCAATACAAAGAAGACTACGATTTGCGCACCACATTTCTGAAAATTCATCCTGGGCCCTATTTCATAAAAGTTACAATTTTACAGGTGACAGGTGACATAAAATTGTCTTACAGGTTTACATTTTGACAATTGTGTTTTTCATAAAAGCTGACAACTTTACATAAATGTCATGACAATTTTGTAGATTTGTATGACAATTTTACATATTGTTGTTTCTCAAAACTTTTGAGTTTACAGGTAAAAGTCTGACAAATATGTCAAATCTTAGGATACCTATCATTTATGAAACATTAATTTTTGCTGACATATTTACAGATTTACAAAAAATGTAGAATTGTCATTACAGAAGTGACAGGCAATTTTTCATATGTAGGCCAACAGAGTAGGTTATGTAAATGTGTGGCATAACTTGGCAAACTTTATTGTGATTTAAACTTTGTTAATAAACTTGCTAAATTGCCTTGTTAATAATGAACACTAGTAGTAGTGATATTGGTAGTAGTGAAAGTGGTGAAGAAATAGACATGAAACCACCCAGTGTTTTAGGCAATGGATTAACCTAACTTTCAATTTCAGTGACTTTGTATTAAAAGAGAAATATAATTCAATTATTTTCGATAGTGATAATCGATTGCTTAGGTATCATATTCGATGTTGAGACACGTATGTGAGAGCCATCTACAGTGTACTAAAGTAATCTTTAGGTTTGACATAAAATTGTCGCGTTTATGAAATGGGCTCTTTTAGTCTGACAATTTACATTAATTTGCCTGTAATGTAAGGAAAAGTTGTAATATTTATGAAAAATACAATTGTCGTGACATATTGACAAATTTGTCAGACTTGACATAATTGTCGTATTTGTCACACCTGTAGAGTTTTATGAAATAGGGCCCTGGAGGGGCGTTTTTCGCAATTATTTACATATTTCGTGAAATTATTTCACGATTTTTAGTGAAAACAATTAGTTTAATAATGCTATTATAAAGATCTATAAAGCTAAACATAGCTAATATAATATGTTGTGTTGCTTATCATTGTTACCAAATACCCTACTGCCTGACTAAAATCAGTTGGTTCCTGCCCCCACCCTCTTCTTAAGCGCCTAGCTTCTTGTGTGTAGACTGCATGCAGTGCTCTGCTGACAGAGAAGTTGCCGTCTATGCGCGGGGCTACAAGATTAAAAGTTTCCTCCACTCGGGATTCAGCTGGTTACGGGTTGAAACATAATTTACGTAAATTGATCGCTGCACTTATGGCGTTTCGGCCTGGGATAGTCAACTTTTTGTACGAACCGTTTTGGACATTTTAGAACATTTTCCCTCCCATTTTGTTCTGACTTGTGGCCGGCAGAAGGAAGAATAATTGATAGGAAATCTTCTGTTTCCGTCCCTACATGCTTTATATCTCAGCTTGGTAGCCAGCGTTGTTTTTAAATACTGTAGTAGGGTCGGTTTTCCATCTCTATATGCTTTATACTTTTATATTAGTTTTGTCTTTATTTCTCATTATTAACGTGGTTGCTGCGGAAACTTCTTTTAGTACAAGATCTGTATAACAGCTGGTTGTCGGACTGTTAACACGCCGAAGAGTAGCACTTTACCAGCCTAGGCCGGTAAATTATTTTTTTACCTACCTAGACCGGTAAAGTCGTGACAACTGAAAATCCAGATGGCAGTGACCAGTCATACCAACCGTAACAGGGTTTTAAACAAAATACTAGACCGTAAAACAACAAATATAAGGCGACATTGTTTCTTTTCGTCAATCAGACTCTGTTTACAAAGTTAAAAAAAAAAAAAAAAAAAAAAAAAAAGTGCGTCGTATGGTCCGAAAAATACGGTAATACGAACTTAGCAGTTTCACAGCAGTTCCAAACCTTATATGGACCTCTGTCCCAAACGCACTGTGTGTTTTCATGTACAAAGTACTATAGTACTTCCAAATTGATTTTGCAATCTAGTTCGCCACTGAATAAATTATAAAATATAACTTTAGGGAATAGTCCGGTGAATTATGAAATAAAATTACAAAAAAATCCACTTGTGAAACTCCTAACATTTGTCCTTCATGGGATTTTAAAGAAATTTTCATGGGATTAGGCTATTTTTGTTATGGGGAAAATGTAAGGGTCCTTGCCTATTTAAAATTGTAGTTTAGTGCCCTTTTGTTCCTTTAACAAAGTATTAGTCCGAAAACTGTTTACTTTGTTTTCCTAGTAAAATTACAATTTTTGTTCCCCCATTCCTTGACAGCGTCTAAAGCTTTTCATAGAATGTTTTCAGAAAAAACAATATGTAAAGGAAGTTGATTTTTAAACAAATCAACTTAATTCTGTGTGAAGATGTGTAGGACTTCTTTTATTTTCCAGCTGCCCATATTGTTCTACAATTTTCTTAACAAACAGCTGCAGGGGCCCTAAACAAATAAGGAATTAAACCAGGTGTGTATGCTGTTTGGAGACCGCCTAGGCCCGGGTTTGATTCCCTGTACCTCAGGCTTCTCTGAGGTAGGGAGTTTTGGAACGGGTGCACCTAGCTTCGTGAGGTCTAAAAGCTACAGTACTTGGCAAAGATGCTTGTAGTACTTTGAAGACAGCCTCATTTGTATAACTCAGGCTTGAAAGTCTTGTTTTACGGGGCTTGATGGGGTTTAAACAAGTGAACACGCACTCCCGCTTCTTAGCCGATTACTTTAAGCAGTACTGGAGTACGAAGGGTAAAGAATCATGTGAGTGTTAATCAAGGCTTGTAAACTACAGTATAGTTTACTGATCTTGAGTGTTAATGACTTGCTTCCTAGTCTTATCCGAGTGCTAATGTCTCACTGCGATTACGGCGACCGCGTTCTTGACCAATCTCACTGCGTGTTCAATATAGGCTACTTGTGTTAGATTTATCTAACTGGCAGGTGCCTGCGGCTTCGTCCACGATAATTAAGTCGAATATTATTAATTAAGAGCAAAATAATTAAAGCATTATATTCATCAACACTTACACGCGAATATTTCATAAACTAGACGATTAATAATTGTATTGAAACAGCTAAAAATCCGGCTTTGGAATGTATTCCATGATTAGAAAGCGCCTCTATTGTATTTTACATTATAAACAAACAAATCGACCAGGGAGAACTCCCAGAATCGAAACTATCGATAATTCCATGCGATATATTGAAAATATAGCGATGCTTTTATTTCTAAGTTATGACAACAACAAAAAGGCAAAGCCACCTGCAATTGATTCGACAGTTGAAATCTATTACCGAAAACTGATGCTCCGATAGCGAAAAAAATGCACGTTTTCTGCCAGTTTTTCATTCATAACTCGCGAACGAAAGCTAAAATTAAAAATCCGGCTTTGAGGTGAATTTGGCCACCCTTTAGACCATCTTCGTTTAAAATTTCATATTTCTGCGTGCAGTAGATTTCGCTGGGCATTGCGCACACACAAACACGTCTTCTTATATAAATATCAAACGCCGTCTTTTGTAAATAACCTTGTCAGGGTGCACCTCAAACAACGAAGAATGATCCACTTTATTTTCCTTCATAGTACATTATTTACAGTCTCGTTTGAATCCTTTTCTACTTCACTAACGCTTATTCCCTTACATACATCATCTTCTGTTCATTTTTCTATCCTCGCTTTTGGAATTCCTCGCCGCATCACATCAGAGACTGTGGAAATGTGCCACAATTAAAATTAACTTTGTTAGTTATTACTTAGAAAGAACGGAATACAAAATATGTGTAATTTACTATTGTTTTTATTTCTTCAAAGAAATGTGTTGTAACGTAATTAATTTGTTATTGTTCCGCCACAATTAGAGTTAAATTACAACATTACTAAGTAAATAAGCTTAGCTTTTATTTCTAGTTCTTTATCAAAGTTTGTAATTTACTCATTATAAAAAAGTCTTATTCAGTTGCTATGCTAAGTTTTTACTGATGGAGTGTAAGAGAAGGTCTTATGACCTTAACGTCGCGTGTGTAAACAATAACAATAATAATAATAATAATAATAATAATAACAACAATAATAATAACAACAAGAACATTAATAATAATAATAATAATAATAATAATAATAATAAGTTTTGAACATCCACTCTACACCCCGAACCTCATGCCCGGTGTTTTTAATCTTTTCTTGAACCTCACAGAATGGCAGAGAAATGGAAGTTGTCACACAGTGGTTCGGATCCCAGGCGGCAAACTTCTACAACACACGTGTTCAAAAGTTGGTCCCACGGTATGACAGATGTCTCTTAAAGCCGGTGGTGAATATGTTGAAAATAGCTGAATACTTGCTGTATCTGTTGTAATAAAATTTTCCATCATGAAATTGTGTTTTGTTTCTGTAAACAGCCCCAGGGAAACTTACTTTATGGACGGCCCTCGTAAATGTAAGAGAAAGTCGTCGCCAGTTTTCGTGTTGCATCCCTAAAATATATTTAACCCAGGTATAAAATGTTGTTATAAGATTTTGGTTTCTCGAGCTATATTCTGCACACACATGATTCTGAAAATTGTATTTTGGGATTCAGGGGACATCAAACGTGTATTAATACGGAAAACTTTTCCTCTACCTATACAGTGGCGTAGCCAGAAAATAATTCCCGGGGAGGATCGAAAGTGCCGGGGGATTTGGAGGGTTATGGAATGTCTTAAAAAAACGGGGCGTCGGGGGTGGACCCCGGAAAATTTTTAAACATAGAACTAATGAAAATCACTTTTTACGTTATTTTAGCACTGAAAAACTAGTTCAAATTTGTTTGCTATATTCTAAGACATGCCAACTTAAACAAGAAATAATTGCCTAAGTTATAACAAAAGTTAAATAACACATGGAACAGTGGAAATAATAGGCCTACATTTATAAGTTCACTATTTTGGTATTAAATAATATAATTAAATATTTAATAAAATGGATCTTAAATAACTACAGCACTAACCTAATACAAAAAGATAATTTTAGGTTTTTATTTCGGGGGGGGGGGCGGTCCGGACCCACAGGACCCCTCTTTTCCTTACGCCATTGAAACCTATAGTACAGTGTGTATGGCATGGGTAAAAACGATTCCCCAGTAATTGTAGACAAGATGGAAATAAAAGTAATTCACCTGTCCGTTTTTTGTACTATGCAAATGTGAAAGTACAAAGATGAGATGTCAAAGTGCGCAGGCGCCGAAGCGAGGCAGTCGGTGGAGTGGCTGGAGTTAAGTCAGTGAGTGAGTGTGAGTGAAGCGGGCAGGATCAAAGCAAGATGAAGCTGGAAGGCGCGAGTGCTGAAGACGAGTCTTATAATGGCCTTCTTGGTTCCCACAGGAAGGGGTCCTCTGTCAAGGTGACAATCACCCCCTGCCAACCCAAGCAGCTGACCCACCTGCCCAAGAGACAACCCGTGGACATCGGCTTCAACGACCTCACATACACCGTGTCAGAGGGCAGAAAGAAAAGTGAGTAACATCTTTGACTAACCTAACATTCCATTAAAACTGATTTTTAAAGAAATTAACTTCTGTTTAGAAATTGCAGCGAAGAAAATTTGACATTCTAAAATTGTTTTTCGATTTATTCAAAGAAAAATAAATTTCGAAAAGTTACAGTCAGCAAAAAATAAACTGCAATTGATTTCCCTAACATTCCCTAAAAACAAACTCAATTCTGAAATTGATTTCCCTAACATTCCCTAAAAACAAACTCAATTCTGAAATTGATTTCCCTAACATTCCCTAAAAACAAACTCAATTCTGAAATTGATTTTTAAACAGATTTAACTTCAGTTTAGAAATTGCAGCGAACCTAATTTGACATTCCGAAATTGTTTGTTGAAAGAAAAATAAGTCTCGAAAGTTACTGGTTACATTCAGCGTCTTAAAATAAACCTTTGATTTCGAAAATAGTTACCCTAACATTCCATAAAAATAACCTCAATTCTGAAATTGAGTTTTAAAGAAGTCAACTTCAGTTTACAAATTTCAGCGAATCTAATTTGACATTTTGAAATTGTTTTTCGGTTTCTTCAAAGAAAAATAAGCTTCGAAAAGTTTACATTCAACAAAAATAAACTGCAATTCATTTCTCTTACATTCCATTGAAATAAACTCGATTCTGAAATTGATTTTTAAACAAATCAACTTCAGTTTAGAAATTGCAGCGAACCTAATTTGACTTTCTGAAATTGTTTTCCGGTTTCTTCAAAGAAAAGTAAGTTTCGAAAGTTTCTGATTTACATTCAGCAAAAATAAATTGCAATTGATTTCCCTAACATTCCATAAAAACAAACTCAGCACTGAAATTGATTTTTAAAGAAGTGAACTTATTTCTAAACTGATTTGACATTCTGAAATTGTTTTCCGGTTTCTTGAAAAAAAAAAATTAATAAGTTTTGAAATTTACTAAGTTACATTCAGCAAAAATAAATTGCATTGATTTACCTAACATTCCATAAAAACAAACTCAATTCTGAAATTGATTTTTTAAAGAAGTCAGCTTCCTTTTATAAATTATAGCGAACCTACTTTGACATTCTGAAACTGTTTTTCGGTTTCTTGAAAGAAAAATGTTTTTCGAAAGTTACTGAATTACATTCAGCGTCTCAAAATAAATCTTTAGTTACCCTAACTTCCCATAAAAATAAACTCAATTCCAAAATTGAGTTTTAAAGATGTCAACTTCAGTTTAGAAATTGCACCGAAGCTAATTTGACATTCTGAAACCGTTTTCGGTTTCTTGAAAGAAAAATAATTTTCGAAAGTTACTGAATTACATTCAGCGTCTGAAAATAAATCTTTGATTTCGAAAATAGTTACCCTAACATTCCATTAAAATAAACTCAATTCTGAAATTGATTATTAAAGAAGTCAACTTCAGTTTCGAAATTTCAGCGAACCCAATTTGACATTCTGAAATTGTTTCTTGAAAGAAAAGTAAGTTTCGAAAGATGCTAAGTTACATTCAGCAAAAGTTAACTGGAAATAAACATGTTTTATGGGGATATGACAAAAATCTCTTAGTTTCGAAAATGGTTCTCACATTCAGTAAAAGTAAACGACATTCCGAAAGGATGTGTTAGTTTTTTAAAATCTTTATTGTAGAAAGTCTTTAAGTTAACTTACTTTCAGTTAATTTAAGTGAATTTAGGAAACTATTTTATCGGTTTCTTTTTTAAAAAATCTTCAGTGTCGAAATTGGTAAAAATGAAAATAAAAGACTCTCAGCAACTGTGTTGTTGATATCTTTAAAAAAAATAAAAAATCATTAACTTACTTTCAGATATTTTAAAATTGCAATTTGGGTTTAATTAGAAGAAATTTTCAGTTTATCAGATGGTTGTTACATTGAGCAAAAATAAGTGATATTTTGAAATTTTGGCTTCAAGCGTCAGGATTATAAAACTCTAGTTTTCTGAATCTATATTGTTTTTGTCTTGTTTCGAGAAATGACATTGCGAAAGTGTTTCTTGGAGATAATTCCGGTTTCGGAAACGAATTAAAAAAATCGCAAAGGCTTAATTTATGGTGAGAAAATTAGTGCGTACACCCTACGTCACGTTTGACAGAAATTCTGTAAATACAATGCACGCCGCTTATTGTGATCACTTCGGGATGCAGCTAATCGGATAATATTAACGGATTGATAACAATAGCCGAAACAGATTTCTTTTAATTTTGAAATTGTAATTGTAATACTGTATTTTAATTTTTGTGTAAGTACGCTTTAAAAAATCGACGAAACTATCTTAAAAGTTGATTTTTGCTTTAATAGGTTATACTTTACATGTTGAAAAGACCACTGGATGATCTGGCCTTTTTTAATCCGGTCGAGGGTTCGGTCCCGGGGTGGCCGGATTAGAGGGAGCCTTCTGTATGTAACTTGGAATCATTGAACCACTCATAATACAGTAATAGACTGCAAGCAACTATTTTTTTAACCAGTAATAAAGTTTTTAATTCTATCTGTTTTCATTTTAAGTCCATACTCAGTTAAGAGTTACGTGTGTTTTTGAAAGTCTACTTACCTGTGGTAAACACTACGTAGCAAAGCGTGTAAAGCCTTCTTTTCAAGTCTTTTCATTTTACACTAGCCATCACTGCATGTCATCACTGTTACCTTCATAAATAAAAACCTGCAGCTTAACTGAGGGGGTGAAACATGTTTTATTGCTTAAAAGAGAAAGTTATGTAATGCCACCCCTCTTCCTTTGAGCTGGAAACAGAATTGCTACCTCCAGTACAACACAGTACAATTGACTTAGAAACCAAACCCTTAAAAACGAAATTTTGAACAACATACAGTAAGCCGCAAGAAGGAAAATGTGATAACATAAACAGAATCTTTGATCACAATAAACAGCATTTTCAGTGTATTAGTATTAATCCGTACGCCCGACTGATATTAATAACATTATCCGCGATTACATTAAGCGGCGTTGATATGTAGTTTAAAGTAAGATGTGTGGAATGCTGCCCAAAATGTAGGCAGAAGTGAAACGAAATCACGGATTTCGGTAAATAATTTCCCCAAGTTTGTAAAGGAAAATATTAATAAATACTCTCTGCCTGATAAAGTGGGAATGACAAAAAAAATATATAAATAACTAGCTTAAAAGACCCGGCGTCGCCCGGGTTTTGTATTTTGTAATTGGAAATTAGCTTATGAAGGATTTTCAATTCTAGGTCCTTATATAGGCATTTATAATTTGAAATAGGAAGAACGACTTATTACACTCAAACTATTCCCTCAGAAAACGCTTGATATAGTTTTTTATGGCTCATAGAGGATCTAGAATTTTGCATCCCATCGCTTGTACAGTGCACAGCAAGCCTGGTAGAGGTTTAAATAAGAAGAAACAGAAATTCCTGTAACATAAAATTGTAATATCGAGGCGGGAAATTTCCCACTCTTATGTTACCATAAAGCATTATCACTTTCATACTTTTCTCTCCAAAAACCTGCGATATAATATAATAATATACACATTACCATACCTCGTTTTGTTTTCTCTATGTCCAGGGTAGAGAAAGTTATGTGATTCCATTATTTTAGTGGATTTCATTCTGTAATATTTATTTATAACATGAATTATTTCGTGATAACTTCTCTTATTTGTCAAAAGTGCATTTCGATTGTTTTTTCCAAGCCCACCTGATACCATTTGGCAACAATATATTCTGTGATTTGGAATTGATAATTCTATGTAAAAAGGGATTAAGTATTTTCAAAAACATTTAATTTTTGGCATTTAGAATCAGAATTTTTCAAAATCCTTTCTTAGTGAGCACCTACATTATGAAACGAAGGTACTGTCAAAATTCCAAGTCTCTACGTGTTATAGTTTAGGCTGTACGTTGATTCCTGTCATTCAGTCAATCAGTCAGTCATTCATTCAGTCAGTCAGGACAAAGCCTTTTATATATATATAGAGAGATTTTCACTCACTAGTCTTGATATTGCCGTATTTCAGTCTCTACATAGCGATTTTACATGTTGCTGTAGGTTACTATAGCCTTTGACAATGATTATTTTTATCTCGGCTATGTTTATGCTCCTTTTAGCTACGAGGAGTTCGGGATCTGTGTGTATACATTAAGGTAGGCAATGGAACTGTTGATTGTCAGTTGTTTCTATTATTCATGAACTCATAGTAACAATAATTACTGTGGCTTGGTTCTAAAAGGGCCAATATCATAAAAATTGCTTCTGAAATAACTGACTTTGAACCCTTTGTAGAAGTAACATTTTTTTGCTGAGATCTTCCGACATTGGCCCCTAAGGTTTCTGTATTATGTCTATTAATAGCAGCAAACATTGGCACTTTTAGTATACGAAAGGTAAAGACTATCCGAGCTCCATAATGCATAGATCTCATTTTTGCAAGAAACTAACATTGGCCCTTTTAGAACCAAGCCACAGTTTTATTGTTGTGAATATGTCCATGGGGTAAGGTTCAATAACACGTGCATGTGAGAAAGTACGTGCATTTTGTAATAGTCTGATTTCCATTTGAGCAGAAACTTCGCAGATGAAAGAGAATTCTGAAATTAGCTGGTGTACATTTCTGTTTAAACTGATGCTTAGCAGGTGAGGCTAGCTTGGAGATGAACTAGTATGTAAAATAGATAATATATCTCATCATAGAATCCTGTTTCGACATCGCGTGCAGTTCATGAAAATATTTTCACAGTTGTAAACACAACATCAGCGTCTTGCAGCCGTCAGACGTCATTAATTTCAGAAAATTTCCTAAACAATCACAACACTGAAACGAAGACCACTCGGCTCCCATGGGACATACTTAGTTCCAAATATAACTCCTACAAGAAAACCAGCTTTGCTGAAATTCCGGGTTCGACGATACTATAATATGCTTATTACTAGGGCTAGGACTTTTAGGTAAATACATTTTTTTTTTTGCTATTACTTATGATTTCTGGACTTTGTCAAAGTTTCGGTTGGGACCTTTGGATTCAAAATACTGAGTTGCATATCACATAAAAAATAAATGGTGCAAAAATATATTGCACAAACTTTCTCCCATATGCGTGTTAAAGGCTAGCACAGAGAAAAGTAAAGTAAAGAGATAATTAAATTTTACTTATTACATTTTCATAAAAACTAACAAATATCTAGAACGGAAAGCATCAGGGTCGATCTTTATGTTCAATGCTTTTACTGTGAAATAATAATAATAATAATAATAAAAATAATAATAATAATAAAAATAATAATAATAAAAATAATAATAATAATAAAAATAATAATAATAATATCAATGGCAGTAAAACTTCATATTATTAGTACTAATACTACGGGAACATTCAAATATAAATTGCACCATGGGATGAATCGGTCCCACCCAACCCACCATCACCGATGCAGTTTCTTTTATACCACGATCTAGCAAATTCTTCTGTCCTCGTATTATGAAGAAACTCGTGATCGGACGTTGGAGGTGTGACGTCATACCGCTAGACGAGAGGTGACAGGCTGACAAACCTCGCGGGAGATATAATATGCCACATTTTCGAAACCTACAAACAGTGTATCGTCCTTTTTCGAAAATGCAAGGGCACTTCGCAACGGCTTCCGCCTCCGCTTCGCGCACTTTAACTATGTGGTTAGTGTTATGCATTATTTAGTTATATGTAGAGGGGGATACAAGGCACTTGCGACAATATACAAGGACAGTTGGTCACTCTGCTTCGCTCAGAAACAAAATACATCACACAGTCCATGGAAATGTGAATATCGAATGGGCGGACCTTATGGAGCGACTTATATTTGAATTTCACCACTACTGCTACTACTTAGGTTATATTGCACGCTTTAACTGCATGTAGGTCATATAACGTGTTTAGTATGTTTGCGTGAACCATTAGTCTATAGTAACAGCTCATCTGCATCTATTGTTTAGTGATGTCTTCTTATGTAATATTCAGTTTAAACGATTATAATATCCACTGACATAGCGGCGATGAGTTATGGAAAATAAACAAGTCCTACAAACCCGGCGTTTGCCTTTGCGAACGAGGAAACCATGAAAAACCCAAGTCAATTTGGGCAGCCACGAGGTTTGATTTGAACTCAGGACCTCTTCCCTGTTAGCCTATACCACCACGCTGTAATTGGTTTTGGCGTGTTCATTACGACTGAGCTAAACTGACTGCATTTGCAACAATAAGTACATTAGGCCTATAGTTTTCTTGTTGCTAGGGGCAACAAAATGTCATTCATATTTCAATTGACATGTATGTTCTGAAATTCGCATTTAAGCCGTCCTTATTTCGTTGTTATCTTGATATCTATTAAATGTATAAAGAAATGTGTTAAACAAAAAATGTTCATTTTAAATTTCTCTACAACTTTACTGTGGTAGGTTTTCATGTATCGCCTACACTAATGGATATAATCTACAAAAATTGAAAATGGATACGAGTAAAGTACCCCTTAAGTCATTTTTGCAGAAATACGGATATAGCCATTTTATTGGTCATAGATAAGAGTTTCCAATTTTCAATTTTTATTAAAATCGTTAGAGCCATTTTTTCCAAAATCAAAAATTTTTAAAAAGTTTTCATGAAAAGTCCCCTTAATATTTCGGTTGTAAAGCTAAATTTCTGGGCGGTTCGACAAAATTTCGGAAAAGTCCTTATTTCAAAAAATGAAGTAAATACAACGAGCCGTTTACCCGCTGTGCTTGTCCACAGACGGACAGACGGACAGACGGACAGACAGACAGACGGACAGACAGACGGACAGACGTCATTCCAAAAATACTTTTTTCGGTTACTAGGCTTCATGAAACATGCTCTCCCGGTGTTATCTCGACTTCGATTTTTTGTCACGATCACAATACTTTCTCTATACTACGTATATGGGAGAAAGTAAAATATTTTCGATATTTCTTATTTGAATAAATATTTTTGGTAACTTAATTATTTTTACATATTTTACCACATATCTTGTTTAGGAATGAATATTTTGACAGTTTTTATAAAATTGCGCCATATTTTCAATGTGTTGCGTTGTTATGTTCAGTCAGAGTATAAATCAGGGCGGATTTGGCCTTCATTAGTGGAAATTTCTGTTTCCTCTCACACTACATTACTAAGTTGGAAACAACAAAACAATTGTTGACAGAATCAATAAAAAGAAATCAAACACATTGAAAACAAACTTAACAAAATCAGTGGTTCAAAAGCAAACAAAATTAAAGAAAAATTCCTGTCATGCCTAATTAAGAATGAAGGGTTACAAGTGTTGCGCAAGATTTCAGATGTTTTAATGGGTAATAGTGTAGAGAACTTCGAGCAAATAGAACGTCTGAGTATCAGTGACATTGCGAGTTACAAATATGCAAGATTAACATCCTGCGATGTTGAACATACATTTTTAAGGTACAAGTCTGTTCTGTGAAAATTGTCACAGCTTAAAATCTACTTTTGTCGTTCACTGCAAGAGTTCTACACTTGCTGACTAGAATGACTAGATGAGTACTTCTGTAAATATCGGTTAAATAAGTTAATTAAAATATTTTCATATTTTTTAAACATATTTTCGACTTTTTAAACACATAAAAAATAAATATTTCCGTTTTTATAAGCACCTAAAAGTCCGAGCCCTACTTATTACTAAAGTTCGGATGTTTATGGCCTAAAAAAAGTTGAAAATATGACTGCAAATATGCCCTTAAAATGACTAAATTTGACCTTAAAAAACTTTAAATATGACCCAATTTAAAAATGACCGTAAAAATATATTCCAATTTAAAACTTTTAAAGACTCTATATTCTTACATCACGTGAATTCAGTCAGAGTAGACCATGCGTGTCCTATAAAATATGAGAATTATTGTATTCATTTTAAAATGCAAGTTACATATTAAATTACCATGAACATTAAATTAATGAAATAAATTTCAAATTTAACTCGATCATGTAGTCAGGGCCGTGGAAAGAAAGCAAGGGCCCCCGTCAAATTTTGAATTCACTACCCAACTCGCCCTTTATAATGTATGCAACAAAAAGATTATGTAATGATATTAATCCTACATAACTATTAAGTGCCAGAATGGTACCGGTTCTTTATGAGATTGTCTGGTAGACAGGAAAATATCTGTCCGACTGACTGCCTGTCTGCCCGTGTGTCTGTAAGCGCGATAACTCAAATACGCTTAGTCGGATTTTCATAAAACTTGGTAGGCCTATACCATTTATAACGCCCATGGTACGAAGCCTATTGATTTTGAATCAAATCTGTTAACTGATGCCGAGCACGAAACAGAAAAATACATTAAAATGTTCTAATTAGGAACAATTTTATATGTATGTACCAGTTTATTCTTTTGAAAATTATGATTGTAAATGCCACGTAAGTGAGGTCTACTGTTGAGTCCAAAAATATTACTGCTTCTACTTTTCAAAAATAGCTAAGAGTAAATTTAGAAATTAAAAAATAAAACCTGGTCGGCCGGGGCCCCTTTTGGAGTCCGGGCCCCGTATTACTCATGCCGTAAGCGCATAACGGATCTCGGAAATTGAAAAAAACGAGGCGCTTGCTTCTTCGATCCGTATGCACCGCTTACGGCACTTGTATCGCAGTGTACTATTATATCCCATGTGTCAAAAGTTAGAGGATTTTATACAGGTAATGGCTGCAGGTTAGATTTGGTTGCAGGAATTAGGAAAGCACTCATCATTGTTAGCGTGCGAGCAGTATTGCAATGTTTAAAAACCCTGTAGACATTGAGGTTATGTGAATTGTGTTAACTCACGTCTGGTTTCATTATGCGTGACGTAAGAGCTTTGTATTCACTAACAGCTGAGCTATCAGGAAGATAAAGCTTTGTACACAACACGCCTTTAAAAGAAATAACAGGTATATTGAAAATGGAGAGAGGAATTTAGAAAACGTCTATAATCTCGAATTTGATTTTTGTCGCAGTTGTCAAACGACGGTTGGGCACTGCTACTTAGGCCCGTATACGTCGCCGATGTGCTGGAATTCTTCTTCTTGCTTGTAAATCGCATTTAAGCCCTCATAAATCGCTTCAGTCAGGGCCGGGAGCTTGCGGACGGAAAGATAGAGGGCAATTAAATAATGGAGGATGAAATTGGATGTATATGTTGCACGCATCTAAAAATATTTACTGGGAGACCCAAAGGGAAAAGACCACGTAAAGATCTAGACGTAGGTGGAAGGGCAATGTTAGGATAGATGTAAGGGGAGAAGTATTTGCGATGGATGATTGGATAGAGTTAGCTCAGAATAGGGTTGAATGAGGGGCTCAGGTAAGCGTGGCAATGAACCTCCGTGTTTCTGTTAAATAGATAGGCCTAATATTCCTATATCTTGCCATTGTCATTGAGTAGGTTTTATTCAATAACTGGTATCCAGACAATTATCATTTTTAGACAAGGTTATCTGGAATTTTTATATCTTTACAGTTTACAATGAAGTAGGGTGTCCATATAATGTTTATATATAAAAACGGGACATTTAAATTTTTTGTGAAAAACCGTGGGACAATTAAGGAAAAAAGGGGAAAAAATTCATTCACAAAATTTAGGGAATATTTACAATTTACCTTTATCTCTTGCACACATGACTTCTTAAATTTCTTCTGAAGGCTGGTGTAGATAATTCATTCCACAGAAATAGATGCCTCATTCTCACTTTTATGTATTCTATCAAGAAATGCGGCTTTTCTTATAATTTACCATAGAAGTCAGCACATATTACTCCATTAAAGTATATTTTGACAATGAGCAAGACCTTCACTGTTGTAACTTTTAATAATGTTGCGTGAAACACACTGGCCAATCACAATCACGAAAAACGGGACGTTTGACTGTCCCCAATAAAACTTTCGGGACAGCGGAGTATTTTGTCAAAAAAACGGGACTTTCCCGGGAAAAACGGGACGAATGGTTATCCTACAATAAAGTTCATGGTTGTTTGTAGTTAAAACACACAGAACCAATGAGTCTACCAAGGCTGAAGCTGTTTGCAGATATGACCAGGAAGTGACGTAATAGTCTCGTTGCCCGCATATTGTAAAATTTTTAATAGCATATCTATGAGATTCTTTCAGAATAGTTACGAAAAGAAAGTTCCTTCGTTCTTTCAAATTACTTACTTACTTGCTCAAAGGCAATAGACAATTCCTCAGCAATATCATGTATTTTATGGACCCCAAAGGTTCATTGCCGCTCTTACCTAAGCCCGCCATTCAACCCTATTCTGTGCTCACTCCATCCACCAACCCTCGCAAATCCTACTTCTCTTAAACCTATTCTAATATTGTCCTCCCCCCTACGTCTAGGTCTTCCAAGTGGTCTTTTCCTTCCGGGTCTCCTAGTCAATATTTTTTAGATATGTCTTTCCTCCCCCATGCGCGCAACATGTCCAGCCCATTTCATCCGTAATTTAATTAAGTTACCCTTACCATATCCGGTAACCAGTACAGGTCACGAAGCTCGTCGTTATGCAGTTTTCTCCTGTCCAGCTGAAATATTTTCCTAAGCCCCCTGTTTTCTTACACTCTCAGATTATGTAAGGGGCCACGTCTCACATCCATATAGCCTAATACAACCGGCAAGATAATCTATCTATCTATATATATATATAAAAGGCTTTGTCCTGACTGACTGACTGACTGAATGACAGGAATCAACGTACAGCCTAAACTATAACAGGTAGAGACTTGGAATTTTGACAGTTCCTTCGTTTCACAATGTAGGTGCTCACTAAGAAAGGATTTTGAAAAATTATGATTTTAACTGCCAAAAATTAAATGTTTTTGAGAATACTTAACCCCTTCTTACACAGAATTATCCAAACAAATTCACAGAACATATTGTTGCCAGTTGTATCAGGTGGGTTTGGATTAAATGAAATGGATGTTTGACAAATTAGAGAAGGTATCATTATAATTCATATTATCTGTATTAATAAAAGGAATCGTCCTCGATTTCCAGCGAAATCTACTGAACGCAGAGATCTGAAATTTTAAACATAGGTGGGCTGAAGGGTCGGAAAATGCACCTCCAAGCCGGAATTTTAATTTTAGTTTTCGTTCGTGAGTTATGAGTGAAAAACGGGCAAAAAACGTGCATTTTGTGCGTTTTCAAAACATAAGTTTTCAGTTAGGCTATACATTTCAATGTCAAATCAATTACAGTTGGCTTTGGCTATTTTTGTCATACCTTGAAAATAAAACTTTCGCGATCGCTTTTGTGTTGTAAGCCCTAAATATGGTCAAACGTTGTTTTATTTGGACGAATCTCACTATACAGAGGTTTTCTGGGCCAAGAAACTCGAATCTGAGGTCTCTTTTACCAGGAGATGCTATCTAATCGTGGTATGTAGTCCACGTGATTTAGGTGTTAATAAATATAATGATTTTACTATTATGCTCTTAATTTTTAATTTTTGAAATAATTATCGCGGGCACATGCTAGTTGACTTATAAATTTTTATTTTTAGATTTCTTGACGGAAGACGAGAATTCATAAAAGCAGGTATTTCCTGCCTTAACAGAGACTTAACTTCTGCCTTAATATTACTTGTGTCTAATTACTGCTCCCAAATATTTGAATTTCTCCACTTGTTCGAACGATCTATCGGCTATTCTGATATTTTTAGCGTATTATTTTGACGTTTCATGACCATATATTTAGTTTTTCTGTATTAATTTCTCATAACTGACAAAATTGACTAACATCCCATGTCTAAAGCGTTGCTAGAACCCGTATTTGTTTATAATGGTGTCAACATACACCACACACTATTCTTCTAAACAAATGAGGACTGCATTGCACATGGAAATTTCCTGGTTTGAGCCGCAAGGCTATCTGCCCATAGCCCCGTGATTTTCCCTATTATCGTGTTCCATTGCTTACTCCGACAAATTACATCCGCTATCAGTCAGTCAACCGGGATCCGTCATTTCGAGAGCAAAAACACGTTATTATATCTTTTACTAAATGCACGGGAAACTCTCTTGGCAGCTCGTGGATTTTATTCTGTAAGGGCTCATCCATAAAAATGCAAAGAAACTTTGGTTTATGGTATACCAAAGTATGGGTATGGTTATACTCGGCGATATCATGACTTGTTATTAATTGCCAGATTGGTACTTTATGAGCTTGTTTGGGGGGACGGGAAAATGTCTGTCCATCTGTCCGTCCGTCTGTCTGTACGCGGGATAACTCAAATACGCTGTACCGGATTTTCGTGAAACTTGGTATACGTATTTATAACGTCCATGGGAAGAAGCCTGTTGATATTGGACCAAATCGGTTGACCAGTACCGGAGTGACGCCCAATTTAGTACCTATTTTTATGATAATATATTAGAAAGGCGCGATAACTCAAATACGCTTTATCGGATTTTTATGAAACTTGGTATACGAATTTATGACGTTCATGGGAAGAAGCATATTGAATTTGGACAAAATCGGTTGACCGATACCGAAATAACAAATAATTTACAGTCACATCATTTTGCCGGTCATTTCCAGCTTTTTGTGTATTTGTCCGGTGTCCGGACAGGCATCGTACAAATTCAAACATTATCCCGCTTTTTAATGCTACTGGACATATTAATACACTTTTTTATGAGAAACATGTTTTTACATAAGATACCTTTTACAGTTCAAATCCATTTATGAGTCATGGCCTCGTATGGCCAAAGAACATCATTCGAAAAACCATGATTCTACCGGTTATACGCACGGAGCAGCTTTCAATAATCGATTCCGGAACTTCTGTTACCTGTATGCATACGAGTTGCAGAAATAGCTATGTTTGTGAAATTAATGAAATTGCTTAAACCAGATATGAAGTTGGATTTGATTTTTTAAAGATGCTGAAAGAGAATCTCGTTCACTTTTGATATATATAGCACGGTTTCAAAAGATCGGTTTACAAAATAGCATTGTGTGAAAGCTGCCTTGACTGAACATCGGATCGGCCTTGGCGGGATTTGTTCCTAATCAGTTGCAAGGCCGCCTGACATCTCAGCATTTCGGCACTCAATGCAAGAGCATTGGTTATCCTTCTGCTCTGAGGTTAAAATCCAAACATACAAATAGAAACAAAGTGCAAATCTTTCCAGCTCTTATCAAAAACCGATAAGATAATGGATTTTTTTTTAAATTTCTTTTATTTATTGCATTAAGTGATAACGAAGTGCTTAGTTTTTTGTCGCTACAGCAGCGGTTTGTGGAATTTCAGTAAACCAAGCTATGGCAGGCCTAATTCATTTCGAAACTAGCTTCTAAACAGCAAAAGCTGTTATCTGCTTAACAATAATTTTAAAATAATACGAGAAGTGAAATACAATACAAGAGTAGGCTATCTAGTTGCTGCATATAATATCAGATTTGTTAACTTAACCAAAGATGACTCTGTATGTCCTAGCTATTGCATTTATAGTCGCCCATCTCATCTTTGGCATAAACTACAGTGTGAGGAAATTACAGATCGAGAATAGCAATAGATAAATAAAGTAACAAAGTGCCAGAATGCTTTTGTTTAGTCAGTGATATTTGCGTTTGTTATATGCAGGTCATTTCCCCCATTTTTTCAGGTCCTTTTTTACAATTCAGTGTTATTTTTTGGTCATTTTACGGGAGTTCTTTTCCACATTTTTAGGTAGATTTCGAAGAAAAATCTACCTATTGCAATGGATACCATGTCATGATTTTCGAAAAATTCTTTCATATCTTTACGTTTCATGCTCCCCTGAGTACGAAACCACCGCCCGTTCAAAAAAAAATTGTAATATTTATATATATAGCATATATATATCTTTACACGTTAGCGGCCGCAATTTTGAAGATATTTGAACCAAATTTTAATATGTTATTTCTAGGCCCAATAGTTCGGACAAGTTCGTTAATGAGCAAAATTTGCCCAAAGGGGGTGGTCGGGGCAGGGGGTTGGAATTTTAAAACATTTTTTATCTCGGCCCCTATGAAGTATAGAGGGAAACTTTGAATAAATTAGAGTACTCCCTATGGAGTTCACAGTGACACCAACGATTCGGGGGTTTTGGGGGTACTAGTGGGAGTGGGGGTGGAAATTCGAAATTTTTGAAACCACGTCTTGTGGGGTATCATTGAAAAGCTCTTGATGAGTACTCTACAAATCAATAACTATTTTCTCGATAGCTCTCATTTAAAGCGAAATTTGAATGTTTGAAAAAGTGCTCTTTCCTCTTTTTTGCAATTATTATTGCGGGTTTGTCAAGCCAAGGCTAAAGAAGAAGAGTGCTACGCAGCGACAGTAAATTACACCAAAAGTACTTTGAAATCTACCTCAGCCTGTAGGCTTGCCTAAAGGGATTTTTTTAATTTTAGGTAATTATTTTTCATTTTATGTTGTTCCTCGCATTATATAGAGTGCATTTACGACACTGAATATTGTCGGAACACTAAATAAGCATGAATATTATCATAATTTTAATTTTGAATACAGAAAGACGTTATAGCTGTTTGCATTTAACTGTATGCACCAATTAACTAATTACAAGCTTATAAGTGAACAACAACATAAATGTAGAATAGACAAATCTGATGAATAAACTAGCATTTTCATATATATTTCTGACCGCCGGCGTGGTCTTGTGGTTAGCGTCGCTGATTAAAGATCCGTCGGCCCGGGTTCGATCTCCGGTATCTCCTCGGATTTTTCTGAGGCAGGGAGGTCTGGTAGGAGTGCACTCAGCCTCGTGATTCAAATTGAGGAGCTACTTGATAGAGAAGTAGCAGGTCGGGTCATGGAAATCACCATTAACAGCCATGGGTCTGACCACATGCCCACCAATCCTGCCATGTACCTATGGTAGATGATGCAGCGGTCGGGTGGTCCCTTCAGGGATGTTAGCGCCACGGAGTTAAGTTTCGTACATATTTCTGAGCCATTTTTTTTTGTATTTTTGCTGTAATTTTGTAGGCTTAGCTTATTTTAAAAGTATTTTAAGTCATCAAAATCAGGGTCCTGCTCATAAAGATACACGCTTTTCTACATCTGGAATATTTCATTATGAAATTCTGATTTTTAAACGTTTAAATTACATGGTTGTCGGCCATTTGCCCATTAAGGTGTATTAACCTCTTTGAAAGTAAAGTAGCAAGTCTCAGTTTCTCCCATCATTGGAGTTCTTTCGTGTGCACAGTTTGCGAAAGACCGGACAATGAAATTGCTCCTTTTTTTTTCTCTCACACAGTTGCAATAACATCGCTTAGCCTGAGGCAGGTCTTGAGTTGCGTAAAATGCACAGCTATGGCTGTCAACAACTGGAGAACTTTCTGGTTCTGCTCTTCCTTATCAGAATCTCCTCTACAATAAAGAAGTGTTTTATTCCTTAAAACCGTGTTATGGTATTTAGATGAAGAGATTAGATGTTAGTGTTATGAAGATTATGAATCAATAAAAACAGAATAGGCCTAATTTCTCTTTTCCATTTACTTATTTATTAATAGGGACCGGATTTTTAGGTTTTTAAAAACACTGTTTTAGGTTTTCCATTAGGTGAAATAGTTTTTTTAAGGTTTTTTATCCACAATATCGTTTTCGGGTAGAATAATTGGTTTAATGAATTTGAATGTGCTACATAGGATTCAATACATCATTAACACGTCTTCTTAAAACACAGTGTGACCACTCAGTGTGAATAACAAGACAGTACTAAAGGCAAACAAACGCTTTAGAACACAGAATTCTATACCCTTGTTCATACACGGCAACAATGGTTGTTCGTACGAATATTTTAAAAGGAATACGCCGGTACTCTACATTTCCTATCTTGATACTGTCCATCCTAGACGACAATGGGTTGAACGAAACGCTGGAGGTATTAATTTCAACCCGACAAAAATTGTCTCTCCGCAAAATATCGATTCCTCAACTGACAACCAAAAAAAGACAAAAAAAGTAGCCTAAATTAGATATTTTAGGTTTTGTATCCCGTTTAGGTATAGTTAGGTTTTATACCCCATTTAGGTATTTTTAGGTGCCACAGGATTAATGTGGGTGAATCCTACGGACATGATTCGAAAAAGTGTATGAGCGCTTTTTGTTTTGGTAGCAAGGAAAAAAATAGGTAAAAACCTAAGAATCCGGTCCCTATTTATTAATCAGCGAAACCCGTGCAGGAAGTTTCGGGGCCTCCAGAAGACGAATTTAGTTACGCTTATTTTCCTGTAGAGGGCAGAGTATTCTCGACTCGTTATGCTTGTTTAATGTCTCGTAACATGTGGCACGGAAGTCGTGGTCTTGTAGTCCCCTTCAAAGGCAGGAAAAATCCTTCTACCTCTTGCCATATTTGAATCCGAGATCCTCAGATGCAGAGACAGAGGTACCACCGAGATCAACTTGGTGAAGAATACCTTACCAACAATAATCATCTCTTCTCTTCTCTATATATATAAAAGGCTTTGTCCTGACTGACAGGAATCAACGTAGAGCCTAAACTATAACAGGTAGAGACTTGGAATTTTGACAGTACCTTCGTTTCATAATGTAGGTGCTCACTAAGAAAGGATTTTGAAAAATTCTGATTCTAAATGCCAAAAATTAAATGTTTTTGAAAATACTTAATCCCTTTTTGCATAGAATTATCGAAACAAATTCACAGAACATATTGTTGCCAATGGTATAGGTGGGTTTGGATTAAATTAAATGGATGTTTGACAAATTAGAGAAGGTATCATTATAATTCATATTATCTATATTAATAAAAGGAATTGTCCTCGATGTCCAGGGAAATCTACTGAACGCAGAGATCTGAAATTTTAAACATATGTGGGCTGAAGGGTTGGAAAATGCACCGCGAAGCCGGAATTTTAATTTTAGTTTTCGTTCGTGAGTTATGAGTGAAAAACGGGCAAAAAACGTGCATTTTTTGCGTTTTCAAAACATAAGATTTCTGTTATACATTTCAATGTCAAATCAATTACAGTTGGCTTTGGCTATTTTTGTCATATCTTGAAAATAAAACTTTCGCGATCGCTTGAATGTTGTAAACCCTAAATATGGTCAAACGTTGTTTTATTTGGACGAATCTCACTATACAGAGGTTTTCTGGGCCAAGAAACTCGAATCTGAGCTCGCTTTTACCAGACGATGCTATCTAATTGTGGTATGTAGTCCACGTGATTTAGGTGTTATTAAATATAATGATTTAACTATTATGCTCTTAATTTTTAATTTTTGAAATAATTATCGCGGGCGAAGCCGCGGGCACATGCTAGTTTTGTTTATAAATTAAATAACTTTTTAGTACACGCTTTTTAAAACAGCTGCTTGTCGGACTGGTATCACGCCGAAAAAATTGCATTTTAGTAACCAGTGCCGCTAAAATTGCATAAAACAGCATTCAAACTGCAGTTTTATCGGCCTAGGACGGAAAAGTTGTCATGGCAACCTATAAACAAAATCCAGATGGCATTGACCAGTCACACCATCTTTAACATGGATTTAAGCATATATTATTTGGTCATAAAACAACAAATTTATGATAATCAGAAACTTTACCAGGGTTTTTCGCAAAACAGGGTAACCTACTACATCATGTAACAACAACAAAAAAGCCAACAACTTTTCAAATCTTGGTTCACAAGAGAAACATAGCTTACCATGGTTGCACCAGCATTTAATTGCAAAATATATCCTTCTCATAGTCTATTGCTGCAGTGATGTTGCTGGCACCAGATCCAATTCAATGTCCCTGGCTTGGATTGAAATTTCCTCGGGATTATCATTCACATTTTCACAAGGTTTTCAGAAATACTAGTTCGTATTCATTATATACTCTTATACAATTCAACGGCCCTAAATAGCGTGCTTGTTCGCTCGCCCGCTTCGTGAGATATCGGGTATACTCGGCGATGTTCGTCTCTCGCAGACTAAACTTTCATGACGACTAAAAAATTAGGAAGGAAAACCGTTTCTTTATTATATAAGGCCTAAGTGAAATGAACACAATGAACAAATATTCTAATTTGATTTTTACTTACAATTTTCATAGCTCTGAACCACAAACATTTTTAATAATCTACCAGTGTAAATTTCTTAAAAATCCTGGAGTCAATGAATAATGGTGGGCGAAGCCGGGGGCACCAGCAGTAAAATATTGATGGTTTAACTCTTGAAATATCGCTGATAATAATCCAAACAAACCATTCCTTCCCTTGAAACATTATATAATTTCTGAAAATTACACTGAATTGATAAAATAAAATTCACATCATATTCATGTCAATAAACAGTTGAGAAACAATACGTATTATGTGTTCACAGGTTTCTTTGGAACTGCATAATCGATTCTGATTAGTTTTCCCAGGGGGCGCTTTCTAAAAAAGCGGGAATATTAGCTGTTTCATTAATATTATTAATGGCTTAGTTTATGAATGATTCGCGTGCAAGTGTTAATAAATATAATGCTTTAATAATATTATTATACTCTTAATTTTTAATTTTTTAATGGATTATCGTGGGCGAAGCCACGGGCACCTCCTAGTTGTTTACAAACAAGTGACTCTTGTATTATGCATCTATACAGCATTTCATATTGGTACGTACGGTTCATTGTTGTTCTGCGATGTGTGAATATGACGTCAACAAATGGCTGACTACCTTTCATTGTAATGTTATACGGTATTTTATGCCATGTCATGATTTTCGAAAAATTCTTTCATATCTTTACGTTTCATGCCTCCCTAAGTAGGAAACCACCGCCTGTTCAAATTTTTTATTGTGTTTTGTGTTTTGAACCAAATTTTATAATGTTATTTCTAGGCTCAATAGTTCGGACAAGTTCGTTAATGAGCACAATTGGCCCTAGGGGGTGGTCGGGGGAGGGGGTTGAAATTAAAAAAAAAATTATATCTCGGCCCCTATGAAGTATAGAGGGAAACTTTGATTGAATAAATTAGAGTACTCCCTATGGAGTTCACAGTGACACCAACGATTCGGGAGTTTTGGGGGTACGAGTGGGGGTGGGGCGATGCAAATTCGAAATTTTTGAAACCACGTCTTGTGGGGTATCCTTGAAAAGCTTTTGATGAGTACTGTACAAATCAATAACTAGTTTCTCGATAGTTCTCATAGAAGGCGAGATTTGAATGTTTGAAAAAGTTCTCTTTCCTCTTTTTTGCAGTTATTATTGCGGGTTTGTAATGCCAAGGCCAAAGAAGAAGAATGCTACGCAGCGACAGTAAATTAAAACAAAAGCACTTCGAAATCTACCTCAGCCTGTAGGCCTGCCTAAAGGGATTTTTATAACTTCGAAGGCTTTCACGGCCGGAGTCTTGTAGTGTAAAAACTTCTTCCGGGCTGTTGGGCCATGGTCTCGGCTTAAAACTGCCTGACGTTTCGCCCTTTCTTGTGATGGGCATCTTCGGAGGTGCTGAAGTCGCCGAAATCGCGGTACCAACTAGCGACTTGAGTCATTTGGCAATTGATTTGACAATTGAAATGTAATAAGAGAAAACTGATGCTTCGATAGCTCAAAAAAAAATCACGTTTTCTGTCAGTTTTTCACTCATAACTCGCGAACTAAAGCAAAAATTAAAAATCCGGTTTCGAGGTGCATTCCGCCACCCTTCAGCATCTATTTTTAAAATTGCAGAGTTCTGCGTGCAGTAGATTTCATTGGGCATCGCGCCAAGACAGACAGAGAAACAGACAAACACTTCCTCTTATATGATTACTCTTCCCCTCCCCCCCGGTTGCTATGGCAATTAATCTAGAATTGAATACTGTCTTGTTAATAGGTGGTGTTGGCTGTGCGTTCTCGTCATATAACGAAGGTTGTTTTTTATATATTAGACTATCAGGGGCCCGCGGTTTCGCCTACGATAATTAATACAAAAAAAATACAAATTAAGAGCGTAATAATTAAAGCGTTATATTTAATTGACAGAATGTCATTCACAGTAATGTGCCGTGTTATAGGATTGGATCTACTGATCCCATGAGTTACGTATATTAACACTTAATGATGCTGTCCGCAGCACAACACAATGACAACTCATCAGGTTATAGCTGAGTGTTCTGCACAGTGCGATGACGTCACTGTGGAGGAAGATAGTTCGTAAACACGACATCTGCAGAGACATTTATCCTGAGTTATACACAGTAGCATGTTGGAGAGGTTATTTACCGGTTTCGAGTTGTTGTGTTTACAGAGAAACAAAAGAAAGTGCATCTGTGATGTAGAGCGTGAAGCAGAAACAAATGACTGCTGCGAATCGCTATTTCACTGAGCAAGGCGGGTCTCCTAGTTTATAATAAATACGTGTTGCTGAAGTAGTATAACTGAATAACTTGTAATTTCATATTTTGAGCCTACCTGGATTTTTTATTTTTAAAAATTTTGTGCATAATGTAATTGCAAATAGACACGGAAAACATTGCAAAATATCTATGACTTTCTCTACCCAAACCTTTCACATTGAGATTTCGTTGCTTGACAATCCGATGTAGGGTAAGTGAACTTATTGCGGGAGAACGCCTTCAGGAGAATCAACTTCCCGCTATGCCCTATTATTCGTCAGGCAACACTTAAAGGCTTTGTTTATGGAAAAGTTTTGTTCCTTATGACTCCTCATATAATTTATATGAAAGAATTATTAAAATAAAATATATAGCCTATTTATGTAAGCAACTTTGTCTTGACTGACTGACAGAGAATCAACGTAGAGCCTAAACTATAATAATTAGAGACTTGGAATTTTGATAGTACCTTCGTTCCATAATGTAAGTGCTCACTAAGAAAGGATTTTGAAAATTTTGTTATTTTAAATGCAAAAAAATGAAATGATTTAGAGGATACATAATACCTTTTTGCACAGAATTATCAAATCCAAATCACAGTTCACTTGACAACAGTATTGTTGGCAGTCTTCACATAAGGCTTTGGAAATAAATGAAACGAGACTTGACAAATTAGAGAACTATCAATATAATCCATGTTATAAATAAATAAATATTCAAGAATGAAATCCACGAAAATAATGCAGTCACATAACTTTCTCTACCCGGGACATAGAGAAAACAATACCAGGTGTGGTAATATGTTTTGGGGAGAGAAGTATGAAAGTGACATTGCATTTCTGTTTAATTTCATCCTCAAAACGGATTTATGGTAACATGAGAGTGAGAAATAAATATTCCTCCAAGACAATACAATTTTATGTTACCGGAATTTCTGTTTCTTCTTATTTGAACCCCTACCAGGCTTGCTGTGTACTGTATAAGCGATGGGATGCAAAATTCTACATCCTCTATGAGCCATACAAAGCTATACCAAGCGTTTTCTGAGGGAATAGTTTGTGTGTTTGTCGTTCTTCCTATTTCAAATTCTAAATACCTATATAATGACTAGGGACCGGATTTTTAGGTTTTTAAAAACACTGTTTTAGGTTTTCCATTAGGTGAAATAGTTTTTTTTAGGTTTTTGTTCAAAATATCGTTTTCGGGTAGAATAATTGGTTTAATTAATTTGAATGTGCTACATAGGATTCAATACATAATACTTGTAAAGTTTAACTTAACAAAATTGACTTAAATTTGTGTAAACTTGCTTTAGGACAATATTATACAATTGAAGAAAGAAAGCATAAACAATCAAAAGAAGCAGTGAAAATAAGATTGCCTCACATTTCCTGGTTACAGTATATCACTAAATATCTTTCAAGATTCTCAACTGTGAAGTTCTTCCTGTTATCTCTTAGAATAGATTTGAAGGCAGAAAATGTCCTTTCAACCTCACATGACGTCAACAATGGTTGTTCGTACGAATATTTTAAAAAGAATACGCCGGTACTCTTACACTTCCTCTCTTGATACTGTCATCCTAGACGAGAATGGGTTGAATGAAACGCTGGTGGTATTAATTTCTATTCGACAAAAATTATTCTCTCCCCGCAAAATATCGATTTCTCAACTGACGAACAAAAAAGACAAAAATGTAGCCTAAATTAGATATTTTAGGTTTTATATCCCGTTTAGGTACATTTAGGTTTTTATACCCCATTTAGGTATTTTTAGGTGCCACAGAATTAATGTGGGCGAATCCTATGGACATGATTCGAAAAAGTGTATGATCGCTTTTTGTTTTGGAAGTAAGGAAAAAAATAGGTAAAAACCTAAGAATCCGGTCCATAATAATGACCTATAATTTAAAAATCGAAAGTCCTTCATAAGTTAATTTCCAATTACAAAATAAAAACTTTGGCGACGCCGGGCCTCTTAAGCTAGTCAGAATATAAAATTCCGTTTGATATGATTTTTTCTGTGACTTATGGGGTCTAATGGCTACATTTCAGTATTGCATGTCGCACTGCGTTGGCATTATCTGACGTGTTATCATTGCCTTAATTTCATATCTGAATTCCGTGAAGCAGTCAGGCAAGCTGGCCAATGCAGTGCCGGAAACTACGAAACAAGCCACTTCCTGTACATCACATGAGCTTGAGTAATGAGCAACAAGACTGGTTGTCATGGGAACAGAGCCATGGCCATCCGCGAATATCTCCTGGTTATGCTATGTCAATAAAATTACACCTGAAATGCTATGTACACAGTGTTAAGATAATCTAATGTTGTTTAACTTGTTCGTAGTGAGTCCACATGTGGATTATATTCGAGTCCTTGTAAATTGTAAAGAACGGGTTCTGCCCACCGGCGATTTTATCTAAAAAAATCTCGCCCTATTAAAGGTTCACGGTTGGTAAATTACGAGTATTATAATAGAGCAAAGAAAGTGTAGACTAGAAACGAAGTGCCTGAATGGTACTTTATGAGATTGTGTGGGAGACGGGAAAATGTCTGTCCGTCCGTGTGTCTGTACGCGCGATAACTCAAATAAGCTTTATCGGATTGTCATGAAACTTGGTATACGCATTTATAACGTTCATGGGAAGAAGCCTATTGATATTGGACAAAATCGGTTGACCGGTACCGGAGTAATGCCCAATTTAGTGCATATTTTGTGATAATATATTACAAAGAATTTATCAAATGCAAATCAGTTCTCATGACAATATATTGTTTTACAGTGTTGGAAGTTTATGTTCTTCGCGAACGCGCAATACAGTTCTAAGAAACTGACAACTTATATAAGTTGTGTTCATTCAAGTTCGGATTTATTGTTAGTTGAAGGACAATCATGATAAACAATGTTCCGTATTTTTTATAGGGAGGGCCCGGCCCTTCTGGCCCTTATGGACGGGCCGCCCCTGAACTAGGCCCTTCATTTGTTTCATAGCCAAAGCCTCCTTGGAATACCAAAATAAGTTTCACGAATTTTAATTGAACTTTTTACAGGAAATTCATACGCATTGACAGAATTTACGCTTATAGTAAAGGAATGATGACATAGAGGATCTGAACATACTCTTGTTCTTCCGCTAAGGAGATCGGCTCTTTGATTACAAAACGATGAAATGTCATTACCACTGACAACTGCCATGTTTTGCGTTACATCACATACATTAGTTGCTAAGAATTCCACCTGAGTCGCTGCTGTCAACTGTCCTAAAACTGCGAAATCATCAGACTTTCTCATAATTCTATTCCTACTTTAGTTCTGTTCAATTATTGTGGTTTTAGTCGTTTCCCACTTTCTAGGAGCCTTGGAAATTTATAAATGAAATAAACAATCCTCAGATAAAGTGATATTTCTCTCCAGCAATCATTCATTGAGGAAATGTTACCTACTAGCAGGTGCCTGCGGCTCCGCCCACGGTAATTAATTGAAAAATTAAATTTATGAGGATAATAATTATGAAAGCATTATATTTATTAACACTTGCACGCGAATCATTCATAAACTAAACCATTAATAATTAATGAAACAGCTAAAATTCCGACTTTAGAGTACATTCCACGATTAGAAAGCGCCTGGGAAAACGATCTCAGATTCGATTATGCAGTTCCAAACGTAACTGTGGACACTGATAATACCACTGCCTTCTAGACTGTATTACTTGTGTGTAATACTCGAGACAGATGAATATGATGTGAATTTGATTTGATAAATTCAGTGTAATATTCAGAAATTATATAATTTTTCAAGGGAAGGAATGGTTTGTTTGGATTTTTATTGTCCGCGATACTTCCATGGTTAAACTAATAATAATATTATAGCTGGTGACCGCGGCTTCGTCCGCCATTATTAATTGACTCCAGGATTTTTAAGAAATTTACACTGGCAGTTTACTAAAAATGTTTGTGGTTCAGAGCTATGAAAATTGTAAGTAAAAATAAAATAAGAATATTTGTTCATTATGTTCATTTCACTTAGGCCTTATATAATAAAGAAACGGTTTTCCTAATTTTGTACTCGTTTTGAAAGTTTACACTGCGAGAGACGAACATCGCCGAGTATACCCGATGGTTCACGAAGCGGGCGAGCGAGTGAGCACGCTATTTAGGGCCGTTGAATTGTGTAAAGGTAGATTTGTAGATTTCCCCTCCTGGACTCCACAACAGGAAATGTTCTCAATCTAACATCGCACCCTGAATGTCTTGTGAATGCCCGTGTTTCTGATGAGTAGGGCAAGGCATTTAATGACCATAAAATAGTGTAAAAATGCAAAATAAAAAATGCATTTATGACCTAAAAATAGTGAAAAAACACAAAATTAAACAACAAAAAAGACCAATAAATTTTCCATTAGTACATATATTTAGTTTTTTAAAGTAATGATTAGCTAAAAGCAGTTTAACGGATGACAGTGCGTTATATATGAGTTTACAATATAAAACACTAATTTTATTAATAAAAAAGTAAGTACGTCTAGCCTATACTACTTGGAAACCCTTAGCGAAAAAAAAAAATCCTTCTGAACTGGCATGCCGATCAAATTGCCCCTAGCAAATATGTGCCATTTAAAAAAAGAAAGAAAAATCTTTATTGCTACCAGACAACTGCTATGGTGTTTACAATAAACTCGAATTAAAATGAACTATGAACACTTGGCGGAGATTCTCAAATAAAAACGATTGTCTGTTTGAATGTAAGCCTATAACGATTTGTACATGGAAAAGCTCCTCTCTACCTCCACTGAAACATTATCTAAAATGCCGAAAAGGACCTAAAAATGCCGAAAATGAACTAAAAATGCAAAAAAATGACCTATCTCTTGGAAATGAGATGTTAATACATCGATAAGTTCTTGTAACAAAAGTAGAAGGGAATTCCTTCATCCTCATAACAAAATGCGCAGTGAAGAAGATCACAACATTCTTGTCTGATGCACTGACACATGAGATAAAATATATATACCTGTCATGTCCAATTAAGCAAGATATTTTCATTTTACTTTCTTGCATATACGTTGTACAGAGAAAGTATTGTGATCGTGACAAAAGAAACCGAAAAAAGTGTTTTTGGAATGACGTCTGTCTATGTGTCTGTCTGTGGACAAGCACAGAGGGTAAACGGTTCATTGTATTTACTTTATAGTTTTAATTAAAGACTTTTTCGGAATTTCATCGAACCGCCCAGAATTTGAGTTTTATAACTGAAATATTAAGGGGACTTTTCATAAACAAATTTGGAAAAATTTTGATTTTTTAAAAATTGGCTCTAACGATTTTAATGAAAATTTAAAATTGAAAACTCTTATCTATGACTAACAAAATGGCTATATCCTTTTTTCTGCAAAAATGGGTTCTTTACTCGTATCCATTATCAATTTTTCTAGGCTATCTCCATTACATTGGGCCATGCATGGAAACTAAGCACAGTCAAGTTGTAGAGAAAATAACAAAGAACATTTTTTGTTAAATACGTTTCTTTATAAAATTAATAGGTATCAAGATAAAAACGAAATAACATGACTTAAATGCGAATTTCAGAACATACATTTTGATTAAAATATGAATATTCTTCTGTTGCCCATAGTAACAAGAATACTACTGTATAATCTAATTATTGTTTGTGAAATGTAGTCAGGTTACCACAGTCGTAATGAACACACCAAAATCAACTAGAGTGTGGTGGTAAAGGGTAATAGGTCCTGGGTTCAAATCAAACCTTGTGGCCACCCAAATTTACCAGTAGGCTCTTGTAATAACTCATTCGTGCAGCATATCTCAATGTATCGTGCATTTTTGCCTTTGAGATTGGGGAAATCATGCAAACACCAAGTTATTATTATTATTATTATTATTATTATTATTATTATTATTTCACTGTAGAAGCATTAAACATAAAGATCGACCCAGATGCTTTTCGATCTAGCTACTTATTAGTTTTATGAATATGTAATAAATAAAATTTAATTTTCTCTATAATTTACTTTTTTCTGTGCTAGCCTTTAACACGTATATGCAAGAAAGTTTGTGCAACATTTTTGCACCATTTATTTACTTCCTTTGTCCATATTTTGGACACTGTCCTTTTCAACATTGGTGTTTTTCCATCTATTCCCGTTCCTGTTATTATGATGGAAGGTGGAATTCCCTGCATCCGGTGGAGTTAATCTAACCTACCTACATTTTCTTCCTTGCAGCACAATATCGAAGTCTCTAAATTATTACAATATTATTGCAGAAGTGGAGTAGGGTATAATCATATTTTCTACTTCAATTTTACTACTTCAACCTTACCTCTCCCTTTTATTTTTTCATATTTACTTGCAATAATAATTCATCTAGGAGCTAAGTATGATGCGACTAGTTGCCTAAACGCTAAGTATTCGACGTAAAGATCGCCACCAAGATTTAAAAATAACAACTTTTTTAAGTCTTATTTTTACACCTGGTGCGAAATCATTAAAACTTGGTGGTGTTGGGGGGGAAAGAAAAGTCCGAACTACAAGTGGACGCAGAGTTGCCAACTTAACATTGTAACTGTGTTACAGAAATTATTTATTTATTTAACCTGGCGGAGTTAAGGCCATAAGACCTTCTCTACCACTCAGCCAGGGCAAAAACATGAAATACATAATAATTATAATAATAATAATAATAATAAAACAAGAAATGATATCCCTGAATACAAGAAACATACATTAAATACAAAGAATAAATCAAACATTAAGTACTTGAATAGTATATAATACAAAGTGACTAAAATAAAGAAATGAAAAAAGATGAAAGACTAAACAAATACAACAAAATTAAATGAACAATTTCAAAAAAAAATTACTAATTAGCATCAATTTCTAAATGTTATTGTATACTAAATTTATGAAATGACGCTTGAACTGTGAAGTCGTTTGGCAGCTCCTGAGGTAGCTAGGCAGTGAACTTAGATACGAACTTGACGGTGGTCTTTTTTAACTTTAAAATAAAATAGTAAAAACGTTAAAAATTCATCTACACCTTTTCAACCTCAATTTCGGAAAAAGTAATTCCAATTTCGGAAAAAGTAATTTCAATTTCGGAAAAGGTAATTTCAATTTCGGAAAAGGTAATTTCAATTTCGGAAAAAGTAACTTCAATTTCGGAAATACGCTTCTATGAAGAGGGTATAGTAAAGTTGGTACCACGCTAGGACAAATGACTCAATCGGAGCGAGATTATTTAGAGAAGTAGCTAGAAGTTGTACCTAAATGTTCCAAATAAAACAGTTTTGATTTTCACTGTGGTTTTCATTTTATGCCCCATCCGAGGTTTAAAAAAATAGCCCTCGTATTTCCGAAATTGAAGTTACTTTTTCCGAAATTGAGATGACTTTTTCCGAAATTGAAATTACTTTTTCCGAAATTGAAATTATTTTTTCCGAAAATGAAATTACTTTTTCCGAAATTGAGGTTGAAATGGTGTAGTTCGCTAAATTCTGACATGGCAAGTTGAAACACTGGCTTTCAGTTGATTCGTGTATTTGAGCCAGTTGGACTAGCTTTACTGGAGGTGGTGTATCACTCTGTAGCAATGTGTTGTGGTGTTTATGTTGAATGAGGACTGCTCCAGGGCTCACTCAGTGCTCGCGGGCTCAGGGGGTCTGTTTGGGAGACCGGCTGCATTCTGCTCTTCATCATCAACATTATTATCATCAGCATTATCGTCTTTATTACCCCCGTCTTATGTTTTTCTTCTATTTTCTTGTTCTTTTCTTATGCTTTCAGCTGCTTCGTCTTTTTCTTCTTTCCTCTGGTTTTTCTTCGTATTGTTCTTTTCTTCTGTTTTTTTCTAATTATTTTCTTTTATCCTTTTCTTTTTCCCGAATTTACATATTTTCTTTGGTTCTTACTTTCATAGGCTATTGTTTGTCTTATTATTCTTCTTCTAGTTTCTGCTGCATCTTTTCTCCTTTCTTGTAGGCCTACTCTATTTTTCTTCTTTCTGCTATTTTTCTTTTTTCTCTTTTAATATTCTTCGTCTTTATTAAGTTTCCGCTTCTTCGTCTCATTTTTGCTATTTCGTATTTTTTCTACGAATTGCTCCTTTTCGATAGTTCTTTTTGTTAGATTATCAGTGTTATTTTCTTTCCTGTTTCTTCGAGTAGTTATTATTATTATTATTATTATTATTATTATTATTATTATTATTATTATTATTATGAATCCTCTTCTTTTTCTTTTACTTTTTATCTTTTATTCTGTGTGTTTGTTCTTCATTTCCTTTTGTTATTTTCTTTTACCCCAAAGCAACAGAGATAGACAAACAGAAACATGTTGTTTGGCTTTGGAAGTTGCAATACATTTAGCTTTGACAAATAACTCTACCCACATATTCCTTCACATATGCCTATCAAAGTTTAGACCTTCCTTCCGTAAACCCTGCTTAATGAATCGATCTGGAGCTTAACTCTGAGATCTATTACAAAAATAATAATTTATTTTCTGCATATAATTGCAGTTATCACTGATTTGTTACATCAATTTACCTGATTATATTATTATTATTATACAGCATCTTTACAGATTAAATGTATGACTTATGGAAATACATGTTTTGTATCCCATCACTGCAGTTTAATCGCTGGGTTGCATACAGTGTAGTTATTCCACTTGGATAGGAACTCACGGTCGTCTCATTACGTCATGAAGGTGACTGCAGCGGGCAAAAACGATAAAGACCTCCAGAAACAAAACCTCCTGGAGCTCAATTATTGCAACGTTTAAGAATACCACCTTTGTTTTTGCCACCATCCACTTGCAAGTTGCATATCACGTGTAGGCCTACTCGTATGTCTGGTGGATTCTCACATCGTAAAGGCGATGAAATAGTAGGCCTACCTACCGTATATTTCCAAAGGTAAGACGATAGTTGAATAACAAAAATAGGTCCCCAAAATCCGGGGTCGTCTTATAGGACAGATATTATAAAAGACTGAAATTTATATTTAAAAACCATTATAAAATTATGTATTCTGATGTCAAGATTATATTAGCTTGATATATTAAGGGGGAAACATACAGCTTTCGATAAAATTCATTGGTGAGAAGTAGGTGAATTTCATTTTTTTTTTCCTCAGCAATGAATTGCTCTACAGTCTTGCAATCTGACATACTCTTTATTGACTATTTCTACAATTGCATACTATTTTCAAAATTAATCAAACCGTTACAGTTACGAGCAATTATCGTTTCAAAATGGCTGCCACGTTTCATGCACTGAACAACCGTTTCCCTGATAACTTCCACAAATATAGATATTTCTGAGTGATTATTAAGTGCCAGTATGGTACTTTATGAGATTGTGTGTGGGGACGAAAAATGTCTGTCCGTCTGTCTGTCCGTCCGTGTGTCTGTACGCGCCATAACTCAAATACGCTTTTTCGGATTTTCATGAAACTTGGAAAACACATTTATAATGTCAATGGGAAGAACCCTATTGATATTGAACCAAATCGGTTCACCGGTACCGGAGTAATGCCCAATTTAGTGCCTATTTTAATAGATTGTATCGGATTTCCATGAAACTTGGTATACCCATTTATGACGTCCATGAGAAGTGCCCTATTGAATTTGAACCCAATCTGTTCACCGGTACCGGAGTAAAACCCAATTTAGTGTCTACTTTAAAGGCGCAATAACTCAAATACGCTTCATCGGATATTTATGAAACTTCGTATACGCATTTATAATGTCCATGGGAAGACGTTTATTGATATTGGACCAAATCGGTTGGCCAGTACCGTAATAATGTCCAATTTAGTGTTTTTATGTTAATATATAACAAGTCGCGATAACTCAAATATGCTTTATTGAATTTTCCTGAAATTTTGTATACCCATTTATAATGTACGTGGAAAGACGTCTACTGATATTGGACCAAATCGGTAGACCGGTACCGGAGTAAAACCCAATTTAGTGTACATTTTAAAGACTCGGTAACTCAAATACGCTTTACCGGATTTTTATGAAACTTGGTATACACATTTATAATGTCCATGGGAAGACATCTATTCATAATGGATAAAATAGGTTGACCTGTTTCGGAGTAATGCTCAATTTAGTGCCTATTTTATGGTAATATACGTATTCGAAAGAATTTATAAAAAAAATGAAAATCAGTTATCTTGACAACATAGCCTATTGTTTTACTGTGATCTTATAAGGCCTTGAAAATTAAAATACAGGTAGCTTTGACAAAAAAACACTATTGATTTACATGCGCTTATCCAACTAGACCGTTAAAAGGACCCAGGTGGCCGAGATGGTAGATCTTTCTTCTTCGGTAAGGCCTGCTTAATGAATAAATCTGGAGCTTAACTTGGAAATCAATTTAAAAAAAAACATATTCTGCATATCATAATTGCAGTCATAACTGATTAAAGAAAAACACACTGGCACTTTGTTACATCAGTTTACCTGATTTTATTTTTCTTTGTGCTTGTTATTATCATGTGAACAACTTAATGTAGGATCTTTGAAATATCTTCAGTTTAGGTATTTCTTTATCTTTTTTAAATTTTCTTTTTCGTTAAATTATATATAACTTATTAAAAAAAAAATATGCAAATAGGATGCATTATCGCATTGAATCATAGGGATTCTAAACGAATGTGTTGACTGACCTTCACACTCTGTCTGTTGTCCTCATAGCACTTGTATTGTCTCAAGATAGCGATGATGCGATTGGACTTGGAACACCTGTTTGTTTGATCTTTCACCTGTTGGCTGTTCGAAGTCCCGCGCGTGGGACAATCACACATTGTCTTTGTGTTTGTCCTGACACTTTTGTCTTAATGTTGAACTTTCATCGGTCGCTTGTGACACTCATTTCCTCCTTATACAAACACAACTTGAAATTGTTGGCCTGAGTACTATACCCTTAGCAACCAGGGAAGGCGGTTGAGGCCAGGTAGATTCCTTCACCCGCTAGCAGCCTCACATTTACAAGCAGAGGGAATTAGGACCAACCGTAATTTCCTCCCCATGAGTCACCTAGTCTACTTCAATCAGTCAATCTTAGATTTAATATGTCATTTTATCTTAAAATGTTAGTTATTTATCAATTCCCTGGTTGCTAAGGGTATAGTACTTCATTTATTAATTTATTTAATTAATTAAGTAATGTAATAAATAATCCGTCCACCGCTGTGGCGTAGGGGATGCGTTCGCTCTCACGCAGCGGGGCCGAGTTCGATTCCTGGTCGGGAGAAGTTACCTAGGTGGGGTTTTTTTTTCTGAGGTTTTTCCTCACCTGTTAGACAAATGTCGAGTCGCTTTAGGCCCTTGTGGTCCCCAAATATCATCTGGCCGTCATCCCATCCTCGCCTTGTTTGGAGTGAGTGTGTGTGAATGGTGTGTCTCGTCCTATGTGTTCGTGTTGTCTCGGAGGTGGCCCCGGCATTGGGCTGATCACTCATCCGGGGAGGCCCTTGTCTGGTCAAGAAAGTATGTATGTGATCCAAAGATAATCCCTCTCCTCTGTAAAGCCCGTGAGGCTTGGGTAGCTTGAATCCTAAAAGGAAGAGGTAGGCCTAAAACTAAGATAAAGAAAAGAAGAAAAAAAAAGAATCCAACAATAATTAAAGTGTAATAAGTAGGGACCGGATTCTTAGGTTTTTACCTATTTTTTTCCTTACTTCCAAAACAAAAAGCGCTCATACACTTTTTCGAATCATGTCCATAGGATTCACCCACATTAATTCTATGGCACCTAAAAATACCTAAATGGGGTATAAAAACCTAAATATACCTAAACGGGATATAAAACCTAAAATATCCAATTTATGCTATTTTTTTGTCTTTTTTTCTTTGTCAGTTGAAAAATCGATATTTTGCGGATAGACGATAATTTTTGTCGGGTTGAAACTAATACCACCAGCGTTTCGTTCAACCCATTGTCGTCTAGGATGGGCAGTATTAAGAGAGGTAGTATAAGAGTACCGGCGTATTCCTTTTAAAATATTCCAGTGTCCAATTAACTTGGGAACATCCCGCAATTGCTTCGATGAAATTCACACCTATGAGGTCATGTGTGGTTGAAAGGACATTTTCTGCCTTCAAATGTATTCTAAGAGATAACTGGAAGAACTTCACAGTTGAGAATCTTGAAAGATATTTTGTGATATACTGTGACCAGGAAATGTGAGACAATCTTATTTTCACCGCTTCTTTTGATTGTTTATGCTTTCTTTTTTCAATTGTATAATATTGTCTTAAAGCAAGTTTACACAAATTTAAGTCAATTTTGTTAAGTTAAACTTTACAAGTATTATGTATTGAATCCTATGTAGCACATTCAAATTCATTAAACCAATTGTTCTACACAAAAACGATATTTTGGACAAAAACCTAAAAAAAACTATTTCACCTAATGGAAAACCTCAAACAGTGTTTTTAAAAACCTAAAAATCCGGTCCCTAGTCATTATATAGGTATTTAGAATTTGAAATAGGAAGAACGACAAACACACAAACTCTTCCCTCAGAAAACGCTTGGTATAGCTTTTTATGGCTCATAGAGGATGTAGAATTTTGCATCCCATCGCTTGTACACAGCTAGCCTGGTAGGGGTTCAAATAAGAAGAAACAGACATTCCGGTAACATAAAATTGTATTGTCTTGGAGGAGATCACAGTTCGGATTTAGGCGAAATGAATCAACGAGTATTTCTCAAATCTTGGAGAAAAATTGAGAATATAATAAGTCTGTTCACCAGCTATACACAGATTAAAAAAAAAAGCATATGATTCAGTTAGGCGAGACATATTGTGCAATATCCTCATTGAGTTTGGGATACCAAAGAAGTTAGTTAGGCTGATCAAAATGTGTCTAAATGAAACCTATAGTAGAGTCACGATAGCGAAATTTATATCAGATAGGTTTGCCATTAGTAGCGGCTTGAAGCAAGGAGATCTACTAACACCTTTACTTTTACCTTTCGCTTTGGAATATGCCATTAGGAAAGTTCAGGAAAACAAGGTAGGCCTAGAATTAAATGGCAGCCACCCGATTTTAGCTTATGCAGATGATGATTGTCTATTGGGTGATGAGTGATGACATAAACACAATCGAGAGAAATGCAGAAAGTCTTTTCGATGCGTGCAGGGGCGGTGGATTGCAAGTTAATACAGAAAAAATTAAGTATATGAGCATAGAACGTCAAAATAATGCTCTACAAAATATTAAAACAGCCGGTAAATCGTCCGAACAAGTGGAGAAATTCAAATATCTGGGAGCAGTAATAGGCTAACAGATACAAATAATATTAAGGCCGAAGTTAAGTCTCGACTCAAATCAGGATGTGGTTGTTTTTATGCAGTTCAGAAACTCTTATCTTCTCGTCTTCCGTCCAGAAATCTAAAAATAAAAAAAATTATAAGACAATTATCCTGCCGGTTGTATTATACTAGGATATGCCCGTGGCTTCGCCACGATAATTGTTTTAAAAATTAAAAATTAAAAATTAAGAGTATAATAATTATTAAAGCATTATATTTAATAACACTTGCACGCGAATCATTCATAAACTAAGTCATTAATAATTAATGAAACAGCTAAAATTCCTGCTTTAGAGTACATTCCACGACATGAAAGCGCCACCTGGGAAAACTATATCAGAATCGATTATGGAGTTCCAAAGAACCTGTGAACACATAATACGTATTGTTTCTCAGCTGTTTATTGACATGAATATGATGTGAATTTTATGTTATCAATTCAGTGTAATTTTCAGAAATTATATAATGTTTCAAGGGAAGGAATGGTTTGTTTGGATTATTTTTATCAGCGATATTTCAAGAGATAAAACCATCAATATTTTACAGCTGTTGCCCCCGGCTTCGCCCGCCATTATTCATTGACTCCAGGATTTTTAAGAAAATTACACTGGTAGATTATTAAAAATGTTTGTGGTTCAGAGCTATGAAAATTGTAAGTAAAAATAAAATTAGAATATTTGTTCATTGTGTTCATTTCACTTAGGCCTTATATAATAAAGAAACGGTTTTCCTAATTTTGTAGTCTTCATGAAAGTTTAGACTGCGAGAGACGAACATCGCCGAGTATACCCGATGTCTCACGAAGCGGGCGAGCAAGCACGCTATTTAGGGCCGTTGAATTGTATAAGAGTAGATGGATGTGAGACATGGCCCCTTACATAATCTGAGAGTGTTCGAAAACAGGGGGCTTAGGAAAATATTTGGGCCTAAGAGAAATGAAAATGGGGACTGGAGAAAACTGCATAACGACAAGCTTCATAACCTGTACACGTCACCGGATATAGTAATGGTAATTAAATCACGGAGGATGAAATGGACTGGACATGTTGCCCGCATGGGGGAAGAAAGACATATCTCAAAAGTATTGACTGGGAGACCCGAAGGGACGAGACCACTTGGACCACTAGGTGGGAGGACAATATCAGGATAGATTTAAGGGAAGTAGGATTTGCGAGAGATGGTTGGATGGAGTTAGCACAGAATAGGGTTGAATGGTGGGCTCAGGTAAGCGCGGCAATGAACCTTCGGGTGCTATAAAATAGTAACTTAATATTACTTTAGCTTGGTTAGGAATTGTCTATTGCCATTGAGTAAGTAAGTAAGTGAGTAAGTAAGTATAGAACAAAAATGGACAGTTAAATGTAAGTAAAATTTAATTCTGCGAACTAACCACAGATTACGTGTTTATTCAATCGGCCCTAAATCTACTTGTAATCTAAAACCCCTAGTTTGAATAGTTTACAAAGGTAAACTGAACTTGTGTTTAGTAGTGTAAACTAAACTCAATTTACAACGATCGTTGCTTTAAATGACTAGGTAGCTGAAAAAGTATTCCTACTGGTTTAATTCTCCATCACTGAGTCTGTTTAAAACTGGGATTTATTTTGTCCACAGACCTTCCTTGGTTGTCAGATTTTAGACTCCTTTTCACCTTCATTTGGATTTCGTTGACCTCCATTTCATAACCTCGGAATGTGTTTTTATTTATATTCTTGTTTCCTTGAAATTAAGCGTTTTATTGCTACTGGGTTGCAAGGGTCGCATTCTAGGCCTATGTACATTGATTTCACTTCCCTGTTTCCAGTGTTCTACTTACTGTGCTAATTCATAATTAATTTAATAATTAGCTCTAGGAATGCTGAGAATATCATGTGATTTTATGAAGACATTTAATGCCAAAAAAAAGTAAAATCCCTTTAGGCAGGCCTAAAGGCTGAGATAGATTTCGAAGTCCTTTTGGTTTAATTTAATGACGCTGCGCAGCACTCTTCTTCTTTAGCCTTGACATGACAAACCCGCAATAATAACTGCAAAAAAGAGGAAAGAGCACTTTTTCAAACATTAAAATCATGCCTTATATTAGAACTATCGAGAAACCAGTTATTGATTTGTTGAGTACTCATCAAGAGCATTTCAGCGATACCCCACAAGACGTGGTTTCAAAAATTTCGAATTTCCATCCCCCACTCGTACCCCCAAAACCCCCTCATCGTTGATGTCACTGTGAACTCCATAGGGAGCACTCTAATTTATTCAAACAAAGTTTCCCTCTATACTTCATAGGGGCCGAGATATAAATGCTTTAAAATTTTAACCCCCTCCCCCGACCACCCCCTTGGGCCAATTTTGCTCATTAACGAACTTGTCCGAACTATTGGGCCTAGAAATAACATAATAAAATTTGGTTCAAATATCTCCAAAATTACGGCCGCTAGCGCGTAAAGATATATATATATATAAATTGAACATGCGGTGGTTTCGTACTTAGGGAGGCATGAAACGTAAAGATATGAAAGAATTTTTTGAAAGTCATGACATGGTATCGATTGCAATAGGTAGATTTTTCTTCGAAATCTATCTAATAATGAAATAATTCTATTGAGAATTTTATGAATATTTTACAATACCGTTAATGGAACACTGTAAGCCTACATACGATTTTAACGTTGGATCTCTTTTAAGCTATCACTATATTTATTAAACAATTTTAAGTAATATGAGGGAATAAGGTTGGCACTCATAAATTTCCTATACATTGGTTACCCTCATAGATCTATCGTGAAATTTGTCAATCTAAATGTAATGTTTTCCTGAAATAATAAATTGTACTGCTAAAAATGAATAGTTGTCCACGCTAAGAAGACGGGCTTGTGAGGATTCAGAGAAGACAGCTGGTGACGTAAGTCGCGTGTCTTGATGTGGGGTAGGGGAGGGGGAGACATCGGCAATTTAGATGTAATGGATCCCTGAGACCACAAGCAAGCAGCTTCAAGTCTGTCTCAAACAAACTAAGTCTGTATAGAATCAAATGATAGTTATTTATTAATATTCTAATGCACAAGACACTAAGTTTATATGAGCAACTGGTGTAGATGCTTCTTACTCCAGTCACTCATATAAACTTACAGAAGGTAAAACACCCATTAACCTTCCCATTGTAAAATAAATCATGGCACTTAATACAGTCCACTTACATGACACAGCGACGATACACGTGTAAGTTACTGCATACAGTAAGAAATACTTAACAAGTCCCATAAGGGACTGGAGAAGACTGCATAATGACGAGCTTCATAACCTGTACTCTTCACCGGATACAGTAAGGGCAATTAAATCACGAAGGATGAAATGGGCTGGACATGGAGGAGGAAAGACATCTTAAAAATATTGGCTGGGAGACCCGAATGGAAAAGACTACTTGGAAGACCTAGACGTAGGTGGAAGGACAATATTAGGATAGATTTAAGGGAAGTAGGATTTGAGAGGGATGTTAGATAGAATATGGTTGTGTTGGATAGAACACTCAGATTAGGCCTTTTTTCTTCCCGAAGAGTAAGCGACCACGTCTCAAATGCATATAATACAACCGGCAGGATAATAGTCTTATAAATCTTTATTATTAGATTTCTGGACAGAAGACGAGAAGTTAAGAGTTTCTGAACTGCATAAAAGCAGGCATTTCCTAAACATAATTTAAATTGTCAAATCACAGTATATCACATGGAAATTAGCTATATTTTTTTAAACTTCTTAATGTCAGGTTCAATGCCCTGAGGAATGTCGCGAGCAGAATTCTCGGCAGCCACAGGTTTGACTCCTCCGCTACTGTTGACGTTGGTGAACAAGAGAGTGTGCTAACAGGGGTGGGTAGTGGTCAGAAAATAATTTCTTGGAGGGTCGAAAGTGCCGGGGGGATTTGGGGGGTACGGGGCTCACCCCCGGAAAATTTTAAAATATCGAACTAATGAAAATAACATTGTACGCTATTTTAGCACTGCAAAACTAGTTAGCAAATTTGTTTACTATACTCTAAGACATGCCAAAGAGCACTTTTATCTGTGTCACTCAGTTGATCGATCGCGAAGTCTAATTGCTAGCATAACGCTCTGTTAGTTCCACATTTGGATATTCTTGAAGCGAATAAGGTCAGCGGAGAAGGACAAAGGAAATATCCCCGACTCTCTTGCTATGTACAGGCGCGTAACTTACGCCAAAGGCACTTTTTTTGTCTTGTTACGTAAAAATCACGTGTTAGCGTGCCAACTGTTTTATTGTATAATAAAATTTACCACACCTTCAAACAAAAAAGTCTAACAATGTAAATTCGCACGCAACCCCTGCTTCATTTGTTACGAAAGCTGTAATTGTTGCTTGGGAGATTTATTCAAGATGTCGATGTTTCGCGTGTAATTATAACAACAAAAAGAATAACTTTGACCTTACTCTTATGACATTGTACTTTTTTTAGACTCTCGAGGTAAATATGATTGCTAAATAATAATATTCATGCAATAATCACATGTTATTTCTATTACTGTATGCGATTTACATAGATTTTCTTGAGCCCCGGACTCCATGAAACTGCAGACAATTCAGATACGAATGCAAGGGAGCTAAAACCATTATGGTGGCGTCTTTGTAACCGTCGTTTGGGAACACTTTTTGTTTCCTTACCACAGACAAAGCAAGTACAGTGCACGCCGCTTATTGTGATCACTTCGGGACGCAGCTAATCGGATAATATTAACCGACTGATAACAGCAGCCGAAATAATTAATTGATGATTATTTATTCACATATAAGATAATACATTACAAAACGGAATTAAAAATATTTATTCATAAAATTATATCTAACTGTGAATCATCGAACCACTCATAATACAGAATATATAAACTGCAAGCGACTATTTTTTCAACCAGTAACAAAGTTTTTAATTGTTTTTACTTTCCTTTAGGAGTTCATTAACGAATATTCCATACTCAGTTACGAGTTAAGAGTGTTTTTGGAAGTCTGTACTGATCTATGGTGAACATCGCGTAGCAAAACATTTAACGCCTGTCTGTTCAAGTCTTTTCATTTTACACTAGCCATCACTGCATGTCAACACTGTTACCTTCATAAATCAAAATTTGCAGCTTAACCGTGGGGTGAAACATGTTTCATTGCTGAAAACAGGAAGCTATGCAATGCCACTTCTTCGAATTGGTCATTTTGTGAACTGGGAACATAATTGCTACCTTCAGTACAACACAGTACAATTGAGTTACAAACGAAACCCTTATAAACAAAATTTTGAATGACGTACAGTACTTGGAAATAAAGCTGCAAAAAAGAAAATGTGATAACATGAACCGAATCTTTGATCACAATAAGCAGCATTTTTTTAAATGTATGGGTATTAATCCGTACGGGACTTCATAAAAGTGATAAAATTACCTGATTGATAACACTATCCGCGGTTACATTAACCGGCGTTCACTGTATTTTCTCGAAAACGGCTCTTACGATTTTGTTTAAATTTTGTACTTGAGGTTCTTATATTAAGAGCTAAAACTTTTATTTGAAACTTTTTTTTTTCGAAAACTTAGTTTTAAAGATAAAGTTATAAAGGTGAGTTCTTAAAACGCTACTTTTTCATAAAAAATTGTACACAGTCTAAAATCCTTCTTGTGTTTGAATTTTCAAAATAATATTCTTCATTTGTTACTTCGCACTTTTATTTTAATCTCGCGAACTTCTCATTTTAAATTCGAGAAAGTATGAGATTGGTATGCATAGAGAGAGATTTCACGGCCGTTGAATATGTAGGAGGCAGCGGTGATTGTTGTGCTGTTGTTGAAGTGTAGCAGGTGATGTTAGTGAGTGGATTCCTTATTAAGTGCCAGAATGGTACTTTATGAGATTGTGTGGTGGACGGGAAAATGTCTGTCTGTCTGTACGCGCGATAACTCAAATACGCATTATCAGATTTTCATGAAACTTGGTACACGCATTTATAACGTCCATGGGAAGAAGACTATTGATTTTTGACCAAATCGGTTGACCGGTACCGGAGTAATGCCCAATTTAGTGCACATTTCATGGTAATATATTAGAAAGAATTTTTCGAATGCAAATCAGTTCTCATGACAACCTATTGTTTCCCATTGTTCATATACGGCTTTGGAAGTTGCAATACACTTAGCTTTGACAAATAACACTACCCACATATTCCTTCATATATACTTATCAAACTTTAGACCTTTGTTCTTCCGTAAGCTCTGCTTAATGAATGGATCTGGAGCTTAACTCGGAAATCGATTACAAAAATAAGTTATTTTCTGCATATCATAATTGCAATTATAACTGATTAAACAAAAGCATTCTGGCACTTTGTTATATCAGCTTACCTGATTTTATTAATTTAAATAAATAGTTAATGTAGATTTGTTTTATTTCTCACAACGAAGATAGCGCCTATGGATTCAGCATACAATGATTGTTTGTGGACATTGAAATATTGTAGCATGGCCTCCTTTATTGTACCAGGCCAGGACAGTCTCTCTCACCAGCTGATCAGTTCCGGCCGGTTTTTGTCAACATATAAGGTTATGTTGTTTCTTGAAAAACTCTGTACTACGGTTTAAAGAATAGTTTAACAACGAAATGATATTTATTTTCAGTTACTGATAATTTTAAATGTAAAGTAAACCTCCAAGAATAAAGATAGATTTATTATGTCGATTTTTAACATAAAATGAAACCGCTCGTACTCGCGACATAACACACTCACCTTTCTGAATCCGTAAAATAATATTATGCAATACTTCATTCCATATTATATTACTATACAAATGTCACACTATATACACAACACACTATGGTATTACATCTCGTAATATACAGCTGGTAATTTCTATGAAAAAACGTAGTAAAACACAGAACACAACGTTCAATCGTCCATATACCAACACCGCCGGCCGGCCGGAATCAAATGTTGTCAGATTGAACTGCTCCGGCCTGGTAAAATAAAGGAGGCCGTGATTGTAGTCATTAAAATAACATGAATAAAACAAGAGCGAAGCAACATACGTGATACTTGATAAGTAGTGTCTGGTATCTATGGTAACAACCTCAGATAGTTAACAGAAATGTTAACCACTGTGAAGAACATACGGAATCTGTCGAATAGCAAATATACGACGCTCGTCCAAAAAGTAATGAACGATTTGGCATATTTTGTTACTCAACTTATGACTTTCCTTGAATTTTAACCGTAGCTTTGAGCACAGCTATAAGTAAGAAATTTCAAACTCGTAGATGGTGGGAAGAGAAAGACAAGCAAATTCACCAGATAGCTAAGACAAAACTAAACAGTTGCTCCTTATGGTGTTTTAATTGCACATTATGTACATGTTGAAGTAACAACCTAACTCACATTATGGTTTGCACACATGAGGGTTGATTTTAGCCTCAGCGATCCTATTTCGCCACTGCTAGTCAATCTTTCTTTTCAGGAATTTCTAAGAAATGTAACAGATGTCACGCACCCAGACAACAATATTGGTGGCTGGGAAGGATACAGATCTGATACCAGCTACCATAGTGCTAAGCACTGCTTTTGCAGTCACGAATTCAACCTCCAAATATCGTTATAAAAGGGTTGTTTCCAAAATATCTTCATCGCTCTAGTGAGTTACATTTAACATTATTCATTTAGGAAATTTGCCCGGACGAAACAAAAATATTGCTATATGCGGGTTTATCGTTATAACAATCTTCGTTATACAGAGGTTTGACTTTTCCGCCAAAGAGCTCAGCTTGGATGTCACTGCCGCTTTGGGAACTCTTTTCCACCCAAGAAGTGCTTTGGTTTCGGAAAGAAGAGAAAATCGCTTGGTGCCAAGTCAGGGCTGTAAAGAGGATGTCCAAAAATTTCCCATTTAAAACGTTGAAGATGTGCCTGTGATTGAGCAGCCGAACGAGACCGAGCGTTGTCGCGAATCAACTTTTTCTGACAACTTTCCACGTCTCTTGTTTTGGATAAGCGCTTCATAATCGTTGAAGAGTTGCGCAATAGGCATCTGTTAATCATTCATTTGTAAAATGAAACTTTACATAGATAGAGTTTTTACGATTCAAAACAACATAAAAGTGCATTTTCTCAAAATTGAATTTTCTTAGCCTACACTTTCCCTAACTAGGAAAACAATTTCTCAAAACTCCATTGTCACAGAATCTAGTAATTTCGCACATTATACGCTGTACTTTATCAGCCATTTCATAAAAGATTGGAATTTTCCCCAAAGAGAGATGTTGTAAAACTATTGTAATTGGGTGATCAAATATAAGTTTAAAACCTCAAATTCACTGAATATTAAGGAATTAGGCCTAAGTGTATTTGAAGTTGTTTCATGTGTAACTTATTTATTGCATTGTAGTTACTTTTTTTTTTGCCAATTTTAGCATGATTTTAACACACTTTTGATACCAGGTAGTCAAGAGTAATCAGCTAGGTCCATTTTGATTCTAGAAAATGTGCATCTTAAGGTACAATTTGGTATAAGATTAACTTCCAAAAGTATCTGTGGTTAATTACTATGTAAAATAACAAACAGTGACGTTTTGTCCCTCCCGTAATGTTGATAGTTTTACTAAATTATTATTGATTAGTTAAATAAATGTTCTGACAATCTTGAAACAGTTAATAATTTGTATTTAATCCCTCATACCTTCATTAATATTAACATTAAATTCCTAACAAGAATAGCACAACAGCAAATGAACTGTTTTTGTGCATCATTAAAATCATTGTCCAAATTATGTCCCACCCATAATAGATTTTGAAAAACAAATTTAAAATATTTAAAATAAATTTTAAATAATGCTTTTCATGTCGTATGAAGGAGAAGGCATAGTAAATTTCACAGAATGTGAAGAACCAATTCTAGTTTATTATTTGCAATAGTTAATAAAATCAGGTAAACTGATTTAACAAAGTGCCAGTATGTTTTTGTTGAATCAATTATAACTGCAATTATGATATGCAGAAAATAAGTTTTTCTAATCAGTTTAAAATCGACCAGCGTCAGCAGAACTACAGATTTGTGAAACCTTGACAATCGCGCACTCACATAAAAATAAAATTAAATAAATCCATGTCAAATCGGCCAGCTCCGGGATTTGATCCGGGGACCTCTAGATTACGAGTCCAAGGCGTTACCATTTGGCCAACTCAGTCACTTTGACGGTGTCGTTTGATAAGCCTACGTGAAGGAATAGTGTTAACTGTCAAATTATACCGGGATAAAAAAATTAAAAAACATGTGACCTTTAACTAGTCGTTACTCTAGTACCGGTCAACCCATTAGGTCCAAAATTAATAGGCTTCTTGCCATGGACGTTATAAATGTTTATACCAAGTTTCATGAAATTCCGATAAAGCATATTTGCGTTATGGGGCCTTTTGTTATATAATACCATAAAAATGCACTAAACTGGGCATTATTCCGGTACCGGCCAACCGATTTGGTCCAATATCAACAGACGTCTTCCCATGAACATTATAAATGTGTATACCAAGTTTCATGAAAATTCGATAAAGCGTATTTGAGTTATGGCGCTTTTAAATAAAAACACTAAATTGGGTTTGACGCCGGTACCGGTGAACCGATTTGGTTCAATAACAATAGGGTTCTTCCGATCGACATTATAAATGCGTATACCAAGTTTCATGAAAATCCGATAAAGCGTATTAGAGTTATAGCGTGTACAGACGCACAGACAGACAGACGGACAGACATTTTCCGTCCCCCACACACAATCTCATAAAGTACCATACTGGCACTTAATAACTTAAATAGTTTTCATAATTTGCTGGAACGTCCCACCCGTAATATTATGAAATGGCTATTCTATAAACCCATGTGTATTCAATTTGATATATTAAATTGGACATTTTGCAGATTTTTTTAAAATTTCGAAGTATGTAAATTGTGTTTGATTTGGAAATAGTTATTATAGGAGATATTTTTTTTATTGGAAAACAAAATAATACCATAATACCATACGAAATAGCCTATGTTTTCCAGATAGGCGTATTTCAGAATATAACATTTAACATATATTTTTATGTCGTTGTTTCTTATTATATTGCATTGAAACTTGGATCGTAACCATGTGATTTCACCAGTCCCTAATTAATGCACTGTTACTGGATTAATCTTCTTTGGGCCTAAGCTTTTATCGATAACATAAACCGGAGAACTGATGTCGGAACGGACTGTCAGATATTGCCTATGCTATTGCAAACATGTGTCTTTATGTCAGGATGCACGTCATTAACGTGACCTTTCATCCTCGTGATAGTCATCTGTTCGTGATCATCATTCTGTGCATGTCGTGTGACGCACACTCAAGTGTCCATTATTCGAAATTGTGTCCACTAAAAGAAATTCGCGCATTGTTTACAGAAACTCAGACTTGAATGTTATCAAAAGGGTCCGGAATTTTAGGTTTTTGTAAACTCTGTTTAAAATAGTTTGATTTTCTTTTCTTTTCAGGCAAGTTATTTTAAGTGTCACTTTAATAAGTAGGCTACAATAAACATAGCCTATTAAAACAATTTATTATTTAATTTTTTGACTTGCAATTTTCATGGCTCTGAACCACAAAACTACATGAACATTATTTCCTTAGTTTTAGAGAGTTTATAGAAAACTATTAATTTTAGAATTAGCTTTACCCCTGTCATTTTCAACTCCACCACATAAACAGCCAGGTTAAATAAACCATTATTATTATTATTATTATTATTATTATTATTGTTGTTATTAACTCAAGAAGAGCAGTTTTCAATTAATCAACCTACTTTTAAAATAGCATACTTTCCTTCCGGCATCTCGCTTGAGCAAACACTGTGAATAAACTGCAAGTGTAAGCTTCTTACGAATGTCTTTAGTTTGCTTCTAAATAAACCAATGATTTAGGTTCACTTTCGATTTCCTTTACCGGACAATGGGGTTACAAAATTACAAAATGCAAAGTTACATTTTTCTCTTACATATGTACTGGTAACAATGAGCAAGATACAAAATGTAGGTAGATATTTAGAAAAATAATTTTTTAGTTTTTTAAAACATTTTATCGTATTTTAATTAAAACAGTTTTAGCCACTTTTGTTGTTGACAACTTATTTTGCCATTTTTAGGTTTTATAAGTTCGGACTGTTTTACTCGTACCATGACAATGAAACGGATAATTGTGTTAAAAAATCATAGTTAGCTAGCAAGGAACAAAATAGTTTAAAACGTTTTAGGGGAGGAAAGTATGAAAGTGATACTGCATTTATCTTTTATTTCAGCCCCGAAACGGTTGTAACATGAGATTGTACAGAAATTCACACTTGAATGTTATCAATAGGGTCCGGAATTTTAGGTTTTTATAAACCCTCTATTAAGGGGGTACATACAGCTTTTAGTGAAATTCATAGGTGAGAAATAGGTGAATTTAATTATTTTTTCCCAGCAATGAACTATTCTATAACCTTGCAATCTGACATACTCTTTATTGACTACTTTTGCATACTATTTTCAAAATTAATCAAACTGTTACAGTTACGGGTAATTCTCATTTCAATATGGCAGCCACGTTTCATGCACTGATGTCGTTTCCTTGATAACTTTCACAAATATCAATATTTCTGAGTGATTATTTTTCTGTATATTTGTTAATGCCATATTAACAACACTGTCTACAATCACTCATTTAACATTAATAGTTAATTTGTTTAAATAAGTTATATATTTTTAAAAATACTTGTACTGTAGAAATTTCAAACATTGTACATGATGTTGTTCATAATGATGTTTGCAAATTGAAAAAATAATCACTCAAAAATATTGCAATTTGGGGAATTATCACGGAAACGGCATTTTAGTGCACGAAACGTGGCTGCCATTTTGAAACGATAATTACCCGTAACTGTGAAAGTTTTATTAATTTTTAAAATAGTATGCAATGGTTTAAGTAATCATTAAAGAGCATGTAAAATTGCAAGATTGTAGAGCAATTCTTTTCTGAGGGAAAAAATAATGGCATTCATCTATTTTTCACGTAAGTATGAATTTCACCCAAAACTGTATGTCCCCCTTAAAATAGTTTGATTTGATTTTTTACCATTTTCGGACAAGTTATTTTAAGCGTCACTTTAATAAGTACAGTAAACATAGCCTATTAAAACAAATATATTCTTTTATTTTATTTTTACTTACAATTTTCATGGCTCTGCATCACAAAACTATATTAACATTGTTTCCTTAATTTTAGAGAGATTATAGAAAACAATTAATTTTAGAATTACCCCTGTCGTTTTCAACTCCACTACATAAACTGAATGGTTAAATAAACCATTATTATTATTATTATTATTATTATAAACTCAAGAAGATCTTTTTTCAATTAATCAACCAACTTTTAGAATAGCCAACTTTACTTTCGGCATCTTGTGTTGGCAAACACTGTGAATAAACTGCAAGTATAAGCTTCTTAAGAATGTCTTTAGTTTGCTTTAGTTTAGCTTTTTGAGAATGTCTTTAGTTTGCTTCTAGTAAGCTTCTTAAGAATGTTTTCCGTTTGCTTCTAGTAAGCTTTTTAAGAATGTCTTTAGTTTGCTTCTAGTAAGCGTCTTAAGAATGTCCTTAGTTTGCTTCTAGTAAGCTTCTTGAGAATGTCTTTAGTTTGCTTCTAAAGAAACCAGGGATTTGGTTCACTGACGATTTTTTTACCGGTAGAGTGGGATTACAACATTACAAAATGCAATGCCATATTTTCTCTTTAAAAAATGTACTGGGAAGAATGAGCAAGATACAAAATGTAGGTAAATATTTAGAAAAATAAATTTTTAGTTTTTTAATCGTTTTATCTTATTTTAATTAAAGACAATTTTAGCCATTTTCAGATTTTAACGTTTTTGTTAGCCATTTCTAGGTTTTATAAGATTGGACTATGTGACTGCCATGACATTGAAGTGGATAATTATGTTAAAATATCTCAGTTATGTAGCAAGGTACAAAAAGTTTAAAACCTAAAAATCCGGGCCCTACTTATCAACTATGCTTAGGGCAGATTCTCTTGACAAGAGCCGTGGATGGTGGCTGTCCGTTAGAACCAGTGGCACTTCTGCAAAAAAGCAATCGGTACAGTTATAAACCCTGGTATCCATGACAGCCAAGTCATTAGACATGGCCTACATTTGACATTCAGAAAGTGCAGAATCACTGCAGGACTGCTAGTTCTGAGTCCCTACTGAGTCATAACTAGGGTTCGTTTGTTTATGACATGTGTTTTTATCCTGACCTCCATTCTCGCCGCAAACACAAATTAAACATGAATTACACGCTTGTTATCCTAATCGGACTGCTTTTATTTTGCATATTGAGCCATATTTTGGTCATTTTTGTGACCCTGGTCATATTTTGGTCATATTTGTAATTTAACGTCACATTTCAGTTACAAATTCTGTAAAGGAGCACAAGTATACAGTGTATGTACTACATGATCGACTTAAATTTGAAATTTATTTAATTTAATTTAATGTTTATACCAAATTGATAGTAACTTAAATTTTAAAATTAATGCAATTGTTCATATTTTATAGGAGCACCCAAGGTCTAAAACATGTTACAAGTGTTCCCATGACAACAGTATGCATTACAGTGTTCACATAGGGCTTTGGAAGTAGCAGTACACTTTGACATGCTAGCAATGGAAATAATTTCCGTAAACCGAGCGAGGTAGCCGAGATGGTATCGTCTTGGACTCGCATTCTGCAGGTCCCAGGTACAAATCCCGTAGGCGGCCAATTTTAAAAATGGTTTCCCCAGTCGTAATGGCAAATGCCGAATTGTATATTTACATACCATGAATCATCCTCGCTATTTCTTCCTTCAATATCAGTTGAAATTTACTCCATAAATTACACCATTAATGTTTACCCACTTCCAGATGAGATTTGGCAGACGTGTACCTTTTAGCTTGTAACCGACGGAAAAATTCTAAAAAAATCAATAAAAAAAAAATTTAACCCGAAATAATCCCAAAGCCTTCCCGCACTTTTTAAGGTTTTTTTTAAGGTATACTGTGGTAATAGCCTATAAGGCAACGTCTGTACCATAGGCCTATTCGGAAATGTCATAATATTTACTGGTATTTACGTACCTACTTACATACGTAAATACTTTATATTCTTCACATATTTTACAGGAGGTACTAAATGATCTAGCTTGATTAGTAATAAGAATCAGAAAATGTTTTATTCACTAAAAGCATTCACTTCTATAGAACATCTAACTACAATTCTTACCCGTTTTCTTCTTGTGATTGTGGCAGAAACATTTTATGTAAAGTTAAGCCCCGCATTAGCAACGCATTGTTGACGTGCTTTCATTTGTTCTGCGTAATATTCCGATCGTTATGATATTGTTTTCGTGGACATTTCTCTCTCCTTATCTGTTCCATCATTGTGTTTACAAGCTACATACAAGCAGTGAGAGATAGATACGGTATAATTAATAGCAGCACTGATGAATAAATTTAAAATATAGGCGTTGCGGAAGCTGAGGTATTTTCCACATTGAGAAGGTGGCCACATGTCAAGGCCGCGTCTTGCGCTTATTTTCCATGTTAAGCAACATCTAAACTTGCTTATGTAAAAACTTGACTTACGTAACGAAAACAAGAGCTTCGGCTAACATCGTTTTTCTACAAAATATTACAATACCATTCTTTCATGCTACAGGTTCCGGGATCGACTCTTTACCGTCTTTACATTATAAAGTCTTTCCGTTGCAATCTGCTCTTATACAATTCAACGGCCCTAAATAGCGTGCTCACTCCCTCACTTTGGGTATACTCGGCGATGTTCGTCTCTCGCCGTGTAAACTTTCACGAAGAGCACAAAATTAGGAAAACCGTTTCTTTATTATATAAAGCCTAAGTCAAATGAACACAATGAACAAATAAGTTAATTTTATTTTTACTTACAATTTTCATAGCTCTGAACCACAAAATTTTTTAATAAACTGCCAGTGTAAACTTCTTAAAAATCCTGGAGTCAATTAATAATGGCGGGCACCACCTATAATATATTGATACTTTAACCATGGAAGTATCGCGGACAATAAAAATCCAAACAAACCACTCCTGCCCTTGATAAACTATATAATTTATTAAAATTACTTTGAATTTATCAAATCAAATTCACATCATATTCATGTGTCAACAAACAGTTGAGAAACAATACGTATTCGCCTCTCAGTGTTCACAGGTAGCTTTGGAAGTGCATAAAACTTACGATATAATTAATTTCTGAAATCTTCGTACTGGTAGGAACTAATTATATTCTAAAGGAAAAAGCGATAGTAGCCTATATGATGAGATATTTTAAATAAAATTGATGAAGCCAGCGCTGACTTTTGTAAATGTATTGTCAGTGCCTTCAGGATTCTAGACCTGTACGTTTCGTATTTAAGCATGCTATTTTCTAGTTTCTTACAATGCTGGAAGTAGGGTTGAGCATTGATAACCGATGTTTTCTACATTGATGTAAAACAAGCGATGTTTTTAGATATTTACAGTACTAAAATAGATTAATAGGCCTACCTTGGTTCTAAGGTATAATTTTATTTACAGCAGCCTAATTTCCCAAAACATATGTATTGCTAGATCGATAGTTTTGTTGGAAATATTTCAATTTATGAGTTTTGCCTAATTTTCTGAAATCATTTTTTTTACTATACATCGATGTTTTTAGGTCGATATTGTCGTAACATCGATGGTTACCACCGATTTTAACATCGATGGTGAATATCGATATTTTAACTATCGGGACCACACGACCACCAGTTCTGGGAGAGTGCAAATGTTTCCTGGAACTGAGGAAGTTATTGAGTGGCTGTTCTCAGACTGTAAAACAGCGTAAGCAGCAGTTCAAGGAAAGGAGGTTGTCATAACATGAAAAGCCTGATGTGAAATTCACGTAACTTCCTCTATCCAAATAAAAGTTAGCCTCTTAGTATAATATAATTATTATGGATGGCATTCTCTTCATGTAAATTAATTATAAAAAGGAAAAGAATGTCGTTACCACATCAATCGCATCCCCGAAGGATACACAACCCAAATAAAATCTGATTAATGTACTCTCGTAACTTTCTTTACTCAAAGCATGGCCAAAACATTTTTCTTACTTCACATTCTGAAACAGAACAAGAGGCCATATTGCAAAGAGCACGTATTCAGAGTTAGTGGCTCAATTAATTTTTCGAAGAAAATGTTTCAAATAAAAGTTTTAGCTCTTGGTATAAGCAACCCATGTGCAAATTTTAAAGAAAATCGTTTGAGCCGCTTTGGAGAAAATCGCGAAAAACGAAACTTCCCTCATGTAAAGTCCCCTTAAAAGTAAGACAAACTTTTGTGCATTGTGCATTTTCTTGGATTTCATTTTCAATATTTATTTACAGCAATGAATTTATATTGATAGCTTCTCTAATTTGTCAAAGTCCCGTATCATTTATTCCAAACCTACCAGAGACCATTGCCAACAATACACTGTTGTCGTGTGAACTGTGCTTTGGATTTGATAATTCTATTTAAAAAGGGATTAAGTATTCCAAAAAAACCTTTAATTTTTGGTATTTAAAATAAAAAAAATTTAAAATCCTTTTTTAGTGAGCACTTACATTATGAAACGAAGGTACTGTCAAAATTCCAAATCCCTACCTATTATAGTTTAGGCTCTACGTTGATTCTCTGTCAGTCAGTCGGACAGGACAAAGCCTCTTATAAATATAGAGATGGCAACTTTCTCTTGTCAGTTTATTTCAAGAAAATGTATTTTTTCGCGATTTCCTTGACAGCTCGATTTTGCTTTTACAAGATCTTGAGTGTCATAGAAGTTACTATACGCTTTCTCACCAGCAATGTTATTACTGTTGGATATTTACATCTGAATGTTTCTCTGTGTACTATTTTATTTGTTGAGTTTTTGGATCAATGTCAGACCAGGCTTGTGAGATGGGATGCACACATAAAGAAGGCCATGATGAAATCGCGACATGTTTGTTTGAACTGCGACCCTGGCAAATATGGCCGCCGGGCGCTCTCTGTTTTTCATTTGATGCACGTTTCTCTACCTCAATAGCATCCTTGTTGACTTGTCAAGACAGCTCTTGTAATCTGCCGTCCCCAGAGTAATCTTACTATAGTATTAGGGCAAGGCGTTTATTGAAATGTAAAACCGTGAAAAAATGCTAAATAAAAAATGCATTTATGCCCTAAATAATTTTTTAAAAATCCCTTTAGGCAGGCCTACAGGCTGAGGTAGATTTCGAAGTGCTTTTGGTTTAATTTACTGTCGCTGCGCAGCCCTCTTCTTCTTTAGCCTTGGCATGACAGACAGACCCACAATAATAACTGCAAAAAAGAGGAAAGATCACTTTTTCAAGCATTCAAATCTCGCCTTATATGAGAACTATCGAGAAACTAGTTATTGATTTGTAGAGTACTCATCAAGAGCTTTTCAACGATACCTCAAAAGACATGGTTTCAAAAATTTCGAATTTCCATCCCCCACCCCCACTCGTACCCCAAAAACCCCCGAATTGCTGGTGTCGCTGTGAACTCAAACAAAATTTCCCTCTATACATCGTAGGGGCCGAATATAAATTTTTCAAAATTTCAACCCTCTCCCCCGACCCCTCCCCCTTGGACCACTTTTACTCATTAACGAACTTGTCCGAACTATTGGGCCTAGAAATGACATAATAAAATTTGGTTCAAATATCTTCAAAATTACGGCCGCTAGCATGTAAAGATCTATATATATATCACAAAACAATTTTTTTGAACGGGCGGTAGTTTCGTACTGAGGGAGGCATGAAAAGTAAAGGTATGAAAGAATTTTTCGAAAGTCATGACATGGTATCGATTGCAATAGGTAGATTTTTCTTCGAAATCTACCTAAAGAACACAAAATTTAAACAGATTACCAATAAATCCATTATTACTTATTATCCATAAAATTGCCCCTAGTAAATACCTCACTCACCTTTTATATACAAGAGAGTCCTTCTGATATACCTGAAAATTAGTAACAATGGCTCCATTGTAAAGGAGAATGAAATGCTGGGACTAGATGGGGTGTATTTATATAGGACTGCTGTAACTGGGGACATCCAGATTGGAGACCAACCAATCAGGAAACAGATGGATGCTGGGAGAACAGGAGTTAAGGTGAGAAGTAGAAATGGTCCAAATCTTTGCCAACGGTCATTAGGTAGTGACAATAAATTATTATTATATAGGTGGTGGTTGGAAAACGAGAAAAACTGTAAAAAATTGGACAAATGGGAAACGGTCCAAATGAGGGTCAATGTTTTTTAATTATTCTGGTAGTTGATTGGAAGGTGTGTGGTTGGTTCATTTGGACCTGGTTAGTAGCCCGGGAAAATATCCTATATTACCAGCACCAGGAAAAATTCAAAGCAGATTTCAAATTGCCCTTATTGAATCAATTAATTCATGATACACATTTGTATATATTCGACCTATGTTTTAACCTAGGAATGGCTGATATACTACCAACTGTCAGATTGCAGACTAGGTGGAAACAAAATTGCTGTCCACTGGAGCTTTGTAGCCAACTGAATTTCAGAACTGATGCTGGAAGCTTTAATTTATACCTTATAGTAAGGCTGTTTAGGTTCAAATTTGAATGATAAGCTTGTAGAATTGCATAGATTTATTACTGAACCTAAAACTATATGTTCTGGTGTAATTTCATTGTATAAAGAGAGAAAAAAAAAAACACTATGACAGAGATGTCGCACGTAGCAGAGGCCACTAATTTAGAAGAAGAGGCCTCAGTGCTCATTATCTTCTATTCAAGTTACGTAATTTTACTGCACTTTCTTTCTTCATTCATTGTTCTTTTTCCTCTCTTTTTGGTTCCTTTTGGCTCTTTTTTTAGTAATGTTCTTTTTATGAATTTTTATCATTTCATCCATTGATTCTTTACTTCTTCATATCTTTCATTCTTCCTTTCCTTTATTTTCTTCCTTGCTTTGCTACTTGCCTTCTCTTTGTTTATTTTCCCTCTTTCTGGCTCTTTTTTTACTTATTTTCTTGATTCATTTTATCTTTCTTTTTCTGAGCTTTTAACATTTTGTCCATTGATTCTTTACTTCTCCATTTTCTTTCATTCTTTCCTTCTCAATTTCTTTCATTTTTTCTTTCCTTTATTTGCTTTCTTGCTTTGCTACTTTCTTCTCTTTGTTTATTTTTCAATGGTATATTGCGATACAAGTGCCGTAAGGCACGTTTACGGGTCGAGGAAACAGATTGAAAACCCGAGGCACAGCCGAGGGTTTTTAAGTTTTCGAGACCCGTAAATGCCTTTACGGCCCGTGTGTTGCATGCTATTTTTTACACGACGGTTACTTATATCAATTTAATTATATTAATTGTGATATTACCTGAAAATATTATGTGTATACATTCTTGAAGAGAGATGTTTATTTCAGAAAGTGATTCGCATGTGTTTGTTGTTATGGGAACCGAATATTTGTCCTGGGGGCCTTGTTCATAAAGACTTGTATTATGAAGTGTATCGTAATGAATTATGACGTAGCGCAAGGACCGTAAGTAATTTAACCTCATCGCAACGGCCTTAGCAACACGATTGTGTGGGAATGTCAACTTACGATCCATGTAAACAACTTTCGTAAGTAACACTTACTAGCTAAGGAGTGCAAAAAATACTTATTTCTGTGTGGTACGTCTGGATTGATATGCCAGTGTTGCATTTGAAGACAAACCATTATACGTTTTTAATTGTTATGTCTTTGCTTGCAGATGGGAAACTGATCCTCAAGTCCGTCAGTGGACGGCTCCGTTCAGGAGAGCTCACTGCTATCATGGGGCCGTCCGGAGCGGGCAAGTCCACCCTGCTCAACATTCTCACAGGATACAAGTAAGTTCTGGCTGACAAAAACATTACTGCAGGGTCTTTCCATTGATTTGGGAAATTAAATTGCAAGCCCAGTATTTTCTGCTAATTTTGATTTGATCGTATTGGAGATAGTGTTGTCCCATTAAATATTTCAGTTGAGAGAGTAGTAGTAGTAGTAATAATAATAATAATAATAATAATAATAATAATAATAATAATAATAATAATAATAATAATAATAATAGTGATGATAATGATAACGATGATAATGTCAGTCCATCTGCGTTTAAAATTTCACATCTTTGCATGCAGTAGATTTTGTATATGGACAGACAGACAGACAGACAGACAGACAGACAAACACTTCCTCTTATTATATAGATGTATTTTGTAAACAAATAAATATTTTAACAGGAGTAAACCCTAAAAATTTAAGGAAAAAATCTCATTAACCTATCTCTATATATATATATATATATAAAAGGCTTTGTCCTGACTGACTGAATGAATGACTGACTGAATGAATGACTGACTGATTGACTGACTGACTGATTGACTGAATGACAGGAATCAACGTACAGCCTAAACTATAACAGGTAGAGACTTGGAATTTTGACAGTACCTTCGTTTTATAATGTAGGTGCTCACTAAGAAAGGATTTTGTAAAATTCTGATTCTAAATGCCAAAAATTAAATGTTTTTGAAAATACTTAATCCCTTTTTACATAGAATTATCAATTCCAAATCACAGAATATATTGTTGCCAAATGGTATCAGGTGGGCTTGGAAAAAACAATTGAAATGCACTTTTGACAAATAAGAGAAGTTATCAAAATAATTCATGTTATAAATAAATATTACAGAATGAAATCCACTAAAATAATGGAATCACATAACTTTCTCTACCCTGGACATAGAGAAAACAAAACGAGGTATGGTAATGTGTATACTATTATATTATATCGCAGGTTATTGGAGAGAAAAGTATGAAAGTGATAATGCTTTATGGTAACATAAGACTGGGAAATTTCCCGCCTCGATATTACAATTTTATGTTACAGGAATTTCTGTTTCTTCTTATTTAAACCTCTACCAGGCTTGCTGTGCACTGTACAAGCGATGGGATGCAAAATTCTAGATCCTCTATGAGCCATAAAAAACTATATCAAGCGTTTTCTGAGGGAATAGTTTGAGTGTAATAAGTCGTTCTTCCTATTTCAAATTATAAATGCCTATATAAGGACCTAGAATTTAAAATTGAAAATCCTTCATAAGGTAATTTCCAATTACAAAATACAAAACCCGGGCGACGCTGGGTCTTTTAAGCTAGTTCATATATATGAGGAGTGTCGGTTCAAAACGTGTTAAGTCCACCTCCGATCGTAATGTAGTTTTTTTGCAGATTCACATTCTCTGAGGTCTTCTGCATGATACTACATAACGTTTTTGTTCCAAATCGCAACCTTTCCCCGTTAAAACTGAGCCTGAACTATGGGGTTCGATGCAAAACGCGTTCATTCCAGAACTTGGTTCGGTGCAAATTACGTTGAGTCCACATTTTAGATGCGATCACGTGCGAAACAGGTGGTGCGTTGAACTTTACGACGTCTATTTTTTGCTGGTGTTCTTCTAATGAAAGCGGTATTCACCAGACGCCGAAAAAAATGTCATTAGCGGTCAATAATAAAAGAAGAGAAGCATGGATTTTCCATGATTTAACATGCTTAAAAAACAGAAATTGTTTAAATTTTGACAATTTGGTACTTTGGCAATAGGTCACTTTGTATAGTGCAATCAGATGTGATTGTAATCCTTCAATAAAATACTAACTTTCATCTTTTTAAAGGATTATTATTATAGTGTTGGGTCAAAACGCGTTAAGTCCATTACTTTTGAAACTTTAACTATCAATAAAAGATGTAAATGAAAAGAATGATTTGACACACCCAATACATTTAACTATATATTAATTACTGATTCTGTTCAGAAAAAAATATTGCAAATTCGTTTGATAGTTTGGCTACAAACAGTTTTTCTTCATTCCTGAAAAATCATTATTTGTGGACTAAACGCGTTTTGAATCGACGCTCCTCATATATACATCACCCAAAAAATTGTATAAAAGCAAAGTTTAAAAAAGTTAATAGAGTAATGCTTTATGTTACAATATGAGGAATTACCAGTCTTTAGAATTTCCATTCATGAAAATTACCTTTTCCTTTAAAAAATACTGTATCTACATTGATTGGAAACTAACAGACACATTGATTACAGTTGATGGATGAGCTAAATACTGTATTGAAAAAGTACTGAGTGAGTTTTCTGAAGTATCACTCGATGCCGATACCATGCAAATATCGAGGTATCGAAAGAATCGAGGACCCATCCCTATTTTCAACACATTGAGGATGTAGTGGTGACTAAAATTTTCCAAAATCCCTCCAAGGCTACTGACCCTGTAAGAGAGAAGATAAACATCACATTCCAATGAACAAAAGCGGTCACCTGTTCAACACTCAGAGAGATAACTGTGGTTAAAATTACTTTACTTCCTGCCAATGGCTAGGGTTCTACAGCAGAATAGAGAATTCTTGTGTAATTCATGAAGCTTTGAAGTATTGCAATCTTACAGAATTAACGTGAGAAAAATTCTGGCTTTGATTTATTCAAATTAAGCTTAAACATTTTTTAAAGTTAATTGGAAATTTTTATCATCTCTATATACAGTCAACTCCAGATTATCCGGGATAATGGGTGGTAGCCACCTCACGGATAAACGAAAACACGGTTAAAACAAAATTATACCTAAACATACTGTAAATGAAAAATTATTTAAAACTTACATAGGCCTATGTGGAAACATCTTGCAGTGCTACATTCACCATCAGAGGTTACAAACTGTTTCAGCACAACATTAAAACACTAAGACTACTGCATTAACAGTTTGGTTTTGGCACTTTCAAGGAATTTTTACACTTTGCTGAAATAGTCTGTTAACACTTTTTGTTTTTTGACTGTTTTTTGCGAACATCAGAACATCAACTTATCACAAAGTGAACTAAGTGAGTATTTTTTAAAACTTTTTTTAAGGAATAGCTCAACGGTTAATCCGCAAACCGGTTGATCTGCACCCGGATAATGGGGAGTTGACTGTATATATAAGAGACTTTGTCCTGACTGACTGACTTAATAACAGAAAATCAACACAGAGCCTAAACTATAATAGGTAGGGACTTAGAATTTTGATAGTACCTTTGTTTCATAATGTAAGTGCTCACTAAGAAAGGATTTTGCAAAATGTTTATTTTAAATGCCAAAAACCAAATACAAGTAAGAATCAGCTTGAAAAATTTCATGTCATAACCGGGATTTGAACACGGATCTTCGGCTTAACGCGCCGATGCTCTACCATTGAGCTACTATGACAACATGCCAGTCTGACACCAAATTCCTCACCTGATTCAGAAGACAAGGCAAACCACGGGAGGTTTCTCTCCGTCGAGAACACACATCCAAAGGCGACCTACCCTTGTAGGTACTTTGAAGCCTAGTTATTATTTATATACTATTAATTAAGTTGTATTAATATCCCAGACATGGATTTAATGTCTATTTCCTTTCCTTCCACTTAATATTCAAAAACCAAATATTTTTCATTATACTTAATCCCTTTTTACACAGAATTATCAAATCCAAATCATAGTTGACATAACAACATATTGTTGCCAGTGGTCTCAGATTGGTTTGGAAATAAATGAAATGGGAGTTTAACAAATTAGGGATGCTATCAATATAATTCATGTTATAAATAAATATTAAAGAATGAAATCCACGAAAATAATGCAGTCACATAACTTTCTGTACCCTGGACATAGAGAAAACAATACGAGGTATGGTAATATGTATATTATTATATCACAGGTTTTTGGAGAGAGAAGTATGAAAGTGATATTGCATTTCTGTTTAATTTCATCCCCAAAATGGTTTTATGGTAACATGAGAGTGAGAAATAAAATATTCCGCAAAGACAGTACAATTATATGTTACTGAAATTTCTGTTTCTTCTTATTGAACCCCTACCAGGCTTGCTGTGTACAAGCGATGGGATGCAAAATTCTACATCCTATATGAGCCATAAAAAGCTATACCAAGCGTTTTCTGAGGGAATAGTTTGAATGTGACAAGTCGTTCTTCCTACCTCAAATTCTAAATACCTATATAATGACCTATAATTTAAAAATTGGAAGGCGACACAGGGCCTTTTAAGCTAGTACAGTTATAAGGGAATTTCAAGGGGAATGAATATTTATTCAAATTATACAGTATTTCAAATTATCCAACGTCAAATTAACCAAATTGTACTGTCGTTTAGGGAGGAGGGACTGGGACAATAGATATATGTAATGAACGATAAATGTAATGAAGTTGAGAATAACAGCAATGCATTATTATGTCAGTGGGGTACACCATGGTGTAGTGGTTGAGGCACTGTGCTACAAACCGGAAGGTCACGGGTTCGATTCCCGATGATGTTTGTGGGATTTTTCCATTGGCCTATTCCTTCTGGTGTCACTATAACCCTAGGGTCAGCTCAGCCTCTTAACAGAAATGAGTACCAGGAGTATTCCTCGGGGTAACAGCAGCAGATGCATACGGCTGACAACCTTACCACCTACCTGTGCCAATGTCTCGATCCAGGAGCCTCAACCTTCAGGAAACTCTAAGGGTCTACATGGCCCATACAGGGATCGCTTTACCCTTTTACCTTTTTATTATTATGTAAATGATCGGAGGTACTGCCGAACTATGGAATGGATTTGCATTTGAATCTAACACGCCATCAACTCTAATGCACACTTTAATTTTGAATGCTACAAATGGACAAAAATGGTGTTCATTAGATTCACATAAATAAAGTAGGATTGTCATGTTAAATTAATTGCAAATGTTCCAGGAAGAAGCTGTAAACATTTCATTTCTGTATCGATAATAGTTTCTGAGAAGAGGAGTATTGAAGACCATTAATTGAATATAGCCTAGGGTTCTGGTTCCCTGAAAGCCTGAAATGAGCTGAAACCATTTGCAGGTCTTGGTTTGAGGGTTAAGAACCCTGAGACATACCTTCACAGCTGAAGTGACCTTGGACCTCGATGGTAATTGCTTGGCTCGTGGCACGTTGCCAGCAACGTGACTGTAATCATATGCTAAGAGTTTTTGCGTTGCCCTCCCTGACTCCTGGGTTACCATCTGACATGAAATGCTAATTCAGCGAGGCAGCATAGCTCTTATCATTTATTGGTGGGGTTGTCTTTATTTTTGCCATTAACTAAAACCATGTGGTTCACTTAATAAAATCAGGTAAACTGATGTAACAAAGTGCCAGAATGCTTTTGTTTAATCAGTGATAATTGCAATTATGATATGAAGAAAATAAGTTATTTTTGTTATTGATTTCCGAGTTAAGCTCCAGATCAATTCATTAAGCAAAGCTTACGGAAGAACAAAGGTCTAAAGTTTGGTAAGCATATGTGAAGGAATATGTGGGTAGTGTTGTTTGTCAAAGCTAACTATACTGCAACTTCCAAAGCCATATATGAACACTGTAAAACAACATGTTGTGATCAGAACTGATTTGCATTTGATAAATTCTTTCTAATATATTACCATAAAATAGGCACTAAATTGGGCATTACTCTGGTGTGTGTTAACCGATTTGGTCCAATATCAATAGGCTTCTTCCCGTGGATGTTGTAAATGCATATACCAAGTTTCATGAAAATCTGATAAAGCATATTTGAGTTTTTGCACATACAGACACACAGATAGGTATACAGACATATGGACGGTCAGACATTTTCCCGTCACAAAGTACCATTCTGGCACTTAATAAAAATGATTGATTCAGTTATAGCTAGATATCTTAAATTCAGACATAGCATTTTGTATAATTAATGTATAAATTTAATTTCATGTTAGAAAATTGAAAGTGTCTTAATTTATGTGAAAGAGATTGAGTTTTTTTAAATTTTCGCATGAGCCATGTATTCTAACAAGAGAACCGTAATGATCGTTGGGTCAAAAACTTACCCTCAAATTTTGCACATCGGTAAGTCTTCATAGCAAACAGATACATGCAAATGATTAGCTGAACTTGAAGTGGGTGAAAATTAGCTGCAAATCTTGTAAGTATCATCACAGTTGTCGGGGGAGAGAGTTGTGTGCCTTGCCATCACGTCTACTATCACAACGTTGCAAAGCAAGCTTCCCTTTTCCCATATAGCCCTATGTGTTGTTTGCCTTGTCTCTCCCTTTCTTTATGACTATAGGGGTGAATGCTATTATAATAATTAGGGACCGGATTCTTAGGTTTTTACCTATTTTTTCCCTTTCTTCCAAAACAAAAAGCGATCACACACTTTTTCGAATCATGCCCATAGGATTCACCCACATTAATTCTGTGGCACCTAAAAATACCTAAATGGGGTATAAAAACCTAAATGTACCTAAACGGGATAAAAAACCTAAAATAACTAATTTAGGGTACTTTTTTGCCTTTTTTGTTTGTCAGTTGAGAAATTTTGCGGAGAGACAATTTTTGTCGGGTTGAAATTAATACCAACAGCGTTTCGTTCAACTCAATGTCGTCTAGGATGACAGTATCAAGAGAGGAAGTGTAAGAGTACCTGCGTATTCCTTTTAAAATATTCGTACAAAGAACCATTGTTGATGTCATGTGAGGTTGGAAGGACATTTTCTGCCTTCAAATGTATTCTAAGAGATAACAGGAAGAACTTCACAGTTGAGAATCTTGAAAGATATTTAATGATATAGGCCTACTGTAACCAGGAAATGTGAGGCAATCTTATTTTCACTGCTTCTTTTGATTGTTCGTGCTTTCTTTCTTCAATTGTATTATATTGTCTTAAAGCAAGTTTACACAAATTTAAGTCAATTTTGTTATGTTAAACTTTACAAGTATTATGTATTGAATCCTATGTAGCACATTCAAATTCATTAAACCAATTATTCTACCCAAAAACGATATTTTGGACAAAAAACCTAAAAGAAAACTATTTCACCTAATGGAAAACCTAAAACAGTGTTTTTAAAAACCTAAAAATCCGGTCCCTAATAATAATGAATAATACCCTCCTCTGATAAACACGTTTGTATTCCAGTAGGTCTTGTGGAAACCTCTTTAAGTGATGAGGATTAGCAAAGTTAATCTTGTGTTAGTTCAGTTAATTATCTTTTTTTTTTTACTTACTTTGACGGGGGTACGGCATAGCGTAGTGGTTGAGGCGCTGCGCTACAAACCGGAAGGTTGCAGGTTCGATTCCCAATGAGGTCATTGAGATTTTCAATTGGCCTAATCCTTCTGGTGGCACTATGGCCCTGGGGTCGACTCAGCCTCTAACAGAAATGAGTACCAGGAGCAATCCTGGGGGTAAAGACAGCCGGTGCATCAGGCTGACAGACAACCTTACCACCTTCATGTGCCGAATGTCCAAAATCTGGGAGCCTCAACCTCCTGGAACCCTCTGGGCCTCCATGGCCTCCATAGGGATCACTTTACCTTACTTACTTACTTTGACGAGCACAATGCGTAGTATGATAGTGCGAATTCTTAACACCTAAAGAGTTTTGTATAGATGTTAAATGTCAACATTAAGAACAGGCTGATTGAAGCACTAGTATTTTGACTATCTATGCATGGCGAAAAACGTTTTAATCTCTCAAATTGAGTGGTCACACTTCTATAACACCCACACACACTAACATTCATAACCAACCCTTCAGTGGCTATACAGATTAAATAGTTTCAAAATGTGGAAATTATAAGTAATGTTTGTCTAAAAATGATCTAGTCAAACAGATTGTTAATAATAATAATAATAATAATAATAATAATAATAATAATAATAATAATAATAATAATTTATTCATGCGTAAGATCATATACATGATATTGGACACGTCAAAGAAAAAACTTATAAACTAATTATAAACTAGGTTCTTCCAAATATTCATCTACACTGTAAAAGGAGTTTCTTAATAGTAAAGATTCTACTTGTTTCTTAAATTTATAATAATAATTTTTAATAATATAATAATAATAATATAATAATAATTTTTAATAATAATAATAATAAAAATAAAAACATTACAGGTAGAAAACCCAATTACAATGTTCATGACAAAAATGCAATTCATGGATACAATATAATAAAAAGAAAAGATAAGAATATACAAAAGATACATTACTGTAATTTCATCTAGTAAGTATAGACACAGAAAGAGAAAGAAATTTCTAGCCACTTCTGGGTTCCAGCAGTTCCCAGGTTCCTTCTCTAAACACAGTATATAATGCCTTTGTTCATTCAACGAGTAACGACGTAGCTTCTTCCTCTACCTCACACCCTGCTGTCGTTTATGATCCCAGCATGAATGCTATTCCAAATTGTACAAGTACAGTCGGTCAAATAAAAAACGTCGGGACTCGTATGCAGTTAAAAATAAAGTTTTAATGCATTAGTTCACAAGTTTCCTATAAAAAACATAAAATACAGGTCATTTTCGGAACATATGAGGCCATGCGACAGGAGGGAAAGAATGAACAACGAGGGAAAAATGAAAAACGCGGAAAGCGCAATACACGATATTCAACTTAATGTATTGTCATAATTCATTTTGCTTTGTGTCATCGCATCACATACAAATGCTAGTTTGAAAGAAAGTGTAGTTAGGGCTGTAATTGACCTGCATTTTTCGGCCTCTGAAGCAGCGAGAAGGTTCCATATTTATGAAAGAGCAGCTCAGAGGTGGGAACTCCACTATAATGCGACCGGAAGTTTTCATAGGAAACGCGTATTTCGATGCTGGATTGGTTGCATAAGTTGAACGTGAGTTATTGATTTTGCACTACAAATACCGGTATTATGAAATAAAATCTTTAAAAAATGCTCCTTGGATAATCATATTCCTTGCGAATTTATCAATTATTAATATTATAAGAATTTGCAACCAAGAATATGGCGGATGTGAGACATATAGCCACAGCCTTCTATACATGTTCGTTTTGGAACAAAACTGACTAAATAATCAAGAAAATACATGGAGAGACAAGAGGCAGGTGTGAACCTAACCTTAAGTCTTCCTGTACATGCGCATATGCTCGTTCGTGATACTTAATCAAATACCGCCCGACGTTTTTTATTTGACCGACTGTACCTGGCATTGTTCCTTTATGCAACACTTACAGTTAATATGAGCAACTAATTTTTTGCATGTGTCTATCTCTAGCAAATACCTATCGTTATGCAAAATTTGAGGGTAGATTTTGACATGACAACCTGTACAGTTCCCTTGGGGGAAGAAGAAAGAAGATGAAAAAAGAAAAAAAAAAACCTTTGTAAATTTTTCAGTGCTTTAGGTTGTTCGTATGCTGAAGAAAACTGAAGCATCCAGTACTGTAATGTTTTGGTAACTCTATTTATCATGCATATGAAATGTTGTGTTTCAGAACTTCCGGTATGAATGGTTCTATCACAATCAATGGACATGAGCGGAACCTGAGTCAGTTCCGTAAACTGTCATGCTACATCATGCAGGATAACCAACTGCACGCCAACCTCACAGTAGAGGAGGCCATGCAAGTTGCATCCAGCCTCAAACTCGGCAAGGAAGTGTCCAAATCGGAGAAGCAAGAAGTGGTAAGTGAACTAGGCAGTATTCCTCTCCTGACATAATTCAGTGTGATACATTTCTTAAATAAACTGCTTACATTAAGATAATTACAGATACACAATCTTTATGAACTTATCAACAATAAAATTGTCATAGGTAATCCCACAAGAGTTGACGAATTTATCTGATGCAACTCGTCAATTCGAGTTGCATTTATTAAGACTATTCCATGAATAAAATATGACGGATTATATAAATAATAATTACTTTTGTGCTTTGTTGTATAAGAACAAAACTAACAGCTGCAAGATCATGGCATACCGGTACTATGAATCAACCATCCATGTATCAATTCGAGCTACCCTGGTATAATCAGTGCTACCAATGGTGCATAGTTAATTTCATTCGGGTAAGCTAACAGCAGAATAAAAGTACATGAACTGGCTCACACCGAATCGAAATTGTGTTCTTAATCAATGTATGTTTCTATTATTTCAATTTCCAAACAAGTTATGTTGTATAAAATAATCTGATTTCGTGCAGTTTACTGGCAATGTGTGACGTATTAATCACTGCACACTAATACTTGTGTCTCAGTACCGAGCAGCACATTTTACCGCGATAAAATGCCATCCTCGCGATTCCTACAAGAATACTGTAAGATAAACAGACCTGATTGGTCTGTATCTGAGGAATTGCTAAACATTATTTGTTAATATCAAACACGTGGCATATGAGTGGAATAGTCACAAAAAATTGCTCATTCCCTTTGTACATCAGCCCTAAAACACACTCAATCCTTCAAGATGACTTTTACAAAACTTACTTACAAATTGGGGTACGCCGTTGCATAGTGGATGAGGCGCTGCGCTACAAACCGGAAGGTCGCGGGTTCGATTCCCGATGAGGTCGTTGGAGTTTTTCAATTGGCCTAATCCTTCTGGTGGCACTATGGCCCTGGGGTCGACTCAGCCTCTAACAGCAATGAGTACCAGGAGCAATCCTGGGGATAAAGGCGGCCGGTGCGTAAGGCTGACAACCTTACCACCTTCACGTGCCGAATGTCCAAAATCTGGGAGCCTCAACCTTCTGGAACCCTCTGGGGCTCCATGGCCTGTATAGGGATCACTTTACTTTTACTTACAAATTACCTTAATTGTTCATGTCTTATCTCTTTCGGTGTGTACACAATGCCACTTTTGAAATTGCATCTCAAATACAATTTTTGACTGTTTAATCTATAAAATAAACTTTTCTTGCATAATTCAAAGTTGCAAACCTTTTAAGTGAACGAGCACCTTTGTAGTCGTCTCATTCATAGTAACTATGACATTGTTTTGTTTTCATGCTGTCCATAATCAGGAACCTTGGGTATGATGGTCTCAGTTCTTCATCTGTTTGTTAAAAGTTTTATTCTTTTTCTTCCTGCATGTTTAATTATGCATGATCTAATTTTATATTCTGACTGAAGTATTGGATATGATAGATTCTATCCTTCCTCGTTCCTTCTACCTTTCCACTTCTACCCTTCCACTTTACTACACAGAGTAATACCGTCCAGCCTCAAGAAAAACTGTATTGTTTAAAGAAGGGATGGGCCGATACCAGATTTTCTCGATGCTTGATACCGATACATGATTTTCCCCTTGATATTCGATACTTTGATACTCGATACCGTCAACATTTCCAGTTTCAATAAATAGGTACATTAAAAATTAAAAGTTTAGAGAACTGTGTAATACTGAATTAACTAAGTGTGCATATTTAATGAGACAAAATTTAATATCAGCAGTAGCCTATAATTATTTTTAAACTCTACATTAAAACTAAACTTAGTTTTTGAAACAGTCCACTTACAAGTTATCGTACTGCAATACACACAGTCTTCTGTCACGTAGAGATATCGACTGAAAGCCGGCATGCAGACTTGTTTTAAAAGCATACCAATTTAGATTGCTTATGAATGTATAAAATAATCATGTGACTCAGATCACAGAGCAGAACAATGAACAAACTGTTTTAAGGTTTGCAGAATAAGCAGTAATTTAATCTCCGCAACGGAGCATCATACAATGGGGACTGGACAATCAGCTTGCTTGTTGGTTGTTATTGAAACATTTGACAGGAAACGAAACAATTAAGAATCTCTTCTGTTTAGATTTTAAAAGTCGAAAAGTCTTTATTTATGACTAGAGAAAAGTCACAGAGTGGTTTTCTCCATTTCAAGGAGAAATAGAAGTATTTACTATATTTAGTAGACTACTTAAAGCAGAAAGAGATTCCACATTTCCTTAAATTGCAGAATTACCAAAGTATCGAAAAAGTACCGAGCGAGTTTTCTGAAGTATTGCTTGATGCTGATACCATGCAAGTATCGAGGTATTGAAAGTATCAAGGACCCATACCTAGTTTAAAGGCTCATCTTAAAAGATTGATTTTGTAGAAAAGGATGACTAGTTTTTGGATACTGTCTTAAAAAAATTAACAAAATATAAATCTTTAATAAAATAATAAAATAATGCAACTTTTATACAGTGAAGCAATATATATGTAAATTAAGTAAAATGTTGACATTTAAACACTTTAGACTTCACTTTTATATTCTTACAGAATCTACGTTTCATGGGCTTTGCCCACATTTTCAACTGCTAGTCAACTGTTGAATCCTTGTTTTGAGAATACTGATGTGCTCTCAGGTGTAGATTGTATGAACTTCTTGATCAAGTTTTGGTCTTGAGGTATTTCAAAATACATTAAGCGAATTGGTTAATAAATTGAAGGGTGTAACCCAAATACCTGCTAAGTGCCAAAAAGTTGTTTAGGAGTTACAGTAAAAAAATGTATTCCAGAAGTTTTGATTTTAAATTTTAATATAGAATATAGTGTACACTAAATTGAAGGATAATTTTAATTAGATGGTTATGTTTAATTAATGATATTACATGTAACATAAGTAGTATGAAATGTTAAATTCAGAAATACTAAACATGGCTACGTGCCAATACACTTTGACTAAAAACTCAGGTAAGTGCCAGAGGTAGTCTTGGTCTTAGTACAGGTAGGCCATTTGAAAGAAACTTAAAAAGAAAATCAGACTACATTAGTACGACACAAGATCTCATAAAACGACCTGTATTTTTGATCCAAGTAAGGTAACATTGATAACAAGTCTTCTTTTTTTTCTTTGCTAAATATTCTTGGACCTTCAGTTCTGTTAAATGTTACATTTCTGATAGCAGACACCTTCACTCCTTTTTTTAGAATGCAAACATTTTTCCAAGTTTCCACTTCGCTGTAGCTATATTTCACTCCTATGACCCCAGGTTTCTCTGCTGAGAAGCCTAACATTGTTACCTTAGAGATCTGTAAATTCTTCATTGTTATCAAGGAATCAGCAGCAGCCTGAATATTGAGAAATCTGATTTCAGTCATGTCAGTGACTTCAAATTTGTTAACATGTTTTGCAGATCTGACAATATCATAAAGTTCATCAGCCTCTTCCTCTTCTCTATCTGGGCGAAGTCCCAGGGCAAGTAGCAATGGCTCAATACTAAGAACTTTGCCACTAATTCTTAGTTTCTTCTGCACATCTAACCTATATCCTGAACCTTTCTTTCTTCTTCTCTCCCCCATTTCTGAAATAATCAGCTGTTGGTACTTAGCAGACTTCTGGGTAAATAAACGAGGGACATAGCAGAGCTTCCATCTCGTGATCAATGTTTGAACTAAACTAAATACTGTAGCACATAGCCGTGTCTTGAGTCAATTGGCAATGACATGTAGATGGGTTTTGATGCAAAAACTAATTTTTTTACAAAAATGGCACTTAGCAGCTATTTGGGTTACACCCTTCAATTTTGAAATACCTCAAGAAGAAAACTTGATCAAGAAGTTTGTAAAATCTACATCAGAGGGCTTATGTTATTATTAGGAGTTGGAATATGTAAAGAATATCCAGCTGGAATGCGTCAAGGAAAATGAATTGTATAACTGAAAATAGAGCAGAGTTAATATTCCTAAAGTGCTCCTTTCTTTTCCCCCTAACAATACCAGGTATTTTTAATTCACACACATGCCTCATTCTCTCGCCGCTATGTGGGTCCCTCATCCCTTATGTGTCACTGAGCATTGTTTTGTTTATGTTATTCCTCAACTTAGTTCCTGTGTACCTAAATTGTTATCTTGTGTTTCCTCTTCAGGTCCAAGAAATCCTGGAAACTCTGGGCTTACAGGAGCATCGAAAGACAATGACTAGCAACCTTTCTGGTGGACAGAAGAAGCGTCTCTCTATTGCATTGGAACTCGTCAACAACCCACCCATCATGTTCTTTGATGAACCAACAAGGTAGGGCAGCTGCTGTTGTGAACGAACAGTAAGATGGGCTCACGTTAACCTGTAATTTATTAATGAAGCTATCATACGAAGTGCGTCCATAAAGTAAGTTTTCCTGGAGTTGTTAACAAAAATATACCACAATTTTGCAGACATATCTCTATATATAAAAAAGGCTTTGTCCTGACTGACTGACTGACAGGAATCAACGCAGAGCCTAAACTGTAACAGGTAGAGACTTGGAATTTTGACAGTACCTTCATTTCATAATGTAGGTGCTCACTAAGGGAGGATTTTGAAAAATTTTGATTTTAAATGCCAAAAAATACATGCTTTTGAGAATACTTAATCCCTTTTTACACAGGATTATCAAAACAAAATCACAGTTTTATCAGATGGGTTTGGATTAAATGAAATGGAAGTTTGACAAATTAGAGAAGGTATCAATACACGGCCTCCTTTATTGTACACCTCCTTTAGGAGGCTGTGATCAATATAATTCATGTTATCTATATTAATGAAAGGAATTACTTTATGGACCCATTTGTTTAGAATATCAAGGCACGCAGACATATGAAATTTTCAACCTACACGGAAGAGGGATAATCAATATAGTCCTAAATATGGTCAAACATTGTTCGATTTGGACGAAACTCACTATACAGGGGTATTCTGGGCCAAGAAACTCGAATCTGAGGTTGCTTTTACCAGGCGACGCTATCTAATCGTGGTATGTTGTCCACGTGATTTAGGTGTTAATAAATATAATGATTTAACTATTATGCTCTTAGTTTTTAATTCTTGAAATAATTATCGCGGGCGAAGCCGCGGGCACATGCTAGTACAGTATATTCCAACAGATACATCAAGTGTATTCAGGTATTCAACATATTCACAACCTGAATTGAAACATTTGTCATGCCATAGAACATAATTTGGAATGCCTGTGTTCTATAAGTCTGCTGCCAGGGATTTGAACCACTGTGTGACAAACATCTCCTTCTCTCTGTCATTCCCTGTCATTTCTTGAGGTGTAGGAATAGATGGAAATCACTGGGAGTGAGGTCCGGGCTGTAGGGTGGATGTTTAAACACCTCCTAGCAAGTCTCCTGCAGAAGTTCGGCTGGGAGGTGTTTAATCATCCACCATAAAGCCCTGATCTCGCTCCCAGTGATTACATCTTTTCCTACACCTCACGAAATGACAAAGAATGACAGAGAGGCAAAGATGGTTGTCACACAGTGGTTCAAATCCCAGGTGGTAGACTTCTACTATACAGGTTTTCAAAAGTCGATCCCAAGGTATGACAAATGTTTCAATTTCGGTGGTGAATATGTTGAAAAATAGCTGAATACTTGCTGTATCTGTTGCAATAAATATTTCCTTGAAATTTTGTTTTGTTTCAGCTAACTGCCTTAGGGAAACTTAAGTTATGGACACATCTTTTATGTCAACCGTCTAGCAAAGGTTACATGAATGAATTTATTAATTCTGAGTTTTTGGCTGCTACTAGTTCTGCAGCCATCTTCAGTGGCTCACAACATGAACCCAACTGGAAGCCCAAGAGGAATGTTTACCTGACCTGGAATGTTTGTTTGTGTTTTGCAGTGGTCTCGACAGCTCCTCCTGCTTCCAGTGCATCTCCCTGCTCAAGTCCCTCGCTCGTGGTGGCCGTACCATCATCTGTACCATCCATCAGCCCAGTGCCAGGCTGTTTGAGATGTTCGACCACCTATACACTCTGGCCGAGGGGCAGTGTGTGTACCAGGGCTCAACACAACAGCTTGTCCCATTCCTTAGTACATTGGGCCTGGTGTGTCCCAGCTACCACAACCCTGCTTCTTTTGGTGAGCATTCCTCTTGAAGGCATAGTATACTGAGAGAAATAAAAAAAACTAGTTATTGGTAATTACATGCAACAAAATTCTGGGGTGCCTCATTTATGCAAGGAAAATACTTTCAACAGTACAGTAGAGTCCCACAAACCTGGCAACCATAATGAGTATCAAACAGTCTTTTAGAAAGAAAATTTGTTGTCATATACAAGCGTGAGTTCGAAAATAAGTTTCTCCTGGCGACTGTGTACAGAGGTGTGGATGAAAGACAACAAATATAATGAGACCTACCTTTATTTTTCCACATAATTGCCACGTACATTGAAACATTTATCATACCACTTTAGAAGCTTCAAAATGCCCTCCAAGAAAAAATCAGGGCTCTGCATACGGAAGAAGCGTCCGATTCCAAGTTCTTCCGCTACTTCGTTGATGGTGACACGCCGATTCACTTTAATCATGTCATCCACCATCCTGACATTTTCATCTGTAGTGGCCGTGCACGTCGGTGTGTCCAGCACTTGCTGATGCCCTTCACTGAATTCGCGGCACCACCTCCGCACCATTTGTTTTGACATCACATCTGGCCCATAGACTTCCACGAGGCGATTATGGATTTCTGCTCCCAATACTCCCCGTGCCCGTTCATAGTGGAGAACTGCTCTCACTTCCTCCTTTGTCCATGACGTCTCTCCATAGCTACCGGGACCAGACTGAGAGGCTGGTTCGTGGTCGAATGATACCCAGTGGTGTATGGGTGTCTTTAGTGTTCAACCGGTGCCTTATTTCCCCCATTGCTGTTTGATTTCCTGGGGGAGAATAGAGGAGAAAGTTATTTTTGGACTCCCCCTCATAGAATGTTTGTTTCGTAGAAGAGTAACTATATCTGCATTAACATGTTGAATGATGATTGTACAACAAACATTTTTTTACAAAGATACTAATAACTAGGGCCCGGATTCTTAGGTTTTAAACTATTTTGTTCCTTGTTACCTAACTGTGATATTTTGACATAATTATCCGTTTCATTGTCATGGCAGTCAGAAAGTCCAATCTTATAAAACCTAAAATTGGCTAAATAACACGTTATAAACTAAAAATGGCTAAAACTGCTTTTCAAATAAAGTACGATAAGATAATAATAATAATTTATTATACGAGGGGTATTCCGAATGTAAGTTTCGTCAGTTTGTCACACGGACACTTTATTGACCCAAAAGCAATACAGCATGGCAGCATGACCTATACACCGTGCACTATTTTTCGACATAGTCGCCAGCGACATTGAGACATTTGTCATAGCGTGCGATCAGTTTGAAGAACCCACTGTGGTAAAACTCGGTGCCCTGCGATGCAAGGAATTGGCGCACAGCCTGCTCCACCTCAGCTTCCTGACATTACTAAAGGTTCCATACAGACCATTTTGAGTGACAAATTGATGTTCCATAAGGTTTGTGCGAGATGGGTTCGTGGAGGCCGCACTTTGCGGGGACGGAAATCGGGAGATCAATTTCAAACAGCTCTATCTCGGACAATAAAAGGTTCAGCGGCTGCAGCAATGGCTCATTTGAAAGAGGGGAGATAGCGGTACATGGCAGTGGCGCCAAATCTCTCGTGCCATCGTGAGCGGTACACTAATACCTGCGGGCACGCCAGTCTGCTGTGACTCGCTCTTCTACGGCGCAGTGCATGTGCGTCATGCCTCCTCCGCTGACGCCACTTCCGTCGTGGAACCAACCACGGGTGGGGATTCGTCTGACGTTTGTTTGGTTCCCCTGGTGAACACGCCGCTCCGGCCATACATTGACGAAACTTACTTTCGGAATACCCCTCGTAGTAATAAATCTAATTATTATTGTTCTACTAAAAATTACTTTTAAAATATCTGCCTACATTTTGCATCTTGCTCATTATTGCCAGTATATTTGTAAGAGAAAATGTAGCATTGCATTTTGTGATTTTGCCACAAAAGGAAATTGCAGAAGGAAATCTTAAGTGAACTGAAATCCACGGTTTCTTTTTAAACGCATTCTTAAGAAGCTTACACTTGCAGTTTATTCACAGTGTTTGCTCCAGCAAGACGCCGAAAGTAAAGTATTCTAATAGTTCATTAATTAATTAAAAAACATTCTTGCTGTGTTTGAAGTGGAGTTAGAAATGACAGGGGTAGTTCTGAAACAAAGCAAAAAGGATTCCTATAGTTCTATGGTTCAGAGCCATGGAAATTTAAGTGACAATAAAATGAATTAATATATTTTTCAATGTGTTTATTTTACATATTAAAGTGAAACTAAAAAAAAAAAAGTGTGTAAATTGTGAAAAAACTAAAATAAAATTATTTTAATATGTTTAAAAAACTAAAACAGGATTTATAAAAACCTAAAAGGCCATTAGCATAACCAAGGCCGTTAGCAATAACCAACTTTGGATATTTTGATATCACTGATTTTGAAATGGGCCATGAAAATGTTCAAATGGTTACGGTTTTTATGTACATGTGGTTAATAGTTTTCATAAATTTTGTCATTATTTTAATATCTAAATACTATGTCAAAGAGGTTAAGAGGCACTAGGCCAAAAACAATATCTAAATACTGTATTTATTTGACTATAGGTCTCCCCTAATTTTTTAATCATCAATTTGAAAAAAATATTAAAAATCGCGAAAATTAAAGTTTCAAACTTGGATAAAAGTGGCAATGTTGGACATTCTTTTGTTATGGTGGTAAATTGTTGCTTCATCTTTGACCTTGAGCTTCCAGCTTCACGACTCTTCCCCTCCCAGTTCCACCCTTAACACTTTGCAGTCAGCATGTTTTGTGAGTATGTGTTTAATTTTACAAGTGGCGTGTGAAAATGACTGATAGAAGAATTTGTTACTCTTCCTCTTGGAAATTAAGTGTAGTGTTGTTTGCAGAGCTGCGGGTAGAAAGTTTGACGTACAACCAAGAACGGTTAACAGGCGCAGTTAACAGGCATGCAGAATGAAAATAATTTATTTTCGCTTAGTTATGATTGTTTATGCTATTAATTGGAATTGAATGTTTTAAAGTATTTTGTTCACCGCATTTTTAATACAGGTACTCATATTTAATATTAACCACCCCCCAATATGTTGCCCTATTGAAGACATTCTCACCTATAAGACCCCACTCCCATTTTAAAACACCAAATTAGGGAAAATAAGCGGTTCTTATAGCCAAGTAAATACAGTAATAGGTATAAATGAAAATGATACAACAAAAATTTCGTTGGACATGCTGTACTTGTTTTCCATATAATTCAACCATTCAACCCTCCTGAATACGAATATGGCACCTTAAAAATATAAACAGTCTGAGTTAAAGCCAACAACGAGATCAATACTTGGGCAGGGTCCCTAATGTAACTCACATTACTTATGATCTTGTTTCCAGTGATTGAGGTGTCGTGTGGAGAATATGGGGACAACATCAGGAAACTGGTGAATGCCATCCAGAACGGCAAACACGACATTCGCACAGGCAAGCCATTCCCTGAGCTTCCTGCTGGCGAGGTGCTCAACAATGGAGTGAAGGCAAACGGGAACGGATTGCTGTCTGGAAATGAGAATGCGACTGCTGGTGAAGGCGACGGCATCAAATACATCGACAGTGCTACAAACAATGTGAATCTGTATCAGCCTTATGCCGGCAAGGAAGTTGCCAAGGATGAACAGAGTAAGTCTTCAGTTTCTTATTGCTTTCAGAAGAGGCAAGCACTAACAAATGGCCAGAATGTTTTGGAAACATAATAGAGTAGATTCTATTTTTGATTAAATTAATTGGGAAACATTGTAAAGTGTGAACATTAACTTAATAAACTTTAAAAGATACAACTTCACACATTAATGTAATTAAAAACTCACTAAATCAGGACGCATGTTTCGCTGGCCTTGCCATCATCCTCAGCTAGCTCCACTGATGTCCACTTCTAGGTTGTATGAATTTGGAGTTAGTTCCAGTGACGTCCATCAGATGTCCTCCGAGTTTTATGAATTTGGATATGAAATCACTGTCCTTAGGGATAACAAAATTTAGAAGCCTATGTTTGTTTTCCTGGATGTGTAATTTTTCCCAAACAGTTAGGTCAAGTGGTTTCTGAACACATGTTAGTAGTTTTACTAAGTCAAGTGGTTTTACACGTTCAATATGTTAGTAATTTTACTAACGTGTGTTCAGAAACCACTTCACTTAGGTGTTTGGGAAAAATTACACATCCAGGAAGAAGAAAAAAAAAAGAAGAAAGAAAGAAAGAAAGAAAAAAAAAACATAGGCTTCAAAATTTTGATATCCCCCTAAGGACAGTGATCTCATATCCAAATTCATAAAACCTGGAGGACATCTGGTGGACGTCATTGGAACTAACTCCAAATTCATACAACCTAGAAGACACCTGGTGGACGTCAGTGGAGCTAGCTGAGGATGATGGCAAGGCCAGCGAAATGTGCCTGATTTAGAGAGTTTTTACTTACATTAATGTGTGAAGTTGAATTTTTTAAAGTTTATTAAGTTAGAGTAGATTCTAGTTTATTCACGATGGATAGGAAAGATAATCCTGGATAACACAAATCCTGGTTAATAGTTCTGGATCCCTGCAACTTCGTGTCCTGCATCCCACGTCATAGGGAACTATTAAAATGTGTCCGGGGCCACAAGGAGCTTTCGGTCTGGGAGAGGTTTTTTATTCACAAGAAGGGGAACCAACTGATGAACTTTGATATCCCAACCAATCAGGATCTCATCTCAAAATTTGTACCACGTCCACAGGAGGGTGCCACGACAGTTGAAGTATAGTTGTTGACAATGGTAGCGAAACTAGTAGAAGTAAACTATACCATAAGTGAAGTCTAGTATTAAGTTCAACTCATTATATAACTTCTCTGTGTTAACTTCCAATACAATTTAATAATAATCATGTAATACATGTAGCTCAAATCAGAAAATGCTTGCTTTTATGCGGTTCAGAAACTCTTATCTTCTCGTCTTCTGTCCAGAAAGCTAAAAATAAAAATTTATAAGTCAATTATCCTGCCGGTTGTATTATATGGATGTGAGACATGGTCACTTACTCTTCGGGAAGAACATAATCTGGGTTTAATCAAAAACAGGGGGCTTAGGAAAATATTTGGGCCTAAGAGAGAAGAAAATGAGGACTGGAGAAAACTGCATAATGACTAGGTTCATAACCAGGGCCCAGATTCTGATGACCTAAAATTTTTTTGAAAAATTACCTATAAAATGAGCTGAATTTTAAAGGAAATGACTTAATAATTATAAAATATGACCTAAAAACTGACATTTTATTTATAAAAAATTATTAATATACACAGAAACTTATAGACTAGTTTGTACATAATTGTAAAAACTGTAAATAACTGTAATGTTGTGAATGTTCTTTTCTCACGGAAATTTATACTTGCACTGAGGCACTGGTGTGTCAAAATTCGGCACATCCTTTTATGGTCTGCCGGATTATAATTATTGTTGTTTAATTGAGGGTAAACAGTAGTTTGCACTCTCAAATCCAAGCAGGTGCCAAGTCAATCTAATAAAAATAGTAATGTAATACAAAATTTTGGCGTTTCTTTGATTCTCACTTCCAACCGAGACATGTCAACAGTTTAATGCCGAATTTTTCCTTCTTGCATTAAATAAACAACACTTCAAAGACAGCACCTCTAGCGACGAAAGTTAATATACTGAATGTAAATACATGAAAATTACTAAATAAGGAAGCAAATGACATGGAAATGACAAAATAATTACCTAAAATTGAAATAAATGCCCTAAAAAAATAAAATTGCATAAAATGACAAAAAATTACCTAATAAAAATGCATTTCTATAATCTAGAGGCCATGATTAGGATTTATCTACAAGTTGGCAATGTCTATGCAGCATCTATAAAAAGATGACATGTCATTAGAATCCGGGCCCTGTTCATAACCTATACTCTTCACCAGATATAGTTAGTATTAGTATTAGTATTAGCCCGTAACATCCCTATCGGGCAAGGGCCTCTTTCTATGAAAGGTAGCTGGGTTCTTGCAGACCCGGGTAGCTAGTCCGGGAGAGATCAGTCTTTGATAGTGTCCGAGTTAAGTTTTATAAGGTGTCTCCAGGTTTGACGGTCCTTGGCTTGCGTCGTCCATCAGTTACCAAAGGTGTGCCTGATGTCGTCTGACCAGCGTGTTTTCTGTCTTCCTATGTGCCTTTGACCTGTCCTGGGGTCCCATGCAGTTATTCTGTATGTCCATCTGGTGGGTTGTAGTCGCATGGTGTGCCCTGCCCATCTCCATTTTAGGCGGCTTGCTGTGGTTGCTGCGTCCCTCATACCTGTCCTCCTGCGTATTTCTTGATTGGTAAGGGTAATTAAATCACGGAGGATGAAATGGGGAGGAAAGACGTATCTCAAAAATATTGACTGGGAGCCCGAAGGGAAAAGACTGCTTGGAAGACCTAGATGTAGGGGGAGGACAATATTAGTATGGATTTAAGGGAAGTAGTATTTGAGAGGGATAGTTGGATGGAGTTAGCACAGAATAGGGTTGAATGGTGGGCTCAGGTAAGCACGGCAATGAACTTTCGGGTTCCATAAAATAGATAATATTCCTGTAGGTTGGTTAGGAATTGTCTGTTGCCATTGAGTAAGTAAGTATTTAATGTACTCATATTGATATTCTTGTTAATTTTAGTAATAGTATCTATAAATAGCCATGAATCATAAAAAAACTTATATTTCCATTTCCAAGCAACTGATAGTCATGTCATATAAAATTATTATTAACTAGCTGAAAAGGCCCGGCGTTGCCCGGGCTTTGTATTTTGTAATTTGAAATTAACTTATGGAGGACTTTCGATTTTGAAACTCTAGGTCCTTATATAATATGTATGTAAAACTTGAAATGAAGAAAAAGATTTATCAAACTATTCCATCAGAAAACGCTGGATATAGCTTTTTATGGTTCATAGAGGATGTCGAATGCTGCATTCCGTTGCTTCTACTCATCATGCCTGGAAGGGGTTGAAATAAGAAGAAACATAAATTACATAAGATTGTATTGACTTGACGGAAAATTTTATTTCTCATTCTCATGTTAAACCGTTTCGGGCCTGAAATAAAATAGAAATGCAGTATCACTTTCATACTTTCCTCCCCTAAAACCTGGGACATAATATACTGTGAGCATAGGACTCAAAATGTTCCATCCCATGCTTAGGGCCTATGATAAATCTCAACTAATACAAAGCCTACAGCTGTGGATAACTGACTATTTACCGACTTCTGATATAGCATACTCACACACTTAAGTTGCTCCTGCAATACGACCTCTTATTCTACATCAAAATGTGAAGTGAGAAAATATTTCTTATGTCGAGGGTAGAGAAAGTTATGTGACTGCATCACACTGTGCTTTATTTTCGTGTAATTCATTTTTAAGTAATTATTTTCGCCAATATATTACATGGAATCATAATTCGTTAAAGTCCAGCATTAGGCTATATAGTTGCCAAGGCCCTATGTAATCACAGTAAACAATTCACTGTTGCCATGTGAACTGAACAACATTTCATTTTTTTCAGTAGAATATTCACAGAAATTATATAATTTTCAAGGGAAGGACTGATTTGTTTCAATTTTAATGTTGACCGCTATACTTTCCGGGCTTAACTGGGTATGTGTGCAAAATTCCGTGTAAATTGGTAAAGAAATGTAGATTTGTATAAGGAACAAACATACATACATACATACATACATACATACATACATACATACATACATACATACCCACAAACACACATTCGACATTATATATTAGATTAAGCTTGTTTGTAATCTTATTGAGGTTTCAATGTTGACAAAAAAAGTATGTACCATTCAAAAATGAATGAAGAACCTCCGGGTTGGTTAGATTTAGGGATTTTACCAAATTGGTCATAATATTTTCCTTATAACATTACAACTATTAAATGAGTAAATAAATGCTTTGACGATTAAATAGATTTAGAGGTTTTCAAAGTTGGGACAGAGAGTGCAAGCTCTTTCGCCATCCACATATTCTGACATGTGAATCAATACAACGTAGAATTTCCAACTTTCCTTGCAAAGAAATGCATTTTCTGTTGTTGTTCTTCACCTTCATGATACCGCCAAAAATCGTGCAACATAAAAACACCAGTATTGCTTCAAATCATAATGATGAATTATGCTCTAAGAATAACTGCAGGATAATAAAATTCAGCAAGTCGCACCTGCACAAAAGAAACCAACTTCGCCTGGACTAATGCAAATAGCAACTGACACTGCATCTAAGAGAGATGGCAATGTAGTGGAAGTTTAGTTAAGTGAAAGCGGTTCTTCATAAAAAATTAGCGCTGCCAGTGGAGAAATATGTAAATGGCAGGAAATACAACTGTTTAAAAGTTGTTAATGGTATTGTCAGTATAGGATAAAAGAAAATTATGTAAATCAGCCATATCATAATTACAGGTGGGACATTCTAGCAAATTATAAAAAGCTACTTTTTACTTCCTCTGCCCGTACCATAGGTACTATAGGTAGAGGAAGTATTGTTTTCGACCCTAAAATTCGAAGTTCAGTTTTTAGCATATATACACGTTTCAAGGTCCCCTGAATCCAAAAATACTATTTTTGGAAACATGTCTGTGTGTGTGTCTCTGTCTGTGTGTGTGTCTGTCTGTGTGGAAGTTTGTGAACAGGCTACCTCCGAAACGGAGAATCGTATGAAACAAAATTTCGTATTTGGGTCAGGTACCTTCTGAAGATGTGATTCGAAGATTGGCGACAAATTTCCCTTATTTTTAAGGGGACTTTACATGAAGAAATTTTCGTTTTTCGCGATTTTCTCGAAAACGGCTCTAACGATTTTCTTTAAATTTTGCGCATGGATTGCTTGTACCAAGAGCTAAAACTTTTATTTGAAACATTTTTTCGAACAAATTCTCTGAAGGGTAGTTATAAGCTACCCACTGTGAATACGTGCTTTTTGCAATACGGCTTCTTGTAAATCGTACAAAAACAAAATTTTGTATTTGGGTTAGGTACCTTCTGAGGCTGTGAAGATTGACTACAACCTTTTCTTATATTTAAGGGGACTTTACATGAAGAATATTTTGTTTTTTGCTATTTTCTCATAAACGGCACTAAAAATTTCCTTTAAATTTTGTACATGGATTGCTTATACCACTTCAAAAACATTCTCTGAAGGGTGGTTGTAACCTACCAACTTGCCTGGTGAACAACTCAATACGCGGATATTTAAGGCATTTTATTCTATATAAGCACGTGAAGAGAGAAAAATGTACTGGTGGCCCTGCTTACAGTAAAGAAATGTCTGAGGGGAATATTTGATAAATTTCGGAAATTATTCTTAACAGCAGAAAGTTCAATAAACATTTGCAGTCACTTGTTTTTTTTCCCCATAGCCTGCGTTTTTAGTCGCAACATTCAAAGAAGGGGCTATAAGATATTTATAGCATAATTAGCGTAAAAGCTGCAAACTTTTATTTGGGCAGAGGAAGTTATGTGACTTTCACATCAGATTTTTTTATTACATATCATAAATAATAAACTAGAATTGGTTCTTCACATTTTTAAAAATTTACAATGCCTTCTCCTCCACATTGCATGCAAATAATTATTTAAAATTTATGTTAAATATTTGTTTTTCAAAATCTGTTACGGGTGGGACATAATTTGGACACTGATTTTAATGATGCAAAACAAAAGTTCATTTGCTGTTCTGCTATTACTGTTAGTGTCTTAATGTTGTTATAAATGAAGGTTTGAGGGATTAAATACAAATTATAAACAGTTTCCTGGTTGTCAGAACATTTATTTAACTCATAAATAATAATTTATCAAACCTATCACCATTGCGGGTGGGACAAAAAGTCACTTGTTTGTTATTTTACATAGTAATTAACCACACATATTTTTTGAAGTTAATCTTATACCAAATTGTACCTTAAGATGTATATTTTCTCAAATGAAAATGGACATAGCTGGTTACTCTTGACTACTTGGTATTAAAGAGTGTTAAAATCATGTTAAAAAATGGCAAAAAAAGTGTAACTCATCGCAATAAATACGTAAATCGACAGATTTTACACATGAAACCACTCTAGATACACCTAAGTCCTTAATATGCAGAGAATTTGAGGTTTTAAACTTATTTTTGACACCCAATTACAATAATTTTATAACTTCTCTCTTTGAGGGAAAAATTTCCATATTTTATGAAATGGCTGAAATGGCATTGCACAATAATAACCCCAATGTAAATGGAATTTCCCAGGAATGTAAAAAGGTAGTTTAACTGTAACATAAAACATTGTACAATGTTCAACTGTTATAAGAACTTAACAGGCTGATAACAATAACATAACCACTAGCGCTTGTTTTGTTAAGTTTCTATATAGCGGTCTTACATCGTAAATAACTATGATGATCTTCTTCAGTTGAATTGAACAGCATAATATCCTTTGATTAAATTAATTGGGAAAACATTGTGAAGTGTATATTATATATAATCAATAAGAATATTCGTCTTCACACATTTTTTGTAAGTAAAAACTTACCAAAAGGACGATCGTTTTGTTGAGAGACTTCTCACCATCATCAGCTGTTCTCAACTGTCGTGTTTTCTTCTTTATCCACCAGATGGATCCTCCTTTTGGTAAGTTTTTACTTACCAAAAATGTGTGAAGACGAATATTCTTATTGAGTATATAGCATAATATCCATTTAAAAATGTAGGAATGTTGACATCACCTAACAGAATATGTGTTTTCAGGTGGCGCAGGTGAATCCCCTCCCCCTGTGGTGATTCCTGTAGACCTGACCTCATCCGAGAAGACTGAGAATGTGACGACTGCACTCCTGGACAGTGGTTTTGTTGCAAGTCCTCGCCGATACCCCACGTCTGAACTCACACAGTTTTGGATTGTCCTCAGGAGGACTTTACTCTTCAGCAGAAGAGATTGGGTAAGTTGGCAATCACACAATACAGGTTTATGGGTAAACCTATACCTTATGATCTAGAGGTCATTCAATTCCTGGTCCTGCTAAGGGATACGAGGGCTGTTTTGTTTACAGAAACAAAACACAATGTCAAGGAAATATTTATTGCAACAGATACATCAGCTATTTTTCAAAACATTCGCCACCAGAATTGAAACATTTATCTTACCATGGCATCAACTTTTGAATACCTGGGTCATAGAAGTTTGCTGCCTGTGTGACAACCACCTCCTCTCTCTATCATTCTCTATCATTCTTTGTCATTTCGTGAGGTGTAGGAAAAGATGGAAATCACTGGGAGCGAGGTCAGGGCTTTAGGTTGAAAGTTTAAACACCTCCCAGCCGAACTTCTGCAGGAGACTTGCTAGGAGATGTTTAAACATTCACCCTACAGCCCAGACCTTGCTCCCAGTGATTTCTATCTTTCCCTACACCTAAAAAAATGACAGAGAGGGAGATGTTTGTCTGTGTTAATACACGCGAGCAGAAAGGGCATCTGTTTAAAAATTCTAAGGGCTAAATCATACCTCTAATTAATCACGTGAAAGGTGAGCATGACAAATGACAATTGTGAGGTTATGAGGTTAAACTATACCTTTAATCATCCGAGTTCACTATGCTCTATTTTATTCATTGTTTCCTTATTATTCCAAGCATTTATTTTATTTCATTTCATTTTTTCTTATTTCTTTTTGAATGGGATCGCAGCCCTTCCCTATGGTCATCATTACAGTCAGCTCCTTAACTACAATCTTATTCACAGTGGTTCAATTCCCTGGCGGCAGACTTCTACGACACAGGTGTCCAAAAGTTGGTTCTACAGTATGGCAAATGTTTCAGTTCCAGTGGTGAATATGTTGAAAAATAGCTGAACACTTGCAGTATCTGTTGGAATATATATGTCCATAAAATTGTGTTTTGTTTCTTTAAATGGCACTAGGGAAACTTACTTTGTGGACGCGCCTCGTATTTTATCTTTCATAGATAACTTCCCTTGGCTGATGTGGCTAGTTAGATAGGACTGAGATTTATCCATAAGGCCCCAAACCACTGCCTTCTAAACTGTATTAATCGTGTATACACTGCCTGTCCTATACGGCTAATTTTGCGTACTCGGCGACATTACAGATGGCAGCACCTTTCACACCCAGACTGCTTCTTGTTTTTTGCTACGACATTGTTGATTATGTAGTGCTGTCACCGCCGTCTCATAATCACTGCCTTCTAAACTGTATTACTCCTAGAGACGGCGGTGCTCATAATATAGTCTATCGATGCGTCTAATTAATTTACATTTATTTTAATTATTGCTCCAAAATTCCATTTCAAGGTAAGTGTCATATACTGGAATAATATTACGTTCTAAACAAATAACACAAGTATCTGTGTCTGTTTAATGCTTATTTTGATTAATGATTGCTGCAATCTGGGTGTGAACTGTGTCGCCTCTACTGGATAAATTAGGCAATTTAACAATACTCTGAACTCCATGTTAAAATAAAGCATAGGACAGGCAGGTAATTCTCGAGACGACGGTGCCCCAAACAATGCTGTATGGAGCATTTTAACACAGTATCATTAAAATAAATAATATCTAATCCTTGTATGAAGGAAACAGGCACCTCACAACATCACAATACACAATAACTCTATTACTGAATTTTCGAAAACTGAAGTACGGTAGTTTTATAGGGAGTGGTATCAGTGGAACAGCGATGTAAGTTACTTAGTGGAACAATGCTGTATAATCTTATAAAAATAATAAATTAAAAAAAAAAAAGGCACAAAATAAATATAATACTTATGTGTTAATTAAATGAGACTGTTGACATTTAAACACTTTGGACTTCACTTTTACTTACATTTTTGCAGAACGTACATTACAACAACAACAACAACATTTCATGGGCTTTGCAACAAAAAGGATAATTAATTCTCAATACCACAAAATTGTATTGAATTATCACTCCCAAGCCTCAAAAAACAAAAGGTGGGAAGCAGTCTTAACTCAGAACATCCCTGGATACCCAAGAAAGAGTGCGGTTGCAATTTTCAGACTACTCACAGGTCACGACTGCCTTGCTAAACACCTCAACAAAATTGGGATACTCCCCTCACCTCTATGCCCCCTATGCGACCTCCAAGAAGAAATGGACCAAGATCACCTTCCACAATGCCCAGCCCTTACCAACTCGACGTCTTTAAGTGAAAAATACTGGAGAGCTAGAGAATTAATGATTTCATTGTCAGAAATTCAGCATTAGCCAACAACAACAACAACAACAACAACAACATTTCATGGGCTTTGCAACAAAAAGGATAATTAATTCTCAATACCACAAAATTGTATTGAATTATCACTCCCAAGCCTCAAAAAACAAAAGGTGGGAAGCAGTCTTAACTCAGAACATCCCTGGATACCCAAGAAAGAGTGCGGTTGCAATTTTCAGACTACTCACAGGTCACGACTGCCTTGCTAAACACCTCAACAAAATTGGGATACTCCCCTCACCTCTATGCCCCCTATGCGACCTCCAAGAAGAAATGGACCAAGATCACCTTCCACAATGCCCAGCCCTTACCAACTCGACGTCTTTAAGTGAAAAATACTGGAGAGCTAGAGAATTGATGATTTCATTGTCAGAAATTCAGCATTAGCCAACAACAACAACAACAACAACAACAACATTTCATGGGCTTTGCCCACATTTTCAACTGCTAGTCAACTGTTGAATGCATGCTTCGAGAATATTGATGTGCCCTCTGGAGTAGTTTTTATGAACTTCTTGATCAAGTTTTCCTCTTGTGGTATTTCAAAATTCATTAACCCATCTTCAAACTTTTTTATATAAATCTTTTCCCAAACTTCTAGATCTTTATGTTTATTTACTGACTTCAATAATTTGGCCTCCTTACACATGCTATGATTATTATTCCAACAATGAGCTGCCACTGCTGATTTTTTAAGTGAAACTTCTTTAGGCGTGCTAAGAGTAAATCGAGAGCTAACCCAAAGTTGTGTTTCGCTCTTGCATTACGAACAAAATCTTGACGAAAGTAGGTGGGGTAAGTAGCAAGCATAGAGTTGTTATTGAAAGAGTGGGGCCACGGGAGCGCGCAGGGGAAAGGCATGAGGCATTGAGTGGGGGGGTATTACTGCTTCGAGCTAGTGGCGTGGTGAGACCTTCACCATTATAGATGGCTCTACTCGTTGCATGAGCATCGTTTACACATCACTAACATTCTCGGAAACTTAACCAAAGCATCCCGTTCATGTAAACAAACACAGTGGCTACGATCAGTGACAGTTTGGGCAATAGTTCATCACAACTGTGTCATTGTTTTATTCGTATTCAATTTAAAATGCCAAAAAAGTTAATTAATTTTTTTATTTTTATTCAGATGATTTCCTTCTTCCGTTCGATATAATTATATGTATTCCTCTATTTCACTCTCAACATTGCCAAAGAAGTTTCACTTCTGTCGCGTGGCATTCGATGCACCCAATTTTTTTCCCCCTATTTGTCAATACTTAATGTTTCTCATGTGTTCTTTCAATCTTATGTCTATACTTGTTTTTGCACGACGTAACTAATTAGTGGTATGAACGAATATTGTTGCCATGGATCGTAACTTGACATTCCCACACACAAAATAAATCTCAGTGCTGTAAAAATGACAAAAAGCACAAGTGCCGTAAGTAAAACCATCATAATACAAGCCTTTATCAAAGGCCAGAACCAAGGCCCCCCTGCTGTGGCGGCTTTAACAGGACAAATATTCAGTCCCCATAACAACCAACACATGCAAATCACTTTCTGAAATAAACATCTATCTTCAATAATGTATATACATAATATTTTCAGCTAATATCTCAGTTAATATAATTAAATTGATATAAATAATCATCGTGCAAAAAACGCATGTATTACTCGTTCCATGGGTGCATAATGGATCTCGGAAATGAAAAAAAACTCTTTACTCGATCCGTATGCACCGCTAGTATCGCAATATACTATTTTCCTACATATGTTTAATTACATTCTGAGCAATTTATCTGATAGATTCCTGCTGTTCCTTTAGGTGTTTTGTTCGGGACAAGCAAACTGAAGTTATTTTCCTTTTAAAGTTTACAATTCAAAATAACATAAAAAGTGGTATGGTACAACTGTTACAATTTATGTCTAACACTTGAGTATTTTCACAGTATATATGTTATGTTGCAGACACTCATGTACCTGCGATTGTTTGCTCACATTCTGGTTGGTCTTCTGATTGGTGCTCTGTACTACGACATCGGTAACGATGGAGCGAAGGTGCTTAGCAACCTCGGCTTCCTGTTCTTCAACATGCTGTTCCTTATGTACACTTCTATGACCATCACAATTCTGTCATGTGAGTCACGCAATTCAACACTTTTATTTTCTCATATATAAACAGTATTTAGAAAATATAGAGATCAAGCCAAAAATCGAAATGAGATAAAAGTGAAAATAATGTTTCATGGTGCCTGGGAATAGGGTTACCAGATGTCTGTGTTTAATTGTAAAACCTGCAGTATATCCGTATTTTTGGATAAACAATGGCTTTTTTAAATAACTGAAAAAGGAAGCTTTTACCAAAAGATGAATGTATTACAATCTAATTAAGTGCCAGTGTGGTACTTTATGAGATTGTGTGGGGGACGAAAAATGTCTGTCCGTCTGTCCGTCCGTCCGTCCGTGTGTCTGTACGCGCTCTAACTCAAATACGCTTTATCGAATTTTAATGAAACTTGGTATACGCGTTTATAATGTCCATGGGAAGAACCCTATTGAAATTGGACCAAATCGGTTCACCGGTACCGGAGTAAAACCCAATTTAGTGTATATTTTAAAGGCGCCATAACTCACATACGCTTTATCGGATTTTCATGAAACTTGGAATACCTATTTATAATGTCCATGGGAAGATGTCTATTGATATTGGACCAGATCGGTTGGGCGGTACCGGAATAATGCCCAATTTAGTGCCTTTTTATGGTAATATATCACAAAGGCGTGGATAACTCAAATACACTTTATCGGATTTTCTTGAAACTTGGTATACGAATTTATGACGTTTTTGGGTACAAGCCTATTGAATTAGGGCCAAATCGGTTGATCGGTACCGAAGTAACGCGTATATCAATATTAATTTTGTAATCAATATTCTTTCAAGGCCCACAATGTAAGCTTATTAAAAAAACTTAACAAATTGCCATTCGTTTATTCATATTGTTAGCAGCCTTCATTGATTTGTTTCTTCATAACGATGTCAGTGTGGCTAAATAATAACTTAAATAAACGATTTATAACAACTAGCCGTTGAATATTGATATTATAATGTGTATTCTATGGTTATGTAGACTACCGATATTTACATTAGGCTATATTTTACTGTGAGTATTTTTCTTATCGTTCCTGTGCTGCAATATACCTAATGTAATTCCTGACAGATAGATTTCATATGCTTATTATTCATTCATAACCTTTAAGGCTGCTTTAAATTGAAACAGAGATATCAGCGAATCGTAGGTCTATTGCATCATTATTATTATTGCCGGCACATTTTGTTTTTGGAGTTAACTCGGATATCTATTACAAAAATAACTTTTATGCATGGGCCTATCATAATTGCGTGTATCACTGATTAAAAAAAACATACTGGCACTTGGTTATATCAGTTTACCTGATTTTATTTCTACTGAATTCATAATCTCTTTGCACATTTGTGTATTTCACTTTTGTTATTATTATTGGTATTAATTTCTTTAAAGAAAATATCGAATTAAAATTCTGTTGGTAGTAACAACCAGGGCCCTATTTCATAAATTTACAGTTTTACAGGTGGCAGACATCAGTAAATTGTTTTATAGGTTTACATTTTGACAATTATGTTTTTCATAAAAGCTGACAACTTTACATAAATGTCAGGATAATTTTGTAGATTTGTGTGACAATTTTACATATTCTTGCTTCTCAAAACGTTTGGGATTACACGTAAAAGTCTGACAAATATGTCAAATCTTAGGATACCTACCATATGTAAAACATTAATTTTTGTTGACATATTTACAAGTTTACAAAAAATGTAGAATTGTCATTACTAGGGCCCGGATGTTTATGACCTAAAAATGTTAGAAATATGCAAGCCTTTATGACCTAAAAAATGGCGAAATATGACTAATAATATGACCTAGAGACAATTTTTTTTTCAAAATCTTGTCGGTTTTTTCAATTAAAATTTTATGAGAACACATTAATAAATAATAATATTAATTTTTCACTTATCGGACCCTTAGTTTCAGGCATGATAAACCAAGAGTATTGAGATTGCGATGAAGCACACCATGCAGCGAAATCTTTTCAATAACTGAGGGATGGTTGTTCCTTCCTATCACCCCTTCCCCTTGGCACCCCCAAGAAGAACTTCTACCTGCTCAAGTTATTTACAGAAGCAGTTAGTTGACCTTGCTATGAAAACTGACAATAGCCATCCTAATATCTCCGTTCGCTTTCTTTGCATCTGTCCCTTTTTACACATCTCTCTTTTTCTCCTAATTCTCAGAAATATACGTAGGCCAACGTGTGTAGGGGGTGTTCAAATCCCATCTCTGAGACGGCTGTAAGCAAATAAATGAAAATGGAATAAAAAAAAAACCAAAAGCATGGGGAAAAATGAAAAATGATTGAAAATATGACCATAATATGAAAAAAGACGGAAAAATGACAAAAAATACTGAAAAAGCTAAAATATGACATTATATGACCAATGAAAATTGCATAATTCTGATCACATTAGCAGATATCATGTTTAAATTACATTTGCTATGGTAACATCACAAAGGAAAAAAAATATGACATGTCATAAACATCCGGGCCCTAGTCATTACAAACTTTCATATGTAGGCCAACAGAGTAGGTTATGTAAATGTATGGCATAACTTGGCAAACTTTTTGTGTTATTTAAACTTTCTTATTAATAAACTTGCTAAATTGTCTTGTTAATAATGAACATGAGACCACGCAGGGTTTTTAGGCAACGGATTAACCTAACTTTCAATTTCAGTGGCTTCGTATTCAAATAGAAATATAATTCAGTTGTTTTCAATTGTAATAATCGATTGCTTAGGTATCACATTTGATGTTGAGATCAATAATTGCATGCGTATATGAGAGCCATCTACAGTGTACTAAAGTAATCTTTAGGTTTGACATAAAATTGTCTAGTTTATGAAATGAGTTCTTTCAGTCTGACAGTTTACTTTAATTTGCCTGTAATGTAAGGAAAAAGTTGTAATAGTTATGAAAAATACAATTGTCATGACCTATTTACAAATTTGTCAGATTTGACATAATGGTGTGTAGAGTTTTATAAAATAGGGCCCAGGACTTTGCGGAATTATATGTTTATTATTTATTATCTGTTTGCTCTACAAGTAGTATAGATACAATCATCAAAAAATATCAAAATGACTGGGATTGAACCATGGACCCCTAGAACCATAGTCTAGATCGATTTTTCTCATCTTTTCTGATGGTTTCTGTGGGTCGCAACCCCCCGGTCGGGAACCGCTGATCTAGAGCAATATTTATTCAGTTTTACAGATTGTAAATCCTATGTTTTGTCTAGAACTTCAGTGTAACCTCTTAGATAACAGTTGACAGTTTTAAAGTCTGTGTTAAATCAGTTTATATATTTGCAATTCAGTGTTTTGAATTTTATTAGAAACAAAACATTCTATAATCAGTTAATTTTCGAATTTTTTATATCTATTTATTATCCCATAGTAACATTTTTTCAGATTCTGGGAATATGTGTGTTTTGAGATTTCTTTAGTGTTGTATGCAATCAGCAACTTAGGAATAACTTCTTTTTGTTGTTGTGTGGGTGTGTATAAAAGTACTACATGGCAAAGGGATCAGGCATATTGATTTTGAGTGACAGAGCGCTGCAAACACATGGTATATGGCATACCTGAGCAACTGAGGGGAAACGTTTTCGTCCCCTATCCTGCTGTGACGTATGAAACCTGCTCTTCATGTTCAGTGTCACGTCGAAACTGCTTTATGCTGACGTCAAGGGCGACTGTAGTGGGAGAAATTCCCCTACCGCACAGTGACACAATGTGCCACAGTTGCGCACCCGTGGTATATGGTATCTTTAACATATGAATGACATAAACATCATTGCTGTTGTGCATATTTTCCAGTATGCCGGGTTGCTTTGTCAAGTAGAAACACATTAAAATTGTGTGTATATATATAAGGGTAGCTTTCTTTTTACTTTCTAAAGAGAAAGTAACAAACAAAGTACCCCTTGAAAATTTCGGTAGAAAATTACGAAATGCGACTTATTTCTCATCCAAGGCTATCAGATGAGAGTTTAGCAGACAGATCTTGAACAGTATTTTTTAAAACATGCCTTTCTTATGTTTTCAGTCCCATTGGAGATGCCTGTACTTATAAAAGAGAATTTCAACCGTTGGTACTCGCTACGATCATATTACCTCGCCATCACGTTGTCAGATATACCATTCCAGGCCATATTCTGTGTGATCTACGTGACAATAGTATATTTCCTAACGGCACAGCCGTGCGAGTTATTCAGGTTCTCCATGTTCCTTGGAGCGTGCCTTCTCATCTCGTTCGTTGCTCAGAGCGTGGGTCTCGTTGTAGGAGCAGCCATGAACATTCAGGTGAGATCAGTTTCCATGTTGTGTAAAACATATGTTAAGTAATACAATGACATGCATGGACCCCATTCATTCAAGTAATTTATGGTACAAGGCGTGTCCACAAAGTAAGTTCCCCTGGGGCCGTTTACAGAAACAAAACAAAATTCTTGGAAATATTCATTGAAACAGATACAGCAAGTATTCAGCTATTTTTCAACATATTCACAACTGGAATTGAAACCTGTAGCAAGATTGAGATCGGAAATATACACACAAAACTTCACTAAAAAGGTATATTTACCCAGAATGATCATTTCAACGGGTCTTCCCGCCATCATCAGCTGATTCCGACTGGCCCTCTGGCGGCGGATGAATGAACTTGTCAATCAAGGTTCCATGTATGCCAACTGAAGTGTCAAAGTTTAAAAGATTTTCTCGGTTCTTTTTAATGAATATTTTTTCCCATACCATAAGATCTATTGGTTTTTCAACTTGTTTTAATAATTCAATTTCATTTTCAATTTCATGGCCTACTTGGGATGTAGGCCACTTGGGAAGTAGGCCATGAAATTGAAAATGAAATTGAATTATTAAAACAAGTTGAAAAACCAATAGATCTTATGGTATGGGAAAAAATATTCATTAAAAAGAACCGAGAAAATCTTTTAAACTTTGACACTTCAGTTGGCATACATGGAACCTTGATTGACAAGTTCATTCATCCGCCGCCAGAGGGCCAGTCGGAATCAGCTGATGATGGCGGGAAGACCCGTTGAAATGATCATTCTGGGTAAATATACCTTTTTAGTGAAGTTTTGTGTGTATATTTCCGATCTCAATCTTGCTACAGATTTGAACACTTCACTGTAAATTTCCATCTAATATTTATATTGGAATTGAAACATTTATCTTATTGTGGCACCAACTTTTGAATACCTGTGTCATAGAAGTGTGCCACCTGGGATCTGAACCACTGTGTGACAACCCCCTTCGCCTCTCTAACATTCTCTGTAATTTCTTGAGGAGTAGAAAAAGATTGAAATTACTGGGAGCAAAGTACGAGCTGTAGCGTGGATGTTTAAACACCTCCTAGCAAGTTTCCTGCAGAAGTTCGGCTAGGAGGTGTTTAAACATCCACCCTAAAGCCCGGACCTCACTCCCAGTGATTTCCATCTTTTCCTACACCTCACAAAATGACAAAGAATGACAGACAGTGACAGAGAGGCGAAGGGGGTTGTCACACGGTGGCTCAAATACTTGGCGGCAGGCTTCTACGACACAGGTGTTCAAAACTTGGTGCCACATAAGAAAAATGTTTCAGTTTCGGTGGCTAATAAGTTCAAAAATAGCTGAACACTGGCTGTGTCTATGGCAATAAATATTTCCTTGAAAATGTGTTTTGTTTCTGTAAATGGCCGCAGGGAAACTTACTTTATGGACGTACCTTGTACTATAGTTTAATTAACGTAATAATATTATAATATTTTTCAATGCTATAAAGGGAATCAGCTCATAAAACTTAACGTTATTAAGTGCCACAATAGTCCATATGTCTGTCTCTCTGTCCGTCCGTGTGTCTGTACGCATGATACCTCAAATACTCTTTATTGGATTTTCATGAAACTTGGTATACACATTTATAACGTCCATTGGAAGAAGCCTACTCACATTGAACCAAATTTAGTGCCTATTTTATGGTAATATATTAGATATAATTTATCTAATGGAAACCAGTTCTCATGACAACATATTGTTTTACAGTGTTCAAATACGACTTGGAAGTTCCAATACAGTTAGCTTTGACAAATAACTCTACCCACATACTCCTTCCCATATGCTTATCAAACTAGACCTTTGTTCTTCTGTAAGCCCTGCTTAATGAACTGATCTGGAGCTTAAATCAGAGATATATTACAAAAATAACTTATTTTCTACAGTGAGTCCCACGCAAGAGTTGGCCAATGACGCGGGTTTCTGCGTCGCGGCTGGCACAGCTCCAACTCCCGAGCGATGGGGTGAAATATCTACGCTAATAATGCCGCGGTCGTTGTAATGATTCAGATTCTCACATTTACAGTTAAAATTACAATGAAAATAACCATGTACCTCATCACAAGAGGTGTTAGAAATGTTCTCCTCTTGAATACGCACAACATTGTTACCTTTTTAGAGAATTTTCTTTCACACGCGTAAGTTCAGCTTCTGACATAGAGTTAATTCCTCCTGTGATACTGTCTTTAAGTTCTTCTTATGTATGGGAAACTGATCTATACACTTTATTTTTCCAGTTTCCCCATAAATAATATTTACATACTGTTAGAAGAACTTAAAGAAAATATCACATAGGTCTATTACAAGAGAAAGTAACTCTATCTCGGAAGCTGAACTTATGCGCGTGAAAGAAAATTTCCTAAAAAGGTGCCTGTATTGTGTAGATGCAAGAGGAGAATATTTCCAACATCTCTTGTGATGAGGTACGTGGTTATTTTCATTGTAATTTTAACTGTAAATGTGAAAATCTGAATCATTACAATGACCTCGGCATTATTTACGTAGATATTTCACCCGATCGCTCGGGAGTTGGAGCTGTGCCAGCCGCATCGCAGAAGCCCACGTCATTGGCCAACTCTTGCGTGGGACTCACTGTACATATCATAATTGCAGTTGTCACTGATTAAACAAAAGCATTCTGGCACTTTGTTACACCAGTTTACTTGATTTTATTCTCTTTAAGATTCTTTATGTTGTCTGAGAAAAGAATGAATATGTTTAGGACATAACTTCATTTATTTGTACAGTGAATTCCTGTGCAGTTTATCCGGTTTGCACATTATTCATTTTATTTTCTCCATTTCTTTTTCACTTGTGATCTGGGCTTGAACGTGACTTTTGTGAACCTGGCTTCCAGCACATTACATGCTGTAAATGAAGAATGGGAGGAAGTAATTACATATGTAATGTTATGCCTGCTCTGCACTGTTGTGTCCTGTAGGTCATTCTTGTTGCTGTGAAGGGTGGGTTCCTCACGTATTCTTTATAATTCTTATGATTTTTCATATTTTTCAGACATCTCTGATGCCCGGTTTCTATCAACTCGTGAAATACCTATGGGTAAATTATCCTTGGGAAAATTAGTTCCAGAATAACCCACAATGACATAATTTATTTATTTGGGGTTAGTTTCCCATTCTACTGGATTCGTTAATTTTGTTTTTTACTCACGTAAAACGGCAAAATTTCATGTAATATTATTCTCCAGAAGTTTTAGAATCCATATAAGGGCACATTTTGTTTCTAAGAATATTTTAAATATGGGTAAAATCGGTAAGAAGTTCACAAAAAACTAACGTAAAATGGCGCTCAGAATGGAATCACAATAATACAGAATCAGCTGCTAGAAACAGCGCAGGTGCATGCTGGGAAGAAGCCGATGGGTCACGTGGTGCTGGAATCAGCTGCCAACGTGATAATGGTCAGACAACCCTCTCGAAGATATAATATGCCACATTTTCGAAACCGACAAACAGTGTATCGTACATTATTCGAAAATGCAAGGGCGCTTCGCTTCGGCTGCCGCCTCCGCTCGCGCACTTAACTAATGTGGTTAGTGTTTTGCATTATTTAGCTTTATGTAGAGGTTGCAGGACCGTATGGAACAGACCAATGACATGCAAGGTCGTTGGGAGCCAATGGGAGTGTTGGTCTGCAAGCCAGAGACCGCATACCAACGCCGAACATCGCGTGCCGAAATCCAGTAGAGTGAGAAACTAAACCCATTTATTTATTTATTTTATTCATTTAACCTGGCGGAGTTAAGGACATAAGGCCTTCTCTACCACTCAGCCAGGGCAAAAACAGGAAATGAGGAAGGCCTTGGAGTAGTACAGTTAATTTAATTCAGAAGGCTTTGATTCTCATTGTTACTGATCCTATGAGAGGTTAAATTTTATCCAGCCATCCATGAAAGGACAAATTAACCCAACGATTTACCCTTGGAAAGATCTAGCCCAAGTTTGTAGGAACATTTTCATATTTACCCAGAGGACATCTAGAAACTCGCCGCAAGTGTATGTGATTCTTACTTTAAATTATTTGAGTTTGTAAAAGTTATTCTTGTGTAAATTCTGTCCATTGGATAATTTACCCATAGGTATTTCGCAAGTTTATAGAAACCGGGCATAAGTGAGAGAAATGTACCAAGTTTCCTACCCAGCTTCATCATAATATGAGTTTCTCCTACCCCCACAGCAACTACTAAACTAAACTAAACCAAACTAAACTAAACGGTGCTACATTCTTGAAGAGACTAGGCCTACCATCCAATCACTGCATCATCTACCAAAGGCAGATGGCAGGATTGGGGGCATGTGGTCAGCATGCCAACGTTTATGGTGGTTTCCAAGACTGGAGCTGCTACTTCTCTATCAAGTAGCTCCTCAGTTCGAATCACTAGGCTGAGTGCACCCTGTTCCAGACTCGCTACCTCAGAAAAATCTGAGGAGGTACTGGGGATCGAACCCAGACCTACGGAACTGTAGTCAGTGACGCTAACCACGAGGCCATACAGGCGGTCCACAGCAACTACTAAACTAAACTCCGTGGTGCGACATCCCCGAAGGGACAAGGCTTACCACCCGACCGCTGCGTCATCTACCTATAGGCAGATGGCAGGATTGGGGGCATGTGGTCAGCATGCCGACACCCACGGCCGTTAATGGTGGTTTCCATGACCTCAATTTGAATCACGAGGCTGAGTGCACCCCTAGCAGACCTCCCTACCTCAGAAAAATCCGAGGAGGTACCGGGGATCGAAGCCGGGCCGACGGATCTGTAGTCAGCGATGCTAACCACAAGACCACGCCGATGGTCCCACAGCAACTACTACATAACATAAATAAATACCATCGTTATTTTAGTGTCTATTAATGATTTTACTTACGTTTGGCATGTTTCTAGTATTCAGTTTATTAGTTCTAAAGAATATTAAAATATTGAAATTTGGCTCTGCTTCTAAAACAAAAATATCACACGTAGCAAGAGTAGGGGGATCCAGGGACAAAGGGGCAAAGGGGGCAGTTGTTTTTCATTTGGAATGAAAAATGATTCTATGAATCCCATAAAACATGTAGAACAGCAGGGAGCACTGTAAGCACAAGGGTAAATACAATATTCTTGTCAGTTCATTACTGGACACGTAAGGCATCAAGTGGGGTGATTAATACGTCACATTCTGCCATTCGTCAGAAAAAAAACACATTATTTTATACAACATAACGTGATTGGAAATTGAAATAATATAAATATCCATCGATTAAAGATGCAATTTGGTTCGGTGCAAGCCAGTTCATGTGCTTTTATAGCAGTCTTTTGCTGACGTTCTCCATCTTGTGGTACCAGTACGCATTGGGAACTTGAATTGTGGAATCGATGCATCGACTGTTCTTTCATTTAGTATACCGTGATCTTACTGCAGGCAAAAATATTGACAAAAAAGTAGAAAAATAATTATTATTTACAAAATCCGTTACATTTTATTCATGGAATAGTCTTGATAAATCCTGCTCGAGATTACGAGTTTCATCAGATAATTTTGCTCAAATTTTATCAAGGAAATATATCGATAAACTTGCAATCTCTTGTGTGATTACCAGGGCCCGGATTCTGATGACCTAAAATTGTTTGAAAAATGGCCTATAAAATGACCCTAAATTTAAAAGAAAATGACTTAATAATTATAAAAAAAGACCTAAAAACTTATATTTTATTTATAAATAATTATTTGAATAAAAACACTTTCTTAACGCACTTTATTTTACCTTAGTAAACTTCTGGCACTCTGCTGATGATGCAGGAACACCACCTGCGAAACGGCCGTCCAGAAGTTTACTAAGGTAAAATAAAGTGCGTTAAGAAAGTGTTTTTATTCAAATATTTGTACACAACGCTAAAGTCGGACACAAGAATGAATATAAATAATTATTGTACACACAAAGTTATAGACTAGTTTGTGCATAATTGTAAAAACTGTAAATAACTGTAATGTTGTGAATGTTCTTTTCTCACGGAAATTTATACTGGCACTGAGGCACTGGCATGTCAAACTTCGGCACATCCTTTTGTGGTCTGCCGGATTATATTGTTGTTTATTGAGGGTAAACAGTAGTTTGCACTCTCAAATCCAAGCAGGTGGCAGACTCTGGTTCCAAATCAATCTAATAACAAATCTAATAACATCTAATAACAGTAATATAATACAAAATTTTGGCGATTCTTTGATTCACACTTCCGACTTTAACGCCGAATTTTTCCTTCTTGCATTAAACAAACAACAATTCAAAGACAGCACTGCTAGCGATGAAAAAAAAGTTAATACATTCGATGTAAATACATGAAAATGACTAAATAAGGAAGCAAATGACACGAAAATGACAAAATAATGACCTAAAATTGAAATAAACGCCCTAAAAATATAAAATTGCATAAAATGACAAAAAATGACCTAATAAAAATGCATTTCTGTAATCTAGAGGTCATGATTAGGATTTATCCACAAGTTGGCAATGTCTATGCAGCATCAATAAAAAGATGACATGTCATTAGAATCCGGGCCCTGGTGATTACCTATGAAAAAATTATACTGAGATACAAGTAAGAATCAGCCTGAAAAATTTTTTGCCATAGCCGGGATTTGAACCACGGATCTTCAGCTTAACGCGCTGATGCTCTTGCCAACTGAGCTACCATGACAAACTCCCGATATGACACTAAATTCTTCAACTGATTCTTACTTGTATTAATTCCCTAGACATGGGTTTAATGTCTATTTCCATCATTTCCACTTAATTAATATACTGAGATAGATTTCGATACCCAAAGCTTCACTTAAATTTAAACTGCTCTGGACTGCAGTTTCGAGGCTCAACCCCTTCATTCACAACAAGTATCAGCATCGACTTGTGGGCCTCCAATGAGATCATCTTTTTAATAAGTTGATGGAGTTAACTTACTAATTTCTGTCACCTCTTACTATTATAAAAATAAATTTACCGTAGGACTATGTTTTTTTATACTACATTTGTTTCCATGCACTGGAACTCTTATATGCAATGGACTTGAGAAGAGATGTGCGTTATCGTTACATGGGCACTAAATAAGATCACTTTCTCTTTCACTTTCAGAATGGAGTGTTCTTGGCTCCTGTGATGTCTGTTCCGTTCCTGCTGTTCTCCGGCTTCTTTGTGAGTTTTGATGCGATACCTGTCTACCTCCGATGGATCACATACCTCAGTTACATCCGATATGGATTTGAGGGAACAGCTCTGGCAACGTATGCTTTTGATCGTGAGAAGCTCAAATGCCATCAGGTAAACACTCATTACACTTCCTCTTTTTATTTAACATGTTGATGTCTGAGCTATATTTGGGACTTACTTATCATATTGGCTCGAATATACGATAATGTTTTTTTTGCTCAAAATGTGTTTATAAAAACTATACTCTTCTTATTCTCACATTCATGAATGCAGCTGTGCAGCGGGAATCCCCATGTGATGACGTGTGTCCGACCCAAGGTCAGAGTCATGCGGAAATTCACCGATCTTTACCAAATTTTGTTTTTCCTGAATTCATACTTCTGCTTGTACTGCACCGTTACTTCTCTATTCTGTATGCGTAAAGCTTTATTTGACCACCAGTCATGGCAGATCACGTGGAAAAGAAAGCAACTTCATTGTCTCAATGCATAAATAAAGGCGAGAAAAGAAGTTACGATATGAGCTTCAAAATTCTGTTTTATGTGAAGCAAAATGTAGTAATAAGCTATTTTTTTAAATTTTTTCGTAACTATCCTTCAAAAATAATTAATTAATATGAATTATTCATGGTCGTCTTATATGCGAGGTCGTCTTATATTCGGCCCAATACGGTAATTCACTCCTGAGTGTTTTTAAAAAAAGGAGTGTCCACTATATTAAAATGTCTGGACCATGCCTTTAATCACAGATTCAGTGTTCAGTATTACTACTCTATTCTCTATGCTTAAAGCTTTGTTTGACCGCCAGCCATGGTGGACCATGGTGAAAGATAAAGATAATTTCTTTTCCACATGGTCCGACATGATGGTGGTCAAACAAAGCTTTATGCATAGAAAATAGAGATGTGAAGCAGTGCAGTACATGGCAGTACAAGGAGAAGCATGAATTCGGGAAAAATAAAGTTCGGAAAAGTTCAATGAATTTCCGTGTGACTTTGACCAGGACACACATCATCGCGTGGGGATTCCCACTGCTCAGCTGCATTCATGAATGAAGAGTTGTTGAAAATGTTAGGCTGCGCGTATAAGACGAGTATCGTTTTTATATCCACATTTTGAGGTAAAAAAACATTGTCTTATATTCGGGCCAATACGGTCTTATAGTTAAAGAAACAGTACTTACCAGTGTGCGTCGCTAGGAACTATAACAATAATATAATTATGTTTCATGTAAAATTGCTTCAGTATTACATTTCAGTAAACAATACTTGAATATGTGAATGCCTTTTAGTAGCACCATGTCCATTGTAAGCTGCTATTCAAATAATTCAATTTCAGTACATTTTGTGAATTATCTAAAACATTTTATTCATTAAATAGGCCATTATAAATGGAACTCGTGGTTTGGTCACTCAGAAATTTATTGGCGATTTCCAAGTCACTTGTGGCACGTGGCAATGATGATTGAAGCATTTACTGTTATAAGGGTCTTAAGTGTCAAAACCATGATTTTTCAGCTGATAATTTTAATTGGATCTATGTACCCAGACCAATGCATTCCAGAAGGGTCCGAGGTCCAGGGAGAGCCACGTTAGTAGCAATAAATTCCAAGCTATAGTGCTGGGTCTATCTCTGGCACGTCTTTCTGTGTGTGTATATCTTGTTTTTGACAATTAGACCCTTATTAAAATAACTAATTTCCAACAGATAAGGGTTAATATTAAATATATTTATTACAATATTCCACCTTAACCCTTAACATTTAACACACAACTTATCTTGAAAATGCATATGCTAAACACCTGCTTGATAGTGGTCATAGATTGGATAACTTAAATAAAACCATGGAAGTCCTACATATCTGTGATAAGGGTGTTAGACTTAATATATTGGAAAACTTTCAAATTTATAAGAATAAGAATAACATTCTTAATGAAAACATAATGGACCAAAATCATTTGTTTGACTTGACTACAACGGTGACCTAGGTTACCAAATAACAAATTTTATAAACAATGTTATTTCAGAAGAATTGTGGTGTTCATTACATCTTATATGAACTGAAGATGGCACAGCATACGCCGAAATGCATTTTCAAGATTAGCTATGTGTTAAATGTTAAGGGTTAAGGCGGAATATTGTAATAAATATATTTAATTAGACCCTTATAAAAGTAAACGCTTCAATTATGCTTGAGTTAGATTTGGGCATAAACGCTGACTGTGTTTTTGTTTCAGGCTTATTGCCACTTCAAGTCGCCCATGACAACACTAGAGGAACTCGACATGGTCAATGCTGACTTCACACTAGACATTGTCGCTCTCATTGTCATCTTCTTTGTGCTCAGAGTGTCTGCATTCGTGTTTCTGCGCTGGAAGCTGTTGTCAACACGATGAGGTAATAGCATAGTTTAGGGTGCATGAGGTGGTGGTATCATTGCATGTTTCTTATGCTTTCATTTCGAAGTCTCGCACCATTCCCAAATGTGGAGGTTATGTTAGGTTGTGTAAATAGGAAAAATTAGCAGTTTGTGGATTCAGCAACGGTTTGTATTCAGAGTACAGGTTTAGGGCTACACTTTTACTGGGATCTTCATCATCTTGTAGCTTCTTCTTCGCTAACTGTGTCGAAGCTCAGCTAGGTCGTGCGGAATGAGCATGAGTTCTATCAGGGGATTCGTGGCTTGGTCGTGTCAGTAATAAGAACTTATTCACTTTACTGTCTTATTCAGACACCAAAAATTTTCAGAGACAAGTTTCTGAGTTACACATTTAACTCACTCAATAGCGTAGCTACCATATCCACATATCGTCCTAATAACATTTTGGGCTAAATCTTAGTTTTGAGATATAGCTGTTTTAGGGCTGTGTTCACCAACACCGATAATCTATCTGATCCTGGTTTTTAGACTGGAAAGCTGCGATATTGTCCATTTTGTGTTCACCAGCTACAGTAACTTGTTTTTTCGATAATATCCAAGCTAATGATTTACTGGTGAAATTTCGGCCAGCAAAACAGGATAAACCAAGTTAACTACGACATGAAGATGGCGCGTAGGCGATTGGAACATCTGATCAACATGAGAGATGTTGAACAGTGAATATGAAATAGAACACAGAATAAGGCACCCTAATGGATAAAGGAAAGGATGTCATACTTGGACATCTATGACATTAATTTCTGTACAGAGTTCAAGGGGAAAACGAAATTATCTGCTATATGCCACGCCCCCCAAAAACAGTGAGATATCCAGTGACCATTTATAGAACTAATAGGGAGAGACAACATGAGGGGAAACTTTCCGTTGCTATGACAACTTGTACATTTAGCGCCTGGACGCAGCCAATAGTCAGGCCCGATGAGAGGGAGGGGCAGCTGAAGGGGGCCCGGCCGACCAGGTTTTATTTTTAAATATGAAGCTAATGAACTATAGTGGGCCATGTGCCATTTTTAAAAGAGGAGAAACCAAGGAGTAAAGTTCAATGAATACCATAGTTTAATTACTTATAAATAAAGTTTTGCAATACCTGCACAATTTTACAATAAATGAGAGGCCCATGGACATGGATCACAATACTAAATACTTGATGCCTAATTCAAAACACTACCACAAAGTGTCACCACCTCATTTTTGCTGTTGGTGGACTTGGCCCACTATGGTTCTGAGCCCTTCAATTCCGGGGTGCGTGGACGAAGAGAGTTAAGTCCACCATTCTAAAAAATTGAGATATGTCCATAGAGTTATAGATAAAAATGTTCTCTACATTTGTGTTAAGTCCAGTAAGTCATATTCAAAATTGTACGGTAGTTATGGATGTGTGCCTCATCTCTAAAGCTATGTTGGGCTGGTATAGTGTGTTAAGTCACTCTAATTCTCAGTAACAAGAAAGTGGACTTAACTCTCTTTTTCAAAATCTATTTTATTTAAAAACTTCGTAAAGTCTTGGAGGTAATGTTTGACTGGTTTATAATTTGTTACTGGCCACTGTCCACCTTTTAATCTTATGTTTTGTGTTAATTCCAGTCTTTCGCTGTTTAAGAGAGTACATTTGAATATTATGTGATTCCCAGTTTGATCTACTTGTTCACATTTGCACAGTGCACTTTCCACTATTTTGAACCTGTTTTAATATTCTCTTGTATTTGTATTTGTATTTATTTCCTTACACTGCAAATGGGTCAACAACCCGGTGGCAGTGGTGCAATAAATACCAGCCATACATATATACAGAAATAACACTACACATTAAATAAATACCAGCCATACATATATACAAAAAAGGCACACAAAACATACACTTACACATTAAATATCGCAACATCTATCCACGTACCTGATATTTAAAAAAAAAATATATATATATATATATATATATATTTCCATTTAAAACTATAACATAAAAAAAAATTGCATACTGTGAATATTTTAGAACAAAAAATTATACATCATATACCCTATTCAATATATTTTTTAAAATTTTGGCGTTAGCAGGAAACGTTTCGAAGATTTCTGCAGGTAAATCATTCCAATCCTGGATCCCTCTATTTAAAAAAGAAAATTTGGCAATATTTGTTCTCTGAGATCTACCCCTTATTTTGTATTTGTGATCCTTCCTACTTTTGTAATCTGGTTCTTTAATTTTGCTATGAAGCTCTTCCCATGCCGGTTGTTTCGTGTATACACAATACATACATTTTAATCTATTTATTTTCCTTCTGGATTCTAAAGATTTCCACCCTAGTGTTTTTAACATAGCCGTAACGCTGTCAGTTTGTTGGTGCTTATTCATAACAAATCTTGCAGCTTTTCTCTGCACCATTTCTAACTGTGTTATTAGACCTGCCTGATACGGATCCCATACACTTACAGCATATTCCAAATTTGGTCTCACTAATGATTGTCTTCCCGTGTCCGGTTTAAGATGGCTGTGATCTGTCCATTCAGTGGAAATCTTGTGCTTTAGACGTTCCTGCACTGAAGGGAAAAATATTCTGGTCGTAGTTCCTTTTGTTGTACTCTCCCATTCCTGTTGCCAGATACGCAGTCCTTTCTCCTCGGCTTCCTTGATTATATGGCTTTTTGGGATCTTACTGTAAATAACTTCTCCTTAATCTTCCTGCGCAGCTTTCTTTGCTAGTTGATCTGGCATTTCATTTCCATATAGCCCTGTATGCGCCTTTACCCACTTTATATGGATTGTCCAACCATTGTCTTGGAGGTGTTTGATTTTAGCATGTGTATAATGCTTTGTGTTACATTACATAACCTCACATATTTGCTCATCTCATAAACCATCCTGAAGCTTGCTCTGCATGTGCTTGGAGGACTCTTTTACGCTCTTACCATTCTAGAAGAAAAAAAAAATACTAGCGGAAAGTAACAGATGTTCTCTCTTCGGCAGGTGTACCAACAAACATCTGAGGTAGCAGGTTACCTCACGACTGTGGGGGAGTCCAGTGGACAGCAGCGTACATATTCTCGGTGGTCGGGCGAGCGAGGCGTAGTATCTACATCACTAGGACACAAGTCCTTTTATAAATCACATATTTTTAGCTGTGAGAAATGTCACACATATATTTTCTACCTTACAGTGGTGCCTTACAACGAAAGTTAAACTCAGTCGTGGATTTTCCTTCTGATTTTAAGATTGCAGTAACTTTAACTGGACATACATCACAGAATTAAAGCTTCGCATGTCCCAGCATCAGAAAAAGTTGTCTCTCTTTCTCAAGCCTAATTCTAAGGGCATTTGGGTCTTTTACCTGATACTGTTTTGTAAATTATTATTATTATTATACTCTACTGATTTGTATTTTCATAAAATGAATTTTACTATTAATAATAATAATAAGGGGTGTGGGAACAGCTGTATCCCGCTGGAGAACATTCCAACTGCAGCTTGAAACAATGTTAATAAAAAATAAAGAAAATAGTCCAAAACCTTTTGTCTTGATATCCCAACGTATTCTGACTTCACCGTTCCAGTAGACAGGAAGCTACATGACCATAAGCTATAAAAATGAGGGTCACCCAGAAAGTAATGCACCACATTTTTCTTCTTCAACAATTATTTATTGAACCCAATGAAACTTACACACAAGAAAGAATGATGTTTCTTCTACACTCCCTATTTTTCCACGTAATCTCTGTCTCGTTCTATGGCCTTCCTCCAGCAAGACACAAGGGTGTGTATGCCCTGTTGGTACCACTCCTTTTTGTGGTCACAAACCCATTTCTGCACATTTCTGTCACAATCCTGGACAAGAACGCTTCCGCCTGAGCTGAAGCTGTCAATCAGCAAAGAAAGTGTGCTCTTGATTACCCAAAAGTGTGTGCACAAGGGGTTCCGCGCTGTCTTAAGGTGGACCACAAATCTCTCAGAATTTTTTTTTGTTATCTCAGTTGCTGAGGGGGAAATGTTCTTTCCAGGATTGTGACAGAAATGGCTTTGTGACCAGAAGAAGGGGTGGTACCGACAAGGCATACAAGCCCTTGTGTCTTGCTGGAGGAAGGCCACAGAACGGGACGGAGATTACGTTGAAAAATAGGGAGTGTTGAAGAAACATCATTCTTTCTTGGACACGTGAAGTCAGAATGAATAATTCAATGCCATAGCCGGGATTTGAACCAGGATCTTCAGCTCTCTGTGCCGATGCTCTAACCAACTGAGCTACCATGGGAACGTGCCGGTACAACATTAAATTCTCCAACTGACTCACAATCCCAGAATACCACCCGGCATTCTCAATATGAGATACGAACCCAGTGGTGACTTACAGGGCATGTTGCCATGGTAGCTCAGTTGGTTAGAGCATCGGCACGGAGAGCCGAAGATCCTGGTTCAAATCCCGGCTATGGCATTGAATTTTTCATTCTGACTTCACGTGTACATCTTAGCCTACACACGGCCAGTGTGAAAGAATTATCGTTCCATCATTCTTTCTTGTGTGTAAGTTTCATTGTATTCAGTAAATAATTGTTGAAGAAAAAAATATGGCGCATTACTTTCTGGACAACCCTCATATGTAAGAAGTATGTTTAAAATCCCATTTCTGTTAGAAGTAATCTATGAGGTAGGATCAATTATAAATGAGACTTTATTTTTAAACATTTTACCCGAGGATCGGTAGCTTTTTGATCCCATCATCATAAAATAAGTAGGTTTTGTCAGTAGCCAACTGTGCACGAACTGCTCCACCTCATCATAGATGTCAAATGGCTGACCTCTTAAGTGAGGATTCACACCGAAGTAGCATAGCATGCGAATCACACTACCTGGATGCAGGCTGCACATCGAGTTGCATGGTTCACAGTTTTGCATTCATACCGAAGTAGTGAATGCAATCGGCAGTTTAATGTAAATTATATATTTTCACTTGAACTATTGAGAAACCCATTTAAAATAATGTAATTTACCTAAAGAAGATATAGTTTCTGCTATTTTAATCCAGGCTTTTCTCCTACTAGTTTCAATTGCCATATCGTATAGTCTACGCATGTACAAATTGTATGTTAAATAGCTCTCTTTCCAGCAGTTTTCGTGACATCTTTCCCATAATCTACGGCTACACAAACGAATATCTGTTGAATTTTCTTAACAATTAGAAAACAGCTGAAAAGGCAACTGTACGCATGCGTCATACCGAGTAGCGTCGCATGAAATAAGTCCAGATCTATCTGAAGAAATGAATATCGCACTTTGCGAGCTGCACTATTGCCATGTTACTTTGGTGTGAAGACCTCAACTTGTTTATTTGATATTTTAAATGAATAATGTGCAGTGTGCATCCAGGTAGCACGTCGCAAGTGGCATGCTACTTCAGTGTGAATGCTCCCTTAGAGCTTCATGCTGTGGACCTTTTTGGTGAAAATCACAGGTTGATAATTCATGACTATACGGACGGTGTTCAATTCATTTGATTGTGTATTTAGTTCATGTGACAGCTTCAGGATGGGGTCTTACGTTATCATTTAGAAGAATCACTTCTAGCAGCGAAAAGCAAGCTTAGCCTCCCTGAAGACCTCACAGTAATAAGCCTGATGATGAGGGGATGATTGTGTGAAAATCAAACTGCAAAATGCTCTGCTGGTCCCAAAAATACAGTCAAAAGCATCTTGCCTACTGACAGCCCACACCTGGCTTTCACAGAGGACCATTTCACGGCCTTTCTGAAATGCCTTATGCCAAGCAAACACACAGGTCTTACTTAACTGTGTTTGATCTATGAATTGTGCTGTAGGTCTGCATGCCCTCATGAGCGAGAAACTTTATAACACAGTGTTACACAACGGAAGGGTGCACCTCTTTTTCAGATATCCTTTGCCATACTACTGATGCCATCTCAGAAGGGCATCTGATGGCTCTTACCATTCCTAACGTCCCCTCCAACATTGCCCAGCAGAAGAAAAAGTTGTGTTTATATCTGATCCATCCTAGTATGTTATATCTGTAGGAATGTAATGAATTCTAGCTGGTTCCCTGTGCAAGAAAAGTATGGCGTACTGTTCCTTGTGTTACTTGAGAAACACTGAGAGGAGGTGACCATACTTTGTTTATAAAGAGTATAAACTGTTTTGCCAAATTTCAGCTTCTATCAGTTGTGTAATTTAAAAAAATGGAAAGAGCAATATTTATACGAGGGTCATTTCAGAAGTCATGGCAACTATTATACGAGGGGGATCCAGGAAATAACGACCGTTTTGTTGTAGTAATTTAAAAAATCATATTTATTTGAAAAAACAAAATCTGTTACATAACTGAAGCTTCCTTTACTTCTCTACATAATCACCACCCACATTTAAACATTTTGTCGTATCTGTTCACTAGCTTTAGAATTCCCGTGTTATACTCCTCTGCCGCCAGTTCATTAAGCCAGGTGTTCACTGTCTTCTTCAACTCTTCATCACTTCCAAAACGCGTACCATCCAGAAAGTCTTTCAGCTTAGTGAAAAGGTGAAAATCGCTAGGAGCAAGGTCTGGACTATAGGGCGGATGATCAAAGATTTCCCAACCGAATTGATCCAGCAATTCTTGAGTTGCAGCAGCAGTGTGCGGGCGGGCGTTGTCGTGAAGAAGCACAACTCCTCTCGAAAGCCCTATAGTCCAGACCTTGCTCCTAGCGATTTTCACCTTTTCACTAAGCTGAAAGACTTTCTGGGTGGTACGCGTGTTGGAAGTGATGAAGAGTTGAAGAAGACAGTGAACACCTGGCTTAATGAACTGGCGGCAGAGGAGTATAACACGGGAATTCTAAAGCTTATGAACAGATACGACAAATGTTTAAATGTGGGTGGTGATTATGTAGAGAAGTAAAGGAAGCTTCAGTTATGTAACAGACTTTGTTTTTTCAAATAAATATGATTTTTTTTAATTACTACAACAAAACTGTCGTTATTTCCTGGATCCCCCTCGTATATCAGTCAATAAAACTGCAGGAAACAAAAAAAGTCAGGATATACGATTGAAAGTCATTCTCAATGCTGCTACTAAATTGGGATCCAGATACAAGGCGTTATGGGTAAGGGACATTGAAAGATGCGTAAATAGAGATTATTGCTTTATTCGTATTACATATGCACAAAACAGTACGCATAATACTCGTACTCTTACGAGCTAACAACCTTCAAAATAATTCCCCAAGGCATCCACACATCTTTGCCAACAATGAGGAAGGTGCTGAATACCATCAGCTGTGTGTGATGCGTCTATGCGCACCACCTCTCGTCGATGCACTGTTAGGATGTCCTACCACATATGCGGTTATTCGAAATATATAAAATAGTTGCCATGACTTCTGAAATGACCCTCGCGTGTATATATATTGTGTCTAATGTTCATATGTCAGATTTTTAATTTGACATAGGCCTATTTTTGTTTAACTCAATAAATCCTTAAGTATATTTTTTCAAAGTAATCCCAAGTAATTTGTGTTTTTCATCTGGAGTAGAAATTTGAGGGAATAAGGAGAATATTTGTTAATGAATCATAATTGACCCTCAAAGGTAAATATCAAATTCATCAATTTAGGTTTCAAGTCTTCTTACCTTGGGAATAGTGTGATTTGGATGGGGCTGAATGCTCGGTACTGCTGTGTATGGTGAAGAAGTGTGGACACAGAACTAACCTAAAATGGCACTACTAACAGCTGTTAACTCACAATATTCTTGCACTAGACGATATTCTGTTGCCAAGCTGTGAGTGGGCGTTGGGTCACATGCATAAAATTCAATGCAGGAAACCTAACTGTGAAAACTGTGGCTCAGTTGCTGTTCGAGGCTTTTTATCAGATACTAAAATTTCATATTGGACCTAGTTCCCCTTATTGTTTTTTGTATTGGAGGCTTTGCCCGCAGACATCACCAGCGAGAGCTTGAACCACGGTAATTATTATAAACAGTAATGGGGAACTTAACCATATAACTTGTTGGAGGGCATGTGTGTATAAAACTATCGGCAGCAATGGATAAGCTGTGTGGGAAGAACCTATGAGATGCAAGATCAGTGGGAGTGTTGGTTGCCAAACTGTGAGCTGAGTAACCACTTGGGACACCTCATGCAGAAGACTGGCAGTGTCCTACTAAACCCAAGAAGTCATGTGTTTCACAACAGATTTTATATATTTGGCTTCTTCTGTTAATCTTCTTTCAAATTAAACATCCATTCATTTCTATCATCTTGGTGTAGCTACAAACTAAAGTTGTTCACTAAATTATTATGATGGGTCTTGCCAATATTTTTCTCTCCCTCCCGTCAGATCTAGCCTTCTTAGCTCAGTTAGTACAGTGATTTATTAGATGTGATTATTATCATATCTATGAGGGCGATTCAGAAAGTAAGATCTTTAATTTTTTTAAGGAATTCTACTTTATTTTTGAAACTTTTATTGCACAAAAGTAAAAATAAAACCTTTACATTATTTTTCAACATAATCTCCATTTACTTTCAAACATTTTTCACACCACTTCACAAGCTTTGAAATCTCTTCTGCATGGAACTCTTCTGCCTGTGATGGTCTGACAGTAGGCGTCAGAGTTGATTATCATGCCCCGTTTCGTGAAGTCTGCCTTGCTTGTTGCTATGAGCTTCTTTGTTGAACATGTTTGGAGGCATTTTTATGGTTTCCTAGTGGAGTTTGTGTGACTCCATGCAATTCACTGTCTCTTTGTTTCAACATTGTCGTACATTTTCAACAAAAGCTCATAGCAACTCTTTTTTGGACAAGTAAGGCAGACTTCATGAAATGGGGCACAATAATAGACTCTTGATGTCTACTCTCGGACAGTTCTATGCAGAGAGAATCTCCAAGCTTGTGAAGAGGTGCGGCAAATATCTGAATGTAAATGGAAATTACAGTGAACTCTCGATAAACCAGACTAAAGTGGGCGGGGGTCTGTCCGAGTTATGAAATGTCCGGCTTATGGAGAGTAAATTAGGAAATGGTATTTAAGTAATGAAATTTCGTGTTTAAGCTGCAATAACAAAACGTATGAGGCAGAACAAAATATTAACACTTACAATTGGAACAAAAAACGATAACAATTCAGTTCTATATTGAAATTTCTAGTCAGAGTCTGAAATACACACTGTTACATTATTAGTACAATATTGTGATTGATGTGGCACTGTGAGCATATTTTTCTGAGAAGATTTAGGCCGAAAGAAATGGTAAATGTTCTTCTGTGTACACATTGTTTCTGTTGCTTTTGAATAATTAATGCTCTTGCAGTTCTGAAGTGGCCGTAGAATGGCTGTAGATCTGGGTCTGGATCGCCAAGAATCTGTCAGAGTTATCCGAAGTCCGGTATATTGAGGTCCGAATTATTGAGAGTTCACTGCATGGTGAAAAATAATGTAAAGGTTTTCTTTCCATTTGTGTGTAATAGAAGTTTCAAAAGACAAATTGCATTCTTTAAAATTAACAGAACTTCCTTTTGGAGTCAACTTTGCAGTATGCTTTGATTATCGCACTATTATTTAATGCATAATTGTTTTATTATTAATTGTGAATGTGTACAAAGTAAACAAAATGCAACATATTGGAAAATGTCTAAAGAATAATCAGAACCAACCACTGCTAAAAGATTGAGAGTAAATGTCTCTTCGCTGAACCATCTGGTATCATTACATCTGCATGTTCTGAATTTGATTCTGCTATCCTTGTAGAGATAAGCTCTTCATACTGGTTTATTTGGCAAATCTAATAAATAACTAAATTTTATGTAATCGGCAATATTAGACATAGTCATCAGTAGGGTTTGGATGTTTATGACATGTCATATTTTTATCCTGACCTCCGTTCTGCCGCAGACACAAATTAATCACAAATTACACACTTGTTATCCTAATCGAATTGTTTTTATTTTGCATATAAAGTCATATTTTGGTCATTTTTGTGGTCTTGGTCATATTTTAGCCACATTTGTAATTTGTCATAGTTAAAATTTCGGTAAAGGAACACAATTATACAGTGTATGTACTGCATGATCGAGTTCAATTTGAAATTTATTTCATTAATTTAATGTTTATGTCAAATTAATAGGTAACTTAAAATGTAAAATGAATGCAATTATTCACATTTTATAGGGACACGCAAGATCTTCAAAATATTACGAGTATTTGGAGCTGATGAAGTGAGCAAACAGGAGAAATTCTTTAAAAATAGAAATTCATTACAAGTAAAACTGTAAATCACCAAAATTGTTAAAAAGTGACTATCCGATTGAATTAACATGATTTAAGAATTTAGTGTCTTTAAACATTTTAAATTGGAAATTTTATTTTTCAAAACACGTTATTTAGTCAATTTTAAGGGCATATTTGCAGTCATGTTTTCCACTTTTTTAGGTCATAAACATCCGAACCCTAATCATCAAACTGTAAATGATAACTGGCATATTTTTTATCATCACCAATTGATTCAAGTTGCATTCATATGAAGGGTGACTAACCCACCAGTAAATTAAAGTGATCCCTATATGAGCTGGGAGGTTGAGGCTTCCACATTGAGACCGGTACAGGAAGATGGTAAGGTTCTCAGCCATACGCATCGGCTGCTGTTACCCCCAGGAATACTCCTGGTACTCATTTCTGGTAGAGGCTGAGTTGACCCCAGGACCATAGAGCCACCAGAAGGGTTAGGCCAATTGAAAAATCCCACCAACCTCATAGGGAATCGAACCCGTGACCTTCTGGTTTGTAGCACAGTGCCACAACTACTACGTCATGGCATACCCTGAATTAACATATAACTTAAGTGATTAAAAAGAGTATTTTGAATAGTTGTTATACATAATTCTGGGGTGCACGGGCAAAGAGAGTTAAGTCCACCATCCTAAAAAATTGAGATATGTCCATAGAGTTATAGATGAAAATGTTCTCTACATTTGTGTTAAGTCCAGTAAGTCATATTCAAAATTGTACGGTAGTTATGGATGTGTGCCTCATGGGTTTATCCATCTCTAAAGCTATGTTGGGCTGGTATAGTGTGTTAAGTCACTCTATTTCTCAGTAACAAGAAAGTGGACTTAATTCTCTTTGCCCATGCACCCAGGAATTTTTATATTTAAAATTTTTGGCAAATATTCATTTTTTATCCCATCAAAATTTTAACTCATGATACTGCTTAAGGGAGTGATATTTATAATTAAGTAAATCTTAAAATTACTTCACTTAAAGGTTTACATTCATGCCCTGTTATTATTTGCAACAACAACCTTTGCTGTTGCCGCTTCAAGTTGTCAAATTAAACAGCCTATCAATCTAACTCTTTTATGACGCAAGGTTTATACATTGAAACATTTAATGTTGCAAAAAAGTAAATGTTATACCTCTAATGATCAATTTTTATTGATGTTAAAAAAGATATGATTAAACAGAATACCTATGAACAATAACATCGGAGATTAAAGGTAAAAATTGAACATTCATTGAAGAAAATAACTTTTGACAACGGTAAGAACACAGCACTGGAGGGTATACAATGGAATATTAATGCGGATATTACAGATTATTGAATTACGATAAAACAAATCATAGTGTCTGAAATGGTACAAACCCAATGCTATTGTTAGATCTTGCCTTCCTAACAACTTTGAAGGAAAGATACAGTTATTGCTCTTATAAAATATTCGGTGATCCTGGTGCCTTCTATTTCATATGTTAAATTAGAGTCTTGTTTGCTGCGTACTTTGATATGTCCCATCACATGAACCTCTGTTGCGACTTGCAGATTCAGTTTCCTTTGGAATGGCTGAAACTTTTTTGGAACCTTGACCATGGTTTTGTACGCTTGCGTTATTTGAAACTTGTTGCTGATTGTTTGCCAGAGGAAGGAGGAGATAAAAAGGTTTAACATATTCATCAAATATTTTAGGAAAATTGAAGATCTTCCTCAATCTTGGGTCCATAAAAGCTTTTGGATCTGCTGCACTTACTTTTAATTTGCTATAATTAGGCTTTGGCACTGTTATGGGTACCAACTTGTATGGAATTGGCGGGTGACTCGATATGGAAGCATCGATTTCAGTCGCAGGCACATGAATAGGGGCAGGATTGAAAGGTAGTCCCATTAAATCTCTCAGATCAATATCGCCATTAGGGTTGGCTGCTGGCTTAAGTGAGAAAAGCGGAAATCTGTTTTGATTGTAAACCTTACTACTACTTGTCTGTAATGAAAATTCTGGTATATTTTTTCTCAAATCCACATCTCCTAAGTTTGATGTCTTGAGGTTTAAGAAAGTTTCAACAATTTGATTGTTTGAAATGTGAAACGGAAGCTTGGTTTGGTTAATGTAAGTATTAGTACCGGAATGATCTATTCCTGTTTTAATTTCTGGTATGGTTAAGGGATTATGATAGGGATCAGGGACTGGAATTCCAGCTACTGTGCAATTGCGAAGAACTAGCCGTGGGTCTCTAGAGTGAATGCTTGATGTAAAAAATTCTTTCTGCTGTGTTTTGGTCATGCTAGAGTTGACAGTTTGGCTGGAATTAGACTGTAATACTTTTAGTGCTGATAACAATGCTTCCATGGAATTTGTGGTTCCATTGGATGAGTTTGTAGTTGTGATGCTGGAAATTGAAGTAGATGCAGAAGTAGATGGCCTTGTAGACAGTGAGTTCTCTTCTTGGTTTGATTGTTTATTAGATAAATTTTTAAGTAAATTGGCCAGGCATGCATCCTCGTCATCACTGGAATTCCAGCTGTCATCTTGTTCTGCAGAAGATTTATCTTCAGAAAGTGTGTTTGTAGCCGTACCCGCTGCTTTGCGTTGCTGTTGCTGAATTCTCATGAAGAGTTCTCGTTGTTTCTTCGGAAGATTTGTGGGCAAAGAATACTCTGTGCTGATTTCTTGTGCAGGTGAATCAATTTTGGAAATTCGATTATCATGAGATTCGCTGGTGCCGTGGTCTATAGCATCGAATTTTATCGGTGCAAATTTAGATAGGTTAACTGTATTGTTTTCTGCAGCATCCGTTTCCTTTATGGTGGATGCTTTATCTTCAGAAGCATCCTCATTTTTATCCCTTGGGAGTGAAAAGGAATAGTCCAAATCAAACATATCGAATTTCGGAGATCCTGGCATAGGGGTTCGATGTCCTGAGTCGTTTTGTTCGGGAAAATCGTCTGCAATGAGAAGATTAGGTTCCTTAGCTTCTCGTAGTTTATTAGCTAACATCTGGGGTGGAACGGGAACTTGGATGTCGAACAAAGAAGGTATTTTCTTAGCGTCGTTTCTTCTGCGAGCAGTACTAGATATCATTCTGGCTATACCATCGTGGCTAAGTCGAGGAAAAGCTCCGAGAAGCTCTTTCGGAGCCGTTTCTAAATGATTAGTGAGAACTTTTTCCAGGTCTTTAGACAGGACACCATGACTAAACTTGCATCGGTTACCAGCGAAACATTTCAGTCCTGTATGAAAGTATTTGCAAGGAAATTCGGAATGCATGTACTGGCACGATTTTTCTCTTACACAGGAATCTAACAAGTAAAATTTGCACAGTTTCTTCTTCCGAATTTCGGGTTTATGGACCTTTTTAGAAAGTTTTCTGTGGCCACGATGCTTTGGTCTGTGCGATTTACTTGAACGATTTTTTTCCTGTCTGGATAAGCGTCTGTCACAAGTGCGACTGCGACTTGGACGGTTCACATTCCTATCACTTGCTGTGTCATTCGGCATTGGAAAATGCCGCTCTTGTAGGGGGACATCTGAATCTGAATAACAGTACAAAGCTCTGTGTGAATTAGAATTTACCGGAGATGCGCCTCGAACAAATATCATTTCATTTTCATCATAATCCTCGTCGGAAGTTCCGTCTGCATGTACCGGCGTTAGAGAACCGGTGCGTAACTGTTTCGCCGAATGCACGGTCTCAACATAGTCCTTTTTATATTTCTTTCTTTTACGTTTTGAGGACTTAGATAAGCTCTTGTCCGCAGAAACGTGCTTTTTAGGACCGTAAACTACTTCTTTAATGAGATCGATGTGACTTTTAACATTATCTCTTAGGCTGCCGGTATCGGTGTAGTTATTTGCTTTAACACTTTTTGCATTTTCGGCACTATGGGTTCCAAACAATTGCGACTTTGAAGTCGGCAGTTGTAACTTGATTTCTGAAACGTCGTTGTTGACGACAGAACCTAGCAAAACATCACTAGCTAAGGACTTAACCTTTCCACCTACGTCCGTGGAAAACTCGGGTACTGGTATATCGTTTGATTCCTCATTAGAAAGATCATCTTCTATTTCACCATCCTCAAGGTCGGAAGTATTGTCTTTATCTTTGTTGCTACATTTACTGGGGCTTTCAACGAGAGTTATTTCAAGGGACATTGCTACGGTGTACCGGTATGTTGAAACTTGATGCCGAGCTTTATAGCTTGGGTTCACTCTGAGAGATAATTACTATTTATTAATACCTAGCTGCTTACTGCAGATGCAGGAATGACAATAAGTGGCAGAAGCTGGACACAGTTCAGCTCTTTTTGAGCTAAGAAGCAATTAGTACTATTAAAATCCAAGACGACTATAATCCATAATGTTCTACACACAACAATAATTTAATTCCGTTATGTGTGTGTGTTTTTTTCTTCAATGCAGGGCTGCCATTGACAACAAATACTTTCCCAAGAAAGGAAACGACATTTCCCTAAATTAATCCAAAGTCTATCGTGTTATCACGAAAATATAATTATACTGGTATTGTACAAGGTTATCTCTTGGTGGTAATTCATAAATAATCGTTTAATTTATGAATCCTTTGTAAATTATAATTGATTGATAATCCTATTGTTGTCCGTAAGCCCCAGTCGCATAGTTTCAAGCTCGTGTCACTAGGGGAGCTGGAGATGACAAGAGGAACATTGCATTGTAATAAACTCTTTGTTTAGACTATTTCTAGCGTATTTACATTTGTTTTAATGAAGATGTAGAATAAATATATAGGGCTATATACCGCGAGACAATTCTGCTTTCGTATTGTTGCGTCACCATGGTTATCCCTAGTGCGGTAATCTTTTAATCTCTGCATTTCCATTTTCTGAAGACAGAATCTCAAAATCACAAGAGCAGAGTCAAGAGGGAAATTTTGTACAAACAGACAAACATTTAATAAATAATAATTAGAGGGCGGATCCATATGCACTAAAAAGCTTGAATATATGCATAAACTTAGGCAGTAAAAAGATATAAAATATGCACAGTTAAATAATGGACTTCGTTTTTGTAAAAAATAACTTTCTCATATAAATTTATTGCTAACTTTTATGTTCTATCAAGTAATAATGCACACCACAAATCAAAATTCAAACTTGATCAGTTCATCACATCTCCCACTTGGTCTTCTTGTAATGAATAATTAAACATTTTCAGCATTTTCTATGAGGAGAGTTTCTTTCTATCACTTAAAATATTTTTGTGTGAACAGAAGAAAATCTCTTCATCGCACAAAGTACTGCAAACAGATTCTATTTTTAACACAATAACCTTTGAATTGTTCTTTTCGACTCCTTACAACAATGGGTTTACCAAGCGAGATGGTAACATCTTGGACTCACATTCGGGAGGTCCCAGGTTCAAATCCCGGTCAATTTGATACGGTTTTTTTCGTCATGGTTTCCCCAATCGTAAAGGCAAATGCCGAATTGGATATTTACATACCATGAATCATCCTCACCATTTCATCCTGTATCTTATACCTTTAAATTAATATCAGTTAAAAATTACTCCATAAAAATACACCAATAATGGAACAAATTGACAGTGAATAGTTCCATGGCCTATCCTACTCTACAGACACAGATCCCGAACTCCTGATATAGCCTCGAAGTTAAAAGGAGTATAAAGACAGCTGAATTAAGAAAAGGCTTATCTTTTACACTGGTCTAGGGAACCCATGAGACACACTTGTTGCTATGAAATGGTTAATTGGACATTAATAGGACATTTTAATAAATGAATGAAACTAAATAAGAAACTATAGGGCAGGAGGGTGGCGAATGTTTGTGAAATGAAATCCGGGAGATGGGATAACCCGAGAAAAATCCTAAATATCCTGAGTTTGTCTACCACGAATACATTTCCACCCTCGCTAAGATTCCAATTTGATTCCTCGTCACCGGAAGACTACATACTGGAATGACCATAAGATAGTGCAAAAATGCAAAATAAAAAAATGCATTTATAACCTAAAAATAGTGTATAAATGACACAAAATTTAAAAAAATGACCAATAAATTTACCATTATTACTTATTGGTTTTTAAAAGTAATGAATTGCTAAAAGCAATTTCATGGATGACAGTGCTTTAAATATGAATTCAAAATATAAAACACAATTATTTTATTACTAAAGAAGTAAGTAAATTTATACAACTCGGACACCCTTAGCGAAAAAAAAAAAAAAATATATATATATATATATATAGCCTATATATATATTTCTGAACTGGCATGCCCATCAAATTGCCGCTAGCAAATATGTGCCATTTAAAAAGAAATACAACATAAATCTTTATTGATACAAGCCAAAGTGCTATGGTGTTTACAATATACCAGAATTAAAATTAACTATGAACACTTGGTGGAGCTTCTCAAATAAAAACGATTGTCTGTTGTCTGAAAGTAGCGATTTGTTCTCTACCTCCACTGAAACATGACCTAAAAAAAAAAAAAAAAAAAAAAAAAAAACACAGACACAAATAAAATATTGTTGTCACATATAAAGGTCACAATTATGAAGATGAAAGCTGGTTACTTCCGCGTGGAATCAAGATGCGTCACTATTTAAAAGAATATTATGCATTCGGCGTATTTGATGCGCCATCTTCAGTTCTGTGTTGAGTTGTATTCAACACTACATTCCTCTGATCTGTGGATCCAGATAAGTTTTATGTTAAGGATTAAGGCGAAACTTTATTAAAATATTTAATATAATAACCCTTAACTGGAGAGAATGAAGTTTCTCAATTATTATTCAACATCAAACAATTATAGACTTGTTTTAGAAATTAGTAACAAGGACTTAACTTTTTATGAATATTTTACAACAAATCTGTGGACAAAGCATATAACTCACACTGATTCAGGGGCGGATCCACGGGGGGGGGGGAATGGGGGAAATTCCCCCCCCCCAAATTTGTAACATTAAGCACAAATTATTGAAAATTTATTAGAACATAACCCAAATACTTAAATTAAAGCAACGACATTCGTTATTTTGAAATACCTTTGTAAGAAAATGCTGAAATGTTCATTTTGTTTTCAATTGTGTACTGGGAATAATTAATTTTTATGAGTAAAAACTTCCCTCTCTACTTCCCCCCCCAAAATGTCTCTCTGGATCCGCCACTGCACTGATTTTAACAACATAAGATTTTAGTTTTTATCAATCAGACAAGCAATAGCTAGGCTATAAGGATTTTAGGTACTTTTAGTAAACAACTCACATAAAGCAGCCATAATAATAAAACCTTCTACAAATAATATGTTTTACAAAATATACTGAGAGAAAGTAAATATTTTAATTTCAGAATAGCTTCTCTGTGATTCTTATTACTTACTCAATGGCAATAAACAATTCCTTAGCAAGCTAAAGGAATATTATTTATTTTATGGAACCCGAAGGTTCATTGCCACGCTTACCTGAGCCCGCCATTCAACCCTATTATGTCTTAACTCCATCCAATCATCCCTCGCAAATCGTACTTCCCTTAAATCCATCCTAACATTGTCCTCCCACCTGCTTCTAGGTCTTCCAAGTGGTCGTTCCCCTTCGGGTATCCCAGTCAATATATTCCTCCCCCATGACCAGCCCATTTCATCCTCCGTGATTTAATTACCCTTACTATATCCGGTGAAGAGTACAGGCTATGAAGCTCGTCGTTATGCAATTTTCTCCAGTCCCCATTTTCATCTCTCTTGGGACCAAATATTTTTCTAAACCTGTGTTATCTGATCAAAATAAATGTAATATTATAGGCAAACCTACAAAGGCATTATCATTAATTTGGGGTATAAGGTGGATATTTAAATGTAATATAATATCACCCTGGAAATTCATTAATACCAATTCATTAATACCAATTAAAGTTTCATGTTTTTCACATTTCAAAGAGAACTCTTTTTCTACCTGTGGTTCATCCAGCGATCCACTGTTTAAAAAAAAAGTTTTCTGAATTTTTCTATCGGTATTCTAAGATACATTTAGGCTACTCACAGGCTCACACGTAATAAAAATAATCAAGAAAGTGTTTGCACATTTTAAACAGAAATTCCCAGTCTTTATTTTCATGAAACTGTGTTCAGTACTTAGGAAACTTGACCGCGGTTCTTCCAGAGCCTACTTCCTTACTCAATAGCAATAAACAATTCCTAAGCAAGCTAAAGGAATATTATCTATTTTAATGAACCCGATTGTTCATTGCCGCGTTTACCTGAGCCTGCCATTCAACCTTATTCTGTGCTAACTCCATCCAACCATCCCTCTCAAATCCAACTTCTCTTAAATCTATCCTAATATTGTTGTTGAAACATAAGCATATAGCCAAGAATTTAAGGTTAAGATTTCAAGGTAATGCAGATATTTTCTATTTAATATAATTCACATTTGCCATTACCTGTGCTAACGTAATTAATAAATTTTCATGTAATCTTGTTTGCCTTAGTGAGTATAAGGAATTATTTCGTGTAACATTGAATACTTTCATGCTTAAGAGAGCGGCCATCTATGTTTACAAGCATCGTTCATCAAATGCTCACTAGAGGCGCTGTGATCGATTCAGCATCACAAACTTAACACAAATTAAGCTGAAACTAGCTCAGTGCTTGAAATCTAGCGAATTATGAAGTTCGATACATTGTATGATCGGAATTTAGAAATTTCATATGGATTCATAAAGTACATGCTGCAAATTCGCGCAGTACATGAATGCAACATTTTCCATACGTTAAATCAATAGTTTTCCGTAATGACGTTTCAGCATGAAGCTTGTCAAATATTTCTAAATTCACTCATTGGAAAACGCAAACACGGATCTTACTACAACACTCGTCCTTAACCTCACTTATTCATACATAATTTCAGTACATAGACTGTTTGACTAAACAATTAAGGGACAAGTCTTTGTCTTTAATTAGGGACTTCAACTAATGAATTTTATGGTAATTCTGATAATGACGTAATGAATTAACCTTATTGGTGAAACCTAACTCAGAGCGGCAAATCTCGTCGAATCAGAATTAATATGACATAATTTGTTTATGTTATACTAATTGCGCAATCAATGCGTATAAAAATCCCTCGGGGCGATTCACGCCCGCTTTTTCGCCAGTAACCTTCTGAAGAACTGCACGCCAGTTTGTCGCTGATTTTCGACCAAACAAAGACATGGTTACCAGCTAGTCTCAGCTACCATGCATCGTCAATGTGGCGATGTGGCCACTTACAACATGAATATTAGTTTCTATTAATAAATTTCATATACTGCGCTTCGCCTATATATATAATATTACTGCTATAATGTAGTGTGTTCTACTACGCTTCGCCTTCATACAACACAATATGTAGTGCATCGCTCATAACCTCCAAGTGCTTCACAATATAACACTGTACAACATGTAACTACTGCATTTCATTATTCTTCTTGGCAAGGTTGTACAACACTGGAAATTTATTTCACCAAATCTTGGTGATGGAAATTATTATTCATTGCACATGCCAACGTGACTAACATCAAGATTGTGTCAGTCATCGCATCAACCTCAAGTCAACTTCAAGAGAACAATACTCAAGAAGATCTAAATCCATCAAGCATTCGAGTCAAGACCGCATTTCAAACAGTGTTAAACCTCTTCAATTTTACTTGGTTTTAATTTTATATTATGTAATCAGTGATTTTAACAGTGATCAGTGCTTTCTCCGCTCACTTTACTAACAAATAGCAACCTCCAGTATTTAACTTAATAAATAATTACTAACTCCAAGTTTTGTGAACTTCTTATTTTTTTTGGTTTTCGATGTAGGGTCCAAATTCATTTGTTTATCCTTTTCCCCTTTCCTTCTCATACGGTCCATCTTACTAGAGGCCTTAAACCCTACATGTTGGTCCTCCGGCCCTTGGATCCTTCCAGTGCATTGTTTGATCCTTCAGCCGCACGTGTTCTCAGTGCAGCATTTAAATAAATCTGGAGCTTGCTAGTTTGTTAAGTTCACCTGTTTTTTTTTTTTTTTTTTTTTCTAAATGAGTGCAGTGCAGTGAATAATTCTATAGGCCTACCGTGCATTTTTAAAGTGTTCAATTCAATTTATTCCTGGCATATTGCTTAGCCAGTTTGAGTTAAGGTAAGCAGTGGCATGCGCATGCCCAGTGAGTTGCATGTAAAGTGTTAGTTTTTAAGGTTAGGTTGTGCAGCCAACGCCTAACACAATACTCAAACACAAGTTACACTTACACTTGCAACATTACGCTCAAGTAATACATTATTATTACTCATGCCTTTATAGCGACAAAGTGCTAGGCAACTCAACACATAATCATTTTCACATCACATAGTGAAATCTTTGCTAGGCCCCAGTAAGCCAAGACGCAGGCGAGCGGAGTTTAACTTATAGATATTTGCTCTCATTGTATTCATTTCAAAATGGCGACTGTAGAGTCAAACATTAATACTTTGAAGTCGAAGCGTGCTCCACTAAAGGCTCAAATTACTCGCCAAGTGAATCACATCTCAGGCTATGTGATCACTAACGAAGCGTCCTTTCAAGAGCTTCTCTCTCGAAAGGAAAAACTACAAGAAACCCATAAGAGGTTTGAGGAAATACAAACTCAAATCACTCAATTAGATTTCTCAGAGGCCGAACTGGAATACGCAGATTCGGTAGAAGATGCAGTTCTTAAAGCTGTCTCGTATGCCAAGGGCCTAATCAAGGCTCATGAAGACAGCTTACTCCAAGCCGCTGCCCATGAGGAAGCGCAAATCAATCTTGCTAAACTTAACCGTGTCAAGTCTCAATTGGACGAGTACATTCAAACCATATATGAATTTGTCATCCAAGACGAGCTTTCCTATCAAGAATGTCTTATCCTTCGCGGTGAGTTTCAAAATGTATTTGATGAATATAAGATTCTGCGATCCCAATTTCAAGAGATTGAAGAGTATCAGGGTGTTGAAGTAAACAGTCGTAAGGCTCTGGCTTATCTCAATTCTCTAGTTACTAAACACAAGGAGATCTATCAACCTGAGCATTCCTCTAGTAGTCAACGTTGGTCGTTAGATACTCCCAGCATATTTCAGAAATGGACAAGTTTCAGTATCTGAAATCTTGCCTAACGGCTGAGGTTATGTCAGTCATAAGAAACATCCCAGTTTCATCAGCCACTTTCGACATTGCATGGCGTACGTTGTCAGAAAGGTTTGACAATGATCGTCTTATCGCGAACACACACCTGGAACATTTGTTCGCGCCTCCGCATCTTGAAAGGAATAATGCAGAATCCCTGCAGCAATATCTAGACCACTTCGTTAGTACTGTGCATGCGTTACAGTCACTCAACACGGATGTTAGCTTAACAGACTTAATTATCTCTAAAATTGTTCTTGATAAGCTTCAACCTTACATCATTAAAGATTGGGAATCTTCCGTCAAACAGGACAGATTACCCTCTCTTCAGGATCTTTTCAACTTTCTTGAAACCAAGGTGCGGGTTCTCCAAATGACTGATTCAGCCATAAAGTCACAATCAAATAATAATTCTCAGAATAATGTGAAGACTACTCCTACTACCACCCCAAATAATACTAGGAATAAATCCAATGATCATTCTCGTTGCATTTGTTGCAAGAAGCTCATGGTACATAACCTATTCTATTGTGATGCTTTCAGAGCAATGGATCTCAGGCAACGAGACCAATTTGTTCGATCCCACAAGATATGTAATGTTTGCCTTTCGCCAAAGGGTCATTCTTCTTACTGCAACACTTACAAATGCAAAACCTGTTCCCTCAGGCATAGCATTCTTCTTCACGATCCAAATGCCCAACCGGCTAATACTGCTGGTGTTGTAGCTTCTCGTACATCACAGCAGAGCTGTTTATTGCCCACAGCTACAGTTCTCATTAACGATTCCAATGGTTATCCAGTCGAAGTAACGGCGTTGCTCGATACTGGTTCCACTTGTAACTTAATTAGCAGTCGATTATCTAATCGTCTTCATCTGCCACCCTATTCTCAGCGTACTACCCTCACGGGAATAATCTCATCCCAAGTGAGTACTCATATAGTGGTACCAATTTCAATCCATTCCAATGCGACTTCTTGGTGTTATGATGCAGATGCCATCGTCGTACCAGAAATCATTACCACAAAACTACCTAGTAAACCAATTGATACTCGCACATGGGACGTTCCACCCAATCTTACCCTCGCCGACCCACATTTCCACACTCCCAAATATGTTGATCTTTTACTTGGAGTGGAAATCTGTTCCCAAATTGTCTGTCCAGGGCAAATTACTGCCCCGCAGCTACCTGTCATGCAAAATTCTTACTTAGGTTGGTATGTTTCTGGAAAATTGCCTCCAGCTGATCCTAGTGAAAAATCTCGATCTTCAAGACGATTCCATTCAGGTCGTAAGTCATCGACCACTCCCAACAACATTCCTTCCACACATGTGACTTCGTCACACTACTCTGCTTTTCTAACTTCGGACCAGGCTGTTAGCGATCAGTTAACTAAGTTCTGGGAGTTAGAAAAAATTTCCAATGAAGCCCCCTTTCCCAATGAATCATTCTGCGAACAACATTTCGTAGAAAACACTACAAGGGATTCTGAGGGTAGATACATTGTTAAACTGCCGTTCATTGCTGAACCAGAAACTCTTGGTAGTACTAAACTACAAGCTAATAAGAGACTCTTATCCTTAGAAAGGCGTCTAGCTGGCAATCAATCTCTCTCTACTGAATATGTTAATTTCATGGCGGAGTACGAACGCCTAGACCACATGGAGCCAGCGGACCCTACTATTCACTCTTCCTTCGACTACTTTATTCCACATCATCCAGTCTTGAAACCTTCAAGCACTACCACGAAACTTCGCGTGGTGTTTGACGCTTCAGCGAAGTCGTCAAACGGCAAATCCTTTAATGACATACTTGCCATAGGTCCTAAGGTTCAACCCGACTTGTTCTCTATCTTGTTGCGTTTCCGCCTAAACCCCATTGCATTTATAGCGGACATCGCTAAAATGTATCGTCAAGTTATGATACATTCTGACCATCAGCCATTCCAGCAAATCTTGTGGAGAAGCTTGCCTACTGACCCAATCAAAGTTTTTAACCTGAAAACTGTCACGTACGGTACTGCTTCTGTTTATCCATTCCCAGACCAAGATGGCATTCTAGGTGAACGCCTTGAACGGTCTGAACTGCCATTTGATCCTGGCGGATACTCTTTATGTTCTCACTGGAACACGCAACAACACTTTGTACCATTATTGATCAGATTCACCCAGGTCCAGATGGCTTGGTGCGAGTCGTAACAGTTCGGACTCCCACCGGTCTGTACAAACGCCCCATTGTCAAACTAGCTCCATTGCCTATTGAAGACGAATAAACTCATTCAAGCTTCAGTATCGATGTACTTACAATTTTCAATCACTAACTTTCAATTAATTCATACATTCAACAGTTTTATACATTGCTTCATTCCCATATATTATGGGTGATTTCTGGAGCCCCAGGGTTGCGATTCCAGCATCTCCTCGGCAGTTGTTTGACCTCTCGCTCTTTCCTGACAAAGTTTATTGAATACTTAATCAAAGGAGCGTCTAAATTTGATCTAAATCCGTTCTCGGACGAACCTTTGTGAAAATTTATCACCCCTTTCATTATAATCGACGGAACTTGGCAGGCAACCCCTCAGGTCGACCTGACCTTATCGCGACGCCACGAGCGTCATTGAACATGTCCCCCAGGGCACTAAGCCTGTTGGTGTCTTGGGTTAAGTCACTCGTGAATACTTGGTATGTTCACCAGTGTCTATTTCTACTACTATTTTCCATTTTTCATTATTTTTCATATTGTCATGTGCATTAAATGGATTGAACGCACCGCGTTTCAATCCAGCAGGCGAGTATGTTGAAACATAAGCATATAGCCAAGAATTTAAGGTTAAGATTTCAAGGTAATGCAGATATTTTCTATTTAATATAATTCACATTTGCCATTACCTGTGCTAACGTAATTAATAAATTTTCATGTAATCTTGTTTGCCTTAGTGAGTATAAGGAATTATTTCGTGTAACATTGAATACTTTCATGCTTAAGAGAGCGGCCATCTATGTTTACAAGCATCGTTCATCAAATGCTCACTAGAGGCGCTGTGATCGATTCAGCATCACAAACTTAACACAAATTAAGCTGAAACTAGCTCAGTGCTTGAAATCTAGCGAATTATGAAGTTCGATACATTGTATGATCGGAATTTAGAAATTTCATATGGATTCATAAAGTACATGCTGCAAATTCGCGCAGTACATGAATGCAACATTTTCCATACGTTAAATCAATAGTTTTCCGTAATGACGTTTCAGCATGAAGCTTGTCAAATATTTCTAAATTCACTCATTGGAAAACGCAAACACGGATCTTACTACAACACTCGTCCTTAACCTCACTTATTCATACATAATTTCAGTACATAGACTGTTTGACTAAACAATTAAGGGACAAGTCTTTGTCTTTAATTAGGGACTTCAACTAATGAATTTTATGGTAATTCTGATAATGACGTAATGAATTAACCTTATTGGTGAAACCTAACTCAGAGCGGCAAATCTCGTCGAATCAGAATTAATATGACATAATTTGTTTATGTTATACTAATTGCGCAATCAATGCGTATAAAAATCCCTCGGGGCGATTCACGCCCGCTTTTTCGCCAGTAACCTTCTGAAGAACTGCACGCCAGTTTGTCGCTGATTTTCGACCAAACAAAGACATGGTTACCAGCTAGTCTCAGCTACCATGCATCGTCAATGTGGCGATGTGGCCACTTACAACATGAATATTAGTTTCTATTAATAAATTTCATATACTGCGCTTCGCCTATATATATAATATTACTGCTATAATGTAGTGTGTTCTACTACGCTTCGCCTTCATACAACACAATATGTAGTGCATCGCTCATAACCTCCAAGTGCTTCACAATATAACACTGTACAACATGTAACTACTGCATTTCATTATTCTTCTTGGCAAGGTTGTACAACACTGGAAATTTATTTCACCAAATCTTGGTGATGGAAATTATTATTCATTGCACATGCCAACGTGACTAACATCAAGATTGTGTCAGTCATCGCATCAACCTCAAGTCAACTTCAAGAGAACAATACTCAAGAAGATCTAAATCCATCAAGCATTCGAGTCAAGACCGCATTTCAAACAGTGTTAAACCTCTTCAATTTTACTTGGTTTTAATTTTATATTATGTAATCAGTGATTTTAACAGTGATCAGTGCTTTCTCCGCTCACTTTACTAACAAATAGCAACCTCCAGTATTTAACTTAATAAATAATTACTAACTCCAAGTTTTGTGAACTTCTTATTTTTTTTGGTTTTCGATGTAGGGTCCAAATTCATTTGTTTATCCTTTTCCCCTTTCCTTCTCATACGGTCCATCTTACTAGAGGCCAATTGTCCACCCATCTACATCTAGGTCTTCCAAGTGGTCTTTCCCCTTTGGGTCTCCCAGTCAATATTTTTGTGATACGTATTTTCTCCCCCATGCGCGCAACATGTCCAGCCTATTTCATCCTCCGTGATTTAATTACTCTTACTATATCCGGTGAAGAGTACAGGTTATGAAGCTCGTCGTTATGCAGTTTTCTCCAGTCCCCATTTTCATCTCTCTTAGGTCCAGATATTTTCCTAAGCTCCCTGTTTTCGAACACTCTCAGATTATGTTCTTTCATAAGAGTAAGCGGCCATGTCTCACATCCATATAATACAACCGGCAGTATAATAGTTTTATAAATATTTATTTTTAGAGCAATATGATAATAAAATGAAAATTTACTTCCGTATTATTACTTTCTGAATGTTATGTTCCCTTCATGGAATGGAAATGAATGCATTCATATGCATATGTTAGTGAAATATGCACTGACCCCCTACATATGCACTTATATGCACTATAAAACTTCCCAGTCTCTCCTCTGTGGCATGAAATGCATATTTCCCTCACATGCCAGGGAATAAAACATGCTAATATGCAGAAATCTGTCTTAATAACAAATGATGCTGCTTGAATTATGCCAAATTGCCTTTTGCACACATAAAGCAGCCAGAATATTGTTGTAATTATTATGGGCTAACTATTATTTTATAAATATGTTAAAGACAAAAATAGGCTACTTAATTTGTACATAACTTTGTATGTAATTGTTACGATTTTTTTAAAATGTTTATTTTTTGCCGGACCTTGCCGGACCTCGTATTTATATATAATATTCTGCAAAGGGTTGCTGACTGTCCCGTATTTCCCGGGAAACCGGATATTTTCGCTTAATTTGGATAAAATCTCGGGTCCCGTATGTTAAAAATTCAACTTGGAATTTGGGGGTCGAACACAATTACTACCAATAGTTTCTACGGTAACGGGTAGAGGAATTAAAAATAATTTCTTGTATAAAGTACACACCCTATAACTTCTAATATAATCCCTTAAACAACTGCGAGAAGAGAGACTTTTTAGCTAACAGTTCCGCTAAATTAAAAAGAAGTTATAATGTCTGTTCGTACTCATGTACTGTGACTTGTGAATTCGCTGAAAAATGACATAATGCGCAGGCGTGGTTGTACCTGACTATAAGTGAATTGACTTCAGGAACGAATCTATAATCATTGGTTGGCCTATTGGATGATAAGACAGTTGATATGAGGAATGCGAATTCTGAACTATTCACAGGGGGCATTGGTGTTCGCGGCTAATGGCTTCCGTATGCATCGCGTTGAATGTTCGGTGCTAACATCTGTTTTAATCGTGTGAATCCAGTGATTTTGAGTTGTTTTAAATGTGAAATATCGTGTGTTGAGTGTTCTATTTCGTGTATATGCAGTGTTCCGCGTGATATTTCAAATGCATTTCAAGTTCTGTGTGTATGGAGTTGAATGCTACATATGGACATCACAAGACAGGTAAATAAATTATACCATATAGCTGTTAATATAATTATATTCTGCAGCATGTTCTGTGTTACGTTTTTTATAGTAATTATCCCAAGGATTTGCAAACACTATCATGGGTAGCAGTGAAAATGATTGTCTAGGGGGAATCTTTGAAGATAGTCAGAAAGTGTCCCATTACAATCTTCTGTTTGTAGATTGGTGGGAATGAAATGTTTAAGCTATGAATGGTTACGTACAATATTTTATTTCATATTTATTGTAACCTGTACAATGATTGCATTCTGCTACCTAAAGCAGAAGGGATCTTGAAATATAACCTCCAACTCGTTATCACTATACGGCATCTGTTGGCCAATACACGAATCACACTTCAGGTGGTGGGGGTACATCCATACCCTAGTCTGAGTAGTGGTAGTTTTTAGCGGTCCCGTACTTAGGCTGTTCTTCCACGTAATATTCACAATCCCTTTCAAAGCCTGTCTGATATTTTATAGTGTGTTGCCCATTAGTAGAATCCACGAACTCGATGACTTTATTAATTAGAAACTAAAGATGATGATGATGATAATGATGAAGTTTTGCAGGACACATAATTTATTATATGTGAACGTAAGCGGTCCTGTGTAAAGTTTCGGGATGTTGATATGAGTTTAGTAGTGGACTGATTTGATGATTGAAAATGGTTGAATAAGACATACTTTGAAAAGAGATATAATGGTTCCGCATATTAAATAGCACTCCACAATTTACTGCCCCTACCGCAGTAACTTACATATGTACCGGCAATGTAAGGAGATAAACCGTTGTTGCAGTAAAGCTGGAGACTTTGATTGACGTTTGGTGTAGCCGTAGAGTTGATACACACAAACCAGAGCCTCCTGTGTGCGTGAAGCAAAGCCTCACGTGAATTCATACACACTGCAATACGAAAATATCACTTCAATGTAAGCAAAACTGATTTGGGGGAGGGGCGAGTAGAAAAAATTCATTTTGTTAAGTGCCAGTATGGTACTTTATTAGATTGTGTGTGGGGGACGAAAAATGTCTGTCCGTCTGTCTGTCTATCCGTGTGTGTGTACGCGCCATAACTCAAATACGCTTTATTGGATTTTCATGAAACTTGGTATACGCATTTATAATGTCCATGGGAAGAACCCTATTGTTATTGAACCAAATCGGTTAAACGGTATCGGCATCAAACCCAATTTAGTGTTTTTATTTAAAAGCGCCATAACTCAAAATACGCTTTATCGGATTTTTATGACACTTTGTATACGCATTTATAACGTCCATGGCAAGAAGCCTATTAATTTTGGACCTAATCGGTTGACAGGTACGAGAGTAACGGCTAATTAAAGGTCACATTTTTTTTTTGTTTTTTTATTTTTTATTTTTGTCTACCGGTGTAATTTGAGAGTTAACATTATTCCTTCACTTACGCTTAGTTGTTGGCCAAAGGGTAACGGCTTGGGCTCGTATTCTGGAGGTTCCCGGATCAAATCCCGGAGCCGGCCGATTTGACATGGATTATTGAATTTAATTTTTATTTTTATGTGAGTGCGCGATTGTCAAGGTATCACAAATCTGTAGTTCTGCTGACGCTGGTCGATTTTAATCTGATTAGAAAAACTTATTTTCTGCATATCATAATTGCAATTATAATTGATTCTACAAAAACACACTGGCACTTTGTTATATCAGTTTACCTGATTTTATTAGTTGTCAATCTATGTTCCGCGACCCCCTGTAGACTATGTTTATGCATGGATTGTACATGTTCCAAACAATAAACAAACTATGTTCATTGTTCTTCCTGAAGTACAAGAACATCTTGAGATATGAATATTTTATTTAAAGGAATATTATAATTTTCTCACTTTTACCTTCTCGCATATAGCCTACATAGTGTAGAGAAAGGTCTATTGTGATCGTGACAAAATAGTATATTGCGATACAAATGCCGTAAGCGATGCATACGGATCGAGGAAAGAGTTTGAAAAAACGAGGCGCTCGCGCCGAGTTTTTTCAATTTTCCGAGATTCGTTATGCGCTTACGGCACGAGTATTGCATGCTATTTTTTGCACGATGATTATTTATATCAATTTAACTATATTAATTGAGATAGGCCTATTACCTGAAAATATAATATATATATACATTATTGAAGATAGATGTATATTTCAGAAAGTGATTCGCATTTGTTTGTTGTTATGGGAACCGAATATTTGTCCTGGGGGGGGGGCCTTGTACTTAATGGCTTGTATTATGATGTGCCGTAAGTAAATTCTTACCGCACATAGCAATAAGATTGCTTGTTGGAATGTCAACTTACGATCCACGGCAACAATATTCGTAAGCATCACTAATTAGTTAAGTCGTGAAAAAAAAAAAAAAAAAAATGGAATCGAGATAACACTGGTAAAACATGTTTCACGTTGCGTAGAAACCGAAAATGTATTTGGAATGATGTCTGTCTGTTTACGGACAGTAGACACTTGTAAGCGTAGTGGCTAGAAACGGTTCAGGTATGATTTTTTTAACTAAACTTTTTTTTTTTTTTAATTTCATCGAACCGGAAAGAATTTCGTTACTATAACTGAATTGTTAAAGGGACTTTTTATGTTTTTTTTCCCCCAAAATTTAGATTTTCTGAAAAAATTACTCTTAACAATTTTAATAAAATGTAAATTTTGAAACATCTACCTCAGGCAATAAAATGGATATATTGGTTTTGCTGTAAAAAAATACTTAAGTGGCACTTAATTCGTAGGCTATCTCCATTACAACAGGTGATACATGAAAACTTAGCTAAGAAGGTAAAATTAGCATTTTTTGTCATACACATTTTGTTTATAAAATTAATAGGTATCAAGATAAAAAACTAAATAAGTATGGCTTGAATGCAGAATGTCATAACGTACTAAAATTAAAATGTGAATGATATTCTTTTGTTTCCCATAGTAACAAGAAAACTTAAACATATTGATATTGCAGTATACGCTATTTATGCTCACACTTTATCTTGAGCCGAAAAAATGCGGGGGTGAGGGGAGCTGATATTGCATGCAGTATAAGAGACTGACTATTGGAGAAGGCGGTGAGTTGAAATTGACGTTGTTTCTGAAGGGTTGCCAATTACCAGAAAATATAACGTGTGTAGTTTTATGCTGGTACATAATGGAACTAACTGTATTTTGTAGCACTTTCAACTCTCGCTAACAAACTAAAGATTTTATATTGATTCAGATATTATAGTAGAATATATCGCTGAAGAAATGAATAAGGTAATATATTTAGGCCTATTTAGACAATTTCTCTCCCGGTCTTCAGAATATAGGAAATCGTTAAAAAGTCGTAGCATTGTACATGTAGGCCTACTTGAATACGCACTTTCACATGCTGAATTGATGTAGCCTAATTTAACTAAATACCGTTCGCGAAAATTTGTAGGTAATTAATACAACGAAATAATAAAACTTGACTTGTTCTTTTCTCCAAAGACAGATTCAGCTTAAAACACATTAAATTGCTTTTCATTCCATTTCATTTATTTGGTTTATTATTTCGCTGATTTCCGATACTTCTTGGTTTAAAGATTCTTTATTTTTAAATTCGTTGTCACTTATATCGACCATTTCCACAACACCAGTACTGTTCTTCTAATATCCCTGGATTTATTCTGTCATTTTCAGAATAATGTGATGTAAACAAATAAAAAAAAATTGACGTTAGCTCAAGAATGCTTCAATGGGAAGTTTTTGGGTATGGCAATACTGGGGACGGGTCGCGATCTTCATTTTTTCGAGCGAGGCCTTCTTTATATGGACGGTTTTCAGCATTATGGAGTGTTTGGCTCAAGATAAAGTGTGCGAATAATATCTGAGTCGTAAGTTAATGAACACAAAACAATCCGAGTGAGGTGGCAGAGTTAAAAAGTCCTGGGTTCAAATCCTAAACCTTATAGGCAATCAATTTTACTGGAGTTTTCGACGTTATTCTCATTCCCTAGACTCGTAGGATTTGTTGGTTTTGTCACTAATATCACAATCGTTTAAACTCAATATATTTAGTAAAAAATCCACCTGTAAACCACTATAAAAGACTGGTTGAGGGAATAGTGTCTGAAAATGAGGTTTAAGGCTAGTTTACACGACGAAATTAGGTTTCGTAACTGAGTTTCGCAACTGTTTTTTAATTGAATGCGCAAGCGCTAGATGTATTGGCGACAATGAGTTACGACACTACGCAGTTTCGGCTGATTCCAACTTTTCACGAAACTATAATAGTATTTTGAGATTATACGCTTATTTAGCTTGTTCGCATTTCGTAAAATGAAATGGGGAAGTGAGGAAATTGTGAAATGCCTGTATTAATACGTGTTTCAAACGTTTGTATGGGATTTTAACAACTTGAACTTCAGAAATAACATGAAATGTGCGGTTGCATTGGAAAGAAAATGTGTGTAATTAGTAACACGAAATCACTTTCATGAAAGTGGTTACGCAACCTAGTGTCATCGTGTAAACTAGCCTTTACGAAACTACGCAGTTTCGGCTGATTCCAACTTTTCACGAAACTATAACAGTAATGTTGATTTTTTACGCTTATTTAGCTTGTTCGCGTTTCCTAAAATGAAATGGGGAAGTGAGGAAATTGTGAAATGCCTGTATTCATACGTGTTTCAAACATTTATATGGGATTTTAATAACTTGAACTTCAGAAATAACATGAAATGTGTGGTTGCATTGGAAATAAAATGTTTGTAATTAGTTTCACGAAATCACTTTCATGAAAGTGATTACGAAACCTAGTGTCATCGTGTAAACTAGCCTTTATATGTTTCAATAGTGCAATTATGTTATGAACCAAATTAAATTGTATTGTTAATTAGGATATATAAAAGTTTCCCCTAAAACATTTATACAAAACAATTGGGGATTTAATACAATATAGACTATAATGTGTGTCCAGAAATTCATTATGATAAAAGATTATAATACTAAAAAGTACACATATACAAATTACATTAATATTATTATTATTTCATAGGGTTACACCAGTCAAGTTAATTTTAAAATACCATTATGTGCATTAAAATATAATGTTGTCGTTGAAATATTCCATGATACAATGTTTAGATAATAGTCCTCACTGGAAGTGCAAGAATGGATGGCTTCACTATTATGATGGTTGTATTCTGCTGTTGTATTTTGTTATATCTCGTTTTCAGCGACGATTTTCCTGTCCCAGTGTTTAGGAGATATGCATTTCGACACTCGTGCGTGTCATCTTCAGCCTTTCGTTGGATTTTTTACTAAATAGTATCGGAATGAAATTCATTCAGTGAAGAAGATATCACATAACCATAGAAGCAGATTCAATTTAATGTTGTAATAATTTTACCGGTAAAACTAAACACACGATATGACCAATATACGGAGGCGGGTTAATGGTACATACTGGGTTCTTTCGTATCTCTATAGCTTAAAACTCAATAATTCAAGTATATGTGAGAAAATTTGTGCAACATATTTTGCACCGTTTCTTGATACGAGGCACGTCCTTAAAGTAAGTTTCCCTGAGGCCGTTTAAAGAAACAAAACACAATTTCAAGGAAATATTTATTTCCACAGTGTTCAGCTATTTTTCAACATATTCATCACCGGAATTGAAACATTTGTCTTACCGTGGCACCAACTTTGAATACCTGTGTCGTAGAAGTGTGCCGTCTGGGATTTGAACCACCGTGTGACAACCACCTTTGCCTCTCTGTCATTGTTTGTCATTTCGTGATGTGTAGGAAAAGATGGAAATCACTTGGAGCGAAGTCCGGCGAACTACTCCCAGCCGAACTTCTGCAGGAGACTTGCTACGAGGTGTTTAAACATCCACCCTACAGCCCGGTCTTCGCTCCCAGTGATTTCCATCTTTTCCTGCACCTAAATAAATCACAGAGAATGAGAGATAATGACAAAGAGGCGGATATGTTTGTCACGCAGTGGTTTAAGTCCCTGGCAGCAGACTTGTACGACACAGGTATTAAAAAATTGGCGCCACGGTAAGACAAATATTTCAATTCCGATGCATAAAAAGAAAACTAAGAGCTGCGAGATCACGGCATACTATGAATCAACATCCGTGAATCGATTGGAGTTACCATGTTGTGACCAATGTTACCAATGGTGTATATACGACATAGTTAACTTCATTCTGGTAAGCTAACAGCAGAACAGAATAAAATCACACCAACTGACTTGCTTTTTAATCAACGTACAGTACATTAATCACCGCACACTGATGCTTACGTGCCCAATAAGGAGCAGACGTTTTGCCTGATAAACGGTATCCTCGCGATTCCTACAAGGATATTGTAAGATAAACGGCCGTGATTGGTCTTTATTCGAGGAATTGCTAAACGTCATTGGTAAACATCAAACACGCGGCGTATGAGTGGAATAGTCATTTAAAGACAAGTATTTTTTAACTTTCACTTTAAATAAATACAGTAAACATATTGACAAAATATAACAATTTTATTTTTACTAAGAATGACTGTGAACCACAAACCGTTAGAAATACTTTTTGCTTAGGTTTAGAACTACTCCATTTATTTCCAATTCCCCTGCAAACACTACAAGAACGTTTTTCAATTAATCAAACAACTTTTAGAATTTTTAACTTTCGGCATCTTGCTGAAGCAAGCACTGTGAATAAACTGCAAGTGTAAGCTTAAGAGTGGGTGCCTTTAATCTACCCGTCAATGGGGTACAAATGTAGGTTACAAGGAGAAAGGCAAAATAGAGACACATATTTAAAAAGTAATTTACCTTTAGTATAGCAATAATAATTATATTAATTACAGTTTAATACAGTTCTAGTCATTATTAGTTTTTTAAGGTCTTATTTAGCCATATTTATGTTTTGTAACATTGGACTAATGTGACTGCCTTGACAATGAAACGGATAATTATATTAAAATATCACAGTTAGCTAAGAGGGAACAACATAGTTTAAAACCTAAGAATCCGAGCCCTAATAATAAGATATTATGATATAATAGCAATAATTTAAACATAGCCGCCGATTTCCTACGCACAACACGCTCTGGTGAGAGTATTTGTGTATTTGCACGAGTCACTGCATAGTAAATAATACATGCAACATCATCATATTCTCAGTGACAAGGAAAATTGATAAATATATAAACATACTCAGGACTTTCTGACTGTCTGTCTGTCCTTGTGCTCTGTAAGGGAACACAATGGAGTCTGTATTTAAATCGGAGTATCCTAAGATTGAAATTAAGGAAGAGGTTCTTGAAACACAACCAAAGATTGAACCTGTACCAATTACGTTTGACACAATAGACACGCAACAAATCAAACGTGAGAATAGGCCAACAGGCTACAAAGATCTTACAGCATGCAGCTTCGTTCAGAAGAATGAAGAAGAGGATCAGCTAATGCAATCACACTCACCTGTTGCATCTACAAGCACATCCTCTGCTGGAAACAGAAAACAGCTAACTCGTACTCCCGACAAGCATTATTCTTGTGATATATGTACCAAGAAATTTTCACAAAGACGGCATCTCAAAACACATATGCTCACTCACACTGGACATAATCCATTTACGTGTGATGTCTGTACCAAGAAATTTTCACGAAGATGGAGTCTCAGAACACATAAGCTAACTCACTCTGGACATAAGCCATTTTCGTGTGATATATGTGCCAAGAGATTTTCCCGAAGAGGACATCTCAAAAGACATCAACTCACACACACTGGAGATAAGCCGTTCACGTGTGATATGTGTAGCAAGAAATTTTTCCAAAAAGGATATCTCAAAATACATCAACTCACACACACTGGAGATAAGCCGTTCACGTGTGATATGTGTAGCAAGAAATTTTTCCGAAAAGGAGATCTCAAAAGACATCAGCTAACTCACACTGGACATAAGCCATTTAAGTGTGATATATGCAACAAGACATATTCCCAAAGAAGGCATCTCAATATACACGTGCTTACTCACACTGGACAAAAGCCATTTACGTGTGATGTATGTACCAAGAAATTTTCCGATAGAGGGGTTTTAAAAAAACATATGTTCACTCACACTGGACTTAAACCGTTTACGTGTGATGTATGTAGCAAGAATTTTTCCCGAAAAGGGCACCTCAAAGAACATCTGATCACTCACACTGGACATAAGCCATTTACGTGTGATATATGTAGCAAGAAATTTTTCAAAAGAGGGAATCTCAAAGAACATCTGCTCACTCACACTGGACTTAAATCGTTTACGTGTGATATATGTAGCAAGAAATTTTCTAGAAAAGAGGATCTCAAAAGACATCTCACTCATACTGGACAAAAGCCATTCTCATTGTGTGTACGAAGAACATTTTCGGAATAGCACGCATCAAAAGACTACTGGTTACTCATGAGAGGAACAACCTAGGTACATATACAAATTAAATCCCGAACAAATTTACAATGATAATAATAATAATATATTTATTCACCGTAAATTTCTATACAGAAATATTGGCTTCATCAGGGAACTAAATATAAATCTGATGACTAACAATTCTTATAACTAACTGTAACTAATACAGAGTGAATGTAAGATTAAGTACAATGTTAGGGTTATAACATATAACTCGCTTAAATCATTCTGGACCTTCCAGAGAATATTTTTCCACCTCACACAGCTTTGTATTTGTAGCGAAAGGGTCAATCCATATGAAATCATCCAATAATAAAATAATTTGTTGCTGACCTATTTTATTTTATTTTTAAGTATATATTTTCTGTTTCTATGTGTATCTGGGAGTACAAAACAATTTTTTCACATTTTTATCACTAACGCTTCGGCAACTAGTGGCCATTTTGCTTAGAAGGATCTGTCATTTTTGGCATTTTCAAAGGTTAGCGGTAAGTTAAATAACTATTTTATTTATGAAGATAGCAGCTTGAAGTAAAAACCACCTTAATCTACAAGAAACATTCTACAATTCATGTTATGACAAAAAATTTGTTAGGTCTTAAGGAAATATTCTAAAAATTTATTAGAAAATGCAGTTCCGATTAGAAAAAATTAACAACTTTATAAAACTTTTTTTCATAGAAGGGATGAAAACACATGTTTTCCTCCCACAAAGATATAGTAGATGACTAGATGCTAGTAAAATTTGAGATCATTTATGTAAATCCTTTAGGTTTTATGAGTCTTCAAATATCGAGATTTTTGCAGAATTGTTGATTTTCAAATTAAAATATCTCAAATGGGACTGAACAGAAAAATCTGACATTTTCTCAAAATATTCTTCTAGTGCCTAGTAATCAACATATAAAATTTCATCACTGTGTTCTGACCAGAAGTATTTTATTTTTAATAAAGAAAATGCTAAAAAATAACACTGTCAAATGAGTGAATAACAGTGTTAAAATACAATAAAAATTGTCAAAAATAATATAATTATTTGTTGTTGCTAGTAAAATTAAATATACCATAAAACTAACATATTAAATGTTCCATGGTAGTAGTCATAGTGATCAATAATCCAGCAGAAGGAGACCATATTGCCACATTTGCTGAGCAAGCCAGAATATGCTGACTTGAAAAAGGCAAGTCTCTACAGACTCCTCTGTAGCTCCTTTGTTCAGTAATCAGTAGCTGTGCTTGACTGAAGATATCAAAAAAGTTGCCCCTTCAGTTAAAGACATTGTTTATTTTAGCGATGGAGATGGTAGCCAGTACAAAAACAAAAATAACTTTTTGAATATTTGCAATCACTTTGAAGCTGAATAGCATTTTTTTGCCACTACTAATGGAAAGAATGCTTGCGATGGGATTGGAGGGGGTACAAAGAGGGCTGTCTCGATGGCTAGTTTGCAAAGACCAAATTTGGACCAGATACCTTCAGCAGAAGAAGTGTTCAAATTTTGTTCTGAAGAAATTAAAGGTATTTCCTATACACTTGTATAAACATTTTTTAAACCTTTGGCTCAGCTGTGGAACAAACTTCTAGCATCATAAGGTGTTACATTTACTCAAAAAGTTATATTTATGGTGAACATAGTATTTCCATTTTGCCCAAATTTGAAACAAGACCTTTCGAAGTAAAGGGAATTGTTTCCTGCATTATGATCAGAACTGGTGGTTTGGTGAAATTGATATTTTTTAAGTGAAGGGGCAACTTTTTTGCTATTTTCAGTCAAGCAGGGCTACTGATTACTGAACAAAGCAGGTACAGAGGAGTCTGTATTGCTCAGCAAATGTGGCAATATGGTCTCCTTCTGCTGGAGTATTGATCACTATGACTACTACCATGGAACATTTAATACCGTATGTTAAGATAAATAAGCATTCATGAACCACAGATTATTGTCTCTGTTGGACATTACATGAGAATATTATAGGAGAAAAATCCCTCCGGCACTAGGACTAGAACCCAGGACCTTTGGCCAATGGTTTGGCCAATGCTCTACCAACTGAGCTAAGCTGGAGCTCAATTCACAGCACCAGATGGAACCTCTCTCCTATGACTGATTGCTCTAATGGTCTACCTCACAGACAGACAAGTCATGTCATATGCAGTCCGGCTTAGCTCAGTTGGTAGAGCATTGGTAGGAATTTTTCTCCTATAATATTCTTTAATATGTTAGTTTTATGACATATTTAATTTTACTAGCAACAACAATAATTATATTATTTTTGATAATTTTTATTGTATTTTAACACTGACATTGACAGTGTTATTTTTTAGCATTTTCTTTATTAAAAATAAAATACTTCTGGTCAGAACACAGTGATGAAATTTTATATGTTGATTACTAGGCACTAGAAGAATATTTTGAGAAAATTTCAGATTTTTCTGTTTAGTCCCATTTGAGATATTTTAATTTGAAAATCAACAATTCAGCAAAATCTCGATATTTGAAGACTCATAAAACCTAAGGGATTTACATAAATGATCTCAAATTTTACTAGCATCTAGTGATCTACTATATCTTTGTGGGTGGAAAATATGAAACATGTGTTTTCATCCCTTCTATGAAAAAAAGTTTTATAAAGTTGTTAATTTTTTCTAATCGGAACTGCATTTTCTAATAAAGTTTTAGATTATTTCCTTAAGACCTAACAAATTTTTGGTCATAACATGAATTGTAGAATGTTTCTTGTAGATTAAGGTGGTTTTTACTTCAAGTTGATATCTTCATAAATAATATAGTTATTTAACTTACCGCTAACCTTTGAAAATGCCAAATCCTTCTAAGCAAAATGGCCACTAGTTGCCAAAGCGTTAGTGATAAAAATGTGAAAAAAATTGTTTTGTACTCCCAGATACTCATAGAAACAGAAAATATATACTTAAAAATAAAATAAAATATGTCAGCAACACCCATTGGATGATTTCATATGGATTGACCCGAAAGTCTTAAAAACGGGTAATTAAATTCGTGATTTTCCCCATTAAAGATTATGAATAAAGAAGTTCGCACAAATGTGCATATAGTGATGTGTCATTCAAGACAGAATTTCTTTAGGGACGCTCCTCTATTTCGACACTTTAGTACATGGTATCGTTCACATTCCTGTTCACAGCGACTACACACACACACTCATTGCCGGGTTCCTGATAAGACTTGTTCCTGCACAACTTGAAATGGAAGCCATGGACCGCCATGCATGTGACCAGGTGCCGCATCTCGTAGTTGGCACGCATCCACTCCTTATTTGCCATAGCATCCGTTCCATAAAAGTCCTTCCAAATGTGCGCTCTTTTCTGTTGCAGTTCTGAAAGCAATTGCTCGTAGCTTGGTGTAGATGGCAGCAGCATCTGGAGGCAAAATTCTTCGATTAGGGATATCTCCCCTGTCAACTCGTAGGCAAGGCAGGACAATGTGAATTTGGACACCCCCAGTATCCTTTTCATGTACGTCGCCTTCACTCTCCCCATTAAAAGTTATAGTAATCTCTACCACGGCTATTTGATGATTATAACGAAATCTAACTTCAGAGAAATTTTGTAATTGTTTCTTTTGTTTCAAACATATTCCTTGATAGAAGAAATTTCATTGAAACAGTTGATCGAAATCACTTCCTCCTACACTTAATGAAAAATACTGAAGACACTCTTTGAAGTTTTCTCTCTGTGGAGAAGTTCTAAGCAAAGTGCACCCCATACATTTAATATCTTCAGAGTGAGAGCTCCAAACAGGTATTCAACGACAGTAGTGTAGAAGTTACTTGATGTGGCAAGAAGAAATTCTTCCCTATTACAGGAACCTTCTTCTTGGAAATTATTTCAAACTTATACTGACATGCATAACGATATGCAAACAGCTAATTCCACATGAACTGACAGAATAATTGTGTTTTCAATCTTCAGATGTAACATTTTTTTTTATGCTTAAATTTTTGTCTACCAGTATAATTTGAGAGTTAACACTATTCCTTCACTTATGCTTATTTGTTGACCAAAGGGTAACGGTTTGGGCTCGTATTCTGGAGATCCCCAGATCAAATCCCGGAGCCGGCCGATTTGACATGGATTTTTTTAATTTTATTTTTATGTGAGTGTGCGATTGTCAAGGTATCACAAATCTGTAGTTCTGCTGATGCTGGTCGATTTTAATCTGATTAGAAAAACTTATTTTCTGCATATCATAATTGCAATTATATTTGATTCAACAAAACCATACTGGCCCTTTGTTATATCAGTTTACATGATTTTATTAGTTGTCAATCTATGTTCCGCGCCCCCTGTAGACTATGTTTATGCATGGATTGTACACCTTCCAAACAATAAACAAACTTTGAACTATGTTCATTGTTCTTCCCGAAGTACAAGAACACCTTGAGGTATGAAAATTTTATTTATACGAAATATTATACGAAATATTATACTTTTATCATTTTTACTTTCTCGCATATAGCCTACATAGTGTAGAGAAAGTTTTGTGATCGTGAAAAAAAATTGAAATCGAGATAACACTGGTAAAAAATGTTTCACGTTGCCTAGAAACCAAAAATGTTTTTCGAATGATGTCTGTCTGTTTATGGATAGTAGACACTTGTAAGCGTAGTGGCTAGAAAGGTTCATTGTATGATTTTTTTTTACTAAAAATTTTTTTTGGGAATTTCATCGAACCGGAAAGAATTTCGTTACTATAACTGAATTATTAAAGGGACATTTTATGATTTTTTTCTCAATATTTCGATTTTTAGAAAAAATTACTCTTAACAATTTTAATAAAATGTAAATTTTGAAACATCTATCTCAGGCAATAAAATGGCTATATTGCTTTTGCTGTAAACAAAATACTTAAGTTGCACTTAATTCGTAGGCTATCTCCATTACAACAGGTAATACATGAAAACTTAGCTAAGTAGACAAAATTCACATTTTTTGTCATACACATTTGTTTATAAAATTAATAGGTATCAAGATAAAAAACTAAGTAAGTATGGCTTGAATGCAGAATGTCTTATCATACTAAAATTAAAATGTGAATGATATTCTTTTGTTTCCCATAGTAACAAGAAAACTTAAACTTATTGTTATTGCAGTATACGCTACCTGAGTCGTAATGAACACAAAACAATCTGAGTGAGGTGGCAGAGTTAAAAAGTCCTGGGTTCAAATCTCAAACCTTATAGCCAACCAATTTGACTGGAGTTTTCAATGTTTTCCTCATTCGCTATACTCGTAGGATTTCTTTGTTTTGTCACCAATATCACACAATACATTTTGTAAAAAATCCTCCTATAAACCCCTATCAAAAACTAGTTGAGGAAATAGTGTCTGAAAATGAGGTTTATATGTTGTGCAATTATATTGTGAACCAAATGAAATTGTATTGTTAATTATGTTATAAGTGTCCCCTAAAACATTTATACAAAACAATTGCGGATTTAATACAATATAGGCCTATAATGTGTGTCCAGAAATTCAGTATATGATAAAAGATTAAAAATACTGAAAAGTACACATATACCAATTACATTATTATTATTATTATTATTATTATTATTATTATTATTATTATTTCATAGCGTTACACCAGTCAAGTTAATTTTAAAACACCATTATGTGCATTATCATATAATGTTGTCATAGAAATATTCCATGATACAATGTTCAGATGTTATACTCACACTCTATCTTGAGCTAAACACTCCATAATGCTAAAAACAGTTCATATCAAGAAGGCCTCGTTAAAAAAAAAATGAAGATCGCGGCCCGTTCCCTGTGTTGCGATTCCCAAAAAATGTCCCGTAGCGGCATTCTTGAACTACCGTTTATTTTTTTATTTGTTTAAGACATATTATTCTGCAAGTTACATAATTAAATCCTGGGATATTAGAGGAAAGGTGTTGTGGAAGTGGTCGATATAAGTGACAACGCAGTTAAAAATCAAGATTCTTTAAACCAAGAAGTGTCGGACATCAGCGGATAAACAATAAACCAAATAAATGAATTGGAAGGAAAATCTATTTAATGTGTTTTAAGCTGAATCTGTCGGAGAATAGAACAAGTCAGTCTTGATTATTTTGCTAGAAAGTTGTATTGATTACCTATAAACACTTGCATGTGAAAGTGCGTATTCAAATAGGCCTACATGTACACTGCTACGACTTTTAAACCGATATTCTATATTCTGAAGACTAAAGAAATGTATTACTTAATTCCTTTCTCCAGCGATAGATTATACTGTAATATCTGCATCAATAAAAACTCTTTAGTTTGGAGCGAGAGTTGAAATTGCTACGAATTACAATGAGTCCCATTGTATACCAGCATAACACTACATACGTTATATTTTCTAGTAGTTGGCAACCCTTCAGAAATGATGTCAATTTCAACTCACCGCCTTCTGCAATAGTCAGTCTTTTATACTGCATGCAATATCAGCTCCCCTCACCCCCGCATTTTTTAGGCTCAAGATAAAGTCCTCACTGCCTATACATAGTTTGATACATGTGCAAGAATGGATGGCTCCACTATTATGATGTTGTTTATATTCTGCTGTTGTATTTTGTTATATCTCGTTTTCAGCGACGATTTTCCTGTCCCAGTGTTTAGGAGATAATTATGCATTTCAACACTCGTACGTGTCATCTTCAGTCATTCTTCGGATTTTTTACTAAATACTATTGGAATGAAATTCATTCAGTCAACTAGATATCACATAACAATAGAAACAGCTTCAAATTAATTTTTTAATAATTTTACAGGTAAAACTAAACACATGATATGACCAATATACCAATAATTCAAGTATATGTGTGAACATATGTGCAACATATTTTGCACCGTTTCTTGATACGAGGCGCTTCCGTAAAGTAAGTTTCCCTGAGGCTGTTTAAAGAAACAGAACACAATATCAAGGAAATATCTATTTCCACAGTGTTCAGCTATTCTTCAACATATTAACCATTGGAATTGAAACATTTGTCTTACCGTGGCACCAACTTTGAATACCTGTGTCGTAGAAGTGTGCCGTCTGGGATTTGAACCACCGTGTGACAACCACCTTTGCCTCTCTGTCATTGTTTGTCATTTCGTGATGTGTAGGAAAAGATGGAAATCACTTGGAGCGAAGTCCGGGCATAGGGTGAATGTTTAAACTACTCCCAGGCGAACTTCTGCAGGAGACTTGCTAGGAGGTGTTTAAACATCCGCCCTACAGCCCGGACTTCGCTCCCAGTAATTTCCGTCTTTTCCTGTAGAGAATGAGAGATAATTACAAAGAGGTGGATATGTTTGTCACGCAGTGGTTTAAATCCCTGGCAGCAGACTTGTACGACACAGGTATTCAAAAATTGGCGCCACGGTAAGACAAATATTTCAATTCCGATGTATAAAAACAAAAAACTAACAGCTGCGAAATCACGGTATACTATGAATCAACATCCGTGAATCGATTCGAGTTACCATGTTGTGACCAGTGTTACCAATGGTGTATATAAGACATAGTTAACTTAATTCTGGTAAGCTAACAGCAGAACAAAATAAAATCACACCAACTGACTTGCACCGAATAGAAATTGTGTTTTAATCAACGTACAGTACATTTCATGGTATAAGTGCACTTCAACTAAGTTTACGATTTATATGAAAACCAAATTTTTTATGGATCTGAAAAACCACTCAAATCGTTCAGGATTTTTCACAGAATTTTTTCACATGCAACATGTCTTTATAAATGCTTCGTAAATGAAAATAAAGAGAAATAACTGCATGAATTTTGCCGTAAAATACATTTTGTCAGCCATGATCCATTCTGTAACGGCCCCGTTGATACGAGCGTTGCCAACATTCCCAATAAATCCCTGAAACTACTTGTGTTGAGTTGAGTTTAGTGCATGTACTAGAAAATGTCATGTTTGCTATAGGATTCTCTTCGTTACATACAGGATACTAAAATGATCACTCTTCAGTATGAGTGAAATTGTATTTCCAACATTTTTATAACTACGTATTTTATTTTTGGACACATATATTAATGCCGTATTACATTTACCTTACTTATGTGTATATTAACAGTCACTAGACCCAGTGGCGGACGCAGGGGGGGGATAGGAGGGTTACAAACCCCCCGAAATTTGAAAAAAAGGCTATATATATATACTCTAAGTGGCCAGTTTTATAAACTAATTGTATATGTAAGTTGATTAATTTTTTGTAGTATTCCGTCTACCTATTCAAATCCCCACCCGAAAAAAAATTCTGCGTCCGCCACTGACTAGACCTGAATGCCGTGAAACTCATACGAGCGTAATGAACAATCAAAACAAAAGCAATAAATCCGGTAAAAGACCTCTTACACACACCACACCTGAATGCCTTTTCTCCACCTCCCGCATTAATATCAACGCTATGAATAATATCTCCGGACAAATAAGTATGCAGGCTGCAATTTAACATCGTATACACTAAGGCCTAATTATTTTGAGACCTTTAAGGAGAAAATTGCGATTTTACATCAAATTCGAATGTGTTAAATTCACAATCCACAACCGTATCATAACTTACGTTAAAGTTGAGATTACCAATGAGCAGATGCACACGGAAGTAAAATATATTTCCTGGGTGGAGCAGTCAGTACAGCAGAGTTTCAAAATTGTCAGGAACAGTTCAGAAGGTGTACACATAATAAATGAGCGACAGTCCCATGGCTGTAGACGCACACGAAACGAAAATATATTTCCTGGGTGGTGCAGTCAGTAAGGCAGAGTTTCTACATTTGTAGGAACACTACAGAAGATGTTGTCATAAATGAGCGACTTTCCTATGGCTGTAGATGCACATTTTAATTGATATGATTTTATTCTGCTGGATTATTCAGAACTGTATTAAACACACATATTTTGTTACTAAAGAAGTAAGTACTACTTGGACACCCTTAGCGAAAAAGAAATTCTTTCTGAACTGGCATGACAATAAAATTGCCCCTAGGAAATATGTGCTATTTAAAAAAGAAAGAAAAAAATAATTATCTATTACTACAAGCAAACTGCGATGTTTACAATAAACCTGTAATAAAAATAACTATGAACACTTGGTGGAGATTCTCAAATAAGAACGATTGTCTGTTGTCTGAAAATAACGGTTTGCACATGAAAAGCTCCTCTCTACCCAAGGGTGTAGCCAATTGTGGACAAGATATGGAAGAAATGAATATTGTTTATAGGCCTATTACTTGTTGAATTTTGCCTTTTTAAATATAACTAACTCCGTGGCGCTAACATCCCTGAAGGGACAAGGTCTAGAACTCGTCCACTGCGTCATCTACCATAGGCAGATGGCAGGATTAGAGGCATGTGGTCTGCATGCGACACCCACGGCCGTTAATGGTGGTATCCATGACCAGAGCCGCTACTCCTCTCTGCTCAATTTGAGTCACGAGTCTGAGTGCACCCCGTTCCAGAAAAATCCGAGGAGGTACCGTGGATCGAACCCGGGCCGACGGATCTGTAGACAGCGACGCTAACCACGAGACCACGCCGGTGGTCCTTCTTAAATATACTCGTATAATAATGTATTATAATTGGATGTTTAAGAAAAATACCAACTTCAATGGAATTAACGATTTTTAATAGATCATTTTTGCAATTTTTAAATCCTATTTCATAATTATATAGAGCTTACTTTAGGCACCTAAAATTGCATTTTGCCAACCTAAAATCCCGAAAGCTAATAATAATATTTGTGGTGCTGGCGAACAAAAAAAACCGTTACAGTCAGACGCTAGGGATGTGTGCAGTGTTCTACTCACAGAAAAAGCGGGGACGATATCAATAAATATTTATTATATGGAGAAAATTTTTTTTACGATTTGAGTTACATGTGTTATTTATAATTCGACCCTTCTGAACACGAATATAACAATAATAATGAGCAGTTTCTTTCGCACTACGAGAAAATGCCGATTTTCCAATAGTGTCACACATTTCTCGCAGGAAAGGAGGGAACTATTCAAAGAAAAATTCATTCTGTGTAGGATAAATTGTTTTCCAACTTGAAATACGTGTTTTATCTATAATTCGTCCCTTTTGAACACGAATATAACAATAATAATAAGCAGTTTCTTCCGCACTACGAGAAAATGCCGATTTTCCAATAGTGTCACACATTTCTCGCAGGAAAAGAGGGAACTATTCAAAGAAAAATTCTTTCTGTGTAGGATACATTTTTTCTAACTTGAAATACGTGTGTTATCTATAATACGACCCTTCTGAACACGAATATAACAATAATAATAAGCAGTTTCTTCCGCACTTCGAGAAATAAGGATTTTCCATTAGTGTCACACATTTCTCGCAGAAAAAGAGGGAACTATTCAAAGAAAAATTAATTCTGTGTAGGATAAATTTTTTCCAACTTGAAATACGTATGTTATCTATAATACGACCCTTCAGAACACGAATATAACAATAATAATAACCAGTTCCTTCCGCCCTTCCAGAAAATACCGATTATCCATTACCGTCACACATTTTACGCAAGAAACGTAGGAATGATTCAAACAAAAATTAATTACATGCAGGCAAAATTTTTTCCCCACTTGATTTACATGTGTTATCTATAACTCAACCCTTCTGAACACGAATAGAACAAAAATAATAACCAGTTCCATACGCACTAGGAGAAAATTCCGAATTTCCATTCGTGACACACAGTTTACGCGTAAACTGTGTGACACGAACGGAGAATCGGAATTCTCTCGAAGTGCGGAAGAAACTGCTTATTATTATTGTTATATTCGTGTTCAGAAGGGTCGTATCATAGATAACACACGTATTTCAAGTTGGAAAAAAAATTACCCTACACAGAATGAATTTTTCTTTGAATAGTTCCCTCTTTTCCTGCGAGAAATGTGTGGCACTAATGAAAAATCGGTATTTTCAAGAAGTGCGGAAGGAACTGGTTATTATTATAATATTATATTCGTGTTCATAATGGTCAAATTATAGATAAGACATATAACTTAGGTCGGGAAAAAAATTATTCTATGTAATGAATTTTTATTTAAATACTTCCTACTTTTTCTGCGAAAAGTGTGTGATATTAATGGAAAATCAGTATTTTCTCGAAGTGCGGAAGGAACTTATTATTATTATTGTCATATACGCGTTCAGAAGTGGTGAAAGTCATGCAAAAACATGTATATCATCTACAATAACATTTTTATTGCCATGTAATTTATATTTCTTATATTGTTAATATTATTACTCAGAAAATTGCTTAACATTAATTTTAAATCGGAATGTATTTATTGGAAATTCGCGTTCAGGACGATCGACTAATACAGAAAACATGTATTACATGTCAAACCAGATTTTTACTGTTATATTATTTATACGTTTAATAGTTATTTATAACAATTATAATTATGAAATTAATGAAAACTATTATCTGCCCACCCAATAATTCATTCAGCCATGTATCAATCCATCCATTTATACATCCATTCATTTTTCATTCATCCTACCATCCATTCGTCCATCAATCAATCCAGTTATCTAACCAACCATCCATTAATTATTAATTGATCCATCCACTTATTACAGAAGTCATTCATCGATCCATTATTTAACTAATTCATTCACCAAGCAATCCACTCTTCATCTATCAATTAATGAATTAGGTACATAATTAATTAATTCATCCTCCCATCCATTGATGAATCAATTAATGCATACATTTATCCATCCAATTAGTTAATTAATTCAACCGTCCATCCATTTATTTATATATCCATAAAGCATTTGATGGATGGTGGGTTAGGTGGGTGAAATAAATAATTTCGGATGAATGAATGGATATATTTATGGATGAATGAATTAATAATGGATGGATGAATGGGTAGGTGGGCTAATTAATAAATAAATGAATGAATGGATTGATTAATGGTTGGTTGGATCGATGAATGAATGAATTTATTGATGGATGCATGAGTGGATAGATGGGTGGATGAATGAATGAATGAATGGATAATTAAATGGTGGAATACATGAATTAATTAAGGGACGAATGACTGGATGGATGTATGGATGATTGAACAGATGGGTGGATGAATGGTTGGGTGGATGAATTAATAGACAATGGATGGATTAATAATTTTAGTTAAAAATGAAAATTAATTATCTCATTGTTAATAATTGGATGGTTGGAAAAATAATTTATGGATGAATGGATAATTCGATGGATGGATAGATTTATTGATGTCTGAATTGATGGATGGGTGGGTGGTAGGTTTGTTGGATTAATTAGGGGATGAATGGATGGACTGTTATTAATTATTTAGTAAATATATTGATGGATGAACGAAAGGATGAATGGATGGGTGGATTCACGGATGAATTAATTGATCAATTAATGGATGGGTGGATTGGTTAATCAATGAACTAATCAATGGATGGATGAATAGATTAATGCAAAATTTAATTAACATACGGATTTGATGGATGAATGAACCATCCAACCAGCCATTCATCTATCAATCAAGCCAACCACCCCTATAACCAAACATTCATCCGTCCATTAATTAATTTATTATATAAATAATTCATTTAACTATTTCATCCACCCATCGATCCAAACATTCAGCTATCCATTAATAAATCCATGCATCCATTTATCCACCCACTCATCCTTTTCATTAAATAATTCAACAATACACCCATAGATTCATCCATCCATCAGTCTATGAATGGATGGTGGAAATAATTTATTAACTAGTAACTGGATGGATGGATGAATTTAAATATTTATTTATGGTTGAATGGATGAAAGAATGTACGGATGAATTAATGGATGAACGGATGGATAAATGAATGGATGGAAGAATGTTTCATACCAAATTACGATTATTATTTTTTTATGAAAGGGCAATGTTGAAGACAAGTATTTTAGAAAACAACAACAATAATAATAATAATAATAATAACAACAACAATGTGAAGAAAGAAATTGAGTAATATTTAAAATGTTTCTCTGTTAGCTCTTCATGAAACATGAAGCAAAACAGCAATTAAACAATGCTTTTTCTAATATCAAGCTTCAATTCGAATTTGTCTTAGTTTAATAGTGGTAGTAGTAGCCCTACCGGATCGCGCAAACGTCTCCTGGAGATCCTTTAAGGGGATATCTGCGGCGAATTTATTTCCGGGGTGCGCCAGTCCCCTACCTCACATTTAAACCTAAGTACAACACAAGCACCCAGTCACAAACCCGAGAAAGAGATTTTTCACTGCTGAATCGAACCCGGGCCGCCGGGTGGAAGGCAAGCGTGCTACCGACTAACACAAGCCGGGTGACACTTTAATGTTAATTGATCACGAATTAATATTTGAAAAAGTTTCCTTATTCTACTTCATTAAAACACGAAGGAAATATGAGTTATTACATAAAATGCTCGAACATGGTTTCTCTCCATGTATTACATAAAATTAAGCTTCCGTTCGAATTTGCTTAACCCCAGCGCTCTTATTTTAATATAACTTGTCATTGAGGAAGTTCCTATTGTTTTCCCGACCGGGAATTATACGAAACGAAAGCTTCCATTCTAACTTGTGTAAATGCAGTGTGATACTAGCTGTCAGGTTGGTACTGCTCCAAAGTCAGATGTGGGTTTAATCATCAAATAGCCGTGGTAGAGAATACTATGATTTTATATGGGGAAAATCACGACTTTAATTACTGTTTTTTGAAGCCTTCGTGGCAAGTACAAAGGTGTGTGACGTGTGAAAAAATTCTGTGAAAATTCCTGAACGATTAGAGTGGTTTTTCACATCGATAAAAAAATTGGTTTTCATGAAAATCGAAAACTTAGTTCAAGTGCACTTATACCACTCTGGAAGGGAACATAATGGAGTCTGTATTTAAATGGGAGTATTCTAAGATTGAAATTAAGGAAGAGATTCCTGAAACGCAACCAAAGATTGAACCTGTACCAATCACGTCACACACAATAGTCACGCAACAAATGAAACGTGAGAGTAGGCCAATAGATTACAAAGATCTTACAGCATGCAGCTTCGTTCACAAGAATGAAGAAGAGGATCAGCTAATGCAATCACACTCACCTGCTGTATGTACAAGACTATCCTCTGGTGGAAACAGTAAACAGCCAACTCGTACTCCAGACAAACGTTTTTCGTGTGATATATGTACAAAGAAATTTTCACATAGAGGGCATTTCAAAACACACATGCTCACTCACACTGGATATAAGCCATTCACGTGTGATATATGTGCCAAGAAATTTTCCCGAAGAGGGCATCTAAAAAGGCATCAGCTAACTCACACTGGGCATAAGCCATTCACCTGTAATGTATGTAATAAGAAATTTTCTAGAAAAGAGGATCTCAAATCACATCTGCTCACTCACACTGGACACAAGCCATTCACCTGTGATGTATGTAATAATAAATTTTCTAGAAAAGAGGATCTCAAATCACATCTGCTCACTTACACTGGACACAAGCCATTCACCTGTGATATATGTAATAAGAAATTTTCTAGAAAAGAGGATCTCAAATCACATCTGCTCATTCACACTGGATACAAGCCATTTACCTGTGACATATGTGGCAAGAAATTTTCTAGAAAAGGGAATGTCAGATCACATTTGCTAACTCACACTTGATACAAGCCATTCGCGTGTGATTTCTGTACCAAGAATTTTCTTGAAAAGGGGATCTCAAAACACATCTACTCACTCGCTGTGGACAAAAGCTATTCTGTTGTCATGTGTGTGCCAAGAACATTTTCAGAAGAGCATGTATCAAAAGACTTATGAGAGAAACACCTTTTCTGGTATAATTGCATTTTAGGTACATTTTATTTTTTATTATATAACTTATAGGGGTTTCCACAAGGCTGTTGTTTCCCTCAACCAAACAATGACAATGACATTAAGTAAACACTCGGCAATGATAACATAAATAAACACACTGTTTCTATCCAAGTCACGCTTAATTTATTTTATTTCTCCACAACTGTCTGTCTAATGTGTCTTCAGCTTGTAGTCCTCTCTTGGCCATACTTTCTTTTACTCCATCCATTCAGGTTTCAGTTGGTCTTCCTTTCCTCCTTCTTCCATCAAGTTCCCAATTCATTACCACTCTTGGCAATCTTCCTTCGTTCATTCTCTTTAGGCCTATGTGTCCATACCAACGTAATGTTTTACTTTCAACTATGTCTATCACATCTTTCTCTACTTTCATTATTTCTCTTATTGTGCTATTCCTGATTCTATCTCTCTGCGATTTCCTTGCTGACCTTCTCCAATAATCCATTTCTGTAGTACGCAATTTTGCTCTTTGTTTATTATTTAATGACCAAGTTTCCGCTCCATATAACAAAATACTCTCTAGTATTGATTTACAGATATTTACTTTTGTTTTTGCCATAATATTGATGCTCCATAACACTGAATTTAGCATTCCTATTGTTTTCCTGCTTTTTTTTGTGAGATCTTATTTATTTATTTATTTGAAATGCCCATGGATACAATCCCTGAGCATCATGCTCACATTGGGACATGGCAATGGTACAAGTTATGTTTGATACAATGAAAGTATACATATGATACCTTGGCATATCCTTTTTTCTATTTCAAATTTGGAAGATCCATCCATCTGTACTATTGCTCCTAAGTACTTAAAACTGTTGGTTTTTTAAATTATATTTCCCTCTATTTCTATATCATCATTGTTAGCTGTCATATATTCTGTTTTTCTTAAATTGATTTTCAATCCCCATTTTGTATAGGCCTCTTGCAATTTTCTGCACATATAATCAACATCGTCACTGTCTTACGCTATAATGATCTGGTCATTGGCGAAGAGCAGGTTAGATATGAATAAATGTTCATCAACCTGTAGTCCCATCTTGCCACAATTCTTATTCCATTCCCTCAAACTTACATCCAAAATTTTTTTGAACAATGTAGGGGTTAAGCAGCATCCTTGTAATAATCCTTTGCTCGTTTGAAACGTCTGTGATATCCTTGATCCTATTTTGATTTGGCACATGTTATTCCTGTATATTTCTTGTATTAATCCTATTAATGCCTTATGTATACCTGCTATTTCTAATGCTTCCCATAGTTTACTTCTGGGTACACTATCATACGTCTTTTCTAGATCTATAAAGGCCATATCAATCCATTTCTGTTTTACGTAGCATTTCTCCAGCATTTGTTTTACTATGAATATGTGATCAATACAAGATCTGCCTGCTGTAAATCCACATTGCACGTCTGTGTCCTTATACTCATTATTTAATCGTTGTTTCATCACTTTTCCAAAAATCTTCATAATTGAATTAATCACACATATTCCTCTATAATTCCCTTTATCCTTCCTATCTCCTTTCTTATGTACGGGTGTTAAATAACCTAGTTTCATTTCATCCGGTATTTTTTCCCGTTTTAGGATTTTATTTATGAATTTAGTTAATATTGTAACTACTTTTGGTCCTCCATATTTTAATAGCTCAAAATGGATTCCTCCTGGTCCAGGAGCTTCCCTATTTTTCCCTTCTTTTATTGCATGTGCTACTTCCTTATTTGATACTTCTAGTCCCGTATCTTCAAATACTCCTGTGGCCTCTTCTATAAATTCTTTTCTCCCTTCATGTAATAACTTTCCAAAATATTCTTCCCATTCTTCTATTGAAATCATCTCTAATTTTGCTTTGTGCTTGGTTTCCTTTCTCATTTCTTTCAACACAGCCCATGCTTCTGCTGATCGCTGGAATCCTATTCTGCTATTAACTCTTGAGCATAGCTGTTCCCATTCTTCATTTTTGAATTTTCTTACTTCCCTATGTACTTGTTTCTTCTTTTCTATCTATCCAAAATTAAAAAATTCAAAGATCCAAAATTTTAAAGAATCCAACAATTTAAAATATAAAATATCCATTTTTGAAAAACCAAAAAAAAAATAACATTAAAAAATCAAACATTTAAATAATGAAATCCAAAATTTAAAAACCAAAAATCCAAAATTTTAAAAATAAAAAATTCAAAGATAGAAAATTTAAAAGATCTAAAATTAAAAAATCAAAGATCCAAAATTAAAAATCCAGAATAAAAAAGTTCAAAAACCCAATATTAAAAAGTCCAATAATGCAAAATTGAAAAATCCAACAATCAAAAATAAAAAAATAAAAATTAAAACAAGTTTCACTATTGTCGCGTGGCGTTCCACACACACTTTTTTTTATCATAGGTAATCCCAAGAGATTTTGATTTATTAAGACTATCCCATGAATGAAAATAAACGCAATATACGAATAACAATTACTTTCGTTCATGAAAACGAAACTAATAGCTACGATGTCACGGCATACTATGAATCAGTTATCCATGATTCGATTCGAGTTACCATGTCGTGACCAATGCTACCAATGGTGCATATAAGACACAGATAACTTCATTCGTGTAAACTTACAGCAGAACGGAAAAAAAGCACACCAACTGGCTTACAAAATCGAAATTGTGTTTTTAATCAATGTACATTTCTATTATTTCAATTTCCATAGAAGTTAAGTTGTATAAAATAATCTGTTTTCGTGCTGTTTAATGGCAGCATGTGGCGTATTAATCACCGCACACTGATGCTTACGTGTCCAGTAACGAGCAGACGTTTTACCTTGCAATTCCTACAAGGATATTGTAAGATGAACTGCCGTGATTGGTCTATATTCGAGGTATTGCTAAAAGTTAATGGTAAACATCAAACACGCGGCGTATGAGTGGAAAAGTAATTTAAAGACAAGTATTTTTTAACTTTCACTTTAAATAAATAGAATAAACACACTGACAAAAAATAACAATTAATTTTATATTTACTAAGGTTTCCACGGCTGTACACCACAAACCGTTAGGAATACCTTCTGCTTAGTTTTAGAACTATCCCTGTTATTTCTAACTCCATCAAGAACTCAACAAAAACGTTTTTCAATCAATCAACCTGCTTTTAGAATTCTTTACTTTTGGCATCTTGCAGGTGCAAACACTGTGAATAAACCGCAAGTGTAAGTTTCTTAAGAGTGCCTTTAATTAACCGGGGTAATGGGGTACAAATGTGATTTACTGTTAAGAAGGAGAAAGGCAAACTAAAGATATATTTGAAAAGTATTTTATCTTTAGTATAGTAATAATTATTATATTAATTACACATTGTTGGTTTAATACAGTTCTAGTCATTTTCAGTTTTTAACGTCTTATTAACCAATATTTATGTTTTATAACATTGGACTAATGTGACTGCCTTGACAATGAAACGGATAGTTGAAAACCTAAGAATCCGAGATCCAATAATAAGACCTTACAGGGGGGGATCCCCCCCCCCAAAAAAAAAATTTGTAACATTAAGCACAAATTATTGAAACGGTCAGCCTTCTAATAAATTTTGTAAAGACAACATCACCCATACTTAAATTGAAGCAACGACTTTCATTATTTTGAAATACAGTTGTAGTAAAATGTCGAAATGTTCATTTTGATTTCATTTGTATACTGGGAAAGATCAATTTTTATGAGTAAAAACTTCCCTCTCTAATTCGGTCCCCCCCTCCAAAATTTATCTCTGGATCCGCCCCTGAGACCTTATGATATGCAGATGTAAACAACATAATTATTTAAACATAGCCGCTATTTTCCTACGCACAACACACTCTGGTGAGAGAATTTGTGTATTTGCAATTGTCACTGCATAACAGATAATACATGCTACACCATCATATTTTCAGTGAGAAGGATAATGATTAACATATAAATTTTATCCCAATGGAGTCTGTATCGGAATCGGAATATTCTCAGATTGAAATTAAGGAAGAGATTCCTGAAACGGAACTAAAGATTGAACCAGTACCAATTACGTTTGACACAATAGACACGGAACAAATCAAACGTGAGAGTAGGCCAACCGACTACAAAGATCTTACAGCATGCAGCTACGTTCGCAAGAATGAAGAAGAGGATCAGCTAATGCAATCACACTCACCTGCTGTATGTACAAGAATATCCTCTGGTGGAAACAGTCAACAGCCAACTCGTACTCCAGACAAACGTTTTTCGTGTGATATATGTACAAAGAAATTTTCCAGGAAACAGAGTCTCGTAACACACATGCTCACTCACACTGGACATAAGCCATTTACGTGTGATGTATGTGCCAAGAAATTTTCCGATAGAGGGAATTTAAAAAAACATATGTTCACTCACACTGCACTTAAACCGTTTACGTGTGATATATGTAGCAAGAAATTTTCCACAATAGGGAATCTCCAAAGACATCAGCTAACTCACACAGGACATAATGCATTTATCTGTGATATATGTACCAAGAAATTTTCCCGAAAAGGGAATCTCAAAGAACATCTGCTCACTCACGCTGGACATAAGCCGTTTACGTGTGATATATGTATTAAGAAATTTCCCCAAAAACGAGATCTCAAAAGACATCAGCTAACTCACACTGGACATAAGCCATTTAAGTGTGATATATGTAACAAGAAATATTCCCAAAGGAGGCATCTCAATATACACGTGCTTACTCACACTGGACATAAGCCATTTACGTGTGATGTATGTACGAAGAAATTTTCCGATACAGGGACTTTAAAAAAACATATGTTCACTCACACTGGACTTAAACCGTTTACGTGTGATATATGTAGCAAGCAATTTTCCAGAATAGAGAATCTCCAAAGACATCAGCTAACTCACACTGGACATAAGCCATTTATCTGTGATATATGTACCAAGAATTTTTCCCGAAAAGGGAATCTCAAAGAACATCTGCTCACTCACGCTGGACATAAGCCGTTTACGTGTGATATATGTAGCAATATATTTTCCAAAAGAGGGAATCTCAAAGAACATCTGCTCACTCACACTGGACTTAAACCGTTTACGTGTGATATATGTAGCAGGAAATTTTCTAGAAAACAGGATCTCAAAAGTCATCTCACTCTTGCTGGACAAAAGCCATTCTCATTGTGTGTACGAAGAAAATTTTCAGAATAGCACATATGAAAAGACTACTGGTTACTCATGAGAGGAACAACCTAGGTACATATACAAATCAAATCCAGACCAAATTTTCGATTAGTCTCAAAACTCGCTTAAATCATTCTGGACCTTCCATAGAATATTTTTCCACCTCATACAGCTTTGTATTTGTAGCGAAAGTATTAAAAACCGGTAAATAAATTTGTGATTTTCCCTATTAAAAGTTATAGTAATCTCTACCACGGATATTTGATGATTAAACCGAAATCTAACCTCAGAGAAATTTTGTAATTGTTTCTTTTGTAACATATTCCTTGATAGAAGAAATTTCATTGAAACAGTTGATCAAGATCACTTCCTCCTACAGTTAATGAAAAGTTTTGAAGAAACTCTTCGAAGTTTTCTCTCTGTGGAGATGTTCTAATCTGATAGGGTAACTAGTAGGTTTTCGGAGGACCAGGTTTATTTATAAACCACTTAAAACTAAACAAGGAGAGAATGGACTGTAGGACGCTGAGTCAGGGATTTAGAATTTTGATTCGTTGCAGTACAATATATTCAGGAAGCCTGAACTCTGAATAGTTGAAATTATATTAACACTTAACACATGATACTTATAAATGTGAACCAAATGAAACACAGGATAATTATGAATGTAGTTAGACACAGTTACTGTTGCTAGGAGCATACACCACTCCCGCCAAGTAGCTTCTATAAGCGCTAGTACCAAGTTTCTTTGTTACAAATACACGTGGCGACTAGGCCATTAACACAATGGGAATAATTGCACTTTGCACCGAAAATACAATGTGAATCTCGGAACCGCACACGCGCGCTGCCCAATACTTAAGGAGCGAAATGGTGTGGATATAAGATGAGTACTAAGCTTACAGAGTGAATATTGTCCCGCGGATGGGAGCAATCGAAACACATGCCTGCACGCTACTGCATCTTGATCACGACTGACTAAACTGGCATGGGGAAGCCGATTAGCAGGTGCACTCAAACCACCAGGAAATGATGAAACTTGGCGGGAATTAATGGCGGTCTGCACCAATTACCACAGAGGCAAATTTGAAACATATAACTTATAAGCTCTTGAGCTAACATAATCAAAGTGTACCCCATACACCTAATATCTTCAGAGTGAGAGCTCCAAACAGGTATTCAACGACGGTAGTGTAGAAGTTACTTGATGTGGCAAGAAGAAATTCTTCCTTCTTACAGGCACCTTCTTCTTGGAGAGATGACAAAAGTTTCTTTACCAAAATTGGAATATAACTCACTACTTATTCCTAGCCTGAAATTTCTTCAATCATTCTGATGGAAACTATGCAAAAACGGTACCTAAGTGCACTTATGCCGCAAAAACTGTACAACAGACAAGAAGAGGTCGCAGTCTTAATTGCAATTGTTTCAAACTCTTACTGACATGCATAATGATATGTAAACAGCTAATTCCACATGAACTGACAGAATAATTGTGTTTTCAATCTTCAGATTTTACTTAGCTTTGTGTAGATTTTAATTTTTAACTTATATATTAAGACTAGTCTGTCATATTTTTAATATTTATCATCATTTGTAAATACTACTTGACCAATTGAGCTCACTGTTACCTGACCATAGTTCCAGTTTGGGTATTAAATTGCCATTTATAATTCACAAATCATTCCGTATAACACTATACACTTAGAAATAATAGCTAATAAATTATAATACAGTTAACTCTAAAGGCATGTTTTTTTATCTTATTTAAACTTGTATTTGAATTTCCTGTTAGTCTTCAGCTGTTGTTTATAGCTTAATAGTGGTATATTTCTCAACGCATTTATTTCATTACAAAGTTGTATACTGACTTTTTAATTTTTCAAAATCATGACAAAAAAAAATTGATTTAATTATTATGCAATGCCATTATTAGGCATGACAAATGGCAAGATCACTGCAGAAAGAAACATCCGTATAAACCGAAACATTATTTAGATATAAATACAAGATTACTGAAAGTAAAAGCAGCGGCGAAGATAAATGGAAACCATATATTGATGTAAATCCCAAGCAGAATCTTCAAGATAAAGATGAAGAATTTCGACAACCATGGGCGCCCATACCTGGGGATGGGGCAGGGCTTTAGCAAGGCCCTTCTGCGCTCTTGGCGAGTTTGACAAATCTGTGCCCTCCAATACTGGGGGCCCTGAACAATTTTTTTTTTTAATTTCTGTAAAACTGATTTTCTTAAATTTGCTTCCAGAAGGTTTTTTTTTTGGTCCCATTTCTGTAAAAAAAACACTGCCTAATAGATCAAAACTAATAATGTAGACTAAGCTATGATGGTCATGGTAGTTTTAGTTGGCACATTTTTTTACTGAAATCATTCTTACCTATACAACAGAAGTAACGCCAACAACAACAAGAGACGAAATAACAAACATTAATATTGTTTCACTGTTTAATTTAAAAATCGCTTAGTTAAAAAATACAATAATAATCAGGGCCCAGATTCTAATGACATGTCATCTTTTCTATTGATACTGCATAGACGTTGCCAACTTATAGATAAATCCTAATCATGGCCTCTAGATTGTAGAAATACGCTTTTATTTGGTCATTTTTTTGTAATTTTATGCAATTTTATATTTTTTAGGGCATTTATTTCGATTTTGTGTAATTATTTTGTCATTTTCTTGACATTTGCTTCCTTATTTAGCCATTTTCATGCTTTTACATTGAGTATATTAACTCTCTTCGTCGCCTAGCTAGCATCGTCCCCAGCGGTGCTGTCTTTGAAGTGTTTGTTTAATGCAAGAAGGACACACTCTGTGTTGAAGTGTTGTAATGTCTTAGTCGGAAACGAGAATCAAAGAAACGCCAAAATGTTGTATTTACATTACTGTTGTTATTAGATTGACTTTGCGCCAGAGTCTGCCACCTGCTTGGATTTGAGAGTGCAAACTGCTGTTTACCCTCAATAAACAATATAATCCGGCAGACCGCAAAAGGAAATGCCGAAGTTTGGCTCACCAGTGCCTCAGTGCCAGTATAAATTTCTGTAAGTAAAGAACATTCACAGCAAAGAACAAAGTTTTTTAGACCTACGAAATCCTCTCTGCATTTACAGTTTTAACAATTATGTACCAACTAGTCTATAACTTTGTGTGTACAATATTTTTTTATAAATGAAATATCAGTTTTTAGGTAATTTTTTTATAATTATTAAGTCATTTTCTTTAAAATTCGGTGTCATTTTTCAAACAATTTTAGGTCATCAGAATCCTGGCCCTGGTTATCATACTCTGTCAATAAGAATCGTGTTAATTAAAGGACGTTGCATGAGTGCTTTTTGCTTGTAGACAATCGGCATAATACTACCGATTGTTCACGTGCATTAATTTTTAATAACCTGAAAGATTTCTTCCACTGATGTGGAATTTATATTGCTTGATAAATTGCACTAGCCTAAAAAAGGCGGGATTTTTCATGGTTAATTTTGCGACCTCTCTGTACCTGCGCCCTTGGCGGGGGCCGATCTCGCCACCGCCTAGCTACGGCCATGGTTTGGGGGGGGGCGCAAGGAACAAATTTATATTAATAATTGTTATAGTCAGGTGTTTTTCTTTTAAGACAATTATTTGAAAGTCAGTTGAGACATAGAAAGTTTGCAGAACTTTTACCAAATCGTCAACATGGAAGCAGAATCCACAGTGGATTAGGAAAGGGGAGTCCAAGGGGTTGGACCCCCAAAAGTCAAAACCTAAAATTCTATATTTGATTTAAACAAGATTTGTTGGTGTGTCAGATATGATATATCAGTTATTATCTTTTCATAACATAATGAGTAGGCCTATTATATCCACTGTTCCATGTGTTATTCAACTTTTCTTATAAATAGTAATAAGTATTATAACTTAGGTAACAATTTCTTGTTTAAGTTGCCATGTCTTAGAGTATGGTAAACAAATTTCCTAACTAGTTTTTGAGTGCTAAAATAGCGTAAAATGTCATTTTCATTAGTTCAATATTTAAAAATTTCCCGGGGGTGGACACCCGACTTAGGTAACATTTTCATGTTTACATTGACTGGTATTAGAGTGTGGTAAAAAAAATTACGAACTACTTTTTGAGTGCTAAAATAGGGTAAAATGTGATTTTCATTAGTTCAATATTTAAAAATTGTCTGGGGATGGACCCCCGACCCCCTTTTATGAAGAGTATTGCAAACCCCCCAGCACTTTCGACCCTCCCCGCAATTACTTTCTGGCTACGTCATTGTTGCATTTATTATATTATTAATATAATGCTACAAAGTGGCCCAAGAAGTGAAAGCGACAAAAAATAAAATAATTAAAAAATCCCTTTAGGCAGGCCTACAGGCTGAGGTAGATTTCGAAGTGCTTTTGGATTAATTTACTGTCGCTGCGTAGCATTCTTCTTATTTAGCTATGGCATGACAAACCCGCAATAATAACTGCAAAAAAGAGGAAAGAGCACTTTTTAAACTTTCAAATCTCGCCTTATATGAGAACTATGAAGAAACTAGTTATTGATTCGTAGAGTACTCATCAAGAGCTTTTCAACAATACCGCACAAGACGTAGTTTCAAAAATTTCGAATTTCCATCCCCCTCCCCCACTCGTAATCCCAAAACCCCCGAATCGTTGGTGTCATTGTGAACTCCATAGGGAGTACTCTAACTTATTCAATCAAAGTTTCCCTCTATACTTCATAGGGGCCGAGATATAAATGTTTTAAACTTTCAACCCCCTTTTTGCCAATTTTGATCATTAACGAACTTGTCCGAACTATTGGGCCTAGAAATAACATAATAGAATTTGGCTCAAATATTTTCAAAATTAAGGCCGCTAGCGTGTAAAGATACATATATATATATATATATATATAATATATATATATATATATATATACACACACCGTTAATATCACTTTTTTTTAACTGGCGTGGTTTCGTACTTAGGGAGGCATGAAACGTAAAGATATGAAAGAATTTTCGAAAGTCATGACATGGTATCGATTGCAATAGGTAGATTTTTCTTCGTAATCTACCTAAAAATCCCCCCCCCCACAAGAAAATATCATATGGGCGCTCTTTTCGACAGCCAATCAGGTTGGGGGGTGGATACCCCTGCCTAAAGATATCATTTACCAGGACAATTGGGTAAAAATGCAATGCTATATTTTCTCTTACAAATACCGGTTACTGTTAACAAGGAGCAAGGCAAAATAGAGAGAATTATTAAAAGTAATTTAAATTTAATATATCAATACTTATATTAGTTACACATTATTAGTTGAAATATTTTATCTTATTTCACTTGAAAAGAAGTTTTAGCCATATTAGTTTTTGACATCTTTTTTTAGCCATATTTAGGTTTTATAAGGTTGGACTATGTGACTGCCTTGACAATGAAACGGTTAATTTTGTTAAAATATCACAATTAGCTAGAAAGGAACAAAATAGTTTAAAACCTAAGAATGCGGGCCCCAATAATATGACATGCAGATATAAACAACGTAGCAATTTAAACAAGCTTCCATTTTCCTAATAGACCAGGGCTACCAATAGCAACCCCCCGTGGGATTTTCTGACACACACATTTTTTTTTTGTTGGTCGTCTAGTTTAATATCTTAGTTGTTTGTCCCTTATCAATTACAGCATATACCCGGAAAACCACGGAAATCCCGAGAAAATGAGTTTGTCTGACTATGTTTTATTTTTTTAATCTTTGTTCTTTGCTCCTAATATTCAAAGGGAATTTCTGACTCATATGTTTTTCTGTTGGCATTACCATCTACATTAAGATTTCAGTTGTTTGCCCCTTATCAATTAGGGTAAGGTGGTACAATTTCGAACACTAAACATATTTTCTTATTTTATGAACAAAATAAACACAAGAAAACAATATTTGTACTGTAATGACAAAGTTGGTAACCTAGTTGACCCTTCACAGAAATATGAAAGACACACAGCTGTTAAATTGGCCATAGCAATCAATGTTTCATTTTTAAAAAATCGTTCGAAAATGTACCGCATAGGTACAATTCTGAACACCAGTAGGTACAACTTCGATCAGTGGCATTTTCCACAAACAAACTGTTTTTTTCCTTCGTTTCTTACGCACAATTCATGATACCACGTTTTACATGACTGGCATCGAATCCAGTCGCCTTTCTTCATTGTCTGAGCACTGTTGTAGTTCAACAAACAAAAATCACACACGTCTTCTTTTGTTGGAGCTGGGCTTTCCATTTTCTTTCCGGCATCTAAATATTAAACATAAAATATAAAATAACTCCACTAATAGTTTGACCCGACATTATTATTATTATTATTATTATTATTATTATTATTATTATTATTATTATAATTATTATTATTATTTTAATTTTATTATTATTATAAATTACCTTTCAAAAATGATATTTTTTTTTCAAATCACATAATTCAAATAATGTTTATAAAACCCAATAAAATAAAATAAAATAACAGATTAAGCATAATGATGAGAACATATTATTTTGTTCTTATTATTGCTTATATTATTTTGTTTACTATTATATTGTCATTGCTAGTATTATTATGTTGTTATTATTTTATCGTTATTATAATATTTTAAAGTACGGTACAGAAAAAATAACGAAATGAAAATAATTTTTTTGAAAGGCCTTAGCACATTCTTACCGTTTATAAACAGGGTCCAATGGAAGATGAACTTATAACATGTAGCCTACACCAATAAAACAGATACTCAGCACAACTTAGGTCAACTTAGCTTATCTAAACTATTACTCAAGGCATTGCATTAAGGCATTGTTATAAGTCCACTCGCTCTACATTGGGTGTCTGCCCCTTCAAGCAGACTGGTCCTCCGAGTTACTAGAGATTTTACTAATATCCCTATCCATCCTTTTGCTCCTCTCGTAACGGAATATACCGTTCACAAACACATTGTGTATTGCATATTGTTGAGCTGTAATCAAAACAAAGTGCGAAGGAAGTACTACGAGTTGCAGCTTTGAAATAATACTGGTGTTGATGGCCTTTTACACTTGAATTGCAGAAATAATAAACCCTGTATGTTTTAAAATGCATTGCTAGCTAACAGCTGTCTTACGCAATGCATAAGCAGCTATTTCTTACAGAGCAAGTGATGTTCGAAATTGTACTGCTTATGTTCAGAATTGTACCTAAAAATCGTTCGTATTTGTACCTCACGCAAGCTTTTATAAAGTATTACACAGTTACACATTCCACTCACAAATGACATAATGTTGTGCCAATGACTTGCGTATCAAAGACCACGCAATTCGTTGGTATTAGTTAACAATCGCTCCTCAACAATGTATTGCAGTAACACAACGTGGAATTAAAAGCAATTTTATAACGTGCCGTTTTTCAAGCATACTGTATGTACCTTCGAATGGAAAATAATATTTTTACTTCAGAATCAGACAGCTTAAAAGACCACTCTCGCGGAAACAGATACACAAAACAATCAGTATCAACGCCATGTAATTGAAAACAGGTTAACTAGCATTTGAAACCCGAAAAAGGACCAAAACCTTATTCCGTTCAGAATTGTACCATGTTCGAAAATGTACCACCTTACCCTACAGCATATCCCCGGAAAACTCCGAAAACCACGGAAATCCGGAAAAATTGATTTCGTTTTAATTTTTGAAATCTTTGTTCTTTGCTCCTAGTATTCAAAGGGAATTGGCAAATCATATGTTTTTGTGTTGGTATTGCCATCTAGATTAAGGTTTCAGTTGTTTGCCCCTTACCAATTGCAGCATATCCCCGGGAAACCCCGTATATACGGAGAAAATGACTATGATTTCTTTTTAAATCTTTGTTCTTTGCTCCTAATATTCGAAGAGAATTTCTGACTCATATGTTTTTTTTTGTTGGCACGTAAGCCCTGAAAACCACGGAAATCCGGTGAAAATTACTTCGTTTTAATTTTTTTAAATCTTAGTTCTTTGCTCCTAATATTCAAAGGGAATTTGTGACTCCTATGCTTTTCTGTTGGTATTGCCATCTAGATTAGGGGTATCAGTTGTTTTCCCCTTATCAATTACAGCATATCTCCGAAAACCACGAAAATCCGGAGAAAATGAGTTTGTTTTAACTTTCTACAATTTTTGTTCTTTGATACTAATATTCCCTGGGAATTTCTGAATCACATACTTTTTGTTGCTATTGCCATATAGTTTAAGGTTTCAGTTGTTTTTCCTTACAGCATGACAAAGAATACTGGAAAAATCCTGATGCTGAAGGGATGAACGCGATTGAAAACCTGACAGCACACCCTTCATATTCTAATTTGACATCTGTGAATGATAATTTATCTTGTCAAACCTTCCACAGTCACCATCAAACTTTCTTGACTGAAGTTATAGAAGGGACATTGTGTAAAACAGCACAATTTTGGATTGGTAATAAGGACAAAGTGTCTTTGATTTGGAGATTTCAGCGAACAACTAAAGAAAACAACTTTCACTTACACTTGGCATGATTCCCATTTTCTTTGCATGTGAACATCATAATTATGGCAGATATCTCGTAGTCCACATACTCACCCTTTTTAACCTGCAAACCTGCAAAGAACACACCTGAAGCAGAATTACTTCGCAATAACGGTTTCAGTGACTGTAGATCACAAGTTCCGAGTTCCAGAAATTCTGTGGATTTCCGTGGTTTTCCGGAGATATGCTGTAATTAATAACGAGCAAACAGCTGAAACCTTAATCTAAATGACAATGCCAACAAAAAATATGTAAGTCAGAACTTCCCTGGTTATATTAGGATCGACGAACAAAGATTTTTAATAAATTAAAACGAACTCATTTTCTGCGGATCTTCATGGTTTTCGGAGTTTTCAGGGGATATGCTGTAATTGATAAGGACAAACAACTGAAACCTTAATCTGGATGGCAATACCAATACAAAAACATACGAGTCACCAATTCCCTTTGAATATTAGGGGCAAAGAACTAAGATAAAAAAAAAAAAAAATTAACAAAGTCATTTTCTCCGGGTTTCCGTGGTTTTCGGAGTTTTCTGTGGATTTGCTTTAATTGATAGGGGGGAAACAATTGACACCTTAATCTAGATGGGAATACCAATACAAAAACATATAAGTCACCAAATTCCCTTTTAATACTATAGGATCAAAGAATTAAGATTTAAAAAATTAAAAAAAACTTAAGTAATTTTCTCCGTGGTTTTCCGAGTTTTCTGGGCATAAGCTGTAATTGATAAGGGGCAAACAACCGAAACCTTAATCTAGATGGCAATAAAAAAAACATTTGAATCAGACTTTCTTTTTGAATATTAGAAGCAAATAACAATGATTAAAAAAAATAAAACATTTTAATTTTCTCCGTAACTTATACGCGTGGTATTCCGGGTTTTCTGGGGATATGTTGTAATTGGTAATAGGCAAACAACTGAAACCTTAAATTAGATGGCAATACCAAAAACAAAAAAAAAAAAAAAAAAAAAAAAAAAAAAAAAAAAATGCGAGTCAAAAATTCCCTGGGCATATTAGAAGCAAAGAACAAAGACAAATTAAAACAAAGTCATTTCTCCGGATTTCCGTTGTTTTCCGGGGATATGCTGTAATTGATAAGGGACAAACAACTAAGAACATAATCTAGCTGGCAATACCAACAAAAAATATGTGATTCAGAAATTCCCAGGGCATATTAGGAGCAAAGAACAAAGAAAAATTAAAACAAACTAGTTTTCTACGGATTTCCGTAGTTTCCCGGGGTTTCCGCGTTAATGCTGTAATTGATAAGGGGCAAACTAAAAAATGTTATGGCAATACCAACAAAAAATTATGTGAGTCGGAAAATCCCACGTTGGGTGCGGGGGGGGGGGTATACAGTAGCCCAAAACCAGTGATCTCAATATATAAACAGGATACACAACAGCTGTGCTTTGGAATTGCATAAATCGTGACGTTCACTTGTTGTTAAGTTGGCTACACCATACGTATTGGTGAAGTGTGCTTCCTATGTAAAACATATATTTATTAATGTGTTTTTTTATTATTTTTCATGACAAAATGGTAAAATATTGCGTGGTATATGGCTGCACAGAGCTCCAGAGAAATGGAAGTGGACTTAAGTTTCACAAGTAGGTTATTTTTGTTTGGAACATTTGAGGATACTGACCAAATCTGACTTAGCCTCAAGCGTAGCATAGCCACGAACGCTTGTCTTTTTCTTGCCTGTTTGTACAGGTTTCCATTTTCTTGGCCTGATATTCCGAAGAAGTGGGTTCAAGCAATGCGCAGAGAATATTGGTCACCCACAGCGTACAGTACATTAAGCAGCAGACACTTTACACCTGATTGCTATCAGTCAAGGTCTGTGGTGCACTTGTAAAATTACTAAAAGATGATGTACCATCAGTCTTCAATTTTCCAGGACACCTTAAAAAAAAATATTGTTCCAAAAAGACAACTGGTTCGTAACATAGGCGTAACCAGGCCGACCATATGGGGGGGGGTTACAACATCTGGGGGGTATGAAATACCCCCCCAGGGAGAGGGGAAGAGGGGGTCCTCCCCCGGAAAATTTTAAAAATTAAGATGCACAATAACGAGTTTTAAGCTTCCCACGCTTTATACTTGTATTAAGCAATTTATAAGCAGACTTTAAAAAATTGTACAATTTTCCTTTTTTTAATTAATGGGGGGGTTTCAAACCCCCAAAAACCCCCTCGTTACGCCTCTGGTTCGTAATGTGGTTAGTAGTAGGCCTACTTTAGATACCATGTAGGAATATAAATTATGCAATATGTCAGTCATGTAAACATTGTATTCTTATGCATGTAGGCCTAAATTTTTCATGCTAGTTTTTAATTGCAGAAATAAGAGGAAGCAGATGTTTTTGTATAAGACCTCTAATATACGAAAACAATAAACAGACACAAACAGATGATCTCCCACCATCTCCTATCAAAACAGAATTGGGAAAGAACAAAAGGCTACAGACGATTGTCTGTCGCAAGAACAAGAAGATAAATAGCATGGCTAATTAAATTTCAGATTTGAAGAAAAGGAACTTCTAAATTTTATTCCAGTGGCTTCCCTTTGCGCTAGTCTACAGGAATTATTAAATAATAATAATAATAATAATAATAATAATAATAATAATAATAATAATAATAATAATAATAATAATAATGTGATTTGTATCCAGTACAGTAACGGTAAAGTTGAAGGTCACGGTTTATACATTTCCAAAGCACTTAGAACAGATTTTGTCTATTCTCTTTATATATCGAAATCAAGCATAATATCGCAAAATGAAGGCCTATTGTGAAGTTATTTTAATAGTTAAAATGCGAGTGTTTACAACTGTTTACCAATGTACATTCACGCCTGATTGAGATTAATGAAATATTTTTACCAAACCATTACGATATGAAATTAGTTTTGTTATGTACTTAAAAAGCATCAAGTAGTTTATATTGAAACGTTTCATTCATAAAGGTGTTTTAAAAACGCCAATACATCTTCATAATTCCATTAATACACATGAGTTTGTTAGAAGGAGATACGGGATAGGAGCTAAATTATACGTTCACTTTCATGGCGGACCGCGAACCCTGCCGTCACGATTTTTCATCATGCAGTGCTACCTCCAGTATGTAATAGAGCTCAATGCCCAAAACGCACACTGGTGAGAGATTGTGTATTTGACCGAGTCACTGCCTCTCAGGAAAATACTAAATACTTCATACTGGCAGTGACAAGGATGATGATTAATATATAAACCTCACTCAGTAAGCGAACACGATGGAGTCTGTATTTAAATCGGAGTATTCTAAGATTGAAATCAAGGAAGAGATCCTTGAAACACAACCAAAGATTGACACACTAGACACGCAAGAAAAGAATCGTGAGAGTAGGCCAACCGACTACAAAGATCTTACAGCATGCGGCTACGTTCAGAAGAATGAAGAAGAGGATCAGCTAATGCAATCACATTCACCTGCTATTTGTACTAGCACATCCTCTGCTGGAAACGGTAAAGAGCTAACTTGTACTCCAAACAAAGATTTCTCATGTGATATATGTACCAAGAATTTTTCCAGAAAAGACCATCTCGCAAAACATATACTCACTCACACTGGAGAAAAACCATTTACGTGTGATAGATGTACTAAGAAATTCTCCCAAAGAGGGCATCTCATAAGACATCAACTAGCCCACACTGGACATAAGCCATTTACGTGCGATATATGTACTAATACATTCTCCCAAAGAGGGCATCTCAAAACACATCAGCTAACTCACACTGGTCATAAGCCATTTACGTGTGATATATGTAGCAAGAAATTTTCCAAAAGAGGGAATCTCAAATCACATATGCTCACTCACACTGGACATAAGCCGTTTACCTGTGGTATATGTAGCAAGAAATTTTCCGAAAGAGGGAATCTTATATTACACATGGTCTATCACACTGGACGTGAGCCGTTTACGTGTGATATATGTAGCAAGAAATTTTCGAAAAGAGGTAATCTCAAAAGACATCATCTAACTCACACTTAAATCATTTACGTGTGGTATCTGTAGCAAGAAATTTTCCCAAAAAGGGATTATCAAAATACACGATCTTACTCACACTGGACATAAGCCATTCTCGTGTGATATATGTAACAAGAAATTCTCCCAAAGAGAGAATCTCATAAGACATCAACCAATTCACACTGGACATAAATCATTTACGTGTGATATATGTCGCAAGAAATTCTCCAAAGTAGGGAATCTCAAATCACATATGCTCACCCACACTGGACATAAGCTAATATATGCAGCAAGAAAAGAAGATCTCAAAACACATCTTACTCAAACTGGACAAAAGCCATTCTCTTGTGTGTATGAAGAAAATTTTCAGAATAGCATGTATCAAAAGATACTCACGAGAGGAACAACCTAGGTACATAAACGAATTAAATCCAGACCAAATTTTCAAAACTCGCTTAAATCATTCTCAACCATCCGAGGAATATTTTTCCACCTCATACAACTTCTTATTTGTAGCGAAAGTCTTAAAAACCAGTAATTAAAGTCGTGATTATCCCTATTAAAGGTCATAGTAATCTCTACCATGGCTTAGTGATGATTAAACCGAAATCTAGCCTCAGAGAAATTTGGTAATTGTTTCTTTTGTAACATATTCCTTCAAATAAGAAATTTCATTGAAACCCTTGATCTAGATCATTTCCCCTACAGTTAATGAAAAATACTGAAGACACTCTTCGAACTTTTCTCTCTGTGGAGAAGTAGCACCCCATACACCTAATATCTTCAGAGTGTGAGCTCCAAACAGATATTCAATGGCAGTAGTGTAGACGTCACTTAATATGGCAAGAAATTCTTCCTTCTTGCATTAACCTTCTTCTTGGACAGGTGACAAAAGTTCCTTTACCAAGATTGGAATAAAACTGTCACCATTCCTAGCCTGAAGTTTCTTCAATCAATCTGATGAGAATCATGGAAAAACGGTAGCTAAGTGCACTTATACTGCAAAAACTGCACTACAGGCAAGAAGAGATCGCAGTCTTTTGCAATTATTTCAAACTTATACTGACATGAATAAAGATATGCAAACAGCTAATTCCACATGAACTGACAGAATAATTGATTGTGTTTTCAATCTTCAGATTTTAATTAGCTTTCTGTAGATTTTAATTTTTAACTTATATCTTCTGACTAGTCTCTCATATTTTTAATATTTATCATCATTTGTAAATACTACTTGACCAAGCGAACATTGAGCTCACTGTTACCTGACCATAGTTCCAGTTTGGGTATTAAATTGTCATTTATAATTCACAATACATTACATAATACTATACACTTAAAAATAATAGCTAATAAATTATAATACAGTTAACTCTGAGGCATGTTTTTTTATCTTATTTAAACTTGTATTTGAATTTCCTGTTAGTCTTCAGCTGCTGTTTATAGCTTAATAGTGGTATATAGGCAGATATTTCTCAACACATATATTTCATGACAAAGTTGTATACTGACTTTTTAATTTTTCGAAATCATGACAAAATAATAATTAAAATAAATTAAACTTGCATCTTTTTCACACATTTGACAGAGAACTATTTTTCTATCTGTGGTTAATGTAGGATTTCCACCGATCCACTGTTTAAGCAAAGGTGGTTTTCTGGATTTTTCTATCAGTAATGAAAGAACACTTGCGACCAGTCACACAGAGCATTGATCGATCAAGTCCAACCAACTGCCATCGAGTGCTCTCGACTACATTTCTGTTCCTTGTCACACAGCAACGAGCATCATCGATCAACGGAAATATTATAGGTTATGTACCTATGTGATTTTACTAGGTCTACTCATCACTGTATATTAGAGGTATTTTTTTTATTTATTTATTTGTAATTCTCATCCTTTATTACAAAGTAATACTACATGATATATTTTCTTTTACAACATTATTTTAGTCACAGTTTTGTGAATTTCGGCAATAATTTGTTACAATGCCAAATTAATTTTGATATATTGTATAACTAATATACAATCATCCAGGTCTTTGATATATCTACTGAAATTTGTTGAAATCTATATTTTTAATGAATTTCACGAATGCTTTTAAGTGTTTCTCTATGAGGTCGCTATTATTCGTAGGCCATGATCCTCCTTCTGTAGTGACTTGATGCTTCAGGATAATTTCCTTTGGCTTGATATTAGAGGTATATTACCATATTAGGCCTACGTCTTCCTATCAATATCATACTACATGTGTTGGGATGTAGGGTTTAATATTAGGCCTACTATCTCAGGTTACTTCTGCTTGCTTCAAGCTTCACCATTCGTCCGAGTGGAGATGTTTCATTGTTGTACATTTTGACTTGTTGCAATAATTTTATTTGAACAATAATAGTGGAAAAATGTAAGCTAAACGTAACTATGCAGTTTCCCATAGTACACCTGCCCTCCCGAGAACTTCAATGTATCAATATGGATTCGGTACAAAGAGGGGACCATGGAATTCACCATGATCTTTAGCTGACTATTCCACTCATACGCCACTTTCACATTAAATAAAAAAAAAATAAATAAATATAAAAAATTAACAATTTATATGAATGCATTTTATTTTTACTAAGGATTTCATAGCTCTGAACCAAAAAATTTAGGAATACCTTTTGCTTAGCTTTAAATCTACCACTGTTATTTCCAACTCCACCACAAACTCGACAGGAATGTTTTTCAATTAATCAAACAACTTTTATAATTCTTCACTTGGTGAAGCAGGCGCTGTGAATAAACTGTAAGTGTATGCTTCTTAAAAATGCCTTTAATTCGCTTCTAAAGATACCGGTCATTTTGATTCCTTAATGATTTTCTCTACCGGGACAATGGGGTCAAAATGCAATTCTATATTTGTCTTACAAGTGTAGGTTTCTGTTAGGTTTCAAGGCAAAATAGAGAATTATTAAAAGTAATTTATTTTAATATAACAATTATGTTAATTACGCTTTATTATTTATCGTATTTTACTTGAAAAGAAGTTTTAGCCATTTTCAGTTTTTTAAAATCTTGTTCAGTCATTTTTCAGGTTTTATAAGATTTGACTACATGACTGTCATCAAAATGAAATGGATAATTTTGTTAAAATATCACGGGAACAAAATAGTTTAAAACCTAAGAATCCGTGATCCAATAATAAGACATTATTATTTAATTTACTGAACACAGTGTGTATGTAATAATATAAATACAATCAAATTTTTAAATTGTCATCGTTAGCATAGTAGGCTATCTCAGTGATTCAGTCCTCTCTGTACAGTCTAGGATGAGGTATTGTGGACAAAATTGCCCGCACAACACACACTTGCAATCTTTGGTCACATATTCGGTGGTGGAATCCATTGCAGCCATTCTCGTGTATACGTGCCAGAGATCAAAATTGGGTTCTTTCCACTACTCTGTGATCATGGCAGGCGTTGTATAGATTTCCTGCTCGTTACTTGCTGCTTTTTGCTCCCTTTCCCTAATGTGTGAATCATGTGCTGGTGTGCTAACTAGTCTATCTTTCAGTCTTATTAAGTGCCAGTATGGTACTTTATGAGATTGTGTGTGGGGACGAAAAATGTCTGTCCGTCCGTCCGTGTGTCTGTACGCGCCATAAGTCAAATACGCTTTTTCGGATATTTATGAAACTTCTTATACGCATTTATAATGTTCATGGGAAGATGTCTACTGATGTTCAACCAAATCGGTTGTCCAGTACCGGAATAATGCCCAATTTATTGTCTTTTATTTTAATGTATGAGAAGTCGCGATAACTCAAATATGCTTTATTGGATTTTCCTGAAACTTTGTATACCCATTTATAATGTTCATGGGAAGACGTCTATTGATATTGGACCAAATCGGTAGACCGGTACCGGAGTAAAACCCAATTTCGTGTCTATTTTAAAGACGCTTTACCGGATTTTTATGAAACTTGGTATACTCATTTATAATGTTCATGGGAAGACGTCTATTGATATTAGATGAAATCGGTTGACCTGTTTCGGAGTAATGCTCAATCTAGTGCCTATTTTATGATAATATACGTATTCGAAATAATTTATATAAAAAAAAGCAAATCAGTTATCTTGACAACATAGTTGTTTTACTGTGATATTATAAGGCTTTGGAAATTAAAATAGAGTGAGCTCAATTTTATAAGAACTTCTATGTAGTTTAATTTTGTGCATAAACTGTTTTTTGCTAGAACCCATAGCTTTTTCTGTGTCTAGGGAAAATTGCGAGAATTGACATTCAAACGTGCCCCCCACCTCCCGCTCACCCCCTATCAATGAGGACTTTTACTATGTTGTTTAGGACACTTTTCCCCACATCTCTACCAAATTTCAAAACTACATGATTTTTTTTTGTCCTTATTTTTCCTTTCTTGCCTGGAATATAATGTATTTTCCATTACATGTCCTGTGCTTGTACCGTGATCGATTTTTAATAAATTCAACTTTAATGGTTGTGTGATATTTCTCCACTTGTTTCATGATGTTAATACACAATATACAGTTTATATACAAAGATATAACCCCTAAATATAGAGAAAGTGCGATGTACGGTTTTCTTTCGAAATCTCGAAATTTGACCGAAACTTAAATTGTTATAACTGTTGAACATTTGAAGACAAAATAACAAATGACTACTCACTTTAAAGAGAATTTATTTCCCTACAAGTTCTTTCATGAGAACATTGCTGTATACCTAAGGGATGAAGCGCTAGAAGACTAAGTGTGTCGAAAAGCGCGAGGCGAAAGAGCTTTTTTCGAAAATTTATTTTCGTTGGCGGATATCTCGAAAACTATTGGAAATAGGAAGAAATGTGTAGGATCAAATTTGTAGGAAATTTTATCACCTTTAATTTCGTATATAGCACCTCTTCGATGCACCGTTGTTTTGATATAAGCGAAAAACCTAAAAATGGGACCTTCTGCGGGCCTCCCTGCCCCCCGCTCACCCCCCACCTTCGGGGACTTTTAGTATGTGTTTCAGGACACTCCCTCCAACAACTCTGAAAAATTTCAAAACTACACGATTTTTTTTTCTATTTTTCATTCGTTGCCTGGACTATGGAGTGCTAACTCCAGTTCTGTTCCAGCTCAATGGTCACTGCCAACGAGTTAGAATAGAGATTATAGAGTATATTAAAAAAACTGCAGAAACTCCAGTTCAGGAAATGATGTAGTAATGCAATAGGCCTACTCAGAATAATTTACAATATAGTAGACTCCATATTAAACCTAGCGGAAATTGCTAAATTTAAGTGTACCATTCACACTCAGACCAAACCAGTGTTCAAAGAACTGAATATTTTGTCACTCGGTGGTGCAGAAGAATAAAAAAAAAGTTACATAATAAAGATGTTACAAAATACTGTAGTCTATATACAAATCTGTGCTGAAAGCCCTCTCTGTGGATGTATGCACTTCTATTGTATAGAGCTGACGAGATGATCCCTGGCTGACTGTGGAGCGTTATCTTGAGCGAGGAAGGACAATCGTGGAAGTTATTGCTATTATGCTAGAGAATTTCGGAACTAATGTCTTCAAGTCAGAGAGTTGGAATAACTTCCGCAATTGTCCTTCTTCGCTCAAGATAATGCTCCACAGTCATGCCAGGGATCATCTCGTCAGCTCTATACAATAGCATGTACCGGTAACAAGGATGCAACAATCTCTTAGGTTTATTAATATTTTATTTTCATTACACCTTATAGCAATAGGCATTAGACAGCATCATATGGTTACAATAACATAAATAGGAAATAGGCAAATGAAAATAAAGGAAAAATTACAATAGTTATCAGCGTAAAAGTAAGAATAACGAGAATAGAAGAGAATAAAGATAATGTGAGAGAGTTTTCAAGAAAAGTAACTATGGAGAATATAGAGAAGAAGAAAAAGTGTTAGTAGTAAAAAGAAATAAAATGACCTGAGAAAAATAGGCCTATGTTTGTTAACAAGATAAAAAAAGTGTGCGTGGAACGCCACACAATTTTGGACTATTGGATATTTTAATTTTGGACTGATGGCCTTTTTTTACTTTTGGATTTTTTAATTTTTGATCTTTTAATTTTTTTAAATTTTGGAATTGTAAAATTTTTAAATTTTTTGTTTTTTGGATTTTTAATTTTCGATTATTTGTTTTTTATTTTTTATTTTTAAATTTTGAGTTATTTGTTTTTTAAATTTTTGATTTTTTAATTTTAATTTTTTTATTTTAAATTTTAGATATATGGATTATTTATTTTTTAAATTTTGGATTTTTGAACTTTCATTTTGGATCTTGGAATTTTTAAATTTGGTTTTTTAATTTTGGATTTTTTAAATTTTGGATCTTTGAATTTTTTGGTTTTTTGGATTTTTTAATTTGGATTTTCGATTTTTTATTTTAAATTTAGATTTTTAAATTTTTTATTTTGGAATTTTCAATTTTGAATTTTATGTTTTTTAAATTTTGGATACGCCTAATCATTGAGTTGATATTTTTCTGTGCAGGCCGTTCCGTCACACCTCACTAATTTCGTGACGATTTTGAGCGTAACACAAATTTCGTGACGATTTTGAGCGTTACACAAGCTCTCGATTTACCCCTACCGCGGCTAAAGAAGTTTCACTTAAAAATTTTTCAATTTTACACACTGTTAAAATATTTAAACAGTGGCGGGAATTCTTGGCGGTAACATTTATATCTGTACAATCATATAGATGCCTAGAAATTATTTCAAACTTACTGTCCTTTGAACAATATTAATTTTGTAAACATCTGCCTCAGTTAGTTTCCTGTTTCCTACTCAGACCTGTTCCTGCAGAAGTAATGTGATCTACAATAGACAATAGACAAGTTTATTCGTCGTTAAGCATATCACAAGAAATGCAATAGACTTCGTCAGGTAACAGTAATTAACAATAGACAATAGACAAGTAGGCTACTATGCATACAATATGGCCTTTTTTTAAAAAAGGCAACGTAACTTATTTATGTCTTAACAGTAAATTCTTAAAACTAACTTATTATTTAAAACTTGCTAATTACATTGTCATTCAATAGTCTTAATACAATATGATAGAGTTATTTACACACAATTTTAAAATCTAGTTTACTATTTAAGAACTGTATGTTTAAAAAGTCATTAATATTATAAAAAGGATTAGTTTTGCACCAGACAAGCAAATTCTTTGAAAAAACTTCAACAGGCATACTGCGGAAATCCACTGGAAAATTGTTAAATATCTTCAAGCCTAAATGAGTGTGGTATTCCTGTGTTCTCGTTAATCTAACTCTATTTACATCTAAGTTTCTGCAATTTCTTGTGGGGTAGTTGTGTATATTTTCTCTTTTCAAATGACTGTCAGAATTTAATTTTACCAAAACACAGACTTCATAAATATATAAATTAATTACAGACAAGATCCCTGATTTGACAAACAATGGTTTACAATGTTCTAATTTTCTTGCTCCAGTTACTATTCTTACCGCTTTCTTCTGTATCCTTAAAACATTATTAATTCCTACTCCGTTACCCCAAATTACAATACCAAATCTAATTATGCTCTCAAAAAAGGCAAAATAAGCTAACCTTAAATAATTTTCTGTAACTTGTTTCTTTAAACTGCTTAAAAGATAGATTACTCTTGATAATCTTACACAAAGGGTTTCAATATGTTTCTGCCAAGATAGCCTACTATCAATATTTATACCTAAAAGTTTTACAGAACTGTATGAAATGTCATGGGTTGAAATTATTAAATTGTCTGTTTTTTTCATATTCAGTAGTAAACCATTTGCAGAGAACCACTCTGTGGCTTCATTTAGGGTCTGTTCTTTTAAACAAGACAACTGAAACATGTCACTATGGCTATTAAACAATGTGGTGTCGTCAGCATATACAGTTAAACTACAAGAGACATTACACGGTAAATCATTCATTAAAACCAAAAACAAAACAGGTCCCATTACCGAACCCTGAGGGACACCAAAATTGACACTAGTGACTTGGGAGCTGTTTCCATTAACCTCTACTACCTGCTTACGATCTTTTAAGTAGGACACCAGCAGATCTAAATCGCAGCCTTGAAAACCATAATGAGACAACTTATTTACAAGAATTTCATGTTGTACACAATCAAAAGCCTTGCTTAGATCACACAAAGTGATCTGAGCAAGGCACCTTTCCTCTAAGGCTCTCAGTATTTCTTTAACTATACTATCTACTGCTAAAGTTGTAGAGAGACCCTTCCTATATGCAAATTGACTCTTACTAAACAAGTTACAAGATTCAAAGTAGGAACATACCTGGTTCTTAATTATCTTTTCAAAAATCTTGGCTAATGTAGGAATACAAGAAATAGGTCGATAGCTACTAGGGGAATTTATGTCACCTTTTTTAAAAATAGGAACGACCCTTGACAGTTTCATAAAGGCTGGAAATACACCCTCGTTTAGACAACGATTTACACAATATGTAAATGGACTTAAAATTAAATGAAATACTAATTTCATGAAATTACTTGTTAAGCCGTAGACATCTCTTGTGTCTGAATTTTTCAACGACAGAACAACTTTCATAACTTCTCTTTCTGACACATTATAAAATTTAAAATTTACTTGGGGCTGAGCACAGGTGAAAAACAGTTTCAAAATTAGTTTAAGAAGTGGAGCATAATGAGATTCATCATCTGGTTCCGAAGCGGTAAACAAGCAGAGGCATATTTTTTACCAAAAGTATCCACACAAATGCAATCAAATACATTTTATAAAGATAGCAGACGATCGAGTAACAGGTAGCTTTAAACATGGCGGCTATGTTTCACGAAGGCACCACCCAGAGCACTGTAAAGGACACAACAGCCACTCTATAATCTCTATAATCTTCCGGGTCAAAGTGCTACCCACTCTCACATATGGCCTAGAAATCATTTGGGAATACTTAACAAAGAGACAACTACAGGAACTAGAAAGCATGAAACCAAGGTACTTGAAGAGGGTGCTTGGGATCTCAAAATTCACAAGATCAAGGTACACATATGTATTAACCAGAGAAACCTACCTAGTAGAAGACCTGAGGATGAAAATGCTGCTGCCAAATACACCGGCATACGAAGAATTGCTGAGAGAGCTGCAGACGAAGAAGGACTCAATTGACGAGAGCTTTTACAGGACAGATGCCATGATGAATAAAGAATGGATGAGAGCAGAGTACGAGCTGAGGCACATAGTAACACGCTTCGCGGTCCACGGCTTTCATCATCGCATCTGCACCAGGAAGACTTACCATCAGACGTGTGAGGAGTGCAAATGTGAATTGTGCGGTGAACAGTGCGAAACTTATCACGCATTAACATGCAAAAATAGATTAGTGTCGCTGATTCAATTCTGCTCAGAATAACATTGGATTAACATTGTACCTATAATGCACATTGTGCGCAATACTACTTATTATTTATAATCTCTATTATCTCTATTCTAGCTCGTTGGTCAATGCCTTTTTCAGAAAATACTTCATACTGGCAGTGACAAGAATGATGAGTATATAAATCTCAATCAGTAAGCGAACACGATGGAGTCTGTACTAAAAAAATCGGAGTATTCTAAGATTGAAATTAAGGAAGAGATCCTTGAAACACAACCAAAGATTGAACCCTTACCAATTATGTTTGACACAATAGACACGGAACAAATGAAACGTGAGAGTAGGCCAACAGACTTCAATGATCTTACAGCATGCAGCTACGTTCACAAGAATGAAGAAGAGGATCAGCTAATGCAATCACATTCAACTGCTGTATGTACAAGCACATCCTCTGGTGGAAACAGTAAAGTGCTAACTCGTACTCCACACAAACATATTTCTTGTGATATATGTACCAAGAAATTTTCCCAAAAAGTGCATCTCAAAGAACATCTGCTCACTCACACTGGACATAAGCCGTTTACGTGTGATATATGTATTAAGAAATTTTCCAAAAAACGAGATCTCAAAAGACATCAGCTAACTCACACTGGACATAAGCCATTTAAGTGTGATATAGTAGTAGTAGTAGTATTCCTTTGAGTCGCTAGCGACTCCTGGAGATCCGTACGGATTTTCTAGCAAGATGGGAAGGGTCTTGCTATCCCTAAAAAATGTTTGTTCTTTCTCTGGCTTTCGCTATTCTGTGAACTTCGGAGCTCCACTGTCTTCTGTCTTGGGTTAATATGATTAAGTCCTTCCAATTCCTGCCCAAGATGGAACCTATTCCGTCCAGCCATCTTGTTCTTTTCCTTCCTCTTCTTCTTGCCCCTTCCATATGTCCTGTCATCAAGTCTTTTTCCAGTGAGTCTTTTCTTCTCATGATGTGGCCAAAGTATGAGAGTTTTAGTTTCAATGCCATGGCCTCAAGTGAGTATTGTGGGTTTATTTCTTTGATTACAGAAGCGTTTGTCCTTCTTTCAGTCCACGAAATTCTCAGTAACCTTCTCCATGTCCATAATTCGAAGCTGTCTAATTTCTTTCTGTCCTGTTTCTTGACCGTCCAACTCTCGCAGCCGTATATGTAACAAGAAATATTCCCAAAGGGGGCATCTCAATAAACACGTGCTTACTCACACTGGACATAAGCCATTTACGTGTGATGTATGTACGAAGAAATTTTCCGATAGAGGGACTTTCAAAAAACATATGTTCACTCACACTGGACTTAAACCGTTTACGTGTGATATATGTAGCAAGAAATTTTCCAGAATAGAGAATCTCCAAAGACATCAGCTAACTCACACTGGACATAAGGCATTTATCTGTGATATATGTACCAAGAATTTTTCCCAAAAAGGGCATCTCAAAGAACATCTGCTCACTCACACTGGACATAAGCCGTTTACGTGTGATATATGTAGCAAGAAATTTTCCAAAAGAGGGAATCTCAAAGAACATCTGATCACTCACACTGGACTTAAACCGTTTACGTGTGATATATGTAGCAAGAAATTTCCTAGAAAAGAGGATCTCAAAAGACATCTCACTCATACTGGACAGAAGCCATTCTCATTGTGTGTACGAAGAAAATTTTCAGAATAGCACGTATCAAAAGACTACAGGTTACTCATGAGAAGAAAAACCTAGGTACATATACAAATAAAATCCAGACCAAATTTTCGAATAGTCTCAAAACTCGCTTAAATCATTCTGGACCTTCTATAGAATATTTTTCCACTTCATATAGCTTTGTATTTGTAGCGAAAGTCTTAAAAACCGGTAATTAAATTCGTGATTTTCCCCATTAAAAGTTATAGTAATCTCTATCACGGCTATTTGATGATTAAACCGAAATCTAACCTCAGAGAAATTTTGTAATTGAACATATTCTTTGATAGAAGAAATTTCATTGAAACAGTTGATCAAAATCACTTCCTCCTACAGTTAATGAAAAATACTGAAGACACTCTTTGAAGTTTTCTCTCTGTGGAGAAGTTGTAAGCAAAGTGCACCCCATACACCTAATATCTTCAGAGTGAGAGCTCCAAACAGGTATTCAACAAGAGTAGTGTAGAGGACACATTAACATACAAAGGTGAACCACTTGAGGGGTTAGTTTCCCATTCTACTGGATTCGTTACTGGGCTGCCGCCTCCGCTCGCGCACTTAACTAATGTGGTTAGTGTTTTGCATTATTTAGCTTTATGTAGAGGTTGCAGGACCGTATGGAACAGACCAATGACATGCAAGATCGTTGTGAGCCAATGGGAGTGTTGGTCTGCAAGCCAGAGACCGCATACCAACGCCGAACATCGCGTGCCGAAATCCAGTAGAGTGGGAAACTAAACCCCCACTTGAAATCGTCAACTCCTTCAAGTACCTAGGAGTCACGCTACAGACGTCTGCAAGCTCCTTCAGAATACATATCCAAGACAGAACCTCAGCAGCAATCAGAGCCATATATACAATCAAAAACATCACCGCCTTGTCACTTGAAATGGCCTTATTCCTGTTCGAAGCCAAAATTGTCCCAATTCTCAGCTATGGACTAGAGATAATCTGGGAAAAATTGAGTGTAAACCATTTAAACTCATTAGAGAAGGTAAAAGCGCGCTTTCTAAAAGCCTCTCTCGGAATCTCCAAATACGCGCCCTCTAGACTTGCATATGTCCTTGCTAGGGAAACTTTTCTCCTGGAAGACATTAGGATAAAGATGGCCCTACCATCGACGCCAAATTGGACCCGCGCCCTGGCAGAGAGGAAAGAAAAACAAGAGGATATATGGCCTGAGTTCTACGGCACGGAGGCTATGATCGACAGAAACTGGACCCGGCCGAACCAGGAATTAAGGCGCCTGCTAACAAGCCTAGCTATCCATGGCTACCACCACAAAATTTGCAAGATTACACGATATCACGCCCCTGGCTGTGACTGTGTGTGCACATTATGTGATGGTTTTTGTGACAGATACCATATACTCAAGTGCCAAAAGAGAGTGAAATCCCTAAAGGAATACAGCCAAACTCCTCTAAAACATTATCTATGCATGTTTATGCGCACTTCCTTTCATTCAGTAGTGTAGAAGTTACTTGATGTGGCAAGAAATACTTCATACTGGCAGTGACAAGGATGATGAGTATAAACCTCACTCAGTATGCAAACATGATGGTATTTAAATCGGAGTATTCTAAGATTGAAATTAAGGAAGAAATTCCTGAAACACAACCTAAGATTGAACCTGTACCAATTACGTTTGACACAATAGACATGCAACAAATCAAACGTGAGAATAGGCCAACAGGCTACAAAGATCTTACAGCATGCAGCTACTTTCAGAAGAATGAAGAAGTGGATCAGCTAATGCAATCACACTCACCTGCTGTATGTACAAGCACATCCTCGCCTGGAAACAGTAAACAGCTAACTCGTACTCCAGACAAAAAATTCTGCTGTGATATATGTACCAAGAAATTTTCACGAAGAGAAAATCTCAAAAATCATCTGCTCACTCATACAAGACACAAGCCATTCCCCTGTGATATATGTACCAAGAAATTTTCCCAAAAAAGTAGTCTCAAAAAACACATTCCACACTAAAGGTATTATACAAGGGAAAAGGCGACTCGAAGGACCCGAACTCATATAGGGGGATAGCTCTGGAATGCTCTCCACTGAAAATTCTGACAGGCCTACTAACCAAAAGACTTAGTAAAATGACATCACACGCAATCCCAGAACAACAATTTGGCTTCATCAAAGGGAGATCAACAATACAGGCAGTAAAGTGTATTCAAGAGGAAATCGAGGCGGCGCTAGAACTTCCCAGTAGAAAACTTCATGCCGTATTCATAGATTACACAAAGGCCTTCGACTTCCTGAACAGACAGCTTATATTAGAGAAGATTGAAGGAATCACTGGAAGAAATAAAGTAACAAGGTTGATACAAAACATTCTGTCCAAAAACCAAGTCGAGATAGACAACAGGGTATCTAAGACAGACCCGCTTGACCAAACAAACGGAGTACTCCAGGGTGATCCCCTAAGTCCCCTGATGTTTATAATAGCAACCGCAGAAGTGCCTGAAGAAATAGCCACAGAAAACGTTAAAATATTCGCCTATGCAGATGACATGGTCATTACCTCGCAAAACTTGGGAAACCTTCAAACAGCCTTCGACAAACTCAATACATGGGCCGAAAAAAACGAGTTGACGATAAATGCAAAAAAGACAGTCAAGATGACGTTCAGAAGGGGAGGAAGGCTCTCAGGAAATGACAAGATACTGTATAAGAACACTCCGCTACAGAACGTACCAAATTTCAAGTACCTAGGGATCACGCTTCAAACTCGTGGAGATGCCTATGACCTACACATCAGCGAGCGTGTCACCGCAGCCAAAACGGCAACAAATAGCATAAAGAATCTAAGACAACTGTCCTTGACCACAGCCATCACCCTGTTCCGCCTGAAAATTGGCCCAATTATAACTTACGGGCTAGAGATCATCTGGACTCACTTAAAGAAGAAAAACCTAGAAGACATAGAAAAGGTGAAAGCCACATTTCTGAAAAAAGCGTTATGCCTGTCCAAGTATACGCCATCTCGCCTCACCTATGTGCTAGCAAGAGAACAATTTTTCATCGAGGAACTACGAATTGACCTATTACTACCGAACACCAGAGCCTATACGGAACTTCTGCAGGAACTCTACATGAAAAGAAATGAGATATGGCCAACTTTCTACGCAACAGACGCGATGACCCACAGGGAGTGGACTCAAGCCAGATATGACCTACGACATGTGGTCACAAGATACGCCGTACACGGATTTCATCATCGAATATGCCAGACGGAGAAGTTCCACGACCCAAACGTTGACTGCAGGTGCAAACTGTGCGGAGTAATATGTGACCGATACCACCTGCAATGGTGCAAAAAAAGGGAAAACTCTATGACAAACTTCTGTACTACATAATGCACATTGTGCGATATCCATCATATTATTATTAAAAAACACATTCTCACTCACACTGGTCGTAAGCCATTCTCGTGCGATATATGTAACAATAAATTCTCCCAAAGAGAGAATCTCAAAAGACATAAACTAACTCATACTGCACATGAGCCATTTACTTGTGATATATGCACCAAGAAATTTTCCAGAAAACACAACATCGAAATACATCAGCTAACTCACAATGGTCATAAGCCATTTACGTGTGATATATGTTCCAAGAAATTTTCCGAAAGAGGTAATCTCAAAAACTACATGCTCAGTCATTCTGGACATAATCTATTCACGTGTGATATATGTACCAAGACATTTACTAAAAAACAGACTCTCAAAGTACACATGCTCACTCACGAGGGACAGAAGACATTTACGTGCAATATATGTACCAAGAAATTGTCCCTAAGAGGGAATCTCAAAGCACACGTGCTCACTCACGCTGGACATAAGCCATTCACTTGTGATATATGTAGCAAGAAATTTTCTGAAAAAGGGAGTCTCAAAAGACACATGCCCACTCACACTAGACAAAAGTCATTTACGTGTGACTGAAGCACTTTCTCAGCATGGCAGGACATTTCTCCTAAAAAATAAAAATCCGTGCACATGTGTATAAATACATGGACATTCCGTGGAAGGATTTTGTCCAGCCAGGATCAGATAAGTAAAACCAGGGATTGTCCCTGGGAAACAGGGACGTCTGGTAAATTTATATTTTTGGGTTTATGGCTAATAATTTACATATAAATCAAGCCAAAACTGAAAAAAAAATTTGATCTACATAACCATAACTTGAAAATTGTAAACTGGTAAAGCTTTTTGGATTCTACCTGGACAGCCAGTTAACTTGGAAGAACCCTACAGAAAACTTATGCAAAAATTTTCAAGAATCACTTTGGTGTTAAGAAAACTTAAATTGTGTATTGGAAGAGAGCATTTGATATCAGCACACTCTCATTCAATATGGAGTACTCCTATGGACTAACTTAATAGCTCACAAATAGAGGAAAGAATTATAATAGGAATGCAAAATACTTATTTGTATAGACCACCTTTAAAATAAAGACCTTACCATGCCTATATATATATTCATGTTTGTTTATTCACCATATAAAATATTACAATTTTTGGCTTCGTCATACAATATACAATTTAAATACCCTGCAGTATACATTAAAATTTCTGTTTACACAGGTGTACAATTTGTGATCTATAAGTACAATATTAGCTGTTCAGACCCATTTTGCTCCATGCCCTACTCAGTAATTAATAAACATCATTTTGTGAAATCGGAATAAAATAAAAGTGAAGTAAAACAGACCAGTATCGGTATGAGATTATCAAGATACAGTAATAATGCATTATTATATTTGATAAGGAGAAAAATACTTATTCAAATTTAGAAACCGTACAGTATTCTTCATATTCTTTTATAGTGTAGAATGATTTGGCAATTAAAAATTCTTTGAGTTTTATCTTAAAACTTCTTGTCGAATGTATTTCTTTAAGTTGGGGTGGTAGCATATAAAATTTAGAACCAGAAAAGATTATGTTCTTCTTTGCAAATTCTCCTCTGTAAGAGTTCAGGAAAAGTCTTGTATAGATGTAGATGTAGATATCTCGTCCTGTAGATCCTGTGTTGTGCAGGGCTCAAGGATATAGAACACGTCAGATCAAAAAATACATGCATGTTATAACAATAATATAGGTCTACAGAAACTGCAAGCTGCCAAATTTATCCAAGCTGGAAATATTCCTCCAAATTGTAGAAGGTGTGAGTTATTAAAAATTCCTTGACAGCTGTTTTGAAATGTTTGCTCTTTCTTTGAATACATAATAATTTAATGTTGTTTGGAAGCTTGTTATATATCTGTACTGCAGAATAATACGCACCCTTCTGAAAGAGTTTTCATGAGTTATTTGGTCTGTGTAGATCATTCATGTTTCTGGTAGTACGTCCATGTACACTAAAATTAGTTTGAAATTTATCAATATTATTCACTACATAACACATAACAGAGTATATATACTCCCCTGTAAGAGTGGGGACTTTTAATTTTTCAAATAGCGGTTTACAAGATTCCCTTTTTTCTTTCCACATATTATTCTTATTGCCCGCTTTTGTAATCTAAATATTTTCTCCCTATGGGTAGAGTTGCCCCAGAAAATGATCCCGTATCTCATTACCCAGTGAAAATATGCAAAATATACCAAATATACAAACAGATTAATTGTGCCGAGAATGCAAGGTTTGCATGCCGGCCTGGAAGCAAATTGTCTGCTGGTAAAGTCTCATGTACATAACCCCTCAATTCAAGCACATGGATTTCTGAATTACGCCTACAGTGAGAATAATCACCTACCTTTGTCATAGGAGCTGTCGAAAATGACCGTCTGCTGCCACACATTAATTCTTCTTGTGAAATTTCTGCAATTTCTCTTATGTTCTTTTTCGGTTCTTCAATTATACTGTATGAGGGTTATATACTTTATTTTTTAAGTTCTCCAAAAAATAAAGATCACATACAGTGAAGCATCCTATCTTCAAGAGATCTGCAGTATGCGCTGCAGTGGAGTTTTGTTGAAAAAATGTAAATTTAAAAAAATTAACTTAAAATTTAACTGAAAATATAAACATGTAGGCTTTATATGCTTTGTCATAAAGATGAGGAACTTGTTCCTCTGTGAAAGCATCTGAGGTTCATACCAAACAAGACTTCCCATACCAAAATCAAATTTGTGACTATTTTCTTATCATATTCGAGACTTTAAAGGTGCAAACAAATGGAAAGGCTTGTGTCAACATCAGCTAAATAAAGGAAATCATATCAAGCATACATTTCACATACTTTCTCTCGTGTGGCATCTGTGCAGTAAACTTGTCCCTAAGCAAATTGTATGCACAATTGTATGTGTCAAAATTAATATTATATATGAGACATCAGAATCACCTAACACCCCTAGATATAAGTTATGATATTACAATTCAGAGCTGTTCCTGTAAATCTGATATTTTAGAAAATTTAAACAGTTCATAATTAATGTTGTAAATTTTGTATTTTCATTGTTTTAAAGTTTCTTTGAGAACTGTAAATTTGTCCCATCCACCCTCATTTGTAATTGTTTTGATGTGTCCCTCTCTGTTCAGAAGACATATGTAGGGTTGTATGTTCATATCCTGGGTTTCATTCATGGAAGCGTTAGGTTTTCATTTTCTTCAAATTACAGTATTACAGTATGAAAATTTCTAAATGTTTGAGAAATAAATTATCGTGTTGGTAGAGGTAAGAAGTCTTGGCCTTATGGCCATCCAATTTTTTACTGGAGTTTTTAATGTTTTTTCTCATTCGCTAGACTTGTAGAACTTATTTACTTTCCATCGGCGCTATGCCACCAAGTATCACTATCGTGTAAACTGAATATTAGTCAAAAACATATGACGTAAGAATAGAAACTGATACACACAAAAAGGAATTTTGTAATAATTCTACGGATAAAACTAAACACATGATATGACCAATATAAGGAGGCCATATATTAATTTTTTAATGGTACATACCGGGTTCTTTCGTTTCTCTATAGCCTAAATCTCATGTTACATGATATAAGGGAGTATTCACACTGAAGTCGCATAGCATGCAAGTCGCACTACCTGGATGCAGGTTGTGCACTACTCATTTTAAATACCAAATATGAAGCGCGTCCGTAAAGCAAGTTTCCCTGGAGCCGTTTACAGATGCAAAACAAAATTTCTTGGAAATATTCATTGTAAAAGATACAGCAAGTATTCAGCTATTTTTCAACATATTCGTCACCGGAATTCAAACATTTGTCTTCCCGTGGCACCAATTTTTTAATACCTGTGTCGTAGAAGTGGAAGTGTGCCATCTGGGATTTCAACATCCATGTGACAACCACCTTCACTTCTCAGTCATTGTTTGTTATTTCTTGACGTGTAGGAAAAGATGGAAATCACTGGGAGCGATGTCCGGACTTTAGGGTGAAAGTTGAAACACTTCCCAGCTGAACTTCTGCACATTGCACATTGCTAGGAGGTGTTTAAACATCCACCCTACAATAAAATTAATTTACTATGAGTTGACATAAACACACTTTTTTCTTCACTTACCATACCAAAATATGGTAGTGAAGCAAAAAGTGTGTTTATGTCAACTCATATAGTAAATTAATTTTATTATAGTTGCTTCACTGTATGAAGTTCCACAAAGTCTTTATTTATCCACCCTACAGCACGGACTACATCTGGTACAGTTTCTTCTACAGCCCGGACTTCGCTCCCAGTGATTCCCATCATTTCCTACATGTAAAGAAATGACAAAGAATGACAGAGAGGTGGAAATCTTTGTCTCACAGTGGTTCAAATACCTGGCGGTACACTTCTACGACACAGGTGTTCAAAAGTTGGTGACATGTTAAGACAAATGTTTCAATTCCGGTGGCAAATATGTTGAAAAATAGCTGAGCACTGACTGTGTCTGTTGCAATAAATATTTTCTAGAAATTTTGTTTTGTTTCTGTAAACGGTCCCGGGGAAGCTTACTTTGTGGACGGCCTCCTACTTAACCCAAATACAACATTTTATTTTCATACGATTTTCCGTTCTGGAGCTAGGCTGTTCACACACAGACATGTTACTGAAAATAGTATTCTTAAATTCAGGGGACTCAAAACATATATTTATGTTAAAAACTCAACATGGAATTTGGGGGTCGAACACAGCACTTCCGCTACCTGTAATACCTGTGGTACGGACAGAGGAATGTAGATGTAGATGTAGACGTAGATATCTCGTCCTGTAGATTCTGTGTTGAGCAGGGCTCAAGGATATAGAACACGTCAGATTAAAATAAACATGCATCTTATAACAACAATATACAAAACTGTAAGCTGCCAAACTTATTCATTTGTATTGTAGAAGGTGAGAGTTATTAAAAATTCCTTGAGAGATGTTTTGAAAGGTTTGCTCTTTCTTTGAATACATAATAATTTAATGTTGTTTGGAAGCTTGTTATATATCTGTACTGCAGAATAATAAGTACCCTTCTGAAAGAGTTTTAACGAGTTATTTGGTCTGTGTAGATCATTCATGTTTCTGGTAGTACGTCCATGTACACTGAAATTAGTTTGAAATTTATCAATATTATCCACTATATAACACATAACAGAGTATATTTACTCCCCTGTAAGAGTGAGGACTTTTAATTTTTCAAATAGCGGTTTACAAGATTCCCTTTTTTTCTTTCCACATATTATTCTTATTGCTCGTTTTTGTAATCTAAATATTTTCTCCCTATGGGAAGAGTTGCCACAGAATATGATTCCGTACCTCATTACTAGACTTCGGATTTTAGGTAAAAACCTATTTTAATCCTTAAGTGATATATGGACGAAAACTTGTATATGCATGTTTCATAAGTGACTATGCCTAAGACTGATACTTTTATAGGACCTAAAACAGCCTATTTTTACGTTAGAGCCTAATATTGCCTTTTTGCTCGTTTTTCCTCTAAAGTTAAAATAAGTCAATTTTTGTTATAAATTCTAGCATTTATTTTCAGTTCGTACTAAATTTTTAGCTCAGAATGTGCAATACATGACACATTTGTGACGTGGTTAAATAGTAAGGAATGTTTCGTCTTCAGTAGAAGAATTCCTTGGAATTCCCCAAAAAATGTAGAGTTTTTCTCCCGACTCCCACATCCAGTAAAAAAAAATAAAAAATAAATAAATACACGTAGTTCTCTGAATCATTGAGGGATACAAGGGGTTGAATATGCTAGCATGCATAGCTTCTATTCGCAGGGATTAGGTTTTCACTGTTATGGTAGTAATAAGGCCCTAGTAATAGGTCTATATAGGCCTATATCTGTGTTTTATCATGATTATTGATTAGTGGTGACTTCAATAAATATAATATTCTGCATTGCAAGTGAGATATTTCAGAAAATTGGCAACTTTACGATTTTATAAGAGACTATTTTACGATTTTTAGAACCTATTTTCCTTATTTTTTAGCCTATTTTAGGTACCTAAAACACATTTTTAGCTACCTAAAAGTCCGAAGTCTACTCATTAAAGAGTGAAAATATGCAAAATATACCATAAGTAATGCATTCTGTTGTAATATATGATTCAAAATTCGTAAAGCAAAACACGCTGAACTCAGTTTTGGACATATCATTTCTATGTGTGTCTTCCAGAAGATTTTGGTCAATTTGTAGTCCTAAATATTTTAAATTGCTAATTTATTCTATGATTTGTCTTAGATAATTAATTTCAAGATCTGAGATACATATGTTTTTTGTACTAAATTGTATAAAGTGGGTCTTATCAATATTAAGGGAGGACAGAAGTGTTAATTTTGCTATTTTGGTCAAAAAATGCGATTTTTGAATTTTAGTTAAGCATACTCTTAAAGTATATCTGTGCAAAATTTTATGCCATTTGGGCGCATGGAACAGGTGTTTCTGACGCCATTTTTAAAGTACTGCACGTAATCCTCGTGCTATCCTTTGTTACCAAGTCGTATTTATTATGGTGTATTTAGGTGTAAAATTTATAATACAAATGTTGTTGGGCTCCTTTCATATTTAGTGATAGTACAGTGTAATTATAAAGGTTTATTTATTGGTACAGAAGATGCTTATTTTTTACTCTGAGTGCATGTAAAGTTTAATACATTAGCTTGTTTTCTCAGTTTCAATTTTCATGTTGCCTGGCTAACCTGTGTAAACAATCGCCGTATTTATGATTAATAAGCATGTATTATTCTTAATTTTTAGACACCATAAATGATGGCATAATTACGGATTATCGGACAACAAATGAGTGTATGCGCGCGCACCAAGATAGAGATAGTTAGGATTTACATGGAATTTAATTCGATCTTAATCTAATATGCTAATATGTTGCAATCTCTTGAGGGGCCATAGCCTGCCACATACCCACAATGCGACCTCTATTTATTAAGTGCCAGTATGGTACTTTATGAGATTGTGTGTGGGGACGAAAAATGTCCGTCCGTCCGTGTGCCTGTACGCGCCATAAGTCAAATACGCTTTTTCGGATTTTCATGAAACATGGACAAAACATTTATAATGTCTATGGGAAGAACCCTATTGGTATTGAACCAAATCGGTTCACCGGTACCGGAGTAATGCCCAATTTAGTGCCTATTTTAATATATTATAGGGCCTTTCTAATAGAAAGGCGCTTTAACTCAAATACGCTGTAACGGTTTTCCATGAAACTTGGTATACGCATTTACGACGTCCATGAGAAGTGCCCTATTGAATTTGAACCTAATGTGTTGACCGGTACCGGAGTAAAACCCAATTTAGTGTCTATTTTAAAGGCGCAATAACTCAAATACGCTTTATCGGATATTTATGAAACTTCGTATACACATTTATAATGACCGTGAGAAGACATCTGTTGATATTCAACCAAATCGTTTGGCCAGTACCGGAATAATGCCCAATTTAGTGCATTTTATGTTAATATATGAGAAGTCGCGGTAACTCAAATATGCTTTATTGGATTTTCCTGAAACTTTGTATACCCATTTATAATGTACATGGGAAGACGTCTACTGATATTGGACCTAATCGGTAGACCGGTACCTGAGTAAAACCCAATTTAGTGTCTATTTTAAACACGCTGTAACTCAAATACGCTTTACCGGATTTTTATGAAACCTTGTATACACATTTATAATGTTCATGGGACGACGTCTATTGATATTGGATGAAATCGGTTGACCTGTTTCGGAGTAATGCTCAATTTAGTGCCTATTTTATAATATACGTATTCGAAAGAATTTATAAAAAAAAAGCAAATCAGTCATGTTGACAACATAGTCGATTGTTTTACCGTGATATTATAAGGCTTTATAAGAAAATTAAAATACAGTTAGCTATGACCAAAAACACTATTGTTTTACATGCGCTTATCCAACTAGACCGTTAAACTAACCCCGGTGTCCGAGATGGTAACGTCTTGGCCTCACATTCGGGAGTTCCATTGTTCAAATCCCGAAACCGGCCAATTTCACTTTTTTTTGTTGTATTTTTATGTGAGAGTGCGATTGTCAAGATATCACAAATCTGTACAGTTCAGCTGATGCTGGAAGATTTTAATATGATTTTTTTTAAAAACTAGACCTTTGTTCTTCCGTAAGCCCTGCTTAATGAATAAATCTGGAGCTTAACTTGGAAATCTATTTAAAAAACATATTCTGAATATCATAATTGCAGTCATAACTGATTAAACAAAAACATACTGGCACTTTCTTACAACAGTTTACCTGATTTTATTTGCGAAATAATTGGAGCCATTCCGCCACGAAGCGCAACTGTTTACTTTTTCCAGCTTACAGAGGTGGGTGGGGGATGTTAAACCGTCTGACCGGTTTAGCTTTGTTGACAATTTCCAGCTATCCATTTCAATGACTGTACGCTATTCAGGTGTTCATGAAAGTCGCGTAGGCTGTCCCTGCCATGGGGCCAAATAACGAATATATCGCAGCCACAAAGAGGGTTTAGTTGGTGAGGTCTTCAGTTTACTATTAGCTCAGTCTACCCAGAGGAAGGCCACGACATGAGGGCCGAAACGTCGGTTTTTAATTTGTTGACGCGGCGCCACCCGGATAGACTAGATTATCATGCAGACGATGATGAGCGATGACATAAACACAATCGAGAGAAATGAAGAAAAACTTTTCAACATCTGTAGAAATGTCAGATTGGAAATTAATTTAGAAAAAAAACTATCTAAATGGTCATGAAACGTCTAAATAATGCGCCAAAAATTATTAGGATAGCCGGTGATTCAATCGAACATGTGGAGGAATTCAAATGTCTGGGAGCAATAATAATTTGCACATATAAAGAATATTAAGGTAGAAGATAATTGTCAACTGAAGTCAGGAAATGCTTTATTTTATCTTATAATCCTATATCCATAAATCTAAAAAAAAAAAAAAAAATATATATATATATATATATAATACAATTATTCTGCCTGTTGTGTTATATGAGACATGGTCGCTTACTCTTCGGGAAGAACATAGTCCGAAAGTGTTCGAAAACAGGTGGCTTAGGAAAATATTTGGGTCTAAGAGTTGAAAATGGGGACTGGAGAAAACTGCACAACAGGATATAATAACGGTAATGAAATTACGCAGGATGAAATGGGTTGGACATGCGGGAGGAAAAACATATCCCAAAAGTATTGACTGGGAGGCCCAAAGGGAAGAGACCACATAGAAGACCTAGATGCAGGTGGGAGGATAGATGTAAGAGAAGTAGGATTTGCGAGGGATGGTTGGATGCAGTTGAATAGGGGCTCAGGTGAGCTCTCACTCAAAACAGTAGCTTGAGTTTAACTTAACATACCCCACAAGCTTGTCAACAATAGAGACCAACCACAGCGCTTGAGTGCGTGACGTCACTGCGCATCGAACTAAGCCTGTTCCCGGCGTTTACTCAGCCTGGAAATGATGACACCTGATGGTTAAAATGGAGCCTTAACAAAGCGGACACAATATTTTTTATTTGTTCGACCATCCTATAATACGCCTTTTACTTGTGACGTAACGGTATCAGAATGACACTCATTCCGAAACTGATTTCCATTATGACATCAGTGTGGTATCGATTATTATCAAACGCAAAACGATCTCGAGACCTTGAGAGTATCAGCTGAAAACTGCTTATTAAAATAAAATCAATTATGATTGTGTTAATTTTAATAGCCTATCTTACTCAAATGAATTCAATTCGTGTTGTCAAAATCAGTTGGTTTCAAGAAATCAATCATAAGGTACCTTCGATTTGACCGACGTCGTGACCTACCATCTCTCGTGGAAGACAAGAACTACTACAATCAGCTGACGCGAATGGCATGGTGGGCTCGCCGTTTGTTTGAGCGAATCTATGATAAGATATCTGCTGATCACACTCCTCACTAATGATTTACCAGAAGCATGACTTTTATCATATAGGTCCTAAGATTTTTTATTTTGCCAACAGGCCCTTAAATATCGATGTTAATCTGGTTTTCGTGTTCATTGATATTAGGTGATGTAGCGGACAACTAAGGCCCAGGTAAACCTGTAATAGCTTTTATAAAACATATTAAAGTAATTATTTTATCTTAGGTAATCCTACGACAGTTTGATTTAATAAGACTACTCCATGAATAAAAATAAACGCATTATACAAATAACAATTACTTTCGTTCTTAAGAACAAAACTAACAGCTACGATGTCACGGCATACTATGAACCAGTCATCCATAAATCGATTCGAGTTACCATGTCGTGTCCAATGCTACCAGTGGTGCATATAAGACATAGATAACTTCATTCAGGTAAGCTAACAGCAGAACAGAAAAAAAGCACACCAACTGGCTTGCACCGAATCGAAGTATGTTTTTAATCAATGCACATTTCTGTTATTTCAATTTCCATAGAAGTTAAGTTGTATAAAATAATCTTGTTTTCGTGCTGCTTTAATGGAAAAATGTGATGTATTAATAACTGCACACTGATGCTTACGTGTCCAGTAACGAGCAGACGTTTTACCCGATAAAATGGTATCCTCGCAATTCGTAGAAAGATATTGTAAGATAAACGGACATGATTGGTCTATATTCGAGAAAGTGCTAAACGTCATTGGTAAACATCAAACACGCGGCGTATGAGTGGAATAGTAATTTAAAGACAAGTATTTTTTAACTTTCACTTTAAATAAATACAAAAACACTTTGACAAATTTAATTTTATTTAACTAAGGATTTCATGGCTCTGAACACAAAACTTTACGAATACTTTTTGCTTTTAGCTTCAGATATAAGCCTGTTATTTCCAACTCCACCACAAACTCAACAAGAACGTTTTTAAATCAATCAGCCTGCTTTTAGAATACTTTACTTTTGGCGTCGTGCAGGTGCAAACACTGTAAATAAACTGCAAGTTTAAGTTTCTTAAGAATGCCTTTAACTTGCTTCTAAAGAAATTTGGGATTTCGGTTCCCTAAAGATTTCCTTTACTGGGGCAATGGGGTAAAAATGCAATTCTACATTGTCTTACAAATGTAGCTTTCTGATAACAAGGGGCAAGGCAAAATAAAGACAATAATTATTAAAAGTAATTTATGTTTAGTATAACAATTATATTAATTACACATTATTAGTTTAATACAGTTCTGGTCATTTTTAGTTTTTAACATCTTTTTAGCCATATTTATGTTTTATAACATTGGACTAATGTGACTGCCTTGATAATGAAACGATTAATTATGTTAAAATATCACAGTTAGCTACGAAGGAACAACATAGATCAAAACCTTAGAATCCGAGCCCCAATAATAAGATACAGTATTATTATATGATAGCAATTTAAACATAGCAGCCGATTTCCTACGCACAACCACAGATATATAGAGATAGATCGGCAATGGTGTATGCTGTACCATTGGCGGCAGTGAAGCCACGTGATGCAAGGACCGCCATATTACTACACTGCAGCAGCTGATCGTGTACATGCTACAAGTGCGTTACAGCGATGTGAATTTTAGCATTTTAGCTAATAATGTAATTGGACTGAGGAGTATAAATACTTTTTCTAAAATGGTGAATACCTGTGTGGTATTCGGGTGTAATTTTTCATACTACGACAGAAAGAAACAAGGAAAGGAACACGTTTCAATACATGCGTAAGTAGGCATTTCATTATTATTATTATTGTTAGCCATTTCATGCATTATGCATGCTTTAGTTTCTAGGAATGTATTATATGGTTGTAAATAACCATAACCTAATATTGTTAACTATTTCATACACTGTAAATAGTCATATATTACTTTAGCATTTAGAAATTGCAAATAAACTTAACCTCAATTTATGTGTATTTTTTGCATTGTAAATAATATGCTTTAGTTACTAGGAATGTTTTATGTTTTTATAAATAACTGTAAGCATACATTGATAGTTATTTCTTGTATTATTCATACTTCCTTAAGAATTTAAGCATGTGTTATAATATTTGTAGGCCCTAAGTAACTTAATTATTAACATATAAGCCATCTTATGCACTATAATTAATATTCTTATGTTATACTTCATGTTATGTTTGTAAATAACTCTAACCTTAATATACCTCTAGGTACAAAAATGGTTAAACTTTTGGATAGTAAATAAATAAGTAGGCCCTTATGATATGCATGCAGGAATACCTACCGTATCTAATTAATTGCATCATTTATTTGAGTTTATAATTAACATATTTAATATTTATTTATTTATTTCAGAGTTCCTAAGAAGAAGGACATTCGGGAAGCATGGATAAAGGCGATCAACAGAAAGAATTGGCAACCGACTACAGCTTCAGGTGTGTGCTCTCAACATTTTCGTCCCGAAGATATGGACTATACTGGCCAAACCAGGAGGCTGAGAGAAGGAGCAGTTCCCTCTGTATTTCCTTCTTATCCTGTGCATTTGCAGAAGCGACATGTAGTCCCACGGAAACCACCTAAAGTGAGACATGTGTCTTCAAAACCTGATATCGCTACGTGTGCCAGTGAAATCACAATAACAGAAACTGTCAAGATTGAAGTTGGTGTAAATTCTGGTGAGAATAGTATTGGTACATGTGACAATAGTGGTGGCTCTGAACCATTAACACCCCGGAAAAGAAAATTAATGACCCAATTGAGTGAGAAAAATGTTGAGCTTTGCAGTGCAAGAAAGAAAATAAAGATTTTGCAGCAAAAGGTACGACGGCATGAGAAAAAATTAAAATATGACAGAGAAGTTATTGACTTGTTAGTGAAAGAAAAACTCATTCTTGAAAATAATGCTGAAATATTAAAAAATTCACTCCCTTCTGATGTATGCTGCTTGTTAGACAGAGCAGCGCAGAGTGCTGGAACCAGAGTAAGTAAACACGGCTTGGCATATGAACCTTTGTTAAGATCATTTGCATTGACCTTGCACTATTTCTCACCAAAAGCATATGAGTTTGTACGGTTGAAGTTCAATAATTCATTGCCTAGTACAAGGACAATACGTTCCTGGTATATGAAAATTGATTGTGAACCAGGTCTGTGCACTGAAGCTTTTAATGCAATTGCATGTAAAGTTAGAGAAAGCAACGAGAAGGCTCAAGTTCCTATAGTATGCCTCTCTATTGATGATATGTGCCTGAAGGAACATGTAGAATATACTGGAAATAAAATTATAGGTTATGTAGATGTTGGTACCGAAATTAATAATGACAGTTTACCCACGGCAAAAATGGCCTGTGTAATTATGTGTACAGCAGTAAATGATACCTGGAAGATCCCTTGTGGCTATTTTTTTATCGATTCACTCTCAGGTCAGGAAAGAGCATTTTTAATGTCAAGTTGCATCGACAAATTGCATGAAATTGGTGTCACCATAGCTGCAGTTGTATTTGATGGAGCCAGCTCCAATATAAGTATGGCCAACAACTTGGGAGCTAATTTATCTGATGCAAATAATCTCAAAACCAGTTTTCTTCACCCATCTCTGTCAGGAGCATCAGTTGCTGTATTACTTGATGCCTGTCATATGATCAAACTTGTACGCAACTGTTTAGCTGAGAAACAAATAATTTATCGCAAAGACGGTGCAATTCGCTGGTCTTATGTGAAATCTCTATTCGAATTACAAAGTGCCGAGGGTTTGTGTCTGGCAAACAAATTAACCTCGAAACATATCAACTGGCATAAACATAAAATGCGTGTGAGACCTGCAGTTCAGACCTGCAGTTCAGACCTGCAGTTCAGTTCTGTAATGTGGTGTTAAAGCTACAAGAATTTGAAGGTTGTGAAGAAACTGTGAAGTTCCTTAAATATATGGACAAGATATTTGATTTACTCAATTCATCCAGCAAGTTTGGCAAAGCATTCAAAGCCCCACTTGCAATGGAAAATGAAAATCTATGGAGTCCATTCATTTGTGATGCTATTGCATACATTGACTCCCTATACACTGATAAGGAATGTGAACAGAAGATTATAACGTGTAATAGGAAGGTTGGATTTGTGGGCCTAAAAGTGTGCTTATTGTCTGTGCAGAATTTATATGACATGTTTGTAAAAACAAAAAAAATGGAATACCTTCTGACATACAAATTAAGCCAGGATCATGTAGAACTATTTTTTGGTCTCATAAGGCAACGAGGAGGTTGGAACGTTAATCCCACATGTTTGCAGTTCAAATCAGCCTTCAAACGACTGATTACCAGGAATGAACTAAAATGCATAAAAACAGGAAATTGCATTTCACAAGATAGTATACCTATCCTTAATGTAAGTAGTACTCGTGATGCGAAGAGCACTCAATTTATACAAAATGAGGATGATCCCTTATGTCTTCAGTCACCAGTTCAGATTTCTGATCATGATTATTGCCCATCTTATTCAACATTAACATTGTTGTCAGACAGTATTGTTGAATACATATCAGGTTATGTTGTTAAGAAAGTAGTCAGTTCTCTAAAGTGTGACAACTGCAAAAAAGCGATTACACAGACAGAATGTCCATATTCATTTATTTCTTTCAAAAGTAATGGGAAGTTATTTATTCCTTCAAATGATGTGGTTAGAGTATGTAAATTAAGTGAAAGATGTTTTAGAGAGAATTTATGCAGAGGCATCAATTCAATTGTGAAAAGTAACATACCCTACAAAGTCGCAGCTGAAGCAAATGAACTAGGTTTGTTTCCCTCATTAAATACTCATGTATTGGACTTAAATCCATTGGACACTCATGTTAATAGATTGATACAAGTAATTTCATTGTCATATTTGAAAATTCGCATTAATCATGCAGTTAGGGAAACTAATAGACATAAGATTGATCACAGATCAGTCTACAATCGCCTGGCTATTTTCAAACATTTGTAAATATTCTGTTTATCAATTGAAGGGGCTAGTTCCATAAGGGTGTAAGGCACAAATCTTTAATTTTGAGTTTTTAACATTTATGCCTTCTCCTCATATCTCTTAAATACTCAGTGAAATATTGTACTTGTGCCTTAAACCTCTGCTCAGTTATAAGAAAAGACCTGTGAGACTGCACATTCATTCTACAGTGAGTTCCACGCAAGAGTTGGCCAATGACGCAGGTTCCTGCGGTGCGGCGGGCACAGCTCCAACTCCCGAGCGATCGGGTGAAATATCTACGCTAATAGAGCCACGGTCGGTGTAATGATTCAGGTTCTCACATTTACAGTTAAGATTACAATGAAAATAAACACGTACTTCATCACAAGAGATGTTGGAATTGTTCTCTTGTTGCATCCACACATTACTGGCACTTTTTTTAGGAAATTTTCTTTCACACGCATAAGTTCAGCTTCCGATATAAAGTTAATTTCTCTTTTTACTAAATAATAAAATAAAGTAAATACTAAAATAAAGGTTTTTACTAAAATAAAGTAAAAACAAATAATATGATACAAAGTAAAAAGATTTTGCTACTGTAAAAGTACTTCAGTTTTTGTTTGACATGTTTAGGTACCTCTAGTTGTAAAAAAATCCCAATACATTGTAAATTTAGCCTGTCCTTCAAAAATATATGTTATAAAATTAAACTTTAAACCACCTAGGCTACTTGTGAGTGGTAACATTGTTTAAAAACATCAAGAATTCTCGAAACCATGTCCTTCTGCCTTACGCCTTTATGGAACTAGGCCCTTCAATTTCAAATTTAGAATAGGGGAGACCAAGGATACTTAAAAACCTTTTCCTTTGATTTTTTAAATTTTTCAACAAATATTTTTACTTTTTGGAGTTATGAAGACAAAGTTCATATATTATTCTATTATTTAAAATAGTTAATATCTTGGTCAAAGTATGTTAAGGGCACCCGGAAGGTCCTATATCTGCAATGTTATATGAAAGCAACATTTTCTCTTACACTGTTTGCACTAGGGAGCATATTGAGTGGAATCTTGAACATTTTTCCTAAACTATTAGAACTAGAACAATAATTTTTTTCCTGTATGATGCTTTTGCATGTTTTTCTTTTTACCATTGGGATTTTTAGTGTACCGGTACTTATGTTTTCCTAAAGTTATTATTCTTTTAAATGAAGGATTTTTATTTTTAATTTTTTTTTTCAGTTTGGTACCGGTAGGCCATATTTTTCTATGATTGCACTTTTAATAAAATGACTACATGTTACAAAATGTAAAGTGGCATTTCTTACAAGTTCTGAAAGTTATAAATCTCTGGTTCTTATAGTTTAGAAAAAATGCCCCCCAGTACAAGGAAAAAATTAACTTACTGAAATTGAGACTCAAACCAGTGCTTTAAAATATTTATAAGCAAGCTAAAGATGAGATAATTATGTCATTTTAAAGAGGAAAGTCCATATTTTTATAATACATAAAATAACTTAATGATTCATTTAGAGCATATAGCTTTTTTCACTGACACTCACTACTGTGGTATGGCAATGTTATTTAACTTACCTACAGACAAACAACACAGAAATAAATACAGTAATCCAGGAGTCTACAAACTAAAATGCAACGACTGTCCAAAGTTCTACATAGGACATACAGGCCGAAGTTTCAAAACACGATACACAGAACACATACGAGCTCTCAAAGACTCTGACTATGCAAACCATATAATAAGCACAGGCCACAAATACGCAGACATCAATACAGACATGGATATCCTACACATTAACCACAAAGGTCATATGCTCAACACACTCGAACAATATGAAATATACAAACACACCACACAAGACAACACCAACATCTTAAACGAACAATAATTGTAATTATTACAGTTCAAATCACATGCACTCTACGACACAGTAATTCAAAAATGTCTTCTTAGCCACAACAGTGGCATCATGGGAGTCAGTTGCTGAAGATGGCCGCTCCACACGGTTGAAAGTGCTCCAACAAGGTAATTAACATTGCCATACCACAGTAGTGAGTGTCAGTGAAAAAAACCTATAGGCCTATGCTCTAAACGAATCATTAAGTTATTACATCACTACAAAATGGACGAAACACAAGAATATAAAATAAAGTAAAAATTAATGTTTTTGCCATTTTCACCCTTAATAAGGGCAGAATATTTATTTTAAGTGTCCCATAACATATTATTTTTCATATTAATGTATTGAAATTTGTAGTGTGTGTTTTTCTGTATAACTGTGTTGTCTTTGGACTATGTAATATTTTTAAATCTATGTATTACTTGAATGATCTTAATAAGTTCCGCCTAGTATACCACTAATTTGATTAGGCACATGTGAAAGCTGAAGAAGAGAAAAAATAATCAGGAATGCCAGTTCACTTCTATTGAGAAATTGTTTGTATGTTTATTAGTCAGTATTTTAGCAAGGATTAAGTTATATGATGATTTTGATTTGATATAAAAACTATTACCCAATCCGGGTTAGTATCAATACTTTAATTATATTTTCATGTTTGAACAAAGAGCTCAAGTTAACAAAAGTTACATATATTCAAATCAGTAAAACTGTGTGTTGTCAATATTTAAAAATTTGATTTAACTAAAATGACTAATTAATTATTAAAATATCACTACCTTGCTATATTGTGACATAGGATATGTAGTAGATAGTTCATGTATGGGTGATTCTTCAAATACGGGAAAATGTGCGTTCCGGAGTGATATTTCCCTTCAAATTCAACTTTATAAAAAATTGAAATAAAAGTTTTTTCTACTACTTCCATACCACAACTACCACTTTGAAATGTCACTAACTTTAAATTATGATACTCCAAAACCAAATTTAATTCAATTAAATGTTATCCACATGCCCTGTCCCATACCCCGGTTTTGTATATTCTACTGCATTTTTCCACAAAACAAAATGTTACTTCCTTTTCGACTTTTTTCCTGCCAATGAGTATGATTGTGTGAAAATAAAATTGTCATTTCACCTAATGAACATAAAGAATGTCCCAAGGGTTTTTGGTCATCCACATGGCTGAAAAGAATAGAAAAATTTTCTGCAGGAATGAGAAAGTTGTATAACTGGCAACAGTGTTAGGAAGCTAACAGAGCAGCTTGTGGTTGAATTTTGCTTGCTTACAAACAGTTTGGGATTAGCAAAGGAAAGCGTTTTTATTCTCCGTCATTAACATGACATCTAGAAAATAGGCAAAAAGTGAATATTAATTAATTTTGATTATGCACTATGATAAACCTACCAATTCAAAGTACCTGACTGAAGTTAAGCCTACAGAGGTTTAGGAATGGCTTGCTGAGACCACTTAAACTCCTTTTTTTTTTGTCATCCACATGCCTAATTTTTGTTTCATCCACATTCCTCATAAAGGGGTACGTGGATGACTCTCAAGTCATGTAGATGATAAATGTAGGATACTATTGTGTTTGTGGTGTCTGTGACCTGTACTTAAAATCTTAAAACTGATTAAATGAATTTCTGCTTGATTCCCCCCCCCCCCAACCGTAAAAACACAGTCTAGTTAAAATTGCATTGATTCCGGAGTATGCACACAAAATTGCAAATTTGGTGCAAAATAAACTGAAGTAAACTGAGAAAAATATGAAACCACATAAAAAAAGCATATTGTTGCCAAAGTTAGTCATTAATGTGGCCTTCTGCCATCCACATGTACACGGATGTCATTCACATGGCTTTAAAAAAATATATATATAAACATTTAAGCTCTGCTGGTGTCTTATTATTATCAAGAAACCCCTGAAGTATTTTAGCAATTTTTTTGAGATTTTAAATATAAACTAAAAAATTTTGATTTTAGACACTCCAAATTTTCCCGTATTTGAAGAATGACCCATATACTGATTCTTTTGATCAATGGAATGGAAGTTATCTAAAATATAGTCTTAATAAAATAATGTCCTTATTTCATTTATGCCTGTCATTTCACTGTGCGTGTTGTAATTGAGAAATACTGTAGTTTATTAATAGTATTGATGTTTTTCTCTTGATTTTAAATTTGGAATGTTTTAAATTTTGGTTTTTTTATTTTTTTGGATTTTAAGATTTTTTTTAATTTTGGATATTTGGATTTTTTTACTTTGGATTATTTTTTAAAATTTGGATCTTTGAAGTTTTTATATTTTTAATTTATTTTTATTTTTAAATTTCGGATTTTTAGACTTAAAATTTTGGATTTTCGATTTTTTAATTTGAATTTTTTAAATTTTTATTTTTTTTGAATTTTGGATAAGCCTAATTATTGAGTTGCTTGTTTTCTGTGCAGTCCGTTCCGTCACACCAAACTAATTTCGCGACGATTTTGAGCATAACACTAATTTCGTGACAATTTTGTCCGTAACGCAAGCTCTCGATTTAATCCTACCGCGACTAAAGAAGTTTCACATCTAAAACCTAATTTTTAGCAAGTAATAGGAACCAATACTTGAGAAAAATAGCAAGAGGACGTGCTTTTTCAATGTGGTTTCAGTGTGTTCACTAGTGGATACAAAATTTCCAATAGAAAATTGTGAAAATAGACTTTATTCTAAGTTCTCGTGATAGTTTCCCATTGAATTGCGTGTAGTTCAGTGGGTGTCTTCAGGTGAGACAAGATGGCGGCATAGCGCAAGGCTTGGCTTCACCGCCGGGACCCAGATTGCCGGGCTGTGCGCACAACACACTCTGGTGAGTGAATTTGTGTATTTGCACGAGTCACTGCAGAACAGATAATACTTGCTACACCATCATATTCTCAGTGACAAAGGATAATTGAGGCGGTCGACGTAAAAAGGGCACATAGAGCTATGGGCCCTTTTTACGCAGAATGCATAGATTTGTTCGCCATTTCCTCTAGTCAATAATGGTGAAAGAATCAGAGGAATATGTTGAAAATTGAGATTATTACAACTGTTTAAAGTTAGCTGTATATACAGCTGTATTATGAGAAAGTACCACAAGAGGAACAGTTGCAATTGTTTCATTCGTTTTATAGTGGTCAACCAAAAAGCCTACAGGATTCCTTCTTAGCAAGGTGTATGAAATTTGTCCCTCAGGACAAGAAAAAAGCACTCAATCCCAAGAAACCAAGAGCACACCCTTGGTCATACAATGTAGCTGTGGGAGCAAATAAAAGGCATGTATTTTGGTCTTATTTCAAGTATCTGTAAAACGTCTCCATGTAATTTAAAATAAGTTCTTACTAAATGAGTCTTTTGAAGAGAAAAGAGGCTCTCACTCAAACCGACCAAGAAATGTATCGAGCGATGTAATCACTTTAATGGGTAAACATCTAAGTACAGTACCACATGAAGAAAGTCACTACTAAAGAGAAAGAAGTAATTTGATGAACTTCGACAACCCCATGCTAAATATTAAAAAATTGTATGAGATGTTTAAAATATTTTTCAAAAGAAAAAAACTGGTAGGCATTTGGAAATGAAGTACAAAACTTATTTTGAGTAGACTACTATAAAAAAACAAAGTTTCAGTAGGCTGCTCTATGCGCAAGCCTAAAACTGATGTGTAGCCACTTCATTTTTTCATTATCGCAAACTATTGTATTAAAATCAGATGAAATTTAACTTAAACACTGTATTTAAGTCTGATTTGGTGAATTTTACCACCAAAAATTCTGTCTGCGTAAAAAGGGCTCATAATATTGATTTCAAAATTTATAATTTATTTAATTCGTGAGCTATATAAGTAATTTTAAATGAATTTTATTCATACCTGATTAAATATTCTAAATAATAACAAACAGTACAGTATGAAAAATACAAAAACACCAAAGAAAAACTAAGACAAATATTTCATTTCCTTTTTTCTCAAAAATGGGTTTTCACCTATGTGCCCTTTTTACGTCGACCGCCTCAATTATAAATTTTTAAACATCACTCTGTAAGGGAACAGAATGGAGTCTGTATTTAAATCGGAGTATCCTAAGATTGAAATTAAGGAAGAGATTCTTGAAACACAACCAAAGATTGAACCTGTACCTATTACGTTTGACACAATAGACACGGAACAAATCAAACGTGAGAGTAGGCCAACAGACTTCAAAGATCTTACAGCATGCAGCTACGTTCGCAAGAATGAAGAAGAGGATCAGCTAATGCAATCACACTCACCTGCTGTATGTACAGGCACATCCTCTGCTGGAAACAGTAAACAGCTAATTTGTACTCAAGACAAACATATCTCGTGTGATATATGTACAAAGAAATTTTCCCAAAGATGGCATCTCAACAAACACATGCTCACTCACACTGGACTTAAACCATTTACGTGTGATATATGTACAAAAAAATTTTCCGAAAAAGGGAAACTCAAAAGACATCTTCTAGCACACGCTGGAACTATACCATTTACGTGTGATATATGTAACAAGAAATTCTCCCAAAGAGGGAATCTCATAAGACATCAACTAACTCACACTGGACTTAAACCATTTACGTGTGATATATGTACGAAGAAATTTTCCGAAAGAGGGAAACTCAAAAGACATCATCTAACACACACTGGAACTAAACCATTTGCATGTGAAAAATGTACCAAGCAATTTTCCGAAAGAGGGAATCTAAAAAAACACGTCATACTCACTCACACGGGACATAATCTATTTACGTGCAATATATGTACCAAGAAATTCTCCCAAAGAGAGGATCTCAACATTCATGAACGAACTCACACTAGGCATAAGCCATTTACGTGTGATATATGTTCCCAGAATTTTTCCGAAAGAGGGAGTCTCAAAAGACACATGCCCATTCACACTGGACACAAGCCATTCACCTGTGATATATGTAATAAGAAATTTTCTAGAAAAGGGCATCTCATATCACATCAGCTCATTCACACTGGACACAAGCCATTCACCTGTGATATATGTAGCAAGAAATTTTCTAGAAAAGGGGATGTCAGATCACATCTGGTAACTCACACTTAACACAAGCCATTTGCGTGTGATTTCTGTACCAAGAAATTTTCACGAAAAGGGGTGCTCATAACACATCTACTCACTCACACTGGACAAAAGCTATTCTGTTGTCGTGTGTGCCAAGAAAATTTTCTGAAGAGCATGTATCAAAAGACTCATGAGAGAACAGCCTTCTTTGGTATAAGTACACCAAATTTTTTATTCATCTCAAAACTCGTTTATTTCGTTCAGGAACTTCCACAGAATATTTTTTCACCTCACATGACTATTTGTCACGAAAGCCTAAAAAATAGTAATTGAAGACGTGATTTTCCCTGTATAAATTCATAGTAATCTCTACCATGGTGATTTGATTATTAAACCCAAATCTAGCCTTAGAGCAGAGATTCTGAATTTTTTTCTTTTCTAACATATTCCTTTAAAGAAGAAATGGGGTAGTTTCCCATTCTACTGGATTCGTTAATTTTTTTTTTTACACACGATAAACGGTGAAATGTCATGTAATATTATTCTCCAGTAGTTATAGATTCCATATATAGGCACATTTTGTTTCTAATAATAGTTTAAATATGTGTAAAATTAGTAATAAGTTCACAAAAAACTAACCTAAAATGGCACTCAGAAATGAAGTTGACACAGCAGAATCAGCTGTTAGAAACAGCGCAGGTGCATGCTGGGAAGAAGCCGATGGGTCACATGATACTGGAACAAGGGCTGCCAACATGTTGGTGGTCTATGATTCATTCATTCATTTATTTTCATCTTTTTGAACATGAGTTATACATGTTGTCAGATACATCAAACACTATAAATACATATTTAAATTTATTTGATACATAAATTACAATTCAAAGATCCTAAATGAAAACCCTCTTACATTTTTCCATCTAAATACTGTTTTATATTGTAATAAGCTTCTTTTGGTAGCCGTTCCTTAAGCTTTGATTCAAATACTTTCAGATTTGATATACAGGAGACAAGCTTTACTTGAAGTTTATTGAACATTTTTAAACCTTTGTATATTGGACTATTCTCTGTGAGGTTCAGATTATGTGCCTCAACCCTAAATTCACTCTTTTGCCTAGTATCATATTCATAAATGTCTTAGTTTATGGAGACCAAGTTTCTACTATTCACAAGATGAATATATATTTATATATATATGAATATATATATTGTCAAAATATTAAGTTTGATAAAAATTTAAGTATTAGGCTATATGGATATAGCTATCCCAAAGACTAAAGTTAAAATTGTTAATCAAAATACCCACAGAAGGTCAAGCTAAATTACAAATGAAAGTTTGAACTACAAAAAACACCTACGATTAGTGAGGTACCTATGTAGGCATCATGATATGATAATGAAACACTCAAAACCAATTATGAACAATATGAACATCTAATTTGTATCTCGGGGTTAGTTTCCCATTCTACTGCTAGAAACAGCGCAGGTCATGCTGGGAAGAAGCCAATGGGTCACGTAGCTGCCAACATGATAATGGTCAGACTACCCTCCGGAAGATATAATAAGCCACATTTTCGAAACCGACAAACAGTGTATTGTACAATATTCGAAAATGCAAGGGCGCTTCGCTTCGGCTGCCGCCTCCGCTTCGCGCACTTAAATATGTGGATAGTGTTATGCATTATTTAGCTATATGTAGAGGTAGCAGGACCGTATGGAACAGACCAATGACATGCAAGGTCGTTGTCAGCCAATGGGAGTGTTGGTATGCAAGCCAGAGACCGCATACCAACGCTGAACATCGCGTATGAAATCCAGTAGAGTGGGAAACTAAACCCCGTATCTCTAAATCAGAGTACCGGTATGTCAAAGACAGAATTCGTAACTCTAAAAACCCAACTAAGGCAGTATGGGATAATAAGTAATGAAGTAGAATTCATGGTGATCAGTCGCTATCGCTATCGTTGGCTAGAACACCACCGGGATACAAAATCTTGATGTCATCAACAATACGTAGAAACGGGTCACTTTTAAGGCGTTTGACATCCTCCCTCCATAGATATTCGCACAGATGGTCGGCGAATGACTCCTCATCTCTAGAGGGAACACCTCCCCGTGAAAGTCTCTGCCTTAAAGGACGCCAGGCTCCCTCGATGGTGTTTGTGCAGGCTCCTATATTGGGATCGACGAAATGGAGGGAATGGTTGACAGTCTCATGCCTAAATCCCGCACGAGTCAGTCCATTATACCCCCTCCAACAATCGGTGACGATAGATGTACCGGCTGCCACATGCTTCCTTATTAACCTTAGCAGGGTTGGGGCACTTCTATTGTTCCCTGGGCAAATCTCCAGGCGAATCTCTTTTGTTGCCCTGTCAATCATGCCCAGAACCCATTGCCCCTCAACGACGCGACCCGCATTAAATTTGCGGCGGCCGATCTTGCATTCATCAATTTCCACAAAGTGTTGTGGGCCACCAATGGTCGGCATGTTCCTATACCGACGGTCCAAGCTGTCTATAAACAGAAAATGGGGAACCGTTACTCAATATCTGCAAAATTGATTACAAACCAAACCTAATTTCTTGGGGGCTCCACCCTCAAACCCCGTTTAAACCTAAGCTAACAAGCCTAGCCTAGCCTAACATATTTTCTTGGGGGCTCCACCCTCAAACCCCCTTTAAACCTAACCTAACAAGCCTAGCCTAGCCTAACCTAACCTAACATATTTTCTTTGGGCTCCACCCTCAAATCCCCTTTAAACCAAAGCTAACAAGCCTAGCCTAGCCTAACCTAACACATTTTCTTGGGGCTCCACCCTCAAACACCCTTTAAACCTAAGCTAACAAGCCTAGCCTTACCTAACCTAACATATTTTCTTAGGGGCTCCACCCTCAAACCCCCTTTAATCCTAAGCTAACAAGCCTAACCTAATTTAACCTAACCTAACCTAACGTTTTTTATTATTTATAATTACCTCTGCACACTTCTCTCAGGTAACTATACCAATCGGAAATGGTCCTTCTGGAAACATGATCATTTCTGTCGGCACATTCCCATTGGGTGTGGTCATAGGAGTACCCACGAGAGAAGGCATAGACCAGGTCAAGAACCCTGGTTACGGTGAGCTTAGTTTTATAGAACAGGGTATTACTGGACCCAACAATAGAAAAATTTCCATATACTTCATGGCCAGCAACTGTTCTGCAGCATTGAAATCGGCCAAAGCGATTAGATCGACCTAGAAACCAAAAATTTTACTATAAACATTAATGGGATAAGGGGAGGTCCTATCCTCCTCTGTACTACAATATTATAAAACCCAAACCTACCTACAGATGTGAGGAAAATATCCATACCACACAATGGACACACCATTTCTCGAGGGAGTAATTGAACATCATAGCACCATTCTTGGGCCCTCCTTTCAGACCGACAAATTCGATGTAATTCACGCATATTAAAAGGGCGAATACCCACAGCTCCTGCCATGATTGTTTGTGCGCAGGAATTGAAAAACGCGCTCTTAAAGTATTGTTGGTAGCATCGTATGGAACGGACCAATGACAGGCAAGGTTCTTGGCAGCCAATGGGATTGTTGGTATGTACGCCAAATCCAATGGGAGTGTTGGTCTGCAAACCAGAGACCGCATACCAACGCCGAACATCGCGTGTGTAAATCCAGTAGAGTGGGAAACTAAACCCGAAGAAATTTCATCAAACAACTGATCTACACCATTTCAACCTCAATTTCGGAAAAAGTAATTACAATTTCGGAAAAAGTAATTACAATTTCGGAAAAAGTCATTTCAATTTCGGAAAAAGTAAATTCAATTTCGGAAAAAGTAATTTCAATTTCGGAAAAAGTAACTTCAATTTCGGAAAAAGTAAATTCAATTTCGGAAAAAGTAATTTCAATTTCGGAAAAAGTAACTTCAATTTCGGAAATACGAGGGCTATTTTTTAAATCTATGATGGAGCATAAAATGAAAACCACAGTGAAAATCAAAACTGTTTTATTTGGAACATTTAGGTACACCTTCTAGCTACTTCTCTACCTAGTCGCGCCCCGATTGAGACATTTATTGAAGCTTGGTGCAACTTTCAAGTGCCCTTTTCATAGAAGCTAGCCGCCAGCCTATTGAAGAGGGTACTTGAAAGTTGCACCACGCTTCAACAAATGTCTCAATCGGAGCGCGACTAGGTAGAGAAGTAGCTAGAAGGTGCACCTAAATGTTCCAAATAAAACAGTTTTGATTTTCACTGTGGTTTTCATTTTATGCCCCATCGGAGGTTTAAAAAATAGCCCTCGTATTTCCGAAATTGAAGTTACTTTTTCCGAAATTGAAGTTACTTTTTCCAAAATTGAAATTACTTTTTCCGAAATTTAAATCACTTTTTCCGAAATTGAGGTTGAAAAGGTGTAGATCAACTCTTCCTGCTCTTGATGAAAAATACTTTGGTAATCTTTGAAGTTTTCTCTCTGTGGAGAAGTTCTAAGCAAAATGTATCCCATCTACGTAGCGCCATACAGTTGGATATTCAGTAGCAGTAGTCTAGAAGTCACTTGATATGCCAAGAAGAAATTCTTCCTTCCTGCTGGAACCAAGATCTTGGATGGATGACAAACGTTTCTTTACTAAGATTGGAATAAAACTGTCACCATTACTAGCTTAAAATTTCTTCAATCAATCTCAGAGTCATTCAACATTCCACTGCTTTTACTTCCTCCTTCGGCTTGGAGTATGGAATCATGGAAAAGTGGCAGAGTTGAAGCAACAAAATACATCCATAAATAGGTGCTTTTTTGAAGCCCTTTCTCAGCATGGCTGGACATTACTCCTCAAAAAATAAGAATGTGGAGACATATGTATAATTACAGGGTCATTGCAGGGAAGGATTTTGTTCAGAGACAGATTAGTAAAACCAGGGACTGTCCCTGGGAAACGGGGACGTCTTGTAACCCTATATTATGTGGTTTTAGGCTAATAATTTACAAATAATTGAAGCCAAAATTGAACATATATAGTTGAATAAAAACACTTTCTTCAACACACTTTATTTTCCTTAGTAAACTTACGGACGGCCGTTTCGCAGGTGGTGTTCCTGCATCATCAGCAGAGTGTCAACTGAGGTCTCTGGAGCAGGTGTGAGGGTGTCTGTTGTCTGTCACACCTGCTCCAGAGACCTCAGTTGACACTCTGCTGATGATGCAGGAACACCACCTGCGAAACGGCCGTCCGGAAGTTTACTAAGGTAAATAAAGTGCGTTGAAGAAAGTGTTTTTATTCAACTATTTGTTACACAGCGCTAAAGTCGGACACAAGAATGAAATGAACATATATGTTTTGATTTACATCAGTGTTACTGCATACTTTAGTTACCTGAGAGCCAATCAAACTTTAGTATAGGAATGTGAGGGCCAGAGACATTCCAGAAAGAAAAAACTAATTACATAAATGAATGGTAAACAATATTTTTCCAAATGTTAAATTTTTTATCCATAAAGAAGGGCAACAGTCACACTGATCTACATAATAACTTGAAAAATTGAAAACTGGTAAAGCTATGTATGCTAAGATTCCAATTTCCGGGGTGCTCAGGAAAAGAGAGTAAAGTCCACCATCCTAAAATAATGAGATATGTCCTTAGGGTTATAGATAAAAATGTTCTCTACACTTGTGTCAAGTCCAGTAAGTCATATTCAAAATTGTACGGTAGTTATGGATGTGTGCCTCATGGGTTCATCCATCTCTAAAGCTATGTTGGGCTGGTATAGTGTGTTAATTCACTCTAATTCTCAGTAATAAGAAAGTGGACTTAACTCTCATTGCCGCTCACCCCGGATTTGATTCCTGGACACCACAAGACTACACACTGGAATGCAGCTTATTAATTATCAATTACATATTTTTAGAAACTTTCATTACATAGTTGTAACTTTTTAATTTTTCGAAATCATGATAATTAAAATTAATTAAACTTGCATGTTTACCACACATTTGACAGAGAACTACTTTTCTATCTGTGGTTAATATAGGATTTCCACCGATCCACTGTTTAAGCAAAAGTGGTTTGCTGGATCAGTAATGAAAGATACACTTATGCTACTCACACTTAATATCAGTAATGAAGAAAGTGTTTGCACATTTGAAACAGGAATTCCCATCTTTATTTTCGCATACCACCAACTGTGAATTGTATTCAGTATTTATGATATTTAACCATGGTTCTTCCAGAGTGACATGACAATAAAATGAAAATTCACTTCCGTATTATTATTATCTGAATGCATTAGTTTTACGAGACTCAAGATCAGGATGTGGCGTAGTCATTTCCTCAAGTGTTCACTCCTATCGCTTACCGGATTACTTCTCCATCTTTTCATGTGAAGCCTGGGCTATTCTCAAAGCTATTGAAATAAGCACTCAGAGTAATAACTGCTCACAAATTGTTATCTTCTCAGATTCTATGTCAGCTCTCGGTGCCATTGAAAACAGATCTACAAGGAACCCATTCATCCAAATGATTCTGGAACGTTTGTTTTTCCACTAAAAAAATGGTACCCAAATCTCATTAGCATGGCTTCCCGCACATAAAGGTATTTCAGGTAATGAAAACGCTGATACAGCAGCTAAATCTGCTACAGTCTTCCCACAAATTGAAAACTGATACATTGGAGGACACCAAAACATTGATCAGATATGAAATTATGAAGGACTGGGATGAAACATGGAGGTCCACTCCTTCAAAACTGCAGCTCGTCCGGATATCAGTTACTGAGCCAGCCATTCCGAATTCTCTCCTCTGTAGAAGGCAACAAGTCCTGCTGACCAGGCTGCGGATTGGCCACATCAACCTTAGCCATGGCTATCTTATGAAGAAATCTATTAAGGATCCATGCCCGAAATGTAATGGGGGATTGTAACTTCCTCCCATCTTATTCTGGAATGTCCACGGTCTGTTAAATATCAAAGGAGACTTATACAATATATTTAAAAATGATGAAGGATGCCTTAACGTTATCTCACTTTTGGAACTGTCACAGTTAAAATCATTCATTTAATGTGAAATCAATTCATAGTTTGTCAGTAGTTGCTAAATTACTTCCAGTCCTTTTTATGTTTAATATCTTGTTCTTCTTACTAAATTTAAAGATGCATATATGTTTTTCTTCATACTTCACTTCTTGTAGCACTTGTTCAATATAAATGTATTAATTATTGTGGTCGCTGGTGACCCTGGCAGTTAAAAAACGACCTTAAATAAATAAATTTAAAAAAAATCAAATTTTTCATGCTTATGGCTGTTGTATGTGCCAATATTCCTGCCAAATTTTACGATTCTATCAGCTGTCCTACATGTGTCAAATAATACGTAATGTGAGGAAAATATACAAAATTTACTTAAAATTGAAAAATCTAACTCAATCTAAGGTATAACCGATGGATATACGACAAAAGGTCATATGAAGAAACTTATAGATCTCTCAGAATGCATCACTGCTGCTGCAATCTGTTTTTGAAGTGAAACTTCTTTAGCTGCAGTAGGGGTAAATCGAGAGCTTGTGTAACTAATCACAAAATTAGTGTTATGCTCAAAATCGTCATGAAATGAGTGAGGTGTGACGGAACGGACTGCACAGAAAAGAATCAACTCAATGATTAAGCTATCCAAAATTTAAAAAATAAAAAAATTAAAAATTAAAAAAATCAAAAATCCAAACATCAAAAAATCTAAAATTCCAAAATAAACAAATCGAAAATCCAAAATTAAGAAATCCAAAAAATAAAAATATTCAAAGATCCAAAATAAAAAAAAAAACAAAATTAAAAAATTAAAAGACCCAAAATTTAAAAGTCCAAGAATCCAAAATGTAATAATCCAAATAGCCAAAATTTAAAAAATATAAAAATTCAAAATTAACAAAAATCCAAAATTTGAAAGTAAAAATCCAAAATAAGAAAATCCAAAATTAAACAAATAAAAATCAAATATATAAAATTTAGAAAATCCAAAAAGAAAAATCCTAAATTCCAAAATTAAAAAATTTAAAGTTCAAAAATAAAAAAAATCCAAGATTGAAAAAGTGTAAAAACCCAATATAAAAAAGTTCAACAATCCAAAATACAAAAAATCCAATAATCCAAAATTGGAAAAAAATGAAATAAAATAAATGCAAGTTTCACTTCTGTCGCGTGGCGTTCCAAACACATTTTTTTTAACGACTTACCATTTAGCTACTGTAAGTCCCCAAAAGGTCTACCCAGACATTAAAGTTGCGTCCGCCATACACAAAATCTAGATGTGATACAAAAAATAGTGATATTTCTGAAATCAGGAGACAGGAGACCTTATTTAGTTAAAATCACTTATTGCATGCTTTTCCGCATAATGATGCAGGGTAATTTACCCGATTTTAAATAACTGTTAAAAGCATAACTTTTATCAAATAGGTCCTAGGACTTTTGATTTTGCCAATAGGCCCTAAAATATCGATGTGCATCTGCTGATTGTCTTCAAACCATTACAGTTTTATATAACTTTATGTTAATGTGCATGGAAATTCTGTGTGAAGTGGTCAAAGTCATGAAGACAAGATCTACATCTATTCCAACAACTAAGGCCCAGATAAACCTACGAGTATATTAATTTTTTAAACATATTAGAGTAGTTATATTTTAGTTTTTATCATTTAAAGACAAGTATTTTTTAACTTTCACTTTAAATAAATACAATAAACACATTCACGAAATATAATAATTAATTTCATTTTTGGACCGCCGGCGTGGTCTAGTGGTTAGCGTCGCTGACTACAGATCTGTCGGCCCGGGTTCGATCCCCGGTACCTCCTCGGATTTTTCTGAGGTACGGGTGCACTCAGCCTCGTGATTCAAATTGAGGAGCTACTTGATAGAGAAGTAGCGGCCCCGGTCATGGAAACCACCATTAACGGCCGTGGGTGTCGTCATGCTGACCATATGCCCCCAATCCTGCCATCTGCCTATCAGTGGCGGCTCGTGACCGGAAAATTAGGTGAAGAGAAAAAAAGTGTGTATGGAATGCCACGCGACAGAAGTGTTTTAATTTAGGGATTTTTAAATTTTGGATTATTGGATTTTTTAAATTTTGGATTGTTGGACTTTTTAATATTGGGTTTTTGGGCTTTTTAATTGTGGATGTTTTATTATTAATTTTAGATTTTGAATTTTGGATATTTTATTTTTTAATTTTTTAATTTTTGAATTTTTTTATTTTTAAATTTTGGATATTTGGATTTTTTATTTTATAAATTTGGATTTTTGAATTTTGGATCTTTGAATATTTTTTTTATTTTATTTTGGTTTTTCGATTTTTTAATTTTAGATTTTTTAAATTTTGGATTTTGGGTTTTTTAATTTTTGGATTTTTGATAAGCCTAATCATTGAGTTGACTGTTTTCTGTGCAGCCCGTTCCGTCACAGATCACTAATTTCGTGACGATTTTGAGCGTTACATTAATTTCGTGACGATCTTGGAGTACTGGTTCTGTATTTTTACAGGACTCGTTGATACCAGCACCTTCAACAAGAGGGGTTTTAGCATAAATTGACACTGCACTATGATTTTCTCTACAGAAACTATTAATTAAAGTGAAGTCTTCTAATATTTCATTTTTCTTTAGTTATTAATATTATTTTTAAAAACGTGATCTCATGCTTCCTAAATATTGGAAAAGAATAAACTGTCCATGTTATGAACTTAACGACAGAACAAAATTGTCGACTGCTGGATTATCGCGCATGCGTGGACAACAACAGAACAATTGTCGACAGCTGGAAGGTCGCGCATGCGTAGAAGGCACCGTGGACGCTTGACTATTCCTATGGTATGTATATAGAACGTCTTTGATTCCTATATGCAGAAAGAAGTAAATATCACGTGACTTCTTTACAGAGAAGTCTGGTGGAGACTGAGAGAACTGTTCACCTTCACTTGGTAGTCTGATCCCCTCAGTAAGAAGACAGTGGGATAAGCGAGAAAACGGCTGGTTTCCATGAGCCCACGCCCCCATTTTTAGTGGAACAGACTACCCATGCGTCTGGGAAGGTTCAGATTCAATGCTAGGAGGACAGAGGACTTGGGAGCACACTTGCCTCCTAGCGTTGACACCAGTCGTGGCGGGATATTCAAAATTGTAGAAATACATTATAGTAAAAACGAACATTCGTGATATGGAAAATAAACTTTAAAAATACGTATTGTAAAGGAAAAATACTGGTGAAGTGCTACTTCACCTACTTCCCCTGAATAGCCGCCACTGCTGCCTATAGGTAGATGACATCGGTCGGGTGGTAGGCCTTGTTCCTTCGGGGATGTTGCTCCACGGAGTTTAGTTAAGTTTAAGGAATCAATGGCTGTGAACCACAAAACTTTAAGGAATAATTTTTGCTTGGTTTTAGAACTACCCCTGTTATTTCCAACTCCACCACAAACTCAACAAGGACGTTTTTAAATCAATCAAACAACTTTTAGAATTCTTTACGTTCGGCATCTTGCATCTGTGAATAAACCGCAAGTGCAAGATTCTTAAGAGTGCCTTTAATTTACCGGGGCAATGGGGTACAAAATTTAAATGTAGGTTACTGTTAACAATGAGAAAGGCGAAATAGAGACATATTTTAAAAGTATTTTATCTTTAATATAGCAGTAATAATGATATTAATTACACATTAATAGTTTAATAGAGTTCTAGTCATTTTCAGTTTTTAACGTCTTATTAGGCAATATTTATGTTTTGTAACATTGGACCAATGTGACTGCCTTGACAATGAAACGGATAATTATGTTAAAATATCACAGTTAGCTAAGAAGGAACAACATAGTTTAAAACCTAAGAATCCGAGCCCCAATAATGAGACATTATGATATAATAGCATTAATTTAAACATAGCCGCCTTTTTCCTCGGCACAGCACACTCTGGTGAGAGACTGTATTTGCACGAGTCACTGCATAACAGATAATACTTGCAACGCCATATTCTCAGTGAGAAGGATAATGATCGACATATAAACTTCACTATGTGAGGGAACACAATGGAGTCTGTATTTGAATCGGAGTATTCTAAGATTGAAATTAAGGAAGAGAATCCTGAAACACAACCAAAGATTGAACCTGTACCTATTACGTTTGACACAATAGACACGGAACAAATGAAACGTGAGAGTAGGCCAACAGACTACAAAGATCTTACAGCATGCAGCTACGTTCACAAGAATGAAGAAGAGGATGAGCTAATGCAATCACACTCACCTGCTGTATCTACAAGCACATCCTCTGGTGGAAACAGTAAACAGCTAACTCGTACTCCAGTCAAACATTTCTCGTGTGATATATGTACTAAGAAACTTTCACGAAGTTCGTATCTGAAAAATCACATGCTTACTCACACTGGACATAAGGCATTCACGTGTGATATATGTGCCAAGAATTTTTCCGTAAGAGGGTATTTCAAAAGACATATTCTCACACACACTGGATATAGGCCATTTACGTGTGATATATGTAGCAAGAAATTTTTCAGAATAGAACATCTCAAATCACATAACCTAACTCACACTGGGCATAAGCCATTCACGTGTGATGAATGTACCAAGAAATTTTCTAAAAGTTGGGGCCTCAAAAGACACATGCTCACTCACACTGAACATAAGCCGTTTACGTGTGAAAAATGTAGCAAGAAATTTTCTAGAAAAGATGAGCTCAAATCACATCTGCTCACTCACACTGGACATAAGCTATTCACATGTGATGTATGTACCAAGAAATTTTCCAAAAGTTGGTGCCTCAAAAGACACATGCTCACTCACACTGGACATAAGCCGTTTACGTGTGATATATGTAGCAAGAAATTTTCTAGAAAAGAGGATCTCAAATCACATCTGCTCACTCACACAGGACATAAGCTATTCACATGTGATGTATGTACCATGAAATTTTCCAAAAGTGGGGGCCTCAAAAGTCACATGCTCACTCACATTGGACATAAGTCGTTTACGTGTGATATATGTAGCAAGAAATTTTCTAGAAAAGATGATCTCAAATCACATCTGCTCACTCACACTGGGCATAAGCTGTTCACATGTGATGTATGTACCAAGAAATTTTCCAAAAGAGGGGGCCTCAAAAGACACATGCTCAATCACACTGGACATAAGCCGTTTACATGTGATATATGTAGCAAGAAATTTTCTAGAAAAGATGAGCTCAAATCACATCTGCTCACTCACACTGGACATAAGCTATTCACATGTGATGTATGTACCAAGAAATTTTCCAAAAGTTGGGGCCTCAAAAGACACATGCTCACTCACACTGGACATAAGCCGTTTACGTGTGATATATGTAGCAAGAAATTTTCTATAAAAGAGGATCTCAAATCACATCTGCTCACTCACACTGGACATAAGCTATTCACATGTGATGTATGTACCAAGAAATTTTCCAAAAGTGGGGGCCTCAAAAGTCACATGCTCACTCACACTGGACATAAGTCGTTTACGTGTGATATATGTAGCAAGAAATTTTCTAGAAAAGATGATCTCAAATCACATCTGCTCACTCACACTGGGCATAAGCTGTTCACATGTGATGTATGTACCAAGAAATTTTCCAAAAGAGGGAGCCTCAAAAGACACATGCTCAATCACACTGGACATAAGCCGTTTACGTGTGATATATGTAGCAAGAAATTTTCTAGAAAAGAGGATCTCAAATCACATCTGTTGACTCACACTAGAGACAAGCCATTCACCTGTGATATATGTAATAAGAAATTTTCTAGAATTGGGAATCTCAAATTGCATCAGCTCACTCACACAGGACACAAGTGATATAGCCTATGTAGCAAGAAATTTTCAAGAGAAGGGGATCTCAAATCACATCTACTTACTCACATTCAAGATAGATATATAAGCACTACTTAGTGTGCCTCAAAGTACTGCATATGACATAACTTGTCTGTCTGTGAGGTAGACCATTAGGGCAATCAGTCATAGGAGAGAGGTTCCATCTGGCACTGTGAATTGAACTCCGGCTGAGCTCATTTGTTAGAGCATTGGTGCGATAGCACATCATAAATCTTAGTTTTTTGATTTCTGGACAGATGAGGAGAAGATAAAGAGTTTCTGAACTGCATAATAACATGCATTTCCTGATTTGAGTCGAGACTTAACTTCTGCCTTAATATAATTTTTGTCTGTAATTATTGTTCCCAGATATTCTTCCACTTGTTTGAAGATTTACTTGCTATTGTAATATTTTGTGGAGCATTATTTTGACATTCCATAACCATGTACTTAGTTTTTGCTGTATTCATTTTCAATGCAAATTCTATGGTCATAGTAGGCCTATATTTATTAAAATTTGATACTAAGTGCTGTTTGCAAATAAAGTTATTTAAGGAATCATGGCATTATAACTCATTTAGTCGGTAAGCTGTTTTCTTGTAAACTGATTGAAACATTTCCAAGCTTTCATGAGGGGATATGGGTACCAGTCATAAAGATTAAGCAGGGTTGTTTAAAGATGTAGCTAAAATGGTCAAAACCAAAACTACCATCTAAATCGTATGTTCTAGCTTTCAACATAGGCTATGTAAATAGTGTCCATATGGGGCACAGTTTCTAACAATTGTGTAGGCTACTTGACCTTACAAAGGGGCTAAGTGCCAAAATTAAGTTTCTGAGATAATCAACAATTCTTGTAAAGAAATAGCATTGGTCCTTACCTGCGGTGCTCTCTGTCGAGCAACTTTGCAAACAGACTATTATGAATTTATCTTAGCGCTTTTGTAGGGCAATGCAGGGTGCCATGTACCACCATTGTATAGTAAAATATATTTTTTTTTTTTTAATTTTTTAATTTGGCAGTTACCCTCTTTGTAAGGTCAAGTACACCATTATGGTTTAGCTTATAGAACAAAATTAAACTTCGAATTTTTCCTGTGTTTTCCAAATCCACACATTAAGTGCATAAATTAACAAGAACGTTTTTGAATTAATCGACCAACTTTTAGGACATCTTATTTGTGGCATCTTGCTGGAGCAAACACTGTGAATAAACTGCAAGTGTAAGCCTCTTATCCTTCAGGCAAGTACGGCTAAATTTGTCACATATGCTCGCAGGCATGCATTGTAAAACGTACAACATGGACATTTTAATATAATAACAAGCCTGTGCTATACAAATTGGTTAGTATTAGGGGGCGGATTTCTATGACATGTCACATTTTTCCCCTTTGCATTATTTCAGCTTTCTGACTAATTTAAACCCGATTCCAAGCATCCTGATGAAAATGGAACAGCTTTTATTTTTTCATATAACTGCATATTTAGGAAATTTTCAACTATTTTAGCATATTTAGTATGAATATGCATATTAAGGACATATTTGTGTGCATATTAAAGAAATTTTCAAGTTCCATATCAAATGTTGTAAATTTTTCATTAAAATTATAGTTTTTGAGAATTTACAGATATTTTAAATAATTAACATTATATTTTAATCAAATGAATTGTAATGGAACTTAAAAATATATATACACAATGTGTAAAGGAATATTTTAAATTTTATTGGTCATATTTTAATGTTTTCTAGGTTATAAATTCATTCATATATTCTATTTTTTAGGTTGTAGAAATCCACCCCCCTAGTTAGTAAATTCAAGAAAACAGTACATGTCCACTGTTATCACATGCTATAACAAAAATTTCAGCTCTTTTAGTTGTTCATGATACCATTTAATCCAGGTATTCTGAAACATTCACTTTCATAACAGCTTTCACAAATTTGTACCTTTAATGTGCTTTTTACAAGCAGTATTGGCACCTATCACATTTAATTGAAGTGGATGAATTTTTTAACGTCCATGAAGATACAAGTCCCGTGCTTTTTTGCCGAAGGTTCATGGATCTGATCTTCAGAAGTTGATTGAGCTCTGAACTGCATAAGAAATACGTTGCGATCAGTGGTTTGTAATCAACGTGCAGCTACACTAGCCTTTGCGTTTGGCATCTCTCTTATTTTTTCTTCTCTTTGGGAACAAAAGTGATATACCAACATTGTAATGTCCATTTTTCCATTGCCCCGTTTTACCACCCCAATGTCCCATTTTTTACTTAAAGTAATATGGTCAGTCTACATTAAACATAATTATAATGTTTAAGGTAGGCTATATGTACAGTCGGTCAAATAAAAAACGTCGGGCGGTATTTGATTAAGTATCACGAACGAGCATATGCGCATGTACAGGAAGACTTAAGGTTAGGTTCACACCTGCCTCTTGTCTATCCATGAATTTTCTTGATTATTTAGTCAGTTTTGTTCCAAAACAAACATGTATACAAGGCTGTGGCTATATGCCTCACGTCCGCCATATTCTTGCATGGAAGTTCTTATAATAATAGTGAATAAATTCGCGAGGAATATGTTTATTCAAGGAGCATTTTTTAAAGAATTTATTTTATAATTCCGGTACTTGTAGTGCAAAATCAATGACTTACGTTCAACTTCTGCAACCAATCTAGCATCGAAATACGCGGCCGGCCAGATCCTATGAAAACTTACGGTCGCATTAAGAAATATGGTCATTAAGAAATATGGAACCTTCTCGATGCTTCAGAGACCGAAAAATGCAGGTTAGTTACAGCCCTAATTACACTTTCTTTCTGTGTGAAGTGGTCAAAGTCGTGAAGACAAGATCTACATCTATACCAACAACTAGGGCCCAGATAAACCTGTATTAATTTTTTTAACATATTAGAGTAGTTATATTTTAGTTTTTATCATTCAAAGACGAGTATTTTTTAACTTTCACTTTAAATAAATACAATAAACACATTGACGAAATATAATAGTTAATTTTATTTTTGGACCGCCGGCGGGTGGTAGGCCTTGTTCCTTCGGGGATGTTGCTCCACGGAGTTTAGTTTAGTTTAAGGAATCAATGGCTGTGAACCACAAAACTTTAAGGAATAATTTTTGCTTGGTTTTAGAACTACCCCTGTTATTTCCAACTCCACCACAAACTCAACAAGGACGTTTTTAAATCAATCAAACAACTTTTAGAATTCTTTACGTTCGGCATCTTGCATCTGTGAATAAACCGCAAGTGCAAGTTTCTTAAGAGTGCCTTTAATTTGCCGGGGCAATGGGGTACAAAATTTAAAAATAGGTTACTGTTAACAATGAGAAAGGCAAAATAGAGACATGTTTTAAAAGTATTTTATCTTTAATAAAGCAGTAATAATTATATTAATTACACATTATTGGTTTATACAGTTCTAGTCATTTTCAGTTTTTAACGTCTTATTAACCAATATTTATGTTTTGTAACATTGGAATGACTGCCTTGACAATGAAACGGATAATTACGTTAAAATATCGCAGTTAGCTAAGAAGGAACAACATAATTTAAAACCTAAGAATCCGAGCCCCAATAATGAGACATTATATGATAGCAATTTAAACATAGCCGCCATTTTCATCGGCACATCACACTCTGGTGATCGTGTTAGGTTACCAACAATTATGTTAGTTTAGGAGGCCGTGAAATTGGTTACACTTAACTAGAACATTACCTAAACTTTGTAAGGGAACACAATGGAGTCTGTATTTAAATCGGAGTATTCTAAGATTGAAATTAAGGAAGAGATACTTGAAACACAACCAAAGATTGAACCTGTACCAATTACGTCTGACACAATAGACACGGAACAAATCAAACGTGAGAGTAGGCCAACAGACATCAAAGATCTTACAGCATGCAGCTTCGTTCAGAAGAATGAAGAAGAGAATCATCAGCTAATGCAATCACCACACTCACCTGCTGTATGTACAATCACATCATCTGCTGGTAACAGTATACAGATAACTGGAACTCCAGACAAACATTTCTCGTGTGATATATGTACCAAGAAATTTTCACGAAGTTCGTATCTGAAAAAACACATACTTACTCACACTGGACATAAGGCATTCACGTGTGATATATGTGCCAAGAAATTTTCCGTAAGAGGGTATTTCAAAAGACATATGCTCACACACACTGGATATAAGCCGTTTACGTGTGATATATGTAATAAGAAATTTTTCAGAATAGAACATCTCAAAACCCATCAGCCAACTCACACTGGGCATGAGCCATTTACGTGCGATGTATGTACAAAAAAATTCTCCCAAAGACTGCTGCCATTCACGTGTGATGTTTGTACTAAGACATTTTCCAAAGCTGGGAACCTCAAAAGACATATGCTCACTCACACTGGACATAAGCCGTTTACGTGTGATATATGTAGCAAGAAATTTTCTGAAAGAGCGAAACTCAAAACACACATGCTCACTCACACTGGACATAAGGCATTCACGTGTGATACATGTGCCAAGAAATTTTCCGTAAGAGGGCATCTCAAAAGACATATGGTCACACACACTGGATATAAGCCGTTTACGTGTGATATATGTGGCAAGAAATTTTTCAGAATAGAACAACTCAAAACACATCAGCTAACTCACACTGGGCATAAGCCATTTACGTGCGATGTATGTACAAAAAAATTCTCCCAAAGAGTGCTTCTCAAAAAACATATCCTCGCTCACTTTGGACATAAACCATTCACGTGTGATGTTTGTACTAAGACATTTTCCAAAGCTGGGAACCTCAAAAGACATATGCTTTCTCACACAGGACATAAGCCGTTTACGTGTGATATATGTAGCAAGAAATTTTCCCAAAGAGCGAATCTCAAAACACACATGATCACTCACACTGGACACAAGCCATTCAAATGTAATATATGTAATAAGAAATTTTCTAGAAATGAGGATCTCAAATCACATCTGCCCACTCACACTGGACACAAGCCATTCACCTGTGATATATGTAATAAGAAATTTTCTAGGAAAGGGAGCCTCAAATTACATCAGCTCATTCACACTTGTGTGATTTCTGTATGAAGAAATTTTCTCTAAAAGTGGATCTCAAAACACATCTTCTCACTCACACTGGACAAAACCCATTCTGTTGTCATGTGTTGCCAAGAGAATTTTCAGAAGAGCATATATCAAAAGACTCGTGAGAGAACAACCTTTTCTGGTATAATTGCACTTTAGGTACATAAACGAGTTAAATCCAAACCAAGTTTTTGGTTCATCTCGAAACTCGCTTAAGTCGTTCAGGAACTTCCACAGCATATTTCTTCACCTCACGTGGCTATTTGTCATGAAATCCTAAATAAGCAATAATTAAAATTGTGATTTTCCCCATATAAAGTCATAGTAACTCTACCATGGTGATTTGATGAGCAGAGATGATGTAGTTTTCTCTTTTGTAACATATTCCCTCAAAGAAGAATTTTCATCAAACAGCTGATCTAGATCACTTCCTCCTGCTCTTGATGAAAAATGCTGGAGACACTCTTTGAAGTTTTCTCTCTGCAGAGAAGTTCTAATGAAAATGCACCCCATACACGTAGCTCCATACAGTTGGATATTCAATAGCAGTAGTGTAGAAGTCACTTGATATGGCAAAAATAAATTCTTCTTTCTTGCAGGAACCGAGATCTTGGACAGATGAGAAAAGTTTCATTACCAAGATTGGAATAAAACTGTCACTATTACTATGTGAAGTTTCTTCAATCAATCGGTCAGAATCATGCAACATCCCACTGCTTTTACTTTCTCCTTCGGCTTGGAGTATGGAATCATGGAAAAGTGGCGGAGTTGAAGCAACAAAATACATCCATATATAGGTGCTATTTGAAGCACTTTCTTAGCATGGCTGGACATTTCTCGTCAAAAAATAATAATCAGGGGACATATGTATAATTACAAGAACATTCCAGGGAAGGATTTTGTTCAGGGACAGTTTAGTAAAACCAGGGTCCTATTTCATAAAAGTTACAATTTTACTGGTGACAGGTGACATAATTGTTTTACAAGTTTACATTTTGACAATTGCGTTTTTCATAAAAGCTGACAACTTTACATAAATGTCATGACAATTTTGTAGATTTGTATGACAATTTTACATATTGTTGTTTCTCAAAACTTTTAAGTTTACAGGTAAAAGTCTGACAAATATGTCAAATCTTAAGATTCTTACCATTTATAAAACATTAGTTTTTGTTGACATATTTACAAATTTACAAAAAATGTAGAATTGTCATTACAGAAGTGACAGGCAATCTTTCATATGTAGGCCAAGTCAGTAAATGTGTGGCATAACTTGGCAAACTGTTTTTTGTGATTTAAACTTTCTTGTTAATAAACTTGCTAAATTGTCTTGTTAATAATAAAAACAAGTAGTAGTGATATTGGTAGCAGTGAAAGTGATAATAAACATGAGACCACGCAGGGTTTTTAGGCAACGGATTAACCTAACTTTTAATTTTAGTGACTTTGCATTATAAATAATTTATTTTTTATGGTAATAATGATTGCTTAGGTATCACATTTGATGTTAAGATCGATTATCACGCGTGTACATGAGAGCCATCTACAGTGGACTAAAGTAATCTTTAGGTGACATAAAATTGTTGTGTTTATGAAAAGTGTTATTTTAGTCTTGACAATTTACATTAATTTGCCTGTAATGTAAGGAAAAGTTGTAACCTTTATGAAAAATACAATTGTCATGACATATTGACAAATTTGTCAGACTTGACATAATTGTCGTATATGTCACACCTGTAGAGTTTTATGAAATAGGGCCCTGGGACTGTCCCTGGGAAATGGGACATCTTGTAACCTAATATTGTGTGGTTTAAGGCTAATAATTTACAAATGAATGAAGCCGAAACTGAACATTTATATTTTGATGTACATCATTGTAGTGCAATCTTTAGTTACCCAAGGGTGAATAAAACTTTAGTATAGGAAAGAGACATTCCAGAAAGAAAAAACTAAGTACATAAATGAACAGTAAACAATTTTTTTTCCAAATGTTGAATTACATTTTTTTTATCCAGAAAGAAGGGCATGGGCCAACAAGAATGAATAGGCAGGCCGTGGGTTGGACCACACTTATCTACGTACATAATTACTTGGAAAATCGCAAACTGGTAAAGCTGCTCACTAAGATTCCAATTTGATTTCTGGTCACTGGAAGACTAAGGACTGGATGCGGGGGGCAACTTACTAATTGTCAATTATATATCTTTAGAAACTTTCATTACAAAATTGGATACTGACTTTTTAATTTTTTTAAATCATGACAAGATAATGATAATTAAAATAAATTAAATTTTCATGTTTTTCACACATTTGACACAGAACTATTTTTCTATCTGTGGTTAATGTAGGATTTCCACCGATCCACTGTTAAAGCAAAAATGATTTGCTGGATTTTTCTATCGGTATAGAAAGATACACTTTGGCTACTCAGAGGCTCACACTTAATAACAATAACCAAGAAAGTGTCTGCACATTTTAAACAGGAATTCCAATCTTAATTTCCGCATACCACCAACTGTGCATTGTATTCGGTATATATGATATTTGAACATGGTTCTTCCAGAGCGACATGATAATAAAAGGAAAATTCACTTCCATATTATTATTTTCTGAATGCTTTTCCTTTGGAAGTGAATGCATTCATCTACACATGTTAGTGAAATATGCACTGACCCCTTACATATGCTCTTATATGTACAGTCGATCAAATAAAAAACGTCGGGACTCGTATGCAGTTAAAATTAAAGTTTTAATGCATTAGTTCACAAGTTTCCTATAAAAAACACAAAATACAGGTAATTCTCGGAACATATGAGGCCATGCGACAGAAGGGGAAAAATGAACAACGCGGAAAGCGCAACACACGATATTCAACCTAATGTATTGTCATAATTAATTTTCCTTTGTGTCATCGCATCACATACGAATGCTAGCTTGAGAGAAATTGTAGTTAGGGCTGTAATTGACCTGCATTTCTCGGCCTCTGAAGCAGCGAGAAGGTTCCATATTTATGAAAGAGCAGCTCAGAGGTGGGAACTCCACTATTATGCGACTGGAAGTTTTCATAGGAAACGTAGATCTGGCCGTGCGCGTATTTCGATGCTAGATTGGTTGCCGAAGTTGAGCGTAAGTTATTGATTTTGCACTACAAGTACCGGTATTATAAAATAAAATCTTTAAAAAAATGCTCCTTGAATAAACATATTCCCCGCAAATTTATTCATTATTATTATAAGAACTTCCATGCAAGAATATGGCGGATTTTGGAACAAAACTGACTCAATAATCAAGAAAAGACATGGATAGACAAGAGGCAGGTGTGAACCTAACCTTAAGTCTTCCTGTACATGCCCATATGCTCGTTCATGATACTTTATAAAATAACGCCCGACGGTTTTTTATTTGACCGACTGTACTATAAAACTTCCCAGTCTCTCTCCCCTGTGGTATGAAACGCATATTTCCCTTACATAAATTTTACTCTTAGGGAATAAAACATGATAATATGCAAAAATTCGCCCTCTAATAATAAGAGTGATGTTGCTTGAATATGCCAAGTTGCCCTCTGCACATGACATACTCATCAATCACTACAAGATAAAGCAGTCAAAAGATTAAGATTATTATTATTATTATTATTATTATTATTGTTATTGATGCTATCTATATTAATAAAAGGAACTGTCTGTCCTCCGTCTGTCCGCGATGCCCAGCGAAATCTACTCAACGCAGAGATCTGAAATTTTATACATAGGCGGGATAAAGGGTCGGAATGTGCACCTCGAAGCCGGAATTTTAATTTTCGCTTTCGTTCGTGAGTTATGAGTGAAAAATGAGCAAAAAAAGTGCATTTTTGCGTTTTCGAAGCATCAGTTTCAGTAATAAATTTCAATATCAAATCACTTACATTTGGCTTTGGCTATTTTTGTCATCATACCTCATACCTTGGAAATAAAAGCAACGCGATCGCTTGATTTTGTTAGTCCACCCTAGACGATGCATTTGTTTAGAGTGTCAAGGCCCACAGATATATGACATTTTCAACCTACACGGAAGAAGGATAATCAACCCTAAATATGGTCAAACATTGTTCGATTTGAACGAAACTCACTATACAGGGGTTTTCTGGGCCAAGGAACTCGAATCTGAGGTCGCCTTTACCAGGGGACGCTACCTAATCGCGGAATGCACTCCACGTTATTTAGGTGTTAATAAATATAATGATTTAACTATGCTCTTAATTTTTAGTTTTTAATTTTTGAAATAATTATCGCGGGGGAAGCCGCGGGCACATGCGGGCACATGCGGGCACGTGCTGTTTGTCTGTCTGTCCACGATGCCCATCGAAATATACTGAACGCAGAGATCTGAAATTTTAAAGATTGATGGACTGAAAGGTGGGCGAATGCACCTCGAAGCCGAATTTTTAATTTTAGCTTTCGTTCGCGAGTTATGAGTGAAAAACTGGCAGAAAACGTGATTTTAGCGCTGTCGAAGCATCAGATTTCAGTAATACATTTCAATGTCAAATCAATTGCAGTTGGCTTTGGCTATTTTTGTCATACCGTGGAAATAAAAGCATCGCGATCGCTTGAATGTTGTAAGCCTACGCTGGTCGATTCATTTGTTTAGAATGTCAAGGCCCGTAGAGATATGCAATTTTCAACCTACACGGAAGAGGGATAATCAACATAGACCTAAATATGGTTAAGCATCGTTCGATTTGGACGAAACTCACTATACAGAGATTTTCTGGGCCCAATAACTCGAATCTGAGATCGCTTTTACCAGGCGACGCTATCTAATCGTGGTATGTAATTCACGTGATTTAGGTGTTAATAAATATAATGATTTAACTATTAGGCCCTATGCTCTTAATTTTTAATTCTTGAAATAATTATCGCGATCGCTTGATTTTGTAAGTCCATCCTGGACGATTCATTTGTTTAGAATATCAAGGCCCGAAGACATATGAAATTTTCAACCTACACGGAAGAGGGATAATCAATATAGGCCAAAATATGGTCAAACATTGTTCGATTTGGACGAAACTCACTGTACAGGGGTATTCTGGGCCAAGGAACTCGAATCTGAGGTAGCTTTAACCAGGCGACGCTATCTAATCGTGGTATGTAGTCCACGTGATTTAGGTCTTAATAAATATAATGATTTAACTATTATGCTCTTAATTTTTAATTATTGAAATAATTATCGCGTACGAAGCCGCGGGCACATGCTAGTAATATAAATATTAATTGATTATTTTGTAATTAACTATGTACGTAAATGTTTATTACTTTGCCGGACCTTGCCGTGTAAAGTCTCGTACTTATATCTAACTAGCCCAGCATCTTATTCGAAATTAACTTATGAAAGGCTTTCGTTTTTCTTACTCTAGTTCCTTATAATATATATATTATAGGTATGTAGAATTTGAAATTAGGAAGAAGGACTTAGCAAACTTTTCCCTTAGGAAATGCTAGATATAGCATGTAGAATTTTGCACCTCATTGCTTCTACACACCATGCTGGTAGGGGTTGAAATAAGAAGAAACGGAAATTATGGTTACAAGAAATTGTATAGTCTTCACGGAATATTTTATTTCTCACTCTCATGTTACCATACAACTGTTTCGGGGTGAAATGAAAAATAAATTCAATATCACTTTCATACTTCCCTCTCCCAAAACCGGGGACATAATATACTGCAGGCATAGGACTGAAAATGTTCCATCCTAATTTTGTCTTCTTTCATTTGCTTAGGGTTTATGATAAACATTCCTATTTCTCAACTAATACAAAGCCTACAGCTAGGAATAACGTATCAGTGGATAGGACTTTTTACCGACTTTTGCTTTAGCATACTTGTTGGCATACTTAGGCTGAGACAACTGAAAAAGCTGTCCCGGGATTACGACCTCTTATTCTACATCAAAATGTGAAGTGAGAAAATTATATTTTCCCTGTCGAGGGTAGAGAAAGTTATGCGACTGCATCACTTTATGCTTTATTTTCATGGATTCCATTCTTCATTAATTATTTTCACTAATATATTACTTCAATAGCATCAGAATTTGTTCAAGCCCAGTATTATGTAGCACCCAAATCCCTATGTGAACACTGCAAAGAATACACTGTTGTCATGCAAACTGAATTGCGCTTTCATTAATTCAGTATAATATTCTTAGAAGGTATATCAATTTTCAGGGGAGCAGTGGTTTGTTTGAATTTTTATGTTGACTGCAGTAAACTTCAAATGATATTAATTTCAAAGGATAAGGTACAAGATAAAATAGCGACGATGAGTTATGATAAGTAAATATCCAATTCAATATTTTCCTTTACGACTGGAGAAACCAGTCCTGACCTCCTGAACCTCCTGAATGCGAGTCCAAGACGTTGCCATCTCAGTCACCTCGCTTTATTATTCACCTGGGAAGACTGGCTTATAACTACCCTTCAGGGAATTTTTCCATTTTTTTTTTCAAATCTATTAGTAACATATAAGCACCTTATGTACAAGATTTAAATACAAAATCGTTAAAGCCATTTTTGAGAAGCCGCGGAGAACAAAATTCTAATACAGAGCGGTCACTAGCTTCGGAGCTTAATCTCGCAAAATAACACTGTCACCTACGGATTATTGTGGGTGCCACTTCTTAAAGGCTTTTTCCAAGAACTGCCTCTATCTTCTGCCACCCTAATCCTCTTCGACCTGTCAATTAGTGAAGAGAAAGGTACTACCCGCGCGCCACTTCTTGGGTGCTGGATTTACGGGGAAGTGAGGGTCGGGGGGAACAAAACATAGCTATTCCGCCAGTCTATCTGCAGTGTTGTCAACCAAAGAAATAACGTTTCAATAGAATCGCACGTATGGTATTTTATGTAGTGACTTTAATATACAACGATTTTAATGCAGTCCAATAATATAACGTGGTGACGGTATTGCGTAACAATTAATTACACGTCATAAGCCTTGGTTATCAAATAAGTCATCAAATAAGAATATTATGCATAATATAGGCTCAATATTTTTACACTGGATGACTATTTTAAGCATAAAGAAGAGTCTTAGCAGAACATGCTTCACCATTTCGTGTTTTAAAACGTAAAAGAGGTAAGGCATCTAAAAGTGGAGAAAGATATAGGCCTAATTTTAAACGTATTTAATACAAATTGTGAAAAGTTCGCTCAACTTTCAGTCCATGAAATTGACATCAGAGTTCACGGGATCGTCAGAAATTAGCACATACGGAATTCTTAAAGAGGTGAGGAAAGTGTTGAATGTACAATGAAGTGTTTGTGAAATCAGCAGTTCGAAAGATTGTATTTTTCCCCATAACTCGATGCGTCAGAAAAGATAATGTCAATAAATAAATAAGAATCCTGAGACAGAATGAAAGCTTAGTATTGAAGCCACCAGATGTCAGAATGTATAGCGTGCTTTGTGTTTCAATGTTGTCAGCTTAACCTACGAAGTTGAACGAAACCTACCGAATGAGGACTAGGGAGCCGAGCGCTCAAGAAATCGCTCGCGGGTAATAATTACGCATATTCACACTTGTCTGCAGTCCACTACAATGTTGCCAAATACGTTCACAGCACATTACTTCACTTAAGAAGTGGCGAATGACAGCGGCAACACTGGGGAAAGCTACGCGACTACAAGACCACCTATTCTTTGTCGGTGTTGATTTTTGGATTAGGGAACAATGCTATTATATTCTTTTGTAGATAGACGATGGTTTGGGACGAGGTCTTCTTAAATCGTACCAACATTATAAGAGTTACTGGAAGTGCTGCACCTCTATTACTGTGCCACATCTTGGTAGGCAATTCTGAGGAGTTCTAAACTCCATTTTCTTTCATTATTCTTCTCAGTTAGCACAAGTGGATGATCTTATGAATTTAACTACCCCACAATTAGCCATTTTGAAATACATCGGTACCATAAAGACTTGTGAAATGCAGTCAAATCTCTTATAACGAAGATCGATATAACGATAAACCCGCATATAGCAATAGTTTTGTTTGATCTCTGAGAATTTCCAATCTTAATAATGTTAAATGTAACTCGCTATAACGATGAAGCTATTTTAGAAACACCCTTTTATAACGATTTTTGGAGTTTGAATTGTTACTGCTTAGCCCTATGGATGGTAGCTGGTATAAGATCAGTATTCTTCCCACCCACCAATTTTGTTTTTCTGGGTGCCTAATATCTGTTACATTTCTTAGAAATTCCAGAAAAGAAATGTTCTTCAGGAGTGGAAAATAGGATCACTGAGGATAAAATCATCCCTTATGTGTGCAAAAACATAAAATGAGTTAGGTTGTTACTTCAACATGTGCATAATGTGCAATTAAAACACCATAAGGAGCAACTGTTTAGTTTTGTCTTAGCTATGTGGTGAATTTGCTTGTCTTTCTCTTCCCACCATCTACAAGTTTGAAATTTCTGACATATGGCCAGGCTCAAAGCTTGCCATGATCCATGATGTTAAACCAATCCGAATATTATATATTTTAGTGTGAGGGTGTAATCAAGTAGCTATGGTTACAATTCAACGGAAGTCAGTAAGTTTAGTAACATTTTTTTTGTGTGATTTATTATTTTTCACGCCTTCGAATGTCCGTTCCATGAATTATTCTACAGAATACACAGTTTTCTGCACGCAGTCGTTCTAATGTGTGGTAAATTACAACCCCTCAATGCAACCATGACCCTCATAATTAGGGACCGGATTTTTAGGTTTTTAAAAACACTGTTTTAGGTTTTCCATTAGGTGAAATAAATTTTTTTTAGGTTTTTTCTCCAAAATATCGTTTTCGGGTAGAATAATTGGTTTTATGAATTTAAATGTGCTACATAGGATTCAATACATAATACTTTTAAAGTTTAACTTAACAAAATTGACTTAATTGCTTTAGGACAATATTATACAATTGAAGAAAGAAAGCATAAACAATCAAAAGAAGCAGTGAAAATAAGATTGCCTCATATTTCCTGGTTACAGTAAGGAATACGCCGGTACTGTTACACTTCCTCTCTTGATACTGTCCATCCTAGACGACAATGGGTTGAACGAAACGCTGTTGGTATTAATTTCAACCCGACAAAAAATATTGTCTCTCCGCAAAATGTCGATTCCTCAACTGACAAACAAAAAAGACAAAAAAGTAGCCTAAACTAGATATTTTAGGTTTTATATCCCGTTTAGGTATATTTAGGTTTTTATACCCCATTTAGGTATTTTTAGGTACCACAGAATTAATGTGGGTGAATCCTATGGACATGATTCGAAAAAGTGTATGAGCGCTTTTTGTTTTGGAAGTAAGGAAAAAAATAGGTAAAAACCTAAGAATCCGGTTCCTACTCATAATACAATACAACCCCACAAATATCGTTCGTTATATGGAGGTTTTACTGTACTTGCTTCCTGATGAGAATCGTGAGCACCAGAATAGAATCAGTGAGGTTTCATAGAAGAAGAATGTTTGAGTTTTGGCCTAAATACAAATTTTTACGAGGGTGTCGTGAATGTGTGGGAATGGAGGGACAACATTTCTAGTGTCTCTTCAGTGCTTTAGTTGGGCCGGAGCTCACCATTTTGCTCAATGTTCCTTATTTCTATTTTTTTTTAAATTGGAGATCTCATATTTTCCACAGATATGAATTCAACATTGAAGAAATGTTCCACTGTATAAATAATGCGGCATTTCATTTCCAATAGAGGATTCTGACTGATCCTGAATTCTTGGAATGCAAGAAAAGGTTGCAGTTGTAGGAGTTGAGGCCTTGAGGATGAAAGTTGTTTACGGGTTAACCCCTATTTTAGGCACCGTCTTTGGTGAGATATTTTGAATAGCAGCGGTGGCGGTGGTCAGTTCCTAGGTAGATCCGTGCAAATATACTCTATATTTGATGTTACTTATTTTGGTGAGCTCCCCCTAATATTTTTTTCCAACTAAAGCACTGCTGCTGTCACATCCTCAGATGGTATGAAGGCCGTACACAAAGTAAGTTTCCCTGAGGTCGTTTACAGAAACAAAACACTATTTCAAGGAAATATTTATTGCAACAGACACAGCCAGTGTTCAGCTATTTTTCAATGCCACCGGAACTGAAACATTTGTCTTACCGTGGCACCAACTTTTGAATACCTGTGCCGGAGAAATGTGCCGCCTGGGATATGAACAACTGAATGACAACCACCTTCCCCTCTCTGTCATTTCGTGAGGTGTAAGAAAAGATGGAAATCACTGGGAGCGAGGTCTGGGCTTTAGGGTGAAACACCTCCCAGCCGAACTTCTACAGGAGACTTGCTAGGAGGTGTTTAAACATCCACCCTAAAGGCCGGATTTCGCTCCCAGCGATTTCCATCTTATCTTACACCTAAAGAAATGACCATGGGCGTCCACAGAAATTTTGTCAAGGGGGGGCAAATGATGAAAATACTGCCACCACCACCATCACTATCCTACTACTTCTACAATCACTTTATTATTATTATTATTATTATTATTATTATTTTATTATTTTCATTACTATTATTACTACTATTCTTATTATCATCAACAGCAGCAGCAGCATCATCCACATCCTCAAATTACTGTAGCTGGTCCTATGGCTATGAATACAAAAAGAAATGTGATGAAGTACATTCGCATGACTTTTTTACCCCTTACAATTTCACAGGTACTATTCTATAAAATGCGATACTTCCAGTGTTTTATCTTCATTGCAATGAAATGTTTGGATGGGAAAAAATTATTGTTTGGTGGAAGTAATTATTCCTACATACAGTAGAGCCTCGATTATCCGAAGTAATGTGGACCGAGGGTACCTCGGACAAGCGAAAACTCGGATAACAAGGACTCTGTCAAAAATTGAGAGGGAAACGTTTGGTAAACTGGTGAAATGAATGAAAACGTGGTCGAAGATGTGAAAAAAGGCTTCTACTGTATTATCAAATGAAAAACTAACGTAAAAATAAAATTAAAATACAAATACAAAATAGTAAAAAGACATACGGTTTAACTCATCTATCGCAAACCGAACTTCCGAACTTTTTTTTTTACTACCTCGGTTAACCCGGAACTCGGTTAGTCGGGGCTCGGATAACCGAGGCTCTACTGCATATATCTAAGGTACTCAGCTGTTAAGACTTTTTTTTTGGCCAAACATCTCCAACTATATTGAATGGGAACTTAAGCTTCACTTCATGTTAGTTGCTTAAAGTCATTTAGTTTATAGATTTATGTGTAAACAATATTTCCAGCGGGGGGCAACGGCACTACCCTGCCCCCCCCCCCCCTTCCGGAGGGCCATGGAAATGACAGTGAGGCGAAGGTGGTTGTCACACGGTGGTTCGAATACCTGGCGACGCAAGTGTTCAAAGTTGGTGCCTTGGTAAGACAAATGTTTCAATTCCGGTGGCGAATATGTTGAAAAATAGCTAAACAATGGCGGTGTCTGTTGCAATAAATATTTCCTTGAAATTGTTTTGTTTCTGTAAACGGCCCCAGGGAAACTTACTTAACCAAAATACGTAATTTTATTTCTATACGATTTTTCGTTCTGGAGCTTGGTTGTTCACACACATAGACATGTTACTGAAAATAGTATTTTTGGATTCAGGGTGCTAAAAACGTGTATTTATGTTCCTCTACCTATGGTGTCTACAGTAACGGGTAGAGGAATTAAAAATGATGTCTTGTATAATGTACACACCCTATAGCTTCTAATATAATCCCTTAAACAACTCCGGGACCCGGGTTCGATTCCTGGTCGAGACGAGTAACCTGGGTGAGGTTTTTTCCGGGGTTTTCTCTCACCTTTGAGATAAATGTCGGGTAACTTTAGGCCCTTGTGGTCGCCGCATATCATCCGCCGTCATTATCATCTTCATCCCCATCCTTGCCTTGTTCTGAGTGTGAATGGTGTGTATCGTCCTATGTGTTCGTGTTGTCTAGGAGGTGGCCCCGGCATTGGGCTGATCACTCATCCGGGGAGGCCCTCCATGTCCTTGTCTGGTCAAAAAAAGTATGTATGTGATCCAAAGATAATCCCTCTCCCCTGTAAGGCCCGGGCGGCTTGGGTCGCTTAAATCCTAAAAGGGAGAGGTAAAACTACGAGAAAGAAAGAAAACAACTGCGAGAAGTGAGACTATTTAGCGAATTGATACGGACAGTTCCGCTAAATTAAAAAGATGTCATAATCGTTAACATAATGTCTGTTCTTACTCATGTACTGTGACTTGTGAGTTAGCTGAAAAATTAGTTTGTGCGCAGGCGTGGTAGAACATGACTGTACGTGAACTGACTTACGGAACGAATCTATAGTCATTGTTTGGCCTATTGGATGATAAGACAGTTGATATTATGAAGAATGCGATTAAAACTATTCACAGAGGGCATTGGTGTTCGCGGCTAATGGCTTCCGTATGCATAGCTTTGAATGTTCGGTGATAACATCTGTTTTAATCGTGTGAATCCAGTGATTTTGAATCGTTTTAAATGTGAAATATCGTGTTTTGAGTGTTCTATTTCGTGTATAGACAGTGTTCCGCGTGAGATTTCAAATGTATTTCAAGTTCTGTGCGTATGGAATCGAACGCTACCCATGGACATCACAAGACAGGTAAATAAATTATTCTACATCTGTTAATTATATTCTGCACCATGTTCTGCGTTACGTTGCTTGTAGTAATTATCAAAAGGATTTGCAAACACTATCATAGTTAGTAGTGAAAGTGAGTGTTTAGGGGTAATCATTGAAGATAGTCAGGTAGTGTCCCTTACAATCTTCTGTTGATAGTTTTGTTTAGCGTGGGATTGAAATGTTCAAGCTATGAATGATTACGTACAATATTTTATTTCATATTTAGCGTAAACAATTATTGCATTCAATAGAAGGAATATGGAAATATAACCTTCAACTCGGTATCACCGTACGGCATCTGTTGGCCAGTACACGAATCGCGTTTCAGGTGGTGGGGATACATCCATACCGTACTCTGAGTAAATGATAAGGTTTAGCAGTCCCGTACTTATGCTGTTCTTCCGCGTCATATTCACAATCCCTCTCAAAGCCTGTCCGATATTATTTTATAGTCTGTTGTCCAATTGATTCCAGGATCTCAGTGATCTCATTAACGAGAAACTGATGATGATGATGATGATGATAATAATGAAGTTCAATGTACCACTGACTCCCAGAGAACTTCAACGTATCAGTATGGATTCAGTACAAAGAGGGGGCCATGGAATTCACTATGATCTTACGCTGACTATTCCACTCATAGGCCACTTTAACTTTAAATAAATATACTAAAAACATTGACAAAATATAACAATTAATTGTATTTTTGAAGTGAAACTTCTTTAGCGGTGGTAGTGGCAATTCGGAAACTTGTGTTAACGCTCAAAAATCATCACGAAATTAATGTAACACTGAAAACCGTCACGAAATTAGTAAGGTGTTTCGGAGAGGCTGCACAGAAAACAACTCAAAATGATTAAGAGTAATCAAAGGAAAATTTTCAGACCTAGTACGAGTTATGGAACCCGGAGGTTCATTACCGCGCTTAAAAATCCAAACAATAAACAAAATCAAACATCGAAAATTTTTTTAAAAATCCAAAATTCCAAAATTAAAAACTTCAAAAATCTAAAATTTAAAAAAATTAAATAATTAAATATCCAAAATTTAAAAAATATTAAATCCAAAATTTAAAAAATAATAAATTCCAAAATCCAAAATTAAAAAATTAAAAAATCTTAAATAAAAAATTAAAAAACGAAAATACAAAAATAAAAAATTTAAAAAATAAAAAATTCAAAGAATCAAAATTTAAAAAATCCAAAATTAAAAAATTCAAAGATCCAAAATTTAAAAAATCAAAAAATTAAAAATTATAAAATCGAAAATCCAATAATAAAAAATTTAAAAATCCAAAATTAAAAAAATCAATAATCTAAAATTTAAAAATCCAAAAAATAAAAATTTCAAAGATCCAATTTTAAACAATTCAAGATAAAAGAATCAAAGATTCCAAAATTAAAAACGACAAAGATCCAAAATTTAGAATATCCAAAATTTAAAAAGTAAAAAATCCAAAATTAAAATATCCAAATTTCCAAAATTTAAAAAAACAAAATTAAAAGTTTAAAAATCCAAAATTTAATAAATAGTAAAATCCAAAAATCCAAAATAAAAAAATCGAAAATAAAAAATCCAAAATAAAAAAAATCCGAAATCTAAAAAGTCCTAAAACCCAATATTAAAAAGTCCAATAATGCAAAATTGAAAAAATCCAATGATAAAAAATTGCAAAAATAAAAATGAAAACAAGTTTCACATCTGTCGCGGACCGTTCCACGCACACATTTTTTTAAACTAAGGATTCCATAGCTCTGAACCACAAAACTTAAGGAATACTTTTTGCTTAGCTTAAGGTCTACTCCTGTCATTTCCAGCTCAACCACAAACTCAACAAGAACGTTTTTCAATTAATCAAACAACTTTCATAATTCTTCCTTCACTTTCGTCGTTTTGCTGAAGCAACCACTGTGAATAAACTGCAAGTGTAAGCTTCTTAAAAATGCCTTTAATTGGCTTCTAAAGATACCGGTCATTCTGATTCCCTAATGATTTCCTCTGCCGGGGCAATGGGGTAAGAATGAAATACTATATTTTGTCTTACAAATCTATTTTTCTGTCAACAAGGAGCAAGGCAAAATAGAGGCAATTATTAAAAGTAATTTATGTTTAATATAACAAAAATTATATTAATTACACATTATTAGTGGAAATATTTTTATCGTATTTCGTTTGAAAAGAAGTTTTAGGCATCTTATTTAGCCATATTTAGGTTTTATAAGGTTGGACGCTCGAGCGGGTACGCTCAATAAGTGACTACGCAAAACAAAAGTTTTAAAAATGCACGTGTTTGCGCGTTCCAGTTATTATTATAAGGTTGGACTATGTGACTGTCTTGACATTGAAACGGTTAATTTTGTTAAAATATCACAGTTAGCTAGAAAGGAACACCATAGTTTAAAACCTAAGAATCCGGGCCCCAATAATGTTACATGCAGATATGAACAAAATAGCAATTTAAACAAGCCGCCATTTTCCTAAGCACAACACACACTGGTGAGAGACTGTGTATTTGCAGGAGAAAAATACCAATTCTTCATACTGGCAGTGACAAAGATATAAACAAACCTCACTCAGTAAGCGAACACGATGGAGCCTGTATTTAAACCGGAGTATTCTAAGATTGAAATTAAGGAAGAGATCCTTGAAACACAACCAAAGATTGAACCTGTACCAATTACGTTTGACACAATATACAAGGAACAAGTCAAACGTGAGATTAGGCCAACAGACTACAAAGATCTTACAGCATGCAGCTACGTTCAGAAGAATGAAGAGGATCAATTAACACAATCACACTCACCTGCTGTATGTACAAGCATACCCTCTACTAGAAACAGTAAACAGCTAACTCCTACTCCAGACAAACATTTCTCGTGTGACATATGTACAAAGAATTTTTCCCAAAAAAAGAATCTCAAAAGGCACATTCTCGATCACACTGGACATAAGCCATTCACGTGCGATATATGTGCCAAGAAATTCTCCCAAAGGGGATATATCAAAACACATATGCTCACTCACACTGGACATAAGCCATTCACGTGTGATATGTGTACCAAGACATTTTCCAGAAAAGAGCATCTCATAAGACATCAGCTAACACACACTGGGCATTATCCATTTACGTGTGTTATATGTCCCAACCAATTTTCTATAAGGGGGCATCTCAAATCACATATGCTCACTCACACTGGACATAAGCCGTTTACGTGTGATGTATGTAGCAAGAAATTTTCTAGAAAAGATGATCTCAAATCACATCTGCTCACTCACACTGGACATAAGCTGTTCACATGTGATGTATGTACCAAGAAATTTTCCAAAAGAGGGGGCCTCAAAAGACACATGCTCACTCACACTGGACATAAGCCGTTTACGTGTGATATATGTAGCAAGAAATTTTCTAGAAAAGATGATCTCAAATCACATCTGCTCACTCACACTGGACATAAGCTGTTCACATGTGATGTATGTACCAAGAAATTTTCCAAAAGAGGGGGCCTCAAAAGACACATGCTCAATCACACTGGACATAAGCCGTTTACGTGTGATATATGTAGCAAGAAATTTTCTAGAAAAGAGGATCTCAAATCACATCTGTTGACTCACACTAGAGACAAGCCATTAACCTGTGATATATGTAATGAGAAATTTTCTAGAATTGGGAATCTCAAATCACATCTACTTACTCACATTCAAGATAGATATATAAGCACTACTTAGTGTTCTTCACAGTACTGCATATGACATAACTTGTCTGTCTGTGAGGTAGACCATTAGGGCAATCAGTCATAGGAGAGAGGTTCCATCTGGCACTGTGAATTGAACTCCGGCTTAGTTCATTTGTTAGAGCATTGGTGCGATAGCACATCATAAATCTTAGTTTTTAGATTTCTGGACAGAAGAGGAGAAGATAAGAGTTTCTGAACTGCATAATAACATGCATTTCCTGATTTGAGTCGAGACTTAACTTCTGCCTTAATATAATTTTTGTCTGTAATTATTGTTATTGTTCCCAGATATTTGTATTCCTCCACTTGTTTGAAGATTTACTTGCTATTGTAATATTTTGTGGAGCATTATTTGACATTCCATAACCATGTACTTAGTTTTTGCTGTATTAATTTCCAATCTTATTTCTATGGTCATAGTAGGCCTATATTTATTAAAATTTGATACTAAGTGCTGTTTGCAAATAAAGTTATTTAAGGAATCATGGCATTATAACTCATTTAGTCGGTAAGCTGTTTTCTTGTAAACTGATTGAAACATTTCCAATCTTTCATGAGGGGATATGGGTACCAGTCATAAAGATTGAGCAGGGTTGTTTAAAGATTTAGCTGAAGGTGGTCGAAACCAAAACTACCATCTAAGTCGTATGTTCTAGCTTCCAACATAGGCTATGTAAATAGTGTCCATTTGGGGCACAGTTTCTAACAATTGTGTAGGCTACTTGACCTTACAAAGGGGCTAAGTGCCAAAATTAAGTTTCTGAGATAATCAACAATTCTTGTAAAGAAATAGCATTGGTCCTTACCTGCGGTGCTCTCTGTCGAGCAACTTTGCAAACAGACTATTTTGAATTTATCTTAGCGCTTTTGTAGGGCAATGCAGGGTGCCATGTACCACCATTGTATAGTAAAATGTCTTTTTTTTTTTAATTTTTTAATTTGGCATTTACCCTCTTTGTAAGGTCAAGTACACCATTATGGTTTAGCTTATAGAACAAAATTAAACTTAGAATTTTTCCTGTGTTTTTCAAATCCACACATTAAGTGCATAAATCAACAAGAACGTTTTTGAATTAATTGACCAACTTTTAGGACATCTTATTTGTGGCATCTTGCTGGAGCAAACACTGTGAATAAACTGCAAGTGTAAGCCTCTTATCCTTTAGGCAAGTACGGCTAAATTTGTCACATATGCTCGCAGGCATGCATTGTAAAACGTACAACATGGACATTTTAATATAATAACAAGCCTGTGCTATACAAATTGGTTAGTATTAGGGGGCGGATTTCTGTGACATGTCATATTTTTCCCCTTTGCATTATTTCAGGTTTCTGACTAATTTAAACCCGATTCCAAGCATCCTGATGAAAATGGAACGGCTTTTATTTTATTATATAACTGCATATTTAGGAAATTTTCAACTATTTTAGCATATTTAGTATGAATATGCATATTAAGGGCATATTTGTGTGCATATTAAAGAAGTTTTCAAGTTCCATATCAAATGTTGTAAATTTTTCATTAAAATGATAGTTTTTGAGAATTTACAGATATTTTAAATAATTAACATATTTTAATCAAATGAATTGTAATGGAACTTAAAAATATATACACAATGTGTAAAGGAATATTTTAAATTTTATTGGTCATATTTTAATGTTTTCTAGGTTATAAATTCATTCATATATTCTATTTTTTAGGTCGTAGAAATCCACCCCCCTAGTTAGTAAATTCAAGAAAACAGTACATGTCCACTGTTATCTCATGCTATAACAAAAATTTCAGCTCTTTTAGTTTTTCATGATACCATTTAATCCAGGTATTCTGAAACATTCACTCTCATAACAGCTTTCACAAATTTGTATTTTAATGTGCTTTTTACAAGTAGTTTTGGCATCTATCACATTTAATTGAAGTGGATGAATTTTTTAACGTCTATGAAGATACAAGTCCCGTGCTTTTTTGCCGGAGGTTCATGGATCTGATCTTCAGAAGTTGATTGAGCTCTGAACTGCATAAGAAATACGTTGCGATCAGTGGTTTGTAATCAACGTGCAGCTACACTAGCCTTTGCGTTTGGCATCTCTCTTATTTTTTCTTCTCTTTGGGAACAAAAGTGATATTCCAACATTGTAATGTCCATTTTTCCATTGCCCCGTTTCACCACCCCAATGTCCCATTTTTTACTTAAAGTAATATGGTCAGTCTACATTAAACATAATTATAATGTTTAAGGTAGGCTATATGTACATCCATAAAACTAAGAAAATTATGAAAATGTTTACTTTTTGAAAACAACTCAATTAGACGGTTCTTTTCTCTTTAATTTCACGGCGACTTTAATGTAGACTTCTCAATCGATAGTGAAAAAAAGATCAGACTGATATCCCTACTAGGTAGTTATAATTTAGATTCTGTAGTAAACTTTCCAACTAGAATCCAAAACAACTCTCAAACAATAATAGATAATATATTCATAGACATAGAAAAACACCCTAGCTTTAAAATATTACCAATATTAAATGGATTATCGGACCATGATGCACAAATGTTAGTGCTAAACGATAGTAAGGTAAACGCAACTAAAAAACATACCCATATGACTAGAGTAATGAATGATGCTTCAATTTTAAACTTCAAACAAGATCTGAAGAATGAAAACTGGGGATCTATATTTTCCTATGACAAAGTAGACTGTAAATTAAATGAATTCCTAAATATTGTGTTGCGGCATTTTGAAACTAACTTTCCAAAAAAGAAAACTGCTAATTTACCTAATGTAAGGAATAAAACATGGTTAACCACTGGCATTAAAATATCATGTAGAAACAAAAGAGAGCTATATTTAAAATGTAGAACCAGTAACAACCCAGCTCATAAAGAACACTATAAAATGTACTGCCATACACTGAAGAAAGTAATTAAAGAGGCAAAGAGTAGGTATTTCTCACAAATAATTAATAAATCAGACAATAAAATTAAAACTATATGGAATATAATTAAAAACGAAACAGGGAGATCAAAGGGAAACAATGATTGCATGTCACTAACATACCAGAACAAAAAGCTAGATAATGTATCAGATATCACAAATGCTTTTAATAATCACTTTATAAACATTGCAGAGAAATGTATTCCTACAACTAATATTAGCATTAATGCAGCAGACCTACTTAAAACACCTATAGTCCAGAACCATGCATTTCAAATCAAATTAACTTCCTCTAGAGAAATTGAAAATATAATCAAGTCACTCAAAAGCAAAAACTCTTCTGGATGGGATGAGATAAGTAATAAGTTGTTAAAAAGCTGCTCATCTGAAATTAGTAAACCTCTTAGTCATATTTGTAATTGTTCGTTAAAAAGTGGAATATTTCCAATAAGACTAAAGCATGCTATTGTTAAGCCCCTCTTTAAGAAAGGCGACAAAAATGTTCCATCAAATTATAGACCTATATCACTCCTAACCTCATTTTCAAAAGTTTTTGAAAAAGTTATGTACAACCGCTTAATACACTATCTTAATTTGAATAACATTCTTACACCATCTCAGTTTGGATTTAGAAGTGGCATGTCCACTGATAATGCTACATTTCAACTCACTACAGAAATATTGGAAGCGTTAGATAAAAAGAAACATGCCCTAGGAATTTTTTGTGACCTAGCTAAGGCGTTTGACTGTATAAATCATGAAATTCTACTTCAAAAACTGAAACACTATAGGTTGGATAATATAACACTAAAGTGGTTCAAATCATACCTGTCTGATAGAACTCAAAAGGTAATAATAAATGGAAATGAATCAAAATTAGGGACTGTTAAAAATGGAGTACCTCAGGGATCGATACTGGGACCTTTGCTCTTTTTAATTTTCATCAATGACTTACCAGATAACTTAAGTGACGAATCAAAGGCATTGCTTTTTGCAGATGATACTAGTGTACTCGTAACAGGAAAGTCACAAGAAGATTTAGCAAGACTAGCTACAAAGACTTTTCACGAATTAAATACTTGGTTTCTAGCTAATAAAATGTCACTTAATATTGATAAGACCCACTTTATTCAATTTAGAACAAAAAATAGATATATCTCAAACATTGTAATCAATTATCAAACACAAATCATAGAGGAAACTAGCAACATAAAATTCTTAGGACTACAAATTGACCAAAATCTTGACTGGAAGAAACACATTGTAATGATAAGTTCTAAGCTAAGTTCAGCATGTTTTGCGCTACGAACTTTGAATGATATATTACAACAGGACGCATTACTCACGGTATATTTTGCATATTTTCACTCTGTTATGAGGTACGGAATCATTTTTTGGGGTAACTCGGCACATAGGGAAAAAATATTTAGATTACAGAAGCGAGCAATAAGAATAATATGTGGAAAGAAAAAACGAGAATCTTGTAAACCGCTTTTTGAAAAATTAAAAGTCCTCACTCTCACCGGAGAGTATATATACTCTGTTATGTGTTACATGGTAGATAATATTGATAAATTTCAAAGTAATCACAGTATACACGGGCGTACTACTAGAAACATGAATGATTTACATAGACCAGCTAACTCATTAAAACTTTTTCAGAAAGGTGCTTATTATTCCGCAATACAAATATACAATAACCTTCCAAAAGAGATTAAATCACTATGTATTAAAAGCAAATGCAAATCTTTCAAAAGAGCTCTGAAGCAATATTTAGTAACTCACACCTTCTACAATATGGATGATTTCTTTTCAGCTTGAGTAAGTGTGACATAACAATTCTTGTATCTTTTTTATAACATGCATGTATGTTTTTATCTGACGTGTTCTATATCCTTGAGCCCTGCTCAACACAGGATCTACAGAACGAGACATCTACATCTACATCTACATCTACATCTACATCTACATATCAATTTGAGGTACATTTCAAAGAAAAATCTACCTATTGCAATCGATGCCATGTCATGACTTTCGAAAAATTCTTTCCTATCTTTACGTTTCATGCCTCCCTAAGTATGAAACCACTGCCCGTCCAAATATATATCTTTACATGCTAGTGGCCGTAATTTTGAAGATATTTGAACCAAATTTTATTATGTTATTTCTAGGCCCAATAGTTCGGACAAGTTCGTTAATGAGCAAAATTGGCCCAAGGGGAGGGTCGGGGGAGGGTGTTGAAATTTTGAAAAATCTATATCTTGGTCCTTATGAAGTATAGAGGGAAACTTTGTTTGAATAAATTAGAGAACTCCCTTTGGAGTTCACAGTGACAACCACGATTCGGGGGTTTTGGGGGTACGAGTGGGGGTGGTTGGGGGATGGAAATTCGAAATTTTTGAAACCATGTCTTATGGGGTATCGCTGAAAAGCTCTTGATGAGTACTCTGCAAATCAATAAGTGGTTTCTCGATAGCTCTCATATAAGGCACTTTGAAATCTACCTCAGCCTGTAGGCCTGCCTAATGGGAATTTTTTTTAATTCAGACTGCCAGTTCCAGAGATAGAGCCCTTTTGTTAAGAAGCTGTATTTTATTTGACTTGAGGCTTTCCCGGTGTTGAGAATATATTATTGTTTCTCGGACTTCCAACCGGGTGAGTTCGAGGTTTGGTTCCAAGCATTCGGCAGCTATCTCCACTGCCATCTTCTGGGAGAGGTGAGCTGAATTGAGAGAAAGCTGTTCTTATATAGGAAAAGACTGGAAATCTGGGGTGCGCGGGCAAAGAGAGTTAAGTCCACTTTCTTGTTACTGAGAATTAGAGTGACTTAACGCTCTATACTAGCCCAACATAGCTTTAGAGATGGATAAACCCATGAGGCACACATCCATAACTACCGTACAATTTTGATATGATTTACTGAACTTAACAGAAATGTAGAGAACATTTTTATCTGTAACTCTATGGAGATATCTCAACTTTTTAGGATGGTGCCTGCGCACCCCGGATATATATTGGTGGTGGGCCAATAGGAAAATTAGAGAGTGGATTCATATAATGGAGAGTTCTGATTGGTCGGAAGGGAAAAATAGAACTGTATTACCTTGACAAGTCTGCAGTAGCCCAGCACTGTGTCGACACTGGCCACAAAATCCAATTCGACCAGACCAGAATCCTAGGGAGGCAGAGATTCTATGGGGGCCACATTGTTGCAGAGGCCTTGGAAATCCAAATCCAAAGCCGAAACTTCAATAGGGATGGCGGTTTACAACTTAGCCAGGCCCGGAAGCCAATATTGGCAACTCTATCTCCCCAATAAATTATTGGTCCTCATAAGGACCGATTCCACATTCAACATTTTTAAATTGTATTTTTCCTTCCTGACCAATCAGAACTCTCCATTCAATGAATCCACTCTATAATTTTCCTATTGTTCCAATATACCCAGTCTTTTCCTACATAGGAACAGCTTTCTCCAATCCAGCTCACTTCAGACTACAAGACTACAGTCTTTGCCTCGCTACGGGCACACCTTGGTATGTCAGTAACAGGCAGATCCATGAAGACCTAAAGGTTCCACTACTTGCCACCCACATCAGAAGCCTTGCACAGAGTTTCGACTCTAAGCTTCACGATGCTGAGAAACCTTTAGTACGGCAACTTGGAAAGCACCTGCGCTTCCCAGGGGACGATTTAGTTTAGTTTATTTAGTTTATTTCATCCTCTGGATCATTACAAAATGATATGGGACACAATTTGATAGTGGACAACAAAATACAATACAATACAAAAAACATAGATTAAATTAGTCAGAATTTTTGAGGCCTTCAGCCTAATAATACCCCTTCCCAATACATATAAGCCTTCAGCTGACACGTATCCCAACTGGTTAGTTCAAGCCCGACCAGGCATTACAGAATGGAGGACCATGACCAAATCCGCTTTGCTTAGTTCCGACCTTGGTTTTCCCTGGTTGTAAGGTGAATATCGGAACTTAAATAAAAAAGGGACACGGTCAGAACCCCTAAATTCATTGCAGATGCCTTGCATAGGTTCAAGTCCTTTGTGAAACACCGTTAGCGTAAGCAAATTTAAGTTATAGGATAGGATTCCGTTTTCATTTCCAGCAATGCATTTCGTATGCAGGTATGGAATCGGAGTGCTCTGACCTCAGTTAGCTTATTTGGTCTGGCCAACTCACTTCTCCCAGAAGATGGCAGCAGAGATAGCTGCCGAAAGCTTGGAACCAAACCTCCAACTCACCTGGTTGGAAGCCCGAGAAACAATAATATAAGCTGCATTCAGATATCAAATTTCAGTATTTTCATTCTTCCCTCTCTGCTAGAACTTCTCATATTAACTATTAGTTGTCACTTATCTAATACATTAGTGAGTGAGTGGAGCCATGGTGAAGTAATGTACTGTGCTTAGCTTTAAAACTGAAACAATACACTCGCACAGTACCTTAAAAGCATTCTAGTCAACAAAACTGCGACGTAAAACAATTAGGGTTCAGTTTGTTCATAATTATGGCTTGAGATAGAATGTTCTGTATGACGTCATGATGACATCATTAGTGGTTCTTGTTTAGTGGCGCTGCTGCGCTATCACATGTTCTGAATAGGGATAACAAAGGTTTCCTCATGGCTACACAATAGCGGTATACTCACTTATATCTTGATCTTCTCTTCGGTTTCGTCTTCGCCTTCTACTGGATGTTTGCTTCTTCGTGTGATTCATGTTGAATGGAGTTACACTCTCTTCATGTAGTGACCGTCCTACTAGCAATTGTAAGTAATTTGATATGGTATATAATACAGTCATACTATATTCTTGGATATCTGCTACTCGTAATTGCTAGTAGAGACTTGTTGCATCATGAATTCCTCGTAACACGGGTGTATATGGAAGAGTGAGTGTTAATTCTTTTCTATTTCCTTTTCTTCTTCTTTTCACTTCTATACTACAGCTCATAATAAAAGGCACTGCATAATATTCATGGCACTTTAAATTAATAAATTATTCAATTTGTAAATATTTATGTAATATTCAATTGTACAAACTATATTGTTAAATTAAAGTAAGGATAATGGAAACCAATTCTTTATATTATACAGGCCCTTGTATCCTTAGCATGTTTTTCCACAAGTTATTAATAATGACTTTCCTAGTTGGCTTAATTGTAACACCTAGATTGTGATTGGTGTTATGGCCAAGTACGGTACGTCAGTTTATAGTAATATTGTATCAAGCCTAAAAAGTATCAAATTGCTAGTTCAGATACATAAACCGTACCAATTGGTAGCACCCCAATATAAAGAGTACCACAGTAAGAATGAACTGTTTGAACTTCCTGTTTTCTCCCGTATAATTTTCACACATTTCGATTCAATTTCCCGTAAGTAGCAAATTGCTTAGTATTCAATTACTTCAAACATCACGACTCTTTCATAAATTAACATATCAAGGTGATTTTGGTGTCATTTTGAAGCTTGTAGTGTTCTCTAGTGCTTGACATAGAGAGATTTTTTAATATTTCATATTTCATATTTATTTAATCCATTTAGACCACAGTTATGCGGTATAGGATACAATATAACAAACTATTATAGTACAAGGGTACAAGAATAATATTAGAAATACATACAACACAAACAATACAACGAAATACATACAACACAAACAATACAAAGAAATACAGGATCAAAAACATTACAACATTACAAAAACAATAAATAAATAAATAAATAAACAATAAATAAATGAAAAGTGCAATGTGTGAAGTAGGCCAAATAGTAGGTTCTGAAAGATTATTTAAAGATTATTTAAAGTTTTTGGCTGCCTCAAAAAATTCATCATTTTTTTAGAAGCAGATTTGTTTTAGTTTCATCAGTACTAAGCCTTTAAATTGTTTACAAGTTAAATTTCTAGTAGCAACTGGAAGAGAATTAAACATTTTCACTGACATGTACCGGTACCTAAAATTATGTTTGGTTGATGCAAAGAAGCATTGATCCTGTAAAATGTTATTGCAATATATGAATATTCTATTGTATTGTAGATTGTTCTTTACAGTGATGTGAAAAATTGCACCAACTTTTGAAAAACATTGGGGGGCTCAAAGATTTTCAAATTTAGGATGATTCATGAAAAAGACTTATGTGATAATTCAGATAAATGTAGGATTGGGTAAGAAACGATGCCGTTGTTTGTAAAATAACAATGTAATTCAACTGCCAGAAAAAGAATTGTGTAGCCTAGTTAACGGAAATCCTTGAAACTTTTTTGTTTTAGGTATCTACTAAAATAAAATAAATTCTGTAGCATGGCATGTTCCAAAATGTGTTTCTCCTGAGTAAACTATTTTCTTCCAGCCTTACTAATAAAAACTGCTTATATTTGCGTTGCACTGTTGTTTGGTTGATCACCGCGCAAGTTCTACATAAGCTGAGTTAAATAAACCCAGGTCATAACTCCAAGGGTTACACCGGGTTTGAGTGTGAAACGTCATCAAACACGTCATGCTGGCGATGACATTATTAGCCCCGGCTATGAAGGGCTGCAGAATGCTAATGTTGCCATCTGTTCGAGCAATGAACAAACATATAATGTTGTTTTCAGAAAGCTGTAATTGTGGGTAAAATTATGGGAATATGTCTCGCAAACAAGGAACAATGTTTGTAATTCCGCAAAACCAGCTCAAAATGTTTCCCAACAAATTACCTTAAGAATGGATGCACAACCTCAAATTCAATCTCACACTTCTATGAAACGACCGGCTATTATGGATATCAGCCATCTCGTTTATTTACGTCAAGCTTATACAAGGGGGTCAGACTGTGGAAAGCGTTGCACACATTCAGTGTTATGCAAGGATTATCAGTACATTTTTCTCCTCAGTTGTTAGACCAGGAACTTATTCCCCCCAAATCACACTATCTTCCTCGTCCACATTTTTGTATTACTGGTGTATCACAATTTTTTGCCTTGTGCATTAATGGCCTTCCTGTGATTTTTTCTCACAAGCATCGTTTAAATTCTAAATCTATCTTTTCTGCGCACCTATACAGTCTTTAGAACAGTGATGGCTAAGGAAACTGCACTGACAGAAATTAAAAACGTAATGAATTGTGGAACGATTTCAAATTATTTGTGAGGGAATTGGAACAAGAGTATATTGTACTATATATTCGTATGTCTACAATAGCCTGATTTTTGCTTTACAGCGATTCAACAAATAGACACAATTTTGAGTAATAGCAATAAATAATTATGATAATATTATAAGGCAAATTATTGGGTGGGCTTGTGAAGCATGAAAAATATTTTAATTTACCGGAAATAAACGTCTATGGAACTGTTTAAAATCTTAAAGTATCAAAAAATAAAAATTTTAGGCACTAAAGAATTCTATCTACAAAATAGTGATTTTTATCATTCATAGTTTTGAAGTAGTTATGTTGCAAGTTTATACTCAAAATTTTCAAGAAAATATACTTACAAACAAATTATAATCAATTACAAAATATTTTTCATGTGAAATCTCTTAATACAAGGGTTGATCCAGAAATAAGGTTCCCATCAATTTTACAAATAGACAGCATTGTTTATCTCATAGCAATGTACCTCATTGGAAAGAAGACTCTTTGCTCTATTTTTCGACATAATCACCATCTTTTTGTAGGCATTTTTGTAGACGGTGCTCCAATTTTTGTAACCAATGTCGTAGAACTCTGCTGCCAACCTGTTGAGGAAGCGTTTCACCCCGTCTTTTTTACTTCATCGTCGCTCATTGTTATTGGTTACCGCGTATGTTGACAGAAGAACACAAGGAAAAACGCTTTGCCTGTGCTCGCCAGTTTCTTCAAAAGTTGTCAAGAAGATAAGGAAGGATTGTTGGACTCCATTGTTACGGGAGATGAAACGTGTTTCATTTCACACCCGAAACTAAACAAAAGTCCAAACAATGGCGTCACTCAGGGTCACCAATTACAAAGAAGTTCAAACAAACTTCTTTTGCTGGCAAAGTCATGGCCATGTGTTGTGGGATCGTAAGGGGATACTGCTAATCGATTTCATGGACCCTGGGACAACAATCAACTCAGACAGACAGACCTCACGCCTAGCGATTATTACATCTTGTTCCCAAAGTTAATCGAACACTTGGGTGGCCAACGCTTCCAGAGCGATGATGAAGTCAACTACAACTACAACTATTATCGTGAACCAATTAATCACTTTGACTGTTTGCGTTGTCTTGTGGTTAGCGTCGCTGACTACAGATCCAACGGTAGGCTATCTCCTCGGATTCTTCTGAGGTAGTGAGGTCTGGAACGGGGTGCACTCAGCCTCGTGATTCAAATTGAGGAGCTACTTGATAGAGAAGTAGCGGCTCCGGTCATGGAAACCACCATTAACGGCCGTGGGTGTCGGCGTGCTGACCACATGCCCCCTAATCCTGCCGTCTGCCTATGACGCAGCGGTCGGGTGGTAGGCCTTGTCCCTTCTGGAATGTTAGCGCCACAGAGTTAGTTAGGCCTAATCAAAATAACCTAGGGGGGCTGTTGGCTGCTAGTCTATAGGAATAATAATTATTATTAATTAAAATAAATTTGCATGACTCACTGCCTCCCAGATAATACATAACGTATAAACATCCAGGAACTGCCAATGAGTATCGCTATCAATTAATGGCTGTGCTATTTTCCTCACCGTGCGGTAAATGTTTATTATACAGAATGGAGCCTGTACTTAAATGGGAGTGTACTGAGATTGAAATTAAGGAAGAAATACAACCAAAGACTGAACCTGGACACACTGCATTTGACACAGTACAAACACAGCTTAACAAATGTGAGAATACAGACAGCAACGATTCCACAGCATGCAGCACCATTCTCAAGTCTGAGCCTGTATTTATTGCATTCGACACGCCAAATAATGAAGAAGATCAGCTAATGCAATCACAATCACCTGCTGTATGTACAAGCACAACCTCTGCTGGTAAACAGCTAACTCGTACTCCAGACAAACGTTTCTCGTGTGATATATGTACCAAGAAATTTTCCAGAAAATGGCATCTCAAAACACATATGCTCACTCACACTGGATACAAGCAATTCTCTTGCGAAATATGTACGAAGAAATTTTCCCATAGAGGGAGTCTCATGAGGCATCATCTCACTCACACAGGGCTCAAGCAATTTACATGCGATATCTGTACCAAGAAATTTTCCCAGAGAGAGTGTTTGAAAACACATCTGCTCATTCACGTTGGACACAAGCCATTTGCATGTGATGTCTGTACCAAAAAATTTTCTCTAAAAAGTAATCTCGAAAGACATCAGCTTACTCACATTGGACACAAATCATTTTCATGTCATATGTGTGCCAAGAAATTTTCCCAAAGAGGGCATCTCAAAACCCATCTGTTCACTCACACCGGACACAAGCCATTTACATGTGATGTCTGTACCAAAAAATTTTCCCAAACTGGGAGTCTCAAAGCACATATGATCACCCACACTGGACACAAGACATTTTCATGTGGTCTCTGTACCAAACAGTTTTCCAAAAGAGAGCATCTAAAAAAACATCTGCTCATTCACATTGGACCTTAGCTGGTTTTGTAGAGCTTTTGAGTCTACTTGTGAAAAAAGCCCCTCTCCTGTATACTTTACTAATTATCATCAATGTTGTTCGACAGTGAATGATACACAAAAAGAAATGCTGAGGTCACTACTGCAAGCAAGGGTGCTGGGCATGGACATACACAGTCATTTTCTCTTCAATTTCATATATTAATTACTTTTTAATTCCGGCTGCTAGTTCCTTAGATAGAGCCCTTTTCCTAAGAAGCTTCCTTAGCCATCTATCAAATTTCAGTATTTTTATTCTTCCCACTCTGCTAAAAGTTTTCATAATGACTATCAGTTGTCACTAATACACTAGTAAGTAAGTGGAGCCATGCTGGGGTAAGAATGAACTGTTTGAACTTTGTTTTTCATGTTCATCTTGACATGTGTTCTACATACATTTTGATACAAGTTTCCCGTAAGTAGGAAATCATTTGTATTCAATTGTTTCAAATATCACAATTCTTCTATAAATTAACATATCAAGGTGATTTTGGTACTATTTTGAAGTCTGAAATGTTCTCTAGTGCTTGATGTCGAGAAATTTATGGTATATGAATATTCTATTGTGTTGTAGATTTTTGTTTATAATGATGTGAACAACCAATATTTTCAGTTTATATAAATTAAGTTTCTAAATGTCAGACACTAGAGAATTATTCTATCTACAAAATATTGAAAATTTTGTGTTTCTGTCTTTCAGTTTTGAAGTAATCATATTTCAAGTTTATAGGGAAAATTTTCAAGAGAACAATTTTTATAAACAAATTATAAATAATTACAGAATATTTTTCTTGTAAAGTGTTGTAGTATACAGCTGTATAATATATATAAAAAATTGAGTCATAATGTTTAAAAATAAAATTTTCATACCTAAAGGTATATACCATAAGAGGCAAAAAACAAGAAGACCTCAGATCGAGACCAAATATATGTCGAACATGTGGAACAATCACAAGAGATAAAGATACCAGTATAGACTAGACCAGCGGTTCCCAAACTTTTTTGTCCTTGGACCCACCTTCATCTAGAAATTTTTTTTGCAACCCACTACTACATAACGATAACCAATATAGGCTTTATAAAATACAGCACATGTTTTTCACATGCCTTTCAATAGTTTTATTGTGATCAAATGTCCTGCTGAGAAAACAGTTGAAATAAAAAAGGTAATGGTTATTTCAATAAAGAACATTGTCCAACTAGTACATTTTATTTTTTAAAAATTAATGAGATTTGTGAAACTGTTGTTTTGTTTGGATTCTTTAAATTAAACACTCTTTCCTTATATTGAAAATACGTTTAATTTTTCTCGCCCTTTTTGCAACCCACCGAAATTGCTCCCGCAACCCATAGTTTGGGAATCTAGACCAGTGGTTCCCAAACTATGGGTTGCGACCCACCAGTTGGTTTGGGAGCAATTTTGGTGGGTCGCGAAAAGGGCGGGAAAAATTAAACTTGTTTTCAATATAAGGAAAGAGTGTTTAATTTAGCATTTGAACACAACAAAACTATTGAAGGGCATATGAAAAACATGTGCTGCATTTTATATAGCCTTTATTGGTTATCGTTATGTAGTAGTGGGTCGCAAATTTTTTTTTTATATAGCCTATATTGGTTATAAGTTATGTAGTAGTGGGTCACGAAAAAAATGTCCAGGTGAAGATGGGTCCCAGGACAATACCAGATTCCTGGAGGACCTGAAAACATAAGTTAAGGGAAGCTAGACACTAGTGACCCCAACTCATTCTGAAATTCCCAGACATACTAATACAGTATGTTGCACATAAGGGCATTTTAATTGGACAGATAGTAGACAGTTTAATTGCACATCCAGAATCATGAAATAAAATGCTGTTACAGCTTTGTCTAAGTACTACTGAATTTTTGCATATTTTCTGGCCCTCCACCGACCACTCGACCATAGGTCATATTCCTGTCCCAACAACTTTTCAGTGCATTTGTTCTATTATTCAATTTCTATTCTTATATCTACATTAAATCAATGGAGAAATGTGTGTTAAGCTAGCAGTTTGCTTCAGCACTATATATTTTGTTTACATTCAGTCATCTGTCTGCGGTAGGGTTGCCATCTTTTGGTAAGGCTAAGGAGGGACACTTATCGAATATATGCATATTGCCGATCTTCATACCTAAATTTGTACAGGGAACAGTTTATTAATGAGAGAAAGATGGTATATATTCGTTACAAAGCTAAAACTGAATAGGCTGTGTAACAGTAACACTAATATTAGAAAAGAAAAGGCTAGCAAAATAATAAAAAATATATATAATGCGTCCCTCTTAGGCATAATTCAGGATGCAGAAAATGTTCTTAAAATACGGGATGTCCCGCCAAATTTGGGACAGGTAGCAATGCTAGTCTGTGGGAGGGGGGTTGTGTTTCAAATCCGGTGTTCACCTAATTGACTGAGCGAAAAACCTCACTGTTTGGCTACTATGAGAGTTCACCCGTAATGGCCCAGGCACTTCAAGCAATTACCCCATTTTGTGCTCACCTATGCTCTGCCAGCCACTGCCGCAAAATAAGCAGTGCTTGAAACTGTACTTGATAAATTTTCCATTAGTGGGAAAGCAAGACAAATTAATTTAGTTCTGTGCCTTTACCTTAGTTAAATTAACATGTGACAGTGATGCATACTTTGTTTCAGTATCGTTGTATAGTAATGTTATTCTAATGCAGGGGTCGCAAAACTTTCTAGCCTTAGGGCCATACTTATTACTCCAGTAAGTTCCGAGGGCCAAAACCGTTTTAATTTTCCTGCTGTTATCTATAATCTTTAGACTTGACTTACTTGTGTGAGAAAACATTCTCCAAAATGAAGTACACGAAAAATGTTTGTAGATCTAAGTTAACTGAAGAGCATCTTAAATCTCTTTTAATAATTGGTAAAAGTAAAATTCGTCCAGAACTACAAACTATTGTCAGTAAAAAATCACAATTACATAAATCTCATCAGTATTTTTTACAAGTGGACAATCCGTGGTTTCATTTGCATTAATTTAACTTTTCCGTCCCTTAGGGATTTTCAGGATAAATATCATATGTGTGATTCAGGATATATACATTCCAAATATCGATTGACATACATATATGATACTCTTTACCCCAGCATAACTACCGAGGTTGAAACCGCGGGATGTTCACTAGTTTATAATGTTAATTCTCATAATCTGATAATATAACCGATTGATAACAGTATCCGAAGGAATTAAACAAAGGTTATTTATTCATATATAAGATAATACACTACAAGACAGAATTTAAAATATTTATTCATAAAATAATACATAATAGTGGATCATTGAACCACTCACAGGCTTATATAATAATAGATTGCAAGGAACTATTTTTTCACACAGTAACAAAGTTTTAAATTATTTTTCTTTCCTTTAGAAGTTCACTAACTAATACTCCGTACTCAGCTATTCCTTATATCAGCACTCAAAAAATAGCATAAACAATTGAGATATTTACCATTTAATGAAACAATGATTCAATACACCACTCAATTCACTTCCAGTCTACAAAAATAAGTAGACTCGAGTGTCACAAATTTGTTCCTTTATTATACTTCTCTGTCTTTGGTCGGCAACTTATTTTAAAGTTCAAAGGATAATGGATTAGTTGCAGAATTCAAAGTATTGCAGACTGCTCAAGTTTCATTTCCTGCCATGGTGAGGAGGCAGCGCATCTTCGAGTTACAAAGACAAGCATCAAAGCAACATATACATTGTTAATTTCAGTGCGACTTTATTTTTATTATGTCTTTTCTTTAAATGCACAAATTCACATGTTTATTTTCATTTGCATTAATTGGAGAATCTATTTAATTTTTTTTTTTTCTGCAAAAATCCTCTTTTGCCCCTAGTTTTTCACCAAAAGTCCTCCTTAGCCCCTAGTTTTCAGCAAAAGTCCTCCTTAGCCCCTTTTAGGCCCTTCAGTCTGCTTTAGCCCTTTTTAAGTTCTATAAGATTCATATATTCGGAACCAAAGGACATAAAATGTAAAAGTATGTTAACTCGTTCTAATTAGGAAGCTGGGGAAAAAATAGGTTAAAACCTTAAAATCCTTCCCTAGTTACGAGTGTTTTTGGAAGTGTATACTGATGTGTGGTGAACCATTTTTTCTTGTCATCACTGCATGTCAACACTGTTATCTTCATAAATCAAAAGCTGCAGTTTAAGTGAGGGGTGAAACATGTTTTATTGCTTGAAAGAGAAAGTTGGGTAATGCCACCCACTCGATCTGGTCATCCTGCGAACAGAATTGATACCTCCTGTACAACACAATTTATTTGAGTTAGAAACGAAACCCTTGAGAAGGAAATTTTGAATAACATGCAGTACTTGAAAATAAAGCTGCTCATAGGAAAATATGATAACATAAACCAAACCTTTGATCACAATAAAAATCATTTTTTCAACTTATCAGTATTAATCCGTACAGAACTTCATAAAAGTGATAACATTACCCGACTGATAACGTTATCCATGATTTCATTAAGCAGCGTTCTCTGTAGTCGAAAATATTTCTAAAATACATACAAGAAATATTCATAGCTCAGCCATTCCACGGAAAGTGTCCAGACCATAACAACCTTTTAATATTAATTTAAAATATATGTCATCACTGAAAAATTATGAAATTAATTTTGAGAATTAGTTCTTCAGTAGAATAGTACTGAAAATTAATTTTATAATTTTTCAATGATGACATATATTTTTAATTAATATTAAAAGGTTGTTACGGTCTGGACACTTGAGGCTCACTTTCCGTGGAATGGCTGATTTAATGCAAAGGGGAAAAATATGGCTCGTCATAGAAATCCGCCCCCTAATAATGATAATAATAATAATAATAATAATAATAATAATAATAATAATAATAATAATAATAACAATAACAACAACAACTTGGGGTATGCATGTTTTTTTTCAATCTCAAAGGCAAATATGGAGCATGCGTTGAGATAGAGCTGAACAATAGAAGCAAATGCTGCACGAATGAGTTATTACAAGAGCCTACTGGTAAATTTGGGCGGCCACAAGGTTTGATTTGAAGCCAGGACCTCTTTCTTTCCTATACCACCTCACTGTCATTGGTTTTGGTGTGTTCATTACGACTGTGGTAAACTGACTACATTTTACAACAATAGGTAGATTAGCCTATAGTTTTCCTGTTACTATGGGCAACAAAAGAATATCATTCATTTTAATCAAAATGCAGTTCTGAAATTCTCATGTGTCCTATTTATTTCGTTTTTATCTTGATACCCATTGATTTTATAAAGAAATCTAACAAAAAAATGTTAATTTTAGTTTTCTGTACAACTTGACTGTGCTAAGTCTTCATGTATCGCCTATTGTAATGGAGATAGCATAGAAAAATAAAAAAATGGATATGTGTAAAATACCCCTTAAGTCATTTTTATAAAAAAAAAACAGATATAGCCATTTCATTAGTTGTAGATAGAAACTTCGGATTTTACATTTTTATTAAAACTGTTAGAGCTGCTTTTTCAAAAATCAAAATTACTGTTATTTCTGTAAACGCTTTCGGGTCATACACAGCCATTTCATAATTACGGGTGGGACATTTTAGCATATTATGAAATCTATTTTTTTTTTTATTACGTATCATAAATAATGACCGAGAACTGGTTCTGCACATTCTGAAAAATTTACTATGTCTTCTCCTCAGACTACATGGAAAACATTATTTAAAATTGATTTGAAATATTAAAAATATGTTTTTCAAACTCTATTACGGGTGGGACATAATTTGGACAATGATTTTAATGGTGCTCAAAATCAGTTCATTTCCTGTTCTGCTATTATTGTTAGAGTCTTAACTTTGTTATTAATAATGATGTGAGGGATTCATTAAAGATTATAAACTGTTTCCAGACTGTCAGAACATTTATTTAACTCGTCAATAATAATTTAATAAAACTATCACCATTACGGGTGGGACATTACAGGTGGGACAAAAAGTCACAGTTTGTTATTTTCCATAGTAACTAACCACACATACTTTTTGAAGTTAATCTTATACCAAATTGTACCTTAAGATGTATATTTTCTCAAATCAAAATGGACATAGCTGATTACTCTTGAGTACGTGGTATTAAAGTGTGTTAAAATCATGCTATAAAAGTAAAAAAAATCAACTGCAATGCAATAAATAAGTAAATCGACAGATGTTAGTATACATGAAACAACTTCAAATAGATTTAATTCCTTAATTTTCAGTGATTTTGAGGATTTAACTTTTATTTGACCACCCAATTACAATAGTTTAAGAAAAAAATTCCCATATTTTATGAAATGGCTATATACAGTGTTAAGACTCCCTCTCTTATCATAATGTGGAGCCAAGTGAAGGGATATGTTGCACCTAAAGATGTCAAGGTCTTGGTAGAGAGGGCAATAACTGAATCAGGGCCATGGAGACAAAGCAAGGGCCCCAGGGACAAATTTTCCCAGGCCCTCTTCAAATATTAAATTCACCACTGAAACCCAACCCCGTCCTTTATAATGTGTGCAACAAAAAGATTATGTAATGATATTATACAAATATTAAGTGCCAGAATGATACCGGTACTTTATGAGATTGTGGGGTAGACGGGAAAATGTCTGTCCATGTGTCTGTAAGCACGATAACTCAAATAAGCTTTATCGGATTTTCATAAAAGTATACGCATTTATAACGCCCATGGTACGAAGCCTATTCATTTTGGATCACATCGGTTGACTGATGCCGGATTAAAGCCCAATTTAGCGCCTATTTTATAGTAATATATAGGGCCTGGTTTTTTAGGCTTTTATAAAAGGTATTTTAGCCTTTTATTTTCGTGGAATAGCCTGTTTTAGGTTTTAAACAAAAGATTTTAGTCGTCTTAATAAAACATTAACAATAATACCGACAATTGTATTATTTTGACAGTTATTCTAGTTTTTTAGAAAATAAACAAGTAACTATTTCTTATATCGGCACTCGAAAAATTGCATAAGCATTTTAGATATTTATCCTTTAATTATACAATTATTCTTTCTTTTTATAGTATTTTAATGAAAAGTCTGTAAGTCAATGACAAACACTAAGAAGATGACAACAATTAAAGAATAATAACATGTTCATGAAAAATGTCAGCTTCATTTGAACCGCATATGCATGTTAGTAAAAGAATTTTAAATTTCGATTTCAAAATCCGAATGAAGAAGTCTTGTAGATAAAATGAAAGATAGCAATGTTTATTTACTTGTTTTTGACAGGCTTGGCAGAAAATTCTATGCAGATAAAAATAATAAACACATAAAACATAACTTATGCTGCTAATCTCTCTATATATAAAAGGCTTTGTCCTGACTGACTGACTGAATGAATGACTGACTGAATGACAGGAATCAACGTACAGCCTAAACTATAACAGGTAGAGACTTGGAATTTTGACAGTACCTTCGCTTCATAATGTAGGTGCTCACTAAGAAAGGATTTTGAAAAATTCTGATTCTAAATGCCAAAAATTAAATGTTTTTGAAAATACTTAATCCCTTTTTACATAGAATTATCAAAACAAATTCATAGAACGTATTGTTACCAGTGGTATCAGGTGGGCTTGGATTAAATTAAATGGATGTTTGACAAATTAGGTATCATTATAATTCATATTATCTATATTAATAAAAGGAATTCTCCTCGATGTCCAGCGAAATCTACTGAACGCAGAGATCTGAAATTTTAAACATAGGTGTGCTGAAGGGTCGGAAAATGCACCTCGAAGCCGGAATTTTAATTTTAGTTTTTGTTCGTGAGTTATGAGTGAAAAACTGGCAAAAAACGTGCATTTTTTGCGTTTTCAAAACATAAGTTTTCAGTTATACATTTCAATGTCAAATCAATTACAGTTGGCTTTGGCTATTTTTGTCAAACCTTGAAAACAAAACTTTCGCGATCGCTTGAATGTTGTAAGCCCTAAGTATGGTCAAACGTTGTTTTATTTGGACGAATCTCACTATACAGAGGTTTTCTTGGCCAAGAAACTCGAATCTGAGGTCGCTTTTACCAGTCGATGCTATCTGATCGTGGAATGTAGTCCATGCGATTTAGGTGTTAATAAATGTAATGATTTAACTATTATGCTCTTAATTTTTAATTCTTGAAATAATTATCGCGGGCGAAGCCGCGGGCACATGCTAGTTGATTTAAAACCAATATTATTTTAGAGTAAATTTAGAAGATAAAAATAAAACCTGGTCTGCCGGGCCCCCTTTTGGGCCCGGGCCCTCCCTCTCATCAGGCTTGAACTGAGGTAATAGGTCATAAGTGGCATCAGTGTACTGAACATGTCATAAAGGAAGAGGAGAAATTCTAGGAATCAATAACATAACTCCTATGTGCAATGCTGTTATTGACTGCTTTGTAATCAATACTGCCAACAGCAGTAGCACCAAGAACGTCAGTCACCTGGAAAGGGATTGAATTGAACCACTTCCATCGCAATAATAAGATGAGTTTTAATTTTAATTACTGTTATATCTTTCTGTACTGTTTATGTTACTATTTTAGTATTTTAATCAGTTGCATAGCGTGAGGGTAGACTTTGAGACTGAGTCTACCTAAATAAATTGCTAAGAAAAGTGGAATCATAAAGAAATAAATAAAAGCATCACCAACCAAGTTATTAATAATTATAAACCCAATACTCAAAATATTTTTCGCCGTTGCATACCCCACTTCCACTGTTATTATGCATCAATTGTGTTTCTGCATGCATAGGCAGCCTCCAAATATCATGATGCGGCAGCGGAGGCGAGTTGAGACTGGATAGTGGTCAGCCAAGTTCTAGTCTCATTCAAGTGCGAGTTATATGACTTTTCCCACTAAATGTTAACCTACATTGTTGAGAGAAGATAGTCTAATTCCTTGCGCAAGAGCGACACATGGCACTACCGCAGAGACTAGAAAGATTTTTCGGTGCTGTAGTCTCATCCCTTATTTGCTCACTTGGAACAGGGGTAACATAAACATTACATTCTCACTGCTGACCTAAACTGTGTGTTTGATTATTTCTCAGTTTTGCATGGACAATTCCACCGATATAGAGTTGATCACCTATTTAAAACCCCATTTTTAGTTCTGCCTTATGAAAAAACATGTGAAACTAAAGTAAATTACCAACTCCTGAGCTTGACATTGTCTTGCATGAAAATAACCAAACTTTTCAAACATCTTAGTACAGTAATAGTAATGCTTTATATAGGTAGGCCTATAGACCTATATGAAATCGAATACATGTGCAAACATTCCTGGTATTTAAAACGCTATTAATACTTGAGAATTTGTGTGTCATTTAAACAGTCATAATAAATTTAATTTTTAAAACATAGTTTACCCAGAACACAATGTCAAGCTACGCCACTGATTTTAATTATAAAATCATACTCTGTCAACCATGGCCGTCCAGAAGGAAGGGCAGGGTAGGGCCATTGCCTCCCCCTGGAAATTAAACTAAATGACTATAAGCAACTAATGTGAAAAGAGGCTTAAATTTCCATTCTGTCATTGGAGTTGTTTGGGCAAAAATAAATAGTAACAATTAGGTATGAGCATGTAAGAAGAATTACTTCCACTAAACTTGAAAATTTTCCAGCCAAACATTTTATTGTATTGGAAGTATCGCATTTTATATGAATATGGGTATTTAGTACCTGTAAAATTGTAAGGGATAGAAAAGTCATGTGTGTGTACTAGATAAGCTTTTTGAAGTGAAACTTCTTTAGGCGCACTAGGAGTAAATCGAGATCTAACCCAAAGTTGCATTACGCTCTAGCGTTACAAACAAAATCGTCACGAAAGTAGTGGGGGTAAGTAGCTAGCATAGAGTTGTTATAAAAGAGTGGGGCCACGGGAGCGTGCGGGGGAAAGGTATCGGGCATTGAGTGGGGGGCTATTACTGCTTCGAGCTAGTGGAGTGGTGAGCCCTTCACCATTATAGATGGCTCTACTCGTTGTGTGAGCATCGTTTACACGTCACTAACATTCTCGGAAACTTAACCCAAGCGCCCCATTCATGTAAACAAACACAGTGGCTACAATCAGTGACAGTTTGGGTATTAGTCCATCACAACTGTGTTATTGTTTTAAACGTATTCGATTTAAAATGCCGAAAAAGTTAATTTCTTTCTTATTTTATTTTTTATTCAGATGATTCCTTCTTCCGTTCGATATAGTTATATGTATTCCTCTATTTCACTCCCAACGTTGCCAAAGAAGTTTCACTTCTGTCGTGTGGCGTTCCAAGCACCCGATTTTTTTATTTTTATTCTTTGTACCCATAGTCATAGGTCCAGCTACAGTAAATCAGAGATGCGGATGATGATCATGATGGTGATGATAATAATAATAATAATAATAATAATAATAATAACAATAACAATAACAATAATAAAGTGATTGTAGTAGCATAGTGATGGTGGTGGTGGCAGCGATTTGTTCATTTGCCTGCCCCCCTTGACAAAATTTCTGCGGACACCCATATGATCAACAGGAAATGTGTTAATTCAAGAACAGTGTTCTTCAATTATTTTCCAAAGCACCAAATTATATTTTTCCCAAATTTATATTTAAATGTTTGTAAGCAATAAGCCGTTCGGTTAGGATACGAGCACATGTCAAAAACAAATAGTGCGCTCGATGGCGTAGTAATACAATTTCAGTTCAGTGTTTCACGTGCTTTTAGGTGTTTAGGGTACATCAGGTGCCCTTCTAAGGCCATCGGATGTATAAAATAAATAATGAGCTACCATATGGGCATACAGATTCAAAATGAAACTATGGGTTTCATGAATCTTATCCTTACATGCAAATTATTAACAATTAAAACTAGGGAAGGGTCCTCGATACTCTCGATACTTGCATGGTATCGGCATCGAACGATACTTCAGAAAACTCGCTCGATACTTTTTCGATACTTTTGTAATTCTGCAATTAAGTGAGAATGCTAGTATTTTTTAACAAAAACTTGTAAGTGGACTGTTTAAAAAACTAATTTTAGTTTTATTGTAGAGTTTAAAAATAATTATAGGCTACCGATGATCTTAAATTTTGTCTCATTAAATATGCAGACTTAATTAATTTAGTTGGTATTACACAGTTCTCTCAAATTTTAATTTTTAATGTACCTATTTATTGAAACTGGAAATGTTGAAGGTATCGAGTATCGAGGAAAAAGTCATGTATCGGTATCAAGTATCGAGAAAATCTGGTATCGACCCATCCCTAATTAGAACTATTATTAATTAAAAAGCCAAAAGTCCTGCTTTGAGGTACATTTCATGTTCAGAGTGTGTTGCTCGGAAATATCAAAACCTCAGACTAAACTTCCCTGCCCCAATAAACCTCTATAGTGACTTTCATTAAAATCGATCAATGTTTTCCCATTCAGGCTTAGGCCTACTTACATAATCCCCTTTCATTCTGTTAAGAATTTCACACCTATGCATGCTGATGATGTTACAGAGAAATTAATCATGCAGAACGAGCTAACAAAATCAAAAGGGATCAATGCTGTAACATAATATATACAAATTGTTCAAGCAGAGTGGGCTAACAAAATCAAAGGGATTGACAATTCGATGCAGTATGTTGAGAAAACCTACCTCAGCAATGTTTAGTATGGCATCAGAACAAGGCCAACTGCAATTAATCGAGAGTCAATCAAAATGCTTGTGGGCTTCGTACATCTCAAAATACAATAAATTCAGATAAACTGATGTAACAAAGTGCCAGTACTCTTTTGTTTAATCAGTTATATTTGTAATTACGATATGCAGAAAATAAGTATATTTTTCAAACTGATTTCCCAGTTAAGCTCCAGATTGATTCATTAAGTAGGGCTTACGGAAGAGCAAAGGTCCAGTTTTTTAAATCGGATTTAAATCGTCCAACATCAGCGAAACTATACAGATTAGTGATATCTTACCAATCGCACACTCACTTAAAATTATGAAAAAAAGTGAAAATGGTCGGTTTCGGGATTAGAACCAAGGACCTCTAGAATGTAAATCCAAGACGTTACCATCTGGGCCACCCTGCTCAGTTTAACAGTCTAGTTTGATTAGCATATGTAAAGGAATAGTGTTATTTGTCATTGCTAACATAATTGCAATTTCCAAAGCTGTATATGATCACAGTAAAACAATATGTTGTCATCATAACTGAATTGCATTTGTTAAATTCTTTCTAATATATTACCACTAGCTTAAAACACCCAGCATTGCCTGGGTTTTCTATTTTGTAATTGGAAATTAACTTATGAAGGATTTTCGATTTTTAAATTCTAGGTCCTTATATAGGCATTTATAATTTGAAATAGGAAGAACGACTTATTACACTCAAACTATTCTGTCAGAAAACGCTTGATATAGTTTTTCATGGCTCATAGAGGATGTAGAGTTTTGCATCCCATCGCTTGTACACAGCAAGACTGGTAGGGGTTCAAATAAGAAGAAACAGAAATTCCTGTAACATAATATTGTAATATTGAGGCGGAAAATTTTATTTCCCACTCTCATGTTACAATAAAACTGTTTTGGGGATGAAATTCAACAGAAAGCATTATCACTTTCATACTTCTCTCTCCAAAAACCTGCGATATAATATAATAATATACACATTACCATACCTCGTTTTCTTTTCTCTATGTCCAGGGTAGAGAAAGTTTTGTAACTGAATTATTTTCGTGGATTTCATTCTGTAATATTTATTTATAACATGACTTATTTTGATAACTTCTCTTATTTGTCAAACTTGCATTTCATTTTTTTCCAAACCCATCTGATACCATTGGCAACAATATGTTCTGTGATTTGGAATTGATAATTCTGTGTAAAAAGGGATTAAGTATTCTCAA